>CM070727.1:31895315-32495315 GCA_036346275.1 Otatea glauca | reverse complement strand
AATCAACTAGGCTCACTATGTGCACTAACTAATTATGTCTCTAATAATAATTGCAATTCTAAAGACAAGCAATCAATCAAATTAATTCTATGAATATAAATTGCTTGAATATAAATAACAAAAACAATGCAAGCACAAGAGACACAATACTTTTTACCGTGGTGTTCGGAGACTTGCCGGTCTCCCCTAGTCCACGTTGAGGTTAGCCCAAACACATTGGACCGGCTCCACGAATTGAGCACCCACCTCGAATGCACTAGTGAAAGCTCCTTTTCCCTCCCGGGTAGGCGAGCTCCAACCTTCACAAACTTTGCCAGGGCTTCTCACAACCTCCGTTGAGAAACTCACCGCGCACGACGCTCTACGCCGTCTAGGAGGCGGCAACCTCCAAGAGTAACAAATCAAGCCCTTCCGCTTGATCTTCACCTAGTGCAACACATGCACTCCGGTGACTTCCTACGTGCAACACATGCACTAGGATCCTCCTCAAGTGCAACACATGCACAATAGGCTCTCAATCCTCTCCTAATTGCAACACATGCAATTAGAGGCTCACACTAGCTCAAGAAGCAAATGGAAGAGGGCAACACATGCACACAACTCCTACAAACAACCAAATGCTCTAGCACACAGCCAACAACCACAGCCCTTGCCCCCCAAGGCCTCCTTTTATAGCTCCAAGCCAAAACTAGCCGTTGGGGACGAATTGGGCAAAAGTCCAGCAAACCCGGTGCTACCGCTCTACTAGGCCCGGTAGCACCGACCTCCTCGCCAACGGCTACAAAACTAGCCGTTGAAGGAAATCCGGTAGCACCGGCCAACTGGGAGCAGTGCTACCTCTCGGGCAGTAGCACCGGCCTTCACCTCCGTAGCACCGGACCCAAGCCGAACACAAAAACACCTCCTCTGGATTTTTCACAACGGCCAGAGGAGCGGTAGCACCGGCCTACCTTGGGCGGCAGCACTGGACCGCCAATCCGCCCAAAAACATCCCTCTCTGGAATTTCCACACCGGCCAGAGGGGCGGTAGCACTGGACCTCCGGTGCTACCGGGCTACTATGGGCGGTAGCACTTGACCGACCTGCAGTACATGCTCCCATAAGAGGTACTACCGGCCAGTCGGTGCTATCGGCCCTACATGAGCGGTACGACCGGCCATAAGTAGAAAACACGTTTTTTCACAAAAACTTTTCTCCAAACCATTAAAGATTTAGTCTTTGAGCTATGTGAGGATCAACACATGATCACAACATTATGCAAAACATATTTGCATATGTTAATCACATACTCCAAAGAATCTCATTAAGCAGAACATATTTGCAAAACACATTTGCCAAGAAACCAAGAACTTATGAGATCAATCCCCTTAGCCATGTGATGATCAACACATGATCAAGTCAATTTGCAAAACACATTTGCAAACCATATTCACATGCTGAAGGACCAAGATGGCGAACAGAGGGGGGTGAATGGTCGCAAATAAAATTTCCCCCAAAATACTCCAACAAAAACCTCGACAAGATCGCTCAAAGCAAATCGTGAAAAACCTGAAAAACTAGACAACTATGTGTACCCCAAGCTTGCATGGATAAGTACCATAAAATATGTGGGGATTTTTGAGTCACAATACTGGTTGTCTAGTGTCCAAGATAAAGAGGAATCAATTCAAACTCTTGCTTTTAGAAAGGACATCAATTCAAATCACAAAAGTCACTTTCAGAAAAGCAAAAGCAGAATTTCCAGAACTTGTCCTCAATTTGCACAGGAGGTTGGTGGGTTTCTGCAGCTCACAAAATTTTGAGACTTTTTCTCCCTATGAGCATCAGAGTTGTGAAAAACTCCACCAAATTTCTCCTCAAAAAACCTTACAGAAAAAACAGGAAACATCTAAGAACACAGTCTCATCAAGAACTTCTAGCAGAAATTTTGGGGATCGGTTTTCACCTCATGGCGCCCAAATGGTGCAACAAATGAACTCCAAAATTTTTATGCAAGTGTATATCAGAGTCCCGCACATTCTCCAAAAAGAATCACTTGAAAAAGATTTTTCTATATTTTTATGAAAATCAAACACTGACTGCTGCGCGAAGAACAAGTTCTGAACAAAGTTGGAACTTGAAAGAAAAGATGTTCTCTACTCAATCCAAGAGTGCAAAAGAGATGTAAAACCATATGAACACACTCAAAACATCCAAGATCAGCAGCATTTAGAAGGAGGGGAGGCAAATCCAAATTACATGAAAGTAAATTGCGAGAAAGTAATTGCAGGAAAGTAAATGCTGAATTTAAATTGCGTAAAGTAAAGACATAATGTAAATGCGCAAAATAAATTCAGAGGTGGATGAATAGAACTTTCATTTCTGGAAGGAGAGGTTACAAAGCCTCACTTTCATGTGGGCAAAACTCAAAGGAGCATTCACAAACCTCAAAACCTTCAAGAGAAGGAGGCTACCCTTCCACCCCTATTTATACTACTCTTGGGCCACCTACCACCCTTGGATGAGTCCCTCAACCCTAGAGCACTCATCTAAGGGCTAGGATTAACCCACACACACAGCCATGCAAGGGCTAACCCAAAACCCACACACATACCGGGTTTTCTTACACGGTTTTCAAAGCATACTACCTAGACCCGCTAACCTATCAACTAGAACTCAATCCGACGGCCCTCATTGATCCACGCGGCATCTAGCTAGCATCATCTCCTTTCCTTGTCTTCTTTACTTGCCCGGACTCCGTCTTCGATCATCTTCCAGCGATCTCCCAACCGTCTGGACCTCCGACGCTCCTCGCCTAGTCCCGGTCATCCTTTGCCTCACCATGACCTAGCACCGTCGTCCTGCAACCTTGAAAAACAAGGAAACTCCTCACATAGCAATGCCCACAATGATGTGCAATAAACCATCCAACTCATCACTACCGCGTCCATAAGACCGATCGCCACTCTGGCAGAGACAACTCAAAATGCTTCATTTTGAAAATCAATCCAAATCAAACTCAAACTTGAGCACACCTTGCTCAAATAAAGTCAAATACTCATCACAAACATGGATGGACCTCCACATGGTCCTTCACATGCTCAGGATCGAAACCCATAATCTCAAGTTCATTTGCAAAACACATTTGCAAATAACAACTCCAACTTATTTGCAAAACACATTCGCAAATAAACCACTAACCTATAAGATCAATCCTCTTAGCCATGTAAGGATCAACACATAATCCCGACACTTTGCAAAACACATTTGCAAATGCCAACACATGCTCTAGGATCGAACCTCATAACTTCCAGCTTATTTGCAAAACACATTTGCAAATAACAAGTCAACACTTTGCAAAAACACATTTTTTCAACTAATCCAAGCTTAGCCTTGTGATGATCAACACATGACCCAATCACAAGCTAAAACACCAAAGCATGAGCTCCCTATTTGCAACACATGCAAATCTCTAGCACCATGCAAACAACCACAACAAATTCAAGTGCATGAGCTCTCTGTTCGCAACACATGCAAATGTCTAGCTCCATGCAACCACTTTAAACCAAATTGCTTGAGCTCTCTCCTTTTGCAATACATGCAAAACTTAGCTCCAAGCAATGACCACATAAACAATATTGCATAAGCTATTTTCCCATTTTGCAACACATGCAAATCCATAGCTTCATGCAAAAACCAAACCAAATAAGATTCAATCAAGAAGCAAGCATGAACTCCCTTATTTGCAACACATGCAAATACTTAGCTCATGCAAAATCCAACGCACGATCTTCACCCATTTGCATCACATGCCAAATGGTTAGCTCAATGCAAAAACCAAACCAAGAGAGTGAGCTAGAGTGAACCGGATCGAGTTCTGTAACATCCCAAAATTTGCCTAAATAGTATTTTATTGACATTTGTGCATTTTATGATTTTTCTGGAATTTATTTGGATTTTTTTGGATTTATTTAAATTAATTACAAATTAAGTGTTTTGGCCTTTTATTGGAATCTATTTAAATTTTTGCAAAGTTAATATAAATTTTTGCTAAAAATATTTTATTTGAGTCCAGAATGTCTCAAAATATTTTTGAGATTTTTCTTCGATTTTTCGTGATATTTTTATTGCCTAAAATGAATTAAGTTATTTTCTGTAATTATTTTAATTCAAAACTCTTTTAAAACCCTTGTGAACAGTACTGGGCTCGGCCCGTGTACTGTGCACAAGTGGCCCAGGGTGGCGCGGCCGTTAGCCCAGGATTCCAGGAGAATCGCGTCGGCCCGTTGGATTGCAATCGTGTGGCTTGCGTCGTGCCGCGTGGCCAAGTTCGCCCAGCTGTGGGATCGCGATCGCGTGGACAGGATTGGCCGTGTCTTTTCCTAACCCTAGCCAATCGTAGCCATTGATCCAAGTCACGGTCTCGTCGGGGGAATCTGGTGCGTCCGTTGCGCCACGTGGACGGTCGCCGTGCGTCGTCTTCGAGCGGGACTCTGGCGCCGCCGCCGTATCCGAGATGGACTCCGCCGCCGCGTCGGTTGGATCCCAGGCGCCGTACGCGACCGTCGAGGGCTATAAATAAGGGGGGTAGCGCCCCGAGGTTCGCAGTCGTGCGCCGCATCTTTTGGTCGGAGTGGTTCCTCGAGAGCAACCTTAGAACGCAGCCGCGAGCTCGCCGGAGTTGAAGCTTGGAGCCACCGCAGTTTATGCCCGAGAATGTCGCCGATCCACCGTCTTCCGTCGTTTGGGCTGCGGGAACGAGTTCGCCGAATCGTGCCGCTTCGGATCCCCGTCATCTCGTCGCCAGAAGCCCGCCGGAGCGCCGCGCCGTGGGTCGTCTTCTCCATCACCGGTGAAAGGCGCCGTCGTGCCATCGTCGTTTCTTCGCACTCGCGTTGGACCATCGGATCTTGGGGTAAGCCGTTGGATGAAGGACGCGTGGTTCAAACCCTAGATCGAATCGTAGCCGTCCGATCGAATCTGTGCGTGCCAAATCGCACTGTCACCGCAACCAATTGCGTGCCGCCGCGTGTCGAGCGCTGGTGCCGAGGCATCGTGAACCGGGTTCACCGTGGTCCAGCGCTGCGCCGTGGACTCAGTCCATACACCGAGACACGTGTCACGTTCTGATTGGTTCCAGATTAAGGCTGACGTCATGCTTGCGTCATAATTGCATTTTTCAATTGGAAAATAATCCGATTGGAAATTCTGTGATGTTGACGTCATCATGAGGTCACGCTGACGTCATAAATCGGTTTTTCAGTTTAAAAATAATTCTGTTAATTTCGGTTTTCTAATTTTCTGTATTTTCAGTATTTATTCAAACTTCAAAAGGCCATATCTTTTGCATCTTAACTCGGATTTGAGTGATTCAAATTTCTAAAAATTTGTAAAATTGAGATATATTTAATGGTGAATTTTAATTGATTTTTGGAGTTCATTTGCTCTCTGTTTTGGTATTTATTTGCTTTTCTCCTTTGGTACGCGTAGACGTTGAATTGTGCGACGCTTCAGAGGAAGATCCAGCAACTCAAGAGCAAGCTCCAGATCAAGATCAGGACCTATTCCAAGGCAATTTGTGCTTTGATCATGTTGAACCCATGTTTATAAAATTGCTATATTTGTTTTTCCCTATTGCATATTATTTCAAGTGTATAGTTGTTTCAAATTAAATTGGGCTTAGCTAATATACCAGATTGATTTATACCTTACCTTGTCATTTAATGCCATGATCTATTGTCACTCTAGATTGGTTCATTGTAGTTGGTTAGTAATAATAATCAACATGGGATGGTTAGACCCTATTAGTTGCTTAGCCATGCCACGTCATCACATGTGATTGAATCATTAATAATTAATCTTGACTAATGGAATATGGAACGATGTTATGAACTTGTGTGTCATGTGGGATCACACGATGAGATTGAGTTGTTGTGGCGAGTCATGTCACGCAACGAAGTTGAATTGTTGATGGCACGTGGTGCTTGGTAATCAACTTGGGTGATATTCACTTAGATTGGGGCAAGTGACAAGGGGCGAGTATGCCAAGGTGGGCCCGATGGGCAGAGGGTATGTGGATGTCTTGCCTTGATCACTCTAAGGACTTAATCTTGCAAGCCTTTGACCTGAGTCAATCATGCAACCACATGTCTGGTATGGGCCAGCCTAGCTGATTAATTTTCAATGTCTTAATTTTGGTACTATCGTGGTCGGTGTGAGTTCTCGAGTTATGGAGTAATTCACATGGCGCAAGAGGGGGGCCCTGGATGTGGTAACCAGTCCCACTAGTGTTGAAACCTTAGCGGGCGGTACCGGGTTAAGCCAACGCATTGTAAAGGCTTTGTTATAATCACTCGCCTTGGTGGTGTTTGGTTGTATCGCGTGGGTAAAGTGCATAACCTCTGCAGAGTGTGAAACTATTCGGATAGCCGTGCTCGCGATATTGAGCAATGCTCGGGAATTACAGTTAAGGGTTAGCTTAATTAAATGGACAACTTGATTCGGATGGCGGAATGCCATGTGGAAGATGGAATTTGACTTAGAATTGGAAACTTGGTTTACTTGAGAAATACTAAATCTATTTATTGTTATTTGTTTTACAGTCTTTACAATCTATTTATTATATTTGTTCATAAATGCTGCTTATTGCAAAATAGCTATGATAGCCTATCCATTGGAATAAGCCTTACATATAGTTACATAGAATTGCATTCTGTGCACAACTTATTGAGTGCTTTAAGTACTCACCCTTGCCAACAACAATAATCAACAGTCGAAGAATCTACACCTGTGTTGGAGGAGGAGTTCCAGGAGGACACGAGTCATTAGGGTCCGAGCCTTGTCGGTTGCCTGTGGTGAACTGATGAGCTATCTACGTTTTCTACTTTCCGCTGCTTAATTCTTAGCTTATATTTCCAGTTTTGCCCTACGTGGCTTAATAATGTAAGTCGGTCATAATATCATACACTTAGCTATATCAATAAATGGAGTAATATTCTATTATCGTTGAGTATGATGTGATATGTACCGATGTTGAGCTGTGTGCACTAGCGTTGATCCTGGGACTAGTGCGGTAAACACAGTGGGTTCGAATCGGTGGATTCGGGTCCTTACAAGTTCATCAACACATGATGAAGCTCAAGCTAAAAGACTCAACCCCACTTAATAGAACGGCAACCTAACTAGCAACCCGGTCTTTCACCCAAGCACCGAGACCGGTAAAAGACTAGGAACACATCCTTAGCCCTAGCTAGTTATACCTTTGCCTCTAGCGATCCATTTGGAGCTTTTATGATTTCCAATCATCTTCTCTCCAGGATTACCTCTTCTTCTTCTTGGTCAACAACACATGATGAACCTTCTAGCTCTTCTCTTTACTTGGGGATCACCTCTTGAAGCTCATCAACACATGATGACTTCTTCTTCTTCCCGAATCTTCATTATCTTGGACTCAACCTACTTCACAACTCGTAGAAGATTGTTAGTCCAACAAATACGGTTGTCTCAATCATCACCGCACTCCATTAACACATAATGGATGCCTCCAAGATCGATTGTGAACAACCCAAATCAATTTGAATGATTAATTGTTGTCTTGAGTACTTTGATGCAACTAATGCTTCATTATACTCAAGAACTTTTCGCTTGTCTTTAATCAACAAGGAACACCATCAACACATGATGAAATGTCCTTTTATTGATTGAAAGACAATCGAACTCAATTTAAATTTTCATTTAAATTGATATGAGTATATATATAACTACACAAGTTTCATATACTCAAATGATTGTTTCAAAGTCTTGATCCTTTATATGTTATTTAGCAATAAGACATGGATCAATACTTTTGAAACAACAAGTTAAATTATAAACTCCCCCTAGATGTGTGCATTCATGTAATATATGAATTAGGAACATAATGCACATATTTGGACTAAAGCAATGGAAGAGTTCATACTTTAACTTGAATCCTAAGTATGCATTAAGTCAATAGAGTGAATACAAGTGCATACCTTAGGTTTTCCATTTTCCATACAAATATGAGACTAAAAAGAACAAGGCTCAATTAAACATGTTAGTCTCATAATGATTAGATTTGTCATTAAACAATGATTAAACAATAATATTAAACCAATCACCAAAACTAATGGAGCTTGAACTTACAATCTCCCCCTTTTTGGTGATTGCTGACAAATCCTATATTAATTCCACATTTGGATGAAAAACAATGCATGAAGGGGTTTTGAAGATCAAAGATCGAATAACACAATAAAATTTTTAATTTTGCATCTCCCCTTTTTGGTATTAAAATGAAACTCCCTCTTTTTGACAAGTAGAACAATTATAAAATACAGGAGGAAATTTAACCATTAAGCTCTTATACCACTTACCCAAACCAAAAAGAGCTCTTATACCACTTAACCACTTATAAAATGATCAATAGATCCAAGCTCTTATATCATTTGTTAAATTTCACCAAGGAAAACAAATTTCATATAGGGACACATCAATTTCTCCCCCTTAATAGGCATTTAAACTCAAGGATCCAAATGAGGGAATTAAGCTCACAATAATTCTCCCCCTTTTGGCATTAAACACCAAAAATGGAAAACAAATCAAAAAGGAGGTTATACCACTTGAAAACATCGAGAGCTAAGCATCACTTGGAAGAATATGTGCCAATTGAAAAAGAGTACAGAGCTTGGTAAGAGAAGCAATCGAATATAGGTCATAAAAGGTTTGAAATGAAATTATATGACCATTGCAAGGAATTTAGAGTTAAAACTCAAAAAGGATTATTTGAAACACATTCAAATAAAACTCCTCATTTTATTAGGCTTTTTATTAATACATCATGACTCACTTGAAGAGTCCATAATTTGCCTAATATGGCTTAACCGAGGAATTTATCAAAAGAAAGCCTGATACCAATTTGTCAAAAAAAATTTAATGGAATAACTTGAAATAAGGATTTTTTAAGAAGCATCACTTGTAGTACCATTTTGAAAAGAACAAGAAACTTGTACTACTTGTAATGCTTATTTTTCAATTTTAACAGATGTAAATATTTCTTTAAGTGATACTTATATAAAGATATACCACTTGTAAAGATCATTTAGCATGAGGTAGGCATTGCTTGAAGAAATACTTGTAAGATAAGCAATGTCCAATAAGTCATTTTGAAAAATGCATTTTCATTTAATGTAAACTCAACATGAGTTTATCCCCTTTAAACATTTCAATCATACAAAGGATCTCACACAGAGAGTCCTCGAGAGATTGAACTTACAATTAAGTTTCAAATGGGGAACTCATCAATATGAGTTTGAAATACCATGAAAGCTCATAAAAAATGCATAAGAGGTAGATGTGGATACCATTTGTAAAAATCCATAAAGCAAGGAATTATATGATACCATATGAAAGAAATCAATACCCCGTAATCTGATTTTAATTTTTGAAAAAGAACTCTCAAAGATTTAGAGAAGATTGAAGGTATCAGAGCAATAACAATAAAGATACCATTTTGAGATAAAAGCACAAAACTTGACTAAAATAAGCTCCCATAGGATTCAGGAGATGAAACATAGAGCTATTTCTATTTAGACATACACAAGTTTTGGTTTTGAAATGATTTTTCAAAAAGAACCCAAATGGATACCACTTAAAATATATCAAGGTGAACTTAGTGGATACCATTTTAAACTAAGCCAAATAATTTTCAAATGATTTGAAATTTTGCAAAAAGATACTTTGGGATCATAAGAAGTTTTTCCAAAAAGAATTTTTGAAAAAAGGAAATTCCAATCAAAAGATATCCCAAAATCAATTTCAAAAAGTCTAAAAATTTAGAACAGATCTGCCAGGGCCGGTACTACCGCTCTCACATGGTCAGTAGAACCAGGCTCCGGTGCTACCGCGGTTCAGAGCGGTGCAACCGGCTCTTACAGACTGAAAAACTAAATTTTTGCAAATCTTTGAAAAAACAATTCAAATAAAGTCCAAATAATTTGAAACTTTCCAGAAATGAAATTTAGACTATTTAGATGGTTTCTCAAAAAGAGTTTTCGAAAAAAGAATTTTATTTTGAAAGATATGGCAAATTGCGCTTTGAGGCATGAAAATGAGATTAAAAACATAAAGGGCCTCAAGGTGCAACTTTAATTTCGGATTTCATAGAAATTAAATCCTCATGGCTTGTAGGATTTGAAATACTTTTAGAAACCATGATACCACTTGAAAAGATAATGAAATCCAATTTGAAAGTCAAGATTGAGCAATATGCTTAAATAGGCTATTTTGGGTCAAAACAAGAATTTTGGCCAATTTTGATTTCAATATAGAATTTTCATTTTGAAAGCTTGTAAAACATTTGAAATTCATATTAGAATACTTTTACAAAGCTTTTTACAATTTTGGGCCTTTTAAATATAAGATTTGACTTTTGACCAAATGGTCCTTTTGAAATAGCTATTTGTAAAACAAAGACAAATATTTCAACACAAGATTCAAATGAAGAATAAGATGAGATATAGAGATTTGAATTTTGTGTATGAGTCTTAAATATCATTTTGAACTAAGATACTACACAAGATCTAGTCCAAATGAAGAAACTCACAGAGTGCAATAGTATGACCATTTTGGGTCAAGTATAGTTTTTGGGCGAGTTTCAAAATCAAATAACTTTTGATTGGTTGGTCTTTTGAAAATCTTTTGAACATGAAAGTTGTTAAGAATGACCAACACTAGGTTTTTCGTTTTGGAATTATTTTCAAAATCATTTTACATTTAATTCTATGAAAATTATAAGTTTAAATCCAAAACAAGATACTAGAAACTTGATTTTGGGCATGAAACTCATTTTCTTTGTAAAATAGATTTTTGTGAAGCCAAAACTATTGGAAAATCCTTTGAAAGCATTTTTATACATTTTTAAACTAGTTTTTCAAAAGATTACTAATAGATACACAAATTTTGGCTTTTGGCTAAATGGCTTGATTTTGAAAATTTATGTTAGCACTTATATAAATATGGGCATACATTGGGATGTAATATACATGAATATGAATTAGCACTCCCCCTTAGTGTGACTTCCCAACTTGCTCAAGATTACAATCAATACAACTAAAAAGGCATGAGCAAGAATCATGAACAAGCAATTTAAATTGATTTTCATGAATATTGAGCTTAACCTACACAAGGCTAGAAGCTATAAGAATCAATTTAAATACTTGTTACCCGAGATGGCATTGGTTCATGATTGAAGTGAATATCCTCAAGCTTGGCTCCCGTTTGCACATGATGACATCATCCTCTTGATTGAGCCAAAGCTTCCAATGCATCTCCAAGCACCTAATAAACTTTTAGGCACTCTTTGGTACCCAATTTTTGTTGGGTCCAAGAATGTTAGTCACAATAGATTTAGGAACCCAAATGGCCCTAACATTTATAGTATTGAGTGAACTAACATGACTAGCAATTGGTTTGAGGTTATTATTCCTCCTAAGCGAATTATTTGCATTGTAATGAGAAGGCTTAGGAGGTCTAGTAAAATTCACAAACCCATTTCTAGTTTGATCCTTTCTAAGCATATGATGATCATTATAATGAGAATTCTTAGAGGATCTAGCATATCTAGCAAATGTTTTGCTATTGTTATTTTTTCTAAGCACATGATCAACATGGTTTTTCATAGTCTTAGGAAATCTAGCATGTTGAGCAAATACATTTCTAGATTTATTTCTCCTAGGCAAATGATTATCATTATTTTGCAAGTACTTAGGAGAATCGACAAACTTGGCAAACACATTACCATTTTTGTCCTTCCTAAGCAAGTAATGATCATTGACAATAATGGGCTTAGGAGTGTTACCTAAGGGACAATCCTTACCGAAATGTCCCCTTTCCCGGCAATTGAAGCACGTCACGCTATTTGGCCCTCTCTTGACCTTGTTGTGCTCCTTGCCAGTTTGCCTCTCCAATAGTGGTGTGGACTTGACTTCCACATGATGAGGGCGCACCGAGGCGTAGTACCCTTCATTTTCTTCTCCCTCTTGGAGGTGTAGCCGATCCCTCTCTTGTCAACCAACTTTCGTTGATTTCTTAGAATGTTGTTGAGGGTGACCTTTCCTTTGTAGCACTTCTCTAAGTCACTTCTCAATTGTGTGACTTGTTCCTTGAGCTCTTTATTTTCCTCTACAAGATTAGTCTCATTGCGTAGAGGAAATAGAAGCAATTGAATTAGAGCAACAAGGCATATCATCACTAGAGGTGGACATATCAATTTTAGATGAAATGCTAGAATTAGAAATTAAGCATGGCATATCATCAATTAAATCACATGTAATTCCTATGTCCACCCTAGACTTAGTGATTTCCTTGAGAAGGAGAGGTTCATGATTTTCCTTAAGCACATTATAATCATTTTGAAGTGATTCATGTTCAAGCTTCAAAATCTTATATTTTGTTTTCTCCTTCCCAAGATAATTATTGAGCTCCTCTAGCATGTTCACTAATTCATCATAGGAGGGCTCATCATCCTCATCACTATCACTTACCTCAATTTTACCTTTTGCCATGAAGCAACGAGTTAATGATGAAAGAATTTGATGCTCATTGTCGCTTGAGGCGGAGGTTGAGGTTTCTTCATCACTTGAGGTAGAAGTGGAGGTTTCTTCTACCGATGTCCCATCCTCAATGCAATCATCGTTTGTTGATGTGGATAATTCAAATAATTCTTGAATCTTGATCCACATTTCATGGGCGCTCTTGAGATTGCAAATTGAATTAAAGACATCTACGCTCACAAAACTAAATAAAGCATTAGTAGCTTGAGCGTCGAGATGTAGGCATTTCTCTTCTCCTTTAGTTGGAGCAAATTCATTCAACCGAAGAGAAAAGCCCACATCTTCGATCCACCATATTTTGGGGCCATGGATTTAAAATGAGAAATCATAAAAAATTTCCATGACGCATAATTAGAGGCATAAAAAATATGTGAATCGATGTAGTGCACTAATCCACTAGTAGCCATCCTTTACTCTCTAGACGGTTAAGTCTAATAAAATGAGAGACCAAGCTCTGATACCACTTGTAAGGTCGAGGATGCCGACTAGAGGGGGGTGAATAGGCGGCTTTTAAAATTCTCTGGCTAATTTCTACAAAGCAATTCACCCCTAATTATCCTAATACCAAAACCTTAACAAATATTAATGCGGAAGCGATAACCTAAGGTTTTGACAATTAAAGCCTAAATCAACTAGGCTCACTATGTGCACTAACTAATTATGTCTCTAACAATAATTGCAATTCTAAAGACAAGCAATCAATCAATTTAATTCTATGAATATAAATTGCTTGAATATAAATAACGAAAACAATGCAAGCACAAGAGACACAATACTTTTTATCGTGGTGTTCAGAGACTTGCCGGTCTCCCCTAGTCCACGTTGAGGTTAGCCCAAACACATTGGACCGGCTCCACGAATTGAGCACCCACCTCGAATCCACTAGTGGTAGCTCCTTTTCCCTCCCGGGTAGGTGAGCTCCAACCTTCACAAACTTTACCGGGGCTTCTCACAACCTCCGTTGAGAAGCTCACCGCGCACGACGCTCTACGCCGTCTAGGAGGCGTCAACCTCCAAGAGTAACAAATCAAGCCCTTCCGCTTGATCTTCACCTAGTGCAACACATGCACTCCGGTGACCTCCTACGTGCAACACATGCACTAGGATCCTCCTCAAGTGCAACACATGCACAAGAGGCTCTCAATCCTCTCCTAATTGCAACACATGCAATTAGAGGCTCACACTAGCTCAAGAAGCAAATGGAAGAGGGCAACACATGCACACAACTCCTACAAACACCCAAATGTTCTAGCACACAGCCAACAACCACAGCCCTTGCTCCCCAAGGCCTCCTTTTATAGCCTCCAAGCCAAAACTAGTCGTTGGGGACGAATTGGGCAAAAGTCCAGCAAACCCGGTGCTACCGCCCTACTAGGCCCGGTAGCATCGGCCTCCTTGCGAACGGCTACAAAACTAGCCGTTGCAGGAAATCCGGTAGCACCGGCCAACTGGGAGCGGTGCTACCGCTCAGGCGGTAGCACCGGCCTTCACCTCGGTAGCACCGGACCCAAGCCGAACACAAAAACACCTCCTCTGGATTTTTCACACCGGCCAGAGGAGCGGTAGCACCGGACCTCCGGTGCTACCGACCTACCATGGGAGGTAGCACCGGACCGCCAATCCGCCCAAAAACATCCCTCTCTGGAATTTCCACACGGCGGAGGCGGTAGCACCGACCGACTGCAAGACATGCTCCCATAAGCGGTACTACCGGCCAAAGTGGTGCTACGGCCCTACATGGGTGGTACGACCAGCCATAAGGAGAAAACACGTTTTTTCACAAAATCTTTTCTCCAAACCATTAAAGATTTATTCTTTGAGCTATGTGAGGATCAACACATGATCACAATATTATGCAAAACATATTTGCATATGTTAATCACATACTCCAAAGAATCTCATTAAGCACAACATATTTGCAAAACACATTTGCCAATAAACCAAAAACTTATGAGATCAATCCTCTTAGCCATGTGATGATCAACACATGATCAAGTCAATTTGCAAAACACATTTGCAAACCCTATTCACATGCTCTAGGATCGAAACCCATAATCTCAAGTTCATTTGCAAAACACATTTGCAAATAACAACTCCAACTTATTTGCAAAACACATTCGCAAATAAACCACAAACCTATAAGATCAATCCTCTTAGCCATGTAAGGGTCAACACATAATCCCGACACTTTGCAAAACACATTTACAAATGCCAACACATGCTCTAGGATCGAACCTCATAACTTCTAGCTTATTTGCAAAACACATTTGCAAATAACAAGTCAACACTTTGTAAAAACACATTTTGCAAAGTGTCGGGATTCAATCAAGAAGCAAGCATGAGCTCCCTTATTTGCAACACATGCAAATACTTAGCTCATGCAAAATCCAACGCACGAGCTTCACCCATTTACAACACATGCCAAATGGTTAGCTCAATGCAAAAACCAAACCAAGAGAGTGAGCTAGAGTGAACCGGATCGAGTTCATCAACACATGATGAAGCTCAAGCTAAAAGACTCAACCCCTCTTAATAGAACGGCAACCTAACTAGCAACCCGGTCTTTCACCCAACCACCGAGACCGGTAAAAGACTAGGAACACATCCTTAGCCCTAGCTAGTTATACCATTGCCTCTAGCGATCCATTTTGAGCTTTTATGATTTCCAATCGTCTTCTCTCCAAGATCACCTCTTCTTCTTCTTGGTCATCAACACATGATGAACCTTCTAGCTCTTCTCTTTACTTCGGGATCACCTCTTGAAGCTCATCAACACATGATGACTTCTTCTTCTTCCCGAATCTTCATTATCTTGGACTCAACCTACTTCACAACTCGTAGAAGATTGTTAGTCCAACAAATACGGTTGTCTCAATCATCACCGCACTCCATTAACACATAATGGATGCCTCCAAGATCGATTGTGAACAACCCAAATCAATTTGAATGATTAATTGTTGTCTTGAGTACTTTGATGCAACTAATGCTTCATTATACCCAAGAACTTTTCGCTTTTCTTTAATCAACAAGGAACACCATCAACACATGATGAAATGTCCTTTTATTGATTGAAAGACAATCGAACTCAATTTAAATTTCATTTAAATTGATATGAGTATATATATAACTACACAAGTTTCATATACTCAAATGATTGTTTCAATGTCTTGATCCTTTATATGTTATTTAGCAATAAGACATGTGTCGACTTTTGTAGTCGGCAATGAATTTATGGGGTAGGCGCTCGATCTCAAACTCGAAGGTCACACAAGACAAGGGGTTTATACAGGTTCAGGCTCTCGCGGAGGAGATAATACCCTAATCCTGTGTGCTGGGATTATATGGATCTCTTGGATCCGGGTTTGCTCAAAGCACAATATGCTCTGGGCGATATGAGGTGTTCTATACTCTATGGCTTGATTGATCTATGCTTGGATGATCGGATCCCCCTGTTGTTGCCCACCCTTTCCCTTATATAGCGGGGGTGGGGCGGCTTACAGAGTCCTGATCGGTTAAGAGATTCCGATCGGTTACAAGATTCTAGTCGGTTACAGGATAGAGTTTACATCTTTATCTACCCTATTAACGACTCAGATTACAACTGTATCTATCATATCTAAATATAAGTTCAACTTCCTTTAGGATATGTCCCCTTGCGCACGGCAGCGGGGCCTGATGCGGGGAGTATCTTCTGGGCCTCCCCCTTGGGCCTGTCATGAGAGTACCCGGGTTCTTATATTCCACAGTAGCCCCCGAGTCCTTTGTGATCGAGTTGCCACCTTCCTGGTTGCAGCCCAACTGAGTCATGCTTCACGCCGAGTGCTTCCAGTTCTTGATGCAGCTTCCTGACTAGTTTTCTTTTACAACCGAGTGCCCTGTCGTAGGCAAAGAGATCGTGAAGGACTCAATAGAGCTCCACGCGTTAAACTTTCCGAGTGGTTCCTAGCCCCATTATTGGAATTCTGACAGTCGGCTCATCTTGAGACATACTGTATCCCAAACGATATGCAGAAGTCAAAACGCTTTTCCCGCTCAAGGCAAAATTCAGCGCCGCTCCCTTTAAATTCATTCGTCGCCGAAGTTGCTGATGTCGTCGTTGAAGCGTTGGCTCACACACGTCGTATCTAAATTTAGTAGCCATGAAATTATATATATGCAGAACTTAAGCAATGTAAAAACAATTCACTCGGATGTGATGTCCGACTGTGTATATATAATTTTAGAGTTTTTTACTCTTTTTCCTTATTGATTTTGAATTCATCCGAGTGGTTTGACTCTTTTTGTTTAAGCACTCTGCCCGACTAGTCTAGCCCCCAAGCGTTGGGAGTCGGCTCATGGCTCTTTTTCCCAGGCACGTGTTTTGGGTGACTAAAGTTCGCCGTTCATGGGGTTAGAGCTTCACAACTCGAAGTTATCGCACTCGGATTCACTTGCAATCATTAAGTAAAAGAACAAAAATACAACTCAGAAAAAGATGTGCGCATGCGCACACTATTTGGTGTAGCCCCCAACTTACTGCTTAGTTGTGGGTCAACTAAGTAGCAAGTCAGGAAAGTCAACAATTTTATTTATAATAACATAATTGAGTAAAAAACGACTTAGCTGCTTTATGCTCCATATGTTGCTGACGATCATGCCATCTTTGTTCGTGGCACAGGCGTAGGCTTGTAGATGAGCTGTAGCCGGCGCTCGGGGCATAGGCGTGGCTCGTGGCCGTGCCGAAGGAGGCGCTGCGGGCGCAGGCGTGGCTCGTGGCCGTCTTAAAGGTGGCGCTTCGAGCGCAGCGTGGCTCATAGTCGTCGCCGAAAGTGGCGCTTGGGGCGCAGGCGTAGGCTCGTGCCGCGTCGAAGGTGGCGCTTCGGGAACACGTGCGTAGGCTCGTGGCGCGCCGAAGGTGGCGCTTCGGGCGCAGCGTAGGCTCGTGGCCGTCGGAAGGTGGCGCTTCGGCGCAGCGTAGGCTCGTGGCTGTCCGAAAGTGGCGCCGGGCGCAGCGTAGGCTCGTGGCGCGCCGAAGCCGTGGGAGCGCAAGTGCGCTTCACCTACCGTCTTTTCCTGATTTCGCTAAATTGTGGCCGCCGTCACCATGGCCTTGATCTGGGCCACGATCGGGGCCGTCGGGCTATCCGATGCAATCATCGGGTCCAGTTTGTCGAGAAGCGTCTTGGAGGCGACGACGTTCTGCATTGGCGTGCGGAAAACGGCTTGATCTCCCAACCTGGATTGCAAGAGGTCCTCGCGGACATTGCGACCGCGAGATCGAAGCGATCGCACCTGCACCTCCTTAACCTTACAAAGACGATCTTCCCCCGCAGCTTCCTGTTCTTCTTGTTGGCGTTGGAGATCGGTCTTCTGCTCTTCTATCGCGAAGATGCCACCAAGATCACAGCAATTCCTCGCGACGCCGACTGGTTTGCTGGCCAAGTCAAAGTGACATACCTGAGATGGGTTGGCCTGATCTTTACCAGATCGGATCTGGTTTTGGACCAGACAGATAAGCTCTCCGCGCGATTCTGCGGCGAAGTCCGTGTTTCCGGTGGAAGGCTGGCCGAGACGAAGGTGGCGATGAATCCACCGATTGCTGCCATCGAGTCTGTGGGAAAAGATTATAGCGCTTCCCCTACCTGGCGCGCCAACTGTTGACTTTTGAAGTCGGCAATGAATTTATGGGGTAGGCGCTCCATCTCAAACTCAAGGTCACACAAGACAAGGGGTTTATACAGTTCGAGCTCTCGCGAGGAGATAATACCCTAATCACGTGTCTTTGGGATTATATGGATCTCTTGGATCCGGGGTTGCTCAAAGAACAATATGCTCGGGCGATATGAGGTGTTCTATGCTCTATGGCTTGATTGCTCTATGCTTGGATGATCGGATCCCCACATTGTTGCTCGCCTTTCCCTTATATAGCGCGGTGGGGCGGCTTACGAGTCCTGATCGGTTAGGAGATTCCGATCGGTTACAAGATTCTAGTCGGTTCAGGATAGAGTTTACATCTTTATCTACCCTATTAACGACTTCGGATTACAAGCTGTATCTATCATATCTAAATATAAGTTCAACTTCCTTTAGTATATGTCCTCATGCACGGCAATGGGCCCGATGCGGGAGTATCTTCAGGCCTCCCCTTGGGCCTGTCATGAGGGTACCCGGGTTCTTATATTCCACAACATGGATCAATACTTTTGATACAACATGTTAAATTATAAACTCCCCCTAGATGTGTGCATTCATGTAATATATGAATTAGGAACATAATGCACATATTTGGACTAAAGCAATGGAAGAGTTCATACTTTAACTTGAATCCTAAGTATGCATTAAGTCAATAGAGTGAATACAAGTGCATACCTTAGTTTTTCCATTTTCCATCCAAATATGAGACTAATAAGAATAAGGCTCAATTAAACATGTTAGTCTCATAATGATTAGATTTGTCATTAAACAATGATTAAACATTAATATTAAACCAATCACCAAAACTAATGGAGCTTGAACTTACAGCTCTTTTGATGGTATTTTTCTGGGTTACTTGACTTCTTCTCGTAGCTATAGGGTCTGGAGTTGTCATGCGAATAGGATCATAGAGACCTGTGAGGTAACCTTTGATGAGGCTAGCCCAGGAGCTAGACCTGACATTTCAGGCTCTTCTTCCCTCTTCGAGACCATCTTTGTGGAGGAGGAGGATGATGGAGATGATAGTGTTCCATCTGGTCCGGTCCCATCTACACCTCAGGTGCCTCCTGTTTCCATTTCTGCACCTCAGGGAGACCAGCCCATACCTTCAGACTCTCCTTCAGCGAGTGGCTCTCTTCCTGCCTCTTCTGTGCATAAGGTAGAGGCTACTTCTACTTCTGGACCTCCCCACCATATTCAGAGACATCATCCACCTGATCAGATCATTGGTGATCTGTTTGAGCGGGTCATACGCTCAAAATCAGGTTTGTTCAGTTTCTGTCTCCACTCAGCCATTGTTGCCTCGTTTGAGCCAAAGGATGTTGTCGACTTTTGTAGTCGGCAATGAATTTATGGGGCAGGCGCTAGATCTCAAACTCGAAGGTCACACAAGACAAGGGTTTATACAGGTTCAGGCCCTCGACGGTGGAGGTAATACCCTAATCCTGTGTGCTGGGATTATATGGATCTCTTGGATCTAAGGTTGCTCAAAGCGTAATGTGCTCTGGGCGATATGCGGTGTGTGTTGTGATATCCCTATTGTTGCCCGCCCTCTCCCTTATATAATGGGGGTGGAGCGGTTTACAGAGTCCTGATCGGTCTAAGGGATCCCGATCGGTTACAGGATAGAGTTTACATCTTTATCTACCCTATTAATAACTCGGGTTACAACCGTATCTTTTATATCTAAATACATATTCAACTGTCTATAGGATGTACCCCCTTGCGCACAGCAACACAGCTTGGCGGGGAGCTTATCCTTTGGGCCTTCTACTTGGGCGGCCTGTCTTCTCCTCAGGCGATGCTGGGCTAGTCATGAAGATACCTGGTTTCATATATTCCACAGTAGCCCCCGAGTGATTCATGATCTGATTGCTACATTTTTATCCGGTCCTTGATTCTGGATCAACATCTCCAGCTTCCAGTGTAAACCTCCGACTGATTTCTTTTTTGATTTGAGCGCTTTTCTTTGCATCAAGGGGATTATGAAGGACTCGAATATAACTCCCATTTTTTATTATAATCTTCTGTCTGACAGGTTTATTGTAGGCGACTTCATGAATCTGACCCATATTTCAGATGTGGATTAGATTCCTCTTCCCGCTCGAAGCGAAACCTTTATATCTTTTCTCTTTGCGCATCAATACTGGACAGTCTTCAAGGCTGCTTTGGTTTTTTGTGTAAACCCAATTTCCGAAAACCTCTTTGGCTTTTGAAACTATATTAACTCCAAGTCTCCTCGGCTTCCAATGCATTTACTTCATCCTTGCCATATCGGCTATAAAAGGCGAGCTAGAGCTTTCAGAATTTATCTTCTCGCGCTTAGTTCTCCATTTTCTTACACCAAACTTCATCTTCTTTATGAGGGATCGCATGGCCAGCCAGGGTCCTACGCTTGCTGAATTATGGGCGTTCTTCGACATTGCCATGGCGGAGTGGGCGGAAGATAAGGCTGTCGCCCTCGACCGTGTAGCCCTCGACACCTTCCTCGAGATCTTCCCCGTCCTTTACAGGGCTAGGGAGGCTCTTGTGGAGGCGCTCGACCGCGTGCGCCGAGGAGAAGTTTAGGGCCCTGTAAATGTAATACTTTCCCAGGCATAATGCCTGGTGAACTTTATATATAATAAAGAAGTACCTTTTCCAAGCATTTTTCCATGATTGTCGTTTAGACGTAGCTTCAACCCAGCTTGGGGCATATCGAAGCTTGCATGGTTCTTTGATCTGGTGATATTTGTACCCGACTAACGTAGGATATACCTTAGGTCAGACGCAGGACATATTAAGATTTGCGCGGCTCTTGGCCGAGTGATACCCATATCCGACTGCTGTAGGATATAGCTTAGGCTCGGCTTGGAGCGTGTCAAGATTTCCTTGGCTCATGGCCGAGTGATACCCATATCCAACTGTTGTAGGATACAGCTTAGGCTCAACTTGGAGCGTATCGAGATTTTCTTGGCTCATGGCTGAGTGATACTTATATCCGACTACCGTAGGATATAGCTTAGGCTCAACTTGGAGCGCATCATGCTTGCATGGCTCTTGGCTGAGTGATACCCATATCTGACTGGTGTGGGATACAGCTCTGGTCCAACTTGGGACATATCTAGGTTTTCTTGGCTCATGGCCAAGTGATGCCCATACCCGACTGATGTAGGATATGGCGCTGGTCCGACTTGGGACACATCGAGGTTTATCCGAATGGTATCCGTACTCGTTTATTATGACGCACAGCTTTTCGACCCTCATGGGGCATACCATTGGATTCGTGCCCATTTAGGCTCAACTCGTGATATATGATTCTGTCATCCGGTAACCACCTAGCGACCCAACATGGGGCATATCAAAAGAAGATATTTTTAATCCAAACTGGAGGACACCCATGTCTCGCTTAGTTCGATAAGTGGTTAAACATCCAATCGTGGGGAGCAACGTGTCCCAAATATGACTTGGTCAAACCATAACTGCCTCTGTATGTCAGGACGCCTGGCTAGCAAATCATTACGAAACATAGAGTAGGACTAGGGGTTCCACAATCTTTTTCCCGCCGTCTTGGCGAAAACCTGATTTTCCCCCCTTTAAGACTGAGCCGATGGTTCATTTTCCCCATCGCACACCCCTGCCTCTTCTGCTTCCTTTGTCTCTCCGCCTTCTCCGCCGCTAGGGTTAACTGCTGTTGCGATCGCATCCTTGCGCCGCTGCTGATCTTTTCCTCCAAAAATGTCTTCTCACTCCTCCAAAGACACCTCCTCGCTGCCTTCGCCGCAAGATTGGACCACTTCGATCACGACGGAGGAACGGCTTCAATTCATAGTGAATGACGGGGTTCTTACGGCCCTTACTTTGATCTCTGCGCGACCGGTCGCAGGTGAATCCATCCCAACCCCCGTTCCGAAGAGGTCGTAGTCTTTGAATCATTCTTCCAACGCAGGCTGAGCCTTCCTGCCTGCGCCTCTCTTCACGACCTTCTCTTCTTCTACGATATCGAGTTGGTGAACTTGAATCCCAACTCCATCCTTCAGATCTCCCTTTTTGTTCATCTTTGCGAGGCCTTCTTGGGCATCCGCCCTCATTTCAGTCTTTTTCGTCATTTTTACCTTCTGAAGCCCTATCCCTCAAAGAGCGACCCCAAGGTGATTGGGGGAGTCGGATTTCAGTTGCGGGAGTGTTTGAAGAAAAATTACTTTGCCATTCCCTTCAAAACCTCCAACAAAGGCTGGCACCGAGAATGGTTCTATTGTGCCAATCTTAAACCTGCTCTTCCCTCCTTTGTCGAGCGCCGGCCTAAGGTGTCCCTTTCTTGGGTATCCACCCCTAATGATGCCGACATGGACTAAGTGTATGATCTTCTGGCGTTGATTGAGAAGTTGAAAGAAGACGGCCTGATGGGAGTCGGCCTGGCTCTTCATTTTGTTGCTCGCCGGGTATAGCCACTGAAGGAGCGAGTCTATCTGGGGTACGCATTTGAAGGAAAGGATGATCCGACCGAGGAACTGCCCGAAACATTAACGAAGGAGCAGGTATGTGCTCAGGTAGGCTAATTCTTTATCCCGAGCATCGATATATCCACCATCAGATGCCTGAAATCCTTCACCGCATCACACCCTCCTCCTGAGGTAAGCAAGTTTAGCTGACAGATTTTGACATTGTTATCTGAATGTCTTTTAATAGTTGTAACACTCCTTTCCAGGATCACCAGGATTTTTTCAGTGACGCGCCTCTACCGGAGATGCCCGTTCATAAGGGCGCTCCCTTCTTCAAATGACCCGCGCGCTCCTCGACCGGAGACCCCGCCGCCAAGAAGGGGAAGAAAGCGATGACCAAGGACCATGCGAAGCCCCGACGCCTGACTGGTGGCCCCAAGATTCAGGATCCACCAGCGTGAGCCCTAGCGCCTTCGGCCCCCCTTCCCCACGAGCCCGTGGTACAACCGAGTCCTCTTCCGAGAGACTCGGGCAGTCGGGAGGAGCCCAGGGTTCTAGCTGATAGCGCCCCGAGTGGTCCCTCCGAGAGTGGCTCTGCCACCCGAAAGAAGCCTCCAATGAAAATAAAGATGTCCGACAGGTTGGATATCCTATCGACTCTTTATCTGACGCATCTTGCCGGCTTATTCACCGATCATTCTTCTTGTAGGAATCCTTCGTATGATGTTCCTGTCGCTACACCGTCCAGGGCTCTTGAAGAAGCTGGGCCCCGGAGGTTTATGTCTTGGTTGAGGGGGCCTCGCCCGGGGACACAGGAGCGCCCTCCGAGCCCCAGCCATCTTCACCAACACCTCATGCTTCGGCATCGGGCCCTGCTGCTCAGGACCCCGTCTCCCGTCCATTCCCCGAGGTTGAAGAGATCTCCCGGGTTCCGCCGACTCCTGCTCGCCCCCAGCTAATAATGCAAGCTACGTGGGTTGATGAGGAGGACGGCTTGAAGCTCCTAGACGACTCGGAGGAGGATAGAGAGAGGAATGACTTTTACAGTCACTCCACCGCTTGTGCACGCCTAGCTCGGGTAAAATTTTCTCTACTCTCTCTGCCTTCTCGCTTATGTCGGTTAGCACGTAGTAACCTTTTCCTGTGATGATTACAGAAATTAGGGGAGCGCTCTTAAAAGATGTCCGAGTACCTCCAGAAGATGCTCCCGAAGGTCTGGACGCGCCAGGATATCTGGCCGAATTGGAGCAGATCAAGGCTGGTCATGCAGCCGAGCTACGAACTCTTCGGTCAAAGGTCCAGGAGTTGCGGGAAGAGCAGAAAATCCTGCGGCAGGAGAAAGTAGACATCATTGGCTCTCTTCGAGGTAAATATTTCCTGGGTCACCCCGTGCTTTTATTTAATCATTCGGTCCTTTGATTTCCTTATCTCCGTGACAGCTCGGGATTCCACTGTTGCGAAGCTTCAAGAACAGCTCAAGGTCTCAGAGGCCTCCAAGTTGAAGTTAGAGAAGGAGCTAGAAGGTATGCTCAACGGCTTGGCCCTCCCTTGCCTCCATCGTCTTCTTGGTATTTCTTAGTAACTTGTTTTGCTTGCAGATTATAAGTTCAAGACGCGGGCGCAATACGCTGTTTTTAACGAGAAGGTTGAAGCCCTCGAAGCGTCTTGTACTAAGCTTTGCGAAGCCCCGGAGCCATTACTGAGCTTGCTTTATCCCGGAGGCGAGAGGCCGCTCAGCAGGGATCGGATTATCTCCCAACTGCAGTAAGCCCCCAAGGAGCTCAAGATACTTCTGAAGGAAACGGCGACCAACAGTGCTAGCCAGGCTCTGGCGATCACCAAGTCGCTCTATCCCCGCATGGATCTTGAAGCCATTAAGGAAGGTTATGCCTACAATGTGGATGAAGATCGGGCCGCTGAGCTCTGGGAGGAAGTCAAGGATGCCTCTACCACTATTGTAGAAACTAAAGTTCAAGCGAAAAAACGATGTAGCTGTTCTATGTTCCAGGTGTTGCTGATAGTTGTGCCGTCTCCACGCTTTAGCTTATAAACCCCAGGGCGTATCACCTCATCGATGACGTAAGGGCCTTCCCAGTTTGGGGAGAGCTTATGCTCACACTTCTGATTCTTTCTAAGGACCAGATCTCCTTTGGAGAACGCGCGGCTCCTTACATTGCGTCCGTGATAGCGACGTAAGCCCTGAAGATATTTTGCTGACTGAATTGTTGCGACGTCCCTGGCTTATTCTAGTCGGTCGAGGTCTTTTTGCCGGCTCTCTTCCGAAGCGACTTCTTCATAGCTCCGAACCCGCGGGGATCCGAATTCTAACTCGGTGGGGAGGACCGCCTCTGAGCCATACACCAGGAAGAAAGGTGACTGCCCGATTGCTCTGTTGGGGGTGGTTCGTAGCCCCCAGAGTACCGAAGGAAATTCTTTGACCCACCGAGTGGCGTATCGTTTGAGACGATCGAAAATCCCCGCCTTTAGGCCTTGTAGCACCATGCCATTGGCTCGCTCGACCTGCCCAATACTTCTGGTGTGTGCTACCGACGCGAAGCAAAATTTTATGCCAAGTTCGTCGCACCAGTCCTGAAATATGCCGCGTTTGAATTGGGTGCCATTATCCGTGATGATTCGGTTTGGTACAGTGAACCTAACCACGATTTCATGGAAGAATTCTTTGGCCTTTGCAGCTGTGATTGTGGCGACTGGCTTGGCCTCAATCCATTTGGTGAATTTATCGACGGCCACGAAGAGATGAGTACAACCGCCTTGAGCCTTCTTCAAAGGTCCCACCATGTCGAGCCCCCAGACCGCAAATGGCCAGGTGATTGGAATGGTTTGTAGTTCCTGTGCTGGTTTGTTCATCTATCGCGCAAAAAAATGACATCCTTCGCATGTCCGGACGATGTCCTCTGCACAGAGACAACAGTCAGCCAGAAAAATCCTTGACGATAAGCCTTGCCGACCAGGGTTGATGACGCCGCATGATTCCCACAAACTCCCGAGTGGATTTCCTTGAGAAGATCTCTTCCTTCTTGTTCTGATATGCACTGTCGTAGTACACCAGAGGAGCTCTTGCGATAGAATTCTTCCCTGATCACCACATAGCTCTTGCTTCGGCGCATTATTCGTTCGACCTGCACGCGGTCTTCGGATAGCTCGTCCTTCGTCAAGTAGTCCAGATACGGAGCTGTCCAATCGGGGGTAATGACTAGGACTTCCGCCTCTACGTTCTTCTCCGCTGGGACTTCCGACTTCGTCCGAGTGCTAATCGTGGGCTTATGGTTTTCTTCAACAAATACTCCCACGGGCACTGTAGACCGACAGGATCCCATTTTTGCTAGTTCGTCGGCCGCTTCATTGTCCCGGCGGAGCACATGAACAAGTTCCAGGCCGTCAAAGTTACCTTCTAGCTTGCATACCTCCTGGCAATAAACAGCCATGTTGTCTTCGATGTAGGACCATTCTTTTTGCACCTGATTGACCACGAGCATTGAATCTCTACGAACCATCAAACGTCGGATTCCTAGTGATATGGCAATGCGGAGCCCATGGATGAGTGCCTCGTACTCGGAG
Organism: Otatea glauca; assembly: GCA_036346275.1. Lineage (NCBI taxonomy): Eukaryota > Viridiplantae > Streptophyta > Magnoliopsida > Poales > Poaceae > Otatea > Otatea glauca. Next base: position 32,469,037 of record CM070727.1, on the reverse strand, counting down.
GCGTTGTTCTATGCGGGAAAAAGTATCTGCAGAATGTACCTCAACCTTTCTCCACTTGGTGATATGAGAACAATACCAGCCCCCACGCCGCTGAGCATGAGGGAACCATCGAAGTACATCGTCCAATACTCGAGTTCCTTGATGATCGCCGGGTTTTGAAGTTCCGTCCACTCGGTAGTGAAGTCGGCGAGCGCTTGAGACTTGATGGCTGTGCGAGGCTTGAAAAGGACATCAAAAGCTCCAAGCTCGACTGCCCATTTGGCAATTCTCCCAGTGACTTCCTGGTTGTGAAGAATATCTCCTATTGGGAAGGAGGTGACCACCGAAACAGTATGTTCTTGGAAGTAGTGCTTGAGCTTGTGAGATGTAAGAAGTACAGCATATAATAATTTCTGCACTTGCGGATACAGCACCTTAGATTCGCTCAGGACCTCGCTGACGAGGTAGACCGGGTGTTGGATCTTCTGAACGTGGCCCGGCTCCTCCCTTTCTACGATGACCGTAGCACTGACTACATGAGTCGTTGTCGCGATGTAAAGTAGCAGAGGTTCCTCTGGCATCGGTGAAACCAAGATCGGGGGCGTCGTTAAGAAGGTCTTCAAATCTTCAAACGCTTGTTGTGCCTCTGGCGTCCATTGGAACTTGTCCTGCTTCTTGAGGAGTTTAAAGAAGGGCATACCTCGTATACCCAGTCGGGAAATAAACCTACTGAGTGCTGCCATGCATCCTTTAAGCTTCTGGACGTCCTTTTGGCAAGTCGGCGGTTCAATATTTGGTATGGCCCTGATCTTCTCTGGGTTGTTCTCAATGCCTCGTTGGGATACGATAAACCCGAGCAGTTTCCCCGAAGATATTCCGAAAACACACTTCTCGGGATTAAGCTTCATGCTAAAACCCCTTAGACACTCGAATGTCTCGGTCAGGTCGGCGATATGGTCCTTCCTCTCCCGAGTCTTCACCACGACGTCTTCCACGTATGCCTCCACATTGCATCCGAGTTGGGCGTGAAAACACCGCTGTATCGCGCGTTGATACGTCGCACCAGCATTTTTCAACCCGAACACCATCATGGTATAACAAAAGGCCCCGAAGGGCGTGATGAATGAAGTCTTAATATGATCTTCCACCTTTAGGCGAATCTAGTGGTACCCTGAGTAGGCATCAAGGAAACTCAGGATCTTGCACCCGGCGGTTGAATCAACCACTTGATCAATCCGAGGTAACCCGAAAGGATCCTTCGGACATGCCTTGTTGAGATCAGTATAGTCAACGCACATGCACCAAGTTTTATTCTTCTTTTTAACTAGTACAGGGTTTGCCAACCAGTCGGGATGGTACACTTCTTTGATAAAACCTGCAGCTAAAAGCTTGGTGATCTCCTGCTTGATGGCATTCCGACGATCTGGGGTGAACAGCCGAAGCCTTTGCTTGATTGGCTTTGCCTTTTCATCAATGTGTAAGGAATGCTCGATCACCTCCCTAGGAACACCCGGCATATCGGATGGTTTCCAGGTAAAGATGTCCTTGTTAGCCTGGAGGAAGGTGACGAGCGCGCCTTCCTATTTACCCTCGAGCCCTGTCCCGACCAGAGTCGTCTTAGATGGGTCGGACGGGTCAAGAATAATTCTCTTGGTTCCTTAGCCGGGCCGCCTCTGTCTGGATATTCTTCCCCTCACCGGTTGCCTCTTGCAGCTCAGCCAGTTCATGGTTCTCTCGATCGCACTCCAGAGACTGCTTGATGTCGCTGCGAACCATGATGACGCTTCTGGGTCCCGGCATCTTCATCATCAAGTAGGTGTAATGCTGGACGGCCATGAACCGAGCCAGTCCGGGCCTTCCCAAGATGGCGTGATACGCCGTCATGAAATCCGCTACTTCAAAATTTATGTACTCGGTCCGGTAGTTGTCTTTGGTGCCGAAAGTAACAGGCAAAGAAATTTGCCCGAGTGGAAAGGAAGACGCCCCAGGGATCACCCCGTGGAACGGCTGTGAGCTTGGCCTTAGCTCAGAGCGGGGGATGTTCATGTTGTCGAAGGTCTTGGCGAACAGGACGTTGAGTCCACTCCCTCCGTCAATCAATACTTTCTTGAGCTTTACATTGCGAATGACATGGTTGAGCACCAGAGTGAACTTACCCGGATGTAGAACCCGATTGGGGTGATCCGAGCGATCGAAGGTGATCGGGACCTCAGACCACTTTAGATACTGGGGTTTGCCGGTTCCACCGCATTGATCTCTCGAGCGGTAAGCTTTTGCTTCCGCTTGGACTCGTATCCGGTGGAGCCCCCGTATATGTAGTTCAGCTCCGGGCTCTTGGTAATCGTCCTCGTCTGGAAGGTCTTTCTTCTTGGCCTCCTCATCCTTCGCTGGAGCAGACTGCTTGTTGCTTTCCCGCGCAAAACGCTTCAGGGTGAAGCAGTCCTTGTCGGCGTGCTTTCCCTTGGGGTGGAAAGGACAAATCGCATCCATAACAGTATTATAATCAGGCGCCTCTCTCCGTGTGACTCGGGGCCGGTTGCATTCTGTTACCGCAACTAGCTCCTCGCCTTTCCGTTTTTTGTCTTTGTGCTTGGAGGACTCAGCCTTGTCGCCTTTTCTCTTCTTTTGTGGGCGGTCTTCTTGGCGCTCGGCCAGGGCATCTGAGGCCGTGGCATAGCGGTCGGCCAACGCAAACATCTCCTTTACGGAGGCCGGAGGTTTCCTGGACATTTTCCTGATTAGATCAGGATCACTTACCCCTTTCTGAAAGGCAGCCACCACCACAGCATCAGATACGTCCCTGATGGTGTAATTCTTCTGCATGAAACGCCGGATAAAATCTCTCAACGTCTCATCCTTCTTCTGGTGAAGCTGGTATAGGTCCCATGGGGTGCCAGGCCTCTTGTAGGTTCCCTGGAAGTTCGCGATAAATTGATCGCAAAGATCGCTCCAGGAGTCCACCGAGTTCGCAGGAAGTCCTGTGAGCCATGCTTGAGTTGAAGGGGTGAGATTGACTGGCAGATAATTTGTCATCACATTCTGATTGCCCCCGGCCGCTTTGACCGCCAGGGCATAGACCTGCAGCCAAGCTTCCGGATCTCGCTCCCCATCAAACTTGACGATGCCCTTGGGATTGAATCCTTCGGGCCATACCACTCGGTGTAGCCGCGGAGTGAATGCTCGGATCCCGTCAATGGATCTCTCATCATGATGAGGGGGAGAACAGCGTGGCGAGCCTCTGGCTCAGCGATTGTCTTCAACGCATCGGGGTGGAGCTCGGCGCGGCGAGTCCATGACTCAGCGATCGTCGTCGTTCCGACCCCGGCGATGATGGTCCTACGGTTGTCGTAGTCGTCGTACCTTCGATCACTTCGTCGATTGTGGCCGGTGCCGAAATGCTCATAGTTGTCGTGGCGCCCGCGTCGTTCTTCCTTGTCCCGCTCTTGCCGTATGGCGATGATGTCTTGGCGGAGGTCGCGGTTGAGAATTCGGCGAGCGTCTCCGACTGGTGGTGTGAGGCGTCGACTGCTGGTATTTCGACTGGTTGCAGTCCGACTTCTAGCGACACGAGTAGCCGCGTGGGAGCGTGAGTGCGCTTCCCCTTCTGGCCTTTCTTGATTTTGCTGAATCGCTGCTGCCGTCACCATGGCCTTGATCTGTGCCACGATCGAGGCTGCCGGGCTATCAGACACAATCATTGGATCCAGTGTATCAAGAAGCGTCTTGGAGGCGACGACGTTCTGCAGCGGTGTATGGAAGACAACTTGGTCTCCCAATCTAGTCTGCAGGATGTCCTCGCGGACATGGCGGCCGCGATATCAAAGCGATAGCGTCTATACCTCCTTTCCCTTATGAAGTAGACGATCTTCCTCCACAACCTCTTGAACCTCTCGCTGGTGTTGGAGATCGGTCTTCTGCTCTTCTATGGCGAAGATGCCACGAAGATCGTAGCAATTCCTCTCGATCCCAACTGGTTTACTATCCGAGTCAGAGCGACATACCTGAGATGGATCTACCTGACCTTTACCAGATTGGATTTGGTTTTGGTCTAGGTGAATGAGTTCTCCGCGCGCATCTGCGACGAAGTCCAGGCTTCCGAAGCGGAAAGCTTGGCCGAAGACGAAGGTGTCGATGATTCCGCTGATTGCTGCCATCGAGTCTGTAGGAAAAGATTATAGCGCTTCCCCTACCTGGCACGCCAACTGTCGACTTTTGTAGTCGGCAATGAATTTATGGGGCAGACGCTAGATCTCAAACTCGAAGGTCACACAAGACAAGGGTTTAGACAGGTTCAGGCCCTCGACGATGGAGGTAATACCCTAATCCTGTGTCTTTGGGATTATATGGATCTCTTGGATCTAAGGTTGCTCAAAGCGCAATGTGCTCTGGGCGATATGCGGTGTGTGTTGTGATATCCCTATTGTTGCCCGCCCTCTCCCTTATATAATGGGGGTGGGGCGGTTTACAGAGTCCTGATCGGTCTAAGGGATCCCGATCGGTTACAGGATTCTTGTCGGTTACAGGATAGAGTTTACATCTTTATCTACCCTTTTAACAACTCGGATTACAACCGTATCTTTTATATCTAAATACATATTCAACTGTCTATAGGATGTACCCCCTTGCGCACGGCAACACGGCTTGGCGGGGAGCTTATCCTTTGGGACTTCTACTTGGGCCTGTCTTCTCCTCAGGCGATGCTGGGCTGGTCATGAAGATACCTGGTTTCATATATTCCACAGATGTTTCTCATGCATTATTCGATGAGTCTTGATTAATGCTATGCATGAGGAACTTGAGAACTTCGAGAGGAACAAGGTATGGCAGCTTGTCGAGCCCCCATCTGGTCATAATGTCATTGGGACCAAGTGGGTGTTCAAGAACAAGCAAAGTGAGGATGGGGTTATCATTAGAAACAAAGCCAGGCTAGTTTCACAGGGCTTTACTCAGGTTGAGGGTCTTGACTTTGAGGAGACCTTTGCCCTGTAGCTAGACTAGAGGCTATTAGGATCCTTCTTGCATTTTCAGCATCCAAGGGCTTAATTTGCATTAATTGAAAAATGAGCTCAAAGGACCTTGTATGCACTTCTAGATTCTCCATAGTTTTGAGTAGGTTGAACTCTTGGTTTTCCATTTGATCCTTTGAGTGGCTTTGCTTATAGTTTTGAAACTAATGCTAAGTATTGGACTTGTCAAATCTTGCTAAAAATGACAATTCAAAACTATGCTTGCTAGCAAAATTTGTTATTTGCATATGGACATGTCTTGGTTTAGTCTAATTCGACATTGACGAGCTTGGTGTCATATCTTGTCATTATGATCACTTGGATAATCTTCAAAGCTTTTTACATGCATTTCATACAGCCATGCTAGACAAAGGGGAGAAAATATAGAAATCATGATGCCTATATTGCCAAAAGGGGGGGAGAAATTGTAGACAAGGCATCATTAAAAGATAGAAATATGAATGCATCTTGGCTCTTATGGTCTTAGTGAAAATTGCTAATTTTAAGGATCATATGCATATACTTGAGCTCTTTAGGAGTTTTAATTGTGGAAAACTTGATCTTTCTTTGTTTTGCTCTAAAATCTTTCTTGTCAACTTGGTCATGTCCTTATTTTCCTTCTCACAGGACCAAGTTTGGCTTTGCATTCAAATTGCTTTCTTCTTCTCTCTTTCAAACTCAAATTTATGACTTTTGTGTTGTTTGTCAATATACTGATCAAGGGGGCGATGGAAAGACCATGTGGAGGTCTACCCATGTTTGTGATGAGTATTTGACTAAATTTGAGCTTAATATACTCTAGTCTGAGTTTTATTTGAACTAGATTTTCAAATTTAAGCAATTTGAATTGTGTCTACCTGGAACGGCACTGCCGGCCACAGGAGGGCGATACTGCCGGCCAGGGGGCAGCACTATCGGCCCTAGGAGTGGTAGTTATTTTACAGAGAGGGTTTTCGTTGGGTCCCCAAGGGAGCGGGACTACCGGCCATGCGTGGGCAGTAGTGCCGGCCTATTGAGTGAAGTTTGAATTTGAATTTTGAAATTGCGTCAGATTTATAGCATATCATTTTGGGCAATGCTATGTGATGTGTTTCCTTGTTTTTGATGGTTGCAAGACGACGAAGCTTGGTCATGGTGAGGCGAAGGATGACTGGGACTAGGCAAGGTGCATCGGAGGTCTAGACGGTCGAGGATCGCCGGAAGATGATCGAAGACGCAGTCGGTGCGGACGTAGATGACAAGGAATGGATGAAATGATAGCTAGGAGCTGCTCGGATCAAGGAGGGCCATTGGATCGTGGTCTAGAAGATAGAGTAGCGGGTCTAGTTAGTATGCTTTCAGAAGTGTGCAAAACCCATTATGTTAGAGGGTTTTGGGTTAGTTCATGTATGAGTGAGTAAGTCAAACCTAGCCCTTGATGGTGATCCTTAGGGTAGAAGGAACTCATCCAAGGGTGGAGGATGACTCAAGAGTAGTATAAATAGAGGGTTAGGGGTAGCCTTCCTCCTCTGGAAGGTTTGAGGTTTTTGTGCTCCTTTGAGCTTTGCCCACTTTGTCGTGAGGCTTTGTAAACCTCTCTTCTTGAAATTAAAACTTCATTTACTCATCTCTAACTTTATTTTGCGCATTTACATTATGTCTTGAAATTCCGCAATGTACATTCTTGCAATTACTTTCATGCATGTTGAATTTGCCTCCCCTCCTACTTGCTTGTGCTTCTTGTGCTGAGGATGAATGATTAATGGATGAGTCTTCTTCAGATCATATCCCAATCATCTAGGCAACTCTTGTGTTCTTCCTTGCAAGAAATCGATCTTTTGCTCTCTAGAGGATTATTCTTGAAAGGTTGGATTTCTGGTGTTCTTGACTTGTGTTCTAGCTTGCTATGACATGTGGAAAGCCATCTAGGATCGTCTTGGTCATCGAGAACCCACGAGCTAGCTGAGGGTCAAGTTTTTGTTTTTATACCCGTTCTTGTGCACTTTTCCTCAAATTAGAAAACGGTCAGAATTTTGACATCAATTCTTGCGATTAAATGTTGGAATAGGTTTCCGACATCCATAAGAAGGTGTCTATACAAAGTTTCACGAGGTTTGGATCTACCGATCAAAAGATTTATCAATTCTACTTTTGAGTCGGGGTTGATTTTTACTATTCATCATGAACTGTAGCTTCAGCTGCCCATCACTTCCGTGCTGCAGTACCCAGTAGTGCCAGGGGTATTATTCATCCATCAGTGCCGGACCAAACACGGTAGTGCCGACCTCTGCATTGGATTTTGGGATTTTTGCTTTCTCCGATTTGCCTTTTTGATGTGATGATGTTGGTTGGATTGTTTTGAGCGTTGGAAAATTTTATTTTGGGATCATTCACCCTCCCCTCTGATCGCCATCTCGTTCCTTCAAAATCATTTACCACCCTAGTTGATTATCATGCAACACATGCCATCAACAACTCCACATCATTGTGTGACCACACATGACACACCTATTCATAAACATGTTCCATATTTCATTGGTCAAATTAAATTTGTAGTTTTAAAATGATATCAATAACCGTTGCATTGCTAATCACACTATTCACGATCTAACCAATCCACGTTAGCATCTATAGTAACCAACTAATAATTAACCATCCTAGAGTGACCAATAATCATGGCATACAAATGACAAGTTAGGTATAATCCAATTGGGTTGAATAGCTAATCTCCCAAATTAATTGAAAACAATTCTACGTATAAAATAACATGCAATAATTTAAAACAATATAGCATTTGTAAAACTGAGTTCAACATGATCAATGCACAACTTGCCTTGGAAAAGGTTTTGTTCTTGATCTGGACCTTGATACTGAGTCAACGCTTCACCCTCAAATGATCCAGACATTTCAATGTCTATGCAAATCGAGAGAAAAGCACCAAATAAATACAAAATAGATAGCAAACAAACTCCAAAAATCAAATTGGAGCTCGTATGAGGACAACATGCTCTCGAAAGATTCAAATAAAAGAAAATTCCAGAGAAAGAGAAATTTTGATTTTGCCTAATTATTTTCTAAAGAAAAATCTACTTATGATGTCATGTTGACGTCAGCAAGGAAATAATTAAATATAGAAAAATCGCATATAGGCTGACATGTGGGCCCAGGTCCATGGACCAGGTCCATGAACTTCCTTGGGTCCAGAGTGAACTCGGCTCATGGGAACAAAGCAACTAACACGTGGGCCTGACACCATTGCTGACGCAACACCCGATGTACGCGAGATGCCAGCGACACGTCGGTGGATAGAGTGACGCAGTGCTGATGAGGCGTCAACGTGGCATCCACGTGTCATCAAACGAGTCATGCAACCTCAGCAACAGCAGCTTGGGCCCTATGGTCATCACCGGTGACTAGGACGGGCATCTACGGTGAGCTCATGACGTTGCCTACCTAATGACATGAACAGCTTCTTGATTGGTGCAATGAAATAGCGGTGACGATGACCTGAATAGCGGCGCCTCTTCAGTGACAGCGTCCTCTGGCAACTCTCAGGCTGAGATATTGATGAGGGGAAGCGAATGGCACTGACAGCGATCCTCAGGAGGCACTGATGGAGGCGAATCATGGATTTCACCCTTTCAGTGTCGCTCCAACCAAAATTTGAATTGCAGTGAAACTACGACGCAATCTCTCGGATTGATCTAGGGTTTCGGTTGCTCGGGTCTTGGCATAGCTGATGCTCCCCATTTATTGTTCACGATACGACAAGAGAATCCATGGCGGATATAGAGCTCGCGCCAAACTCTCACAAGAAGACGACTCAAACGGCTGACGGATCAGGCCGAGGTGTGAGCTGAGCTTGCTAGATGCAAAACTGGGCCAAGTCATTAGGTTTCGGCCCAAACTGGTTTTCCAGATTTTCAAAGCATTCACCAATAAAAATAATTCTATAAATTGAATTAGCTTCAAACAAATAGCAAAAATACTAAGAAAAATCCTAAAACTTTCCATAAAATATTTTAAGAAATGTAGAACTCAAATAAATATTTTTGACAAAAATTTATATAAACTTTGCACATATTTAAATAATATTTACAACAAGAAAATTTCAAAAATAATATTTAAGTTCCAAATAAATTCTAAAAAATTTAAAACATTCACAAAAATCACAATTAGAAGTATAAAATCAACTCGAATTGATAGTAGATGCCGAATTAAAACTCCATAACTTTCACATCTAAGCTCTGATTTTGACGTTCTTGTACTTTCCTGAAATCTTAAGAGATTATCATCATATCTCTCCATAGCAAGCTCTTCTATGTTTTATTCCTTCTATTTTAAATCTGGTTGACAAATTTCAGCGTGTTGGTTGGCCAAAATTTAAGTTTTAAAGTTGTAATATCTTTATATCCCTTAGAGTTAAAGTTGTATATATTTAGGAAGTGAATTTGAGTTGATTTAGATGTGTTTTTGCTATGCATTGTGTACCAATATAAGGCCCAGGGGTATACCCCATTGTAGAGATCAGATTATATATGAGAAATAAAGAAAAGATATGGTTTATTTATGGCGCCATTGACCATTTGTGTGCATGAGAGTTTCCTATTTAGGGTTTGATATTGTGGTGCAAGGCAAGGATACGCTATCCTTGGGATTACACCATTGAATCTACACAGTTCTACTTCTTCAATTCTTGACAATCCTGTTCACGGTTTGAGAAGGCCTCACCAATTGCTTCTTTTGGCATTGCTAGCTTGGAGCTGATTGGCCAATTGTTCCTGTTAGCTTGGCGTAAGGAGAAGAAGAGGAAGGAGAGCTACTACTAGTGAATAAATTTCACCACCGAGGCCCTAGTTTGTCAGTTGTGTCATGTGCATTGAAGGGGAAACAGAGAGGCAAGTATTGCTGAAATTGAGTACAGTGAAGATTGGGCCACGCCTACACGCCAACCCCTTAGTTGGCTTGTATCGTCGTGGTATCAGAGCGTGGTTGATTACTCGCTCTTTGTTTTTGCTGATTTTCAGGTTGCTACAATCATGTCAGACATGAGCCGACATGGTTCCAATGGAGATGAATATGAAGAGTTGGATAATCCTTGCTACGATCATTCGATGTCACCGAGGGTATGCACTCAATTTAATACTGTCACTATATTTTTTTCATAGCCGAGAGCGTGATCTTCGTGATGAGTATGATCGTCGCTTCGATGGTTGATAGCATGTTTTGATGGCATGAATGTGAACTTTGCTACTATGATGCCACTCTATGTTGCTTAAAGGGCCGACTACCACCCTTGGGAGGCGATGATGTGCGTGGGAAAGCACATGTCGTGGAACGACGTGCTAACTGTAAGTTCAAGCTCTATTGGTTTTGGTGATTGGTTTAATATTAATATTTAATCATTGTTTAATAAAAAATCTAATCATTATGAGACTAACATATTCTATTGAGCCTTATTCTTATTAGTCTCATATTTGGATGAAAAATGGAAAACCTAAGGTATGCACTCGTATTCATTCTATTATCTAAATGCATACTTAGAATTCAAGTTAAAGTATGTTCCTAATTCATATATACATGAATGCACACATCTAGGGGGAGTTTATAATTTAACTTGATGATTCAATTGTATTGATCCAAGTCCTCTTGCTATATAATATAAAGGATCAAGACTTTGAAATAATCTTTTGAGTATATATATAACTTGTGTAGTTGAAGTATACTCATGTTAATATAGGATAAACTCATATTCAATCTAAGATTGATTATGTGCATATTGATTTCATGTTGAATTAATTATATGCACATACTTAATGGAGTTCATTCTATAAGTTGATGGTCTAAATGTATTGATCCCTTTCCATCACTCAAACATATATGGATCATTACTAACCATCACATTAAGTATATGTAACTTGTATAGTTATATATACTCATATCAATTAAAATGTAGTTTAAATTGAGTTCGATTGTCTCTCAATCAATCAAAGAATATTTCATCGTGTGTTGATGGTGTCTCTTTATTGATTAAAGACAAGCGAAAAGTTCTTGAGTATAATGAAGAATTAGTTGCATCAAAGTACTCAAGACACAAAGTAATCATTCAAATTCATGTGGGTTGTGCTCAATCGATCTTAGAGGCATCCATTATGGGTTAATGGAGTGTAGTGATGATTGAGACAACTATGTTTGTTGGACTAACATCTTCCATGAGTTGTGAAGTAGGTTGAGTTCAAGATAATGAAGAATCGGGAATGAGAAGTCATCATGTGTTGTTGAGCTTCAAAAGGTGATCCCGAAGTGAAGAGAAGGGCTAGAGAAGGTTCATCATGTGTTGATGAACAAGATGAAAAAGATGTGATCCTAGAGAGAAGATGACTGGAAATCATGAAAGCTCCAAGTGGATCGCTAGAGGCAAAGGTATAACTAGCTATGACTAAGGATGTCTTCCTAGTCTTTTACCAGTCTCGGTGTTTGGATGGGAGACCGGGTTGACAGTTAGGTTGCCGTACTATTAAGAGGGGTTGAGTCTTTTAGCTTGAGCTTCATCATGTGTTGATGAACTCAATCCGGTTCACTTTAGCTCACTCTCTTGGTTGGATTCTGCATAAGCAAAGTATTTGCATGTGTTGCAAATAGAGAGCTCATGCTTGCACCTTAATTAAATCCTATTTGATTTGGTTATTGCTTGGAGCTAAGTTTTGCATGTGTTGCAAAAGGACAGAACTCAAGCAAATTTGGTTTAAAGTGATTGCATGAAGCTAGAGATTTGCATGTGTTGCAAATAGAGAGCTCATGCACTTAGTGTTTGAATTGGTGTTTGCATGGTGCTAGTGATTTGCATGTATTGCAAATAGAGAGCTCATGCACTTGAGTTTGAATTGGTGTTTGCATGGTGCTAGAGATTTGCATGTGTTGCAAATATAGAGCTCATGCTTTGGTGTTTTAGTTTGTGATTGGATCATGTGTTGATCATCACAAGACTAAGCTTGGTTGTGCTTTGAGTTTGCAAATTTTGTTTTTGGAAAATGTTGAATGGATTTGTCATTTGCAAATGTGTTTTGCAAATTAGCTCGAGGTTATGGGTTTCAATCCTAGAGCATGTGTTGGCATTTGCAAAGTGTCGGGATCATGTGTTGATCCTTACATGTCTAAGAGGATTGATCATATAGGTTCGTTGCTTATTTGTGAATGTGTTTTGCAAATAAGTTGGAGTTGTTAATTTATAAATGAACTAGAAGTTATGGGGTTTCGATCCTAGAGCATGTGAATAGGGTTTGCAAATGTCTTTTGCAAATTGACTTGATCATGTGTTGACTCAAAAGTTCTTAGTTTATTTGCAAATGTGTTTTGCAAATAAGTTGTGCTTAAGAGTATGTGATTAACATGTGCAAATGTGTTTTGCATAGTATTGTGATCATGTGTTGATCCTCACATAGCTCAAAGAATAAATCTTTAAAGGTTTGGAGAAAAGTTTTTGTGAAAGAAATTGATTTTTCTCTTGTGCCCAGTGAGGCCGGCACTACCGACCATGTAGGTGTGGTACTGCCGTATGGGCGACAGTACTGGCCCTCATGGCCGATAGTTATATTCTAGAAAGGTATGTTCTCATGGTATTGCACGGCGGCGATGACGGCTCGATTAAGCGAGATCGCCACTCGACCGGCACTACCGGCCCCAGATGGGCGGTACTAGGCCGGTACTACCGGGCCTCTGTAGCCAACGGCTAGTTCCGGTGGGAATTCGACCATTGAGGTCGAGGCCGGCACTACCAGCCCCAGTTGGGCGGTAGTGCTGGGCTTGCTGAGATTTTTCCGATTTTGCCCCAAACGGCTAGTTTTCTTTGTGAGGCTATAAAAGGAGGCCTTGGGGGGCATTGGCTGTGTGCTGGTGTGATTGTGAGTTGTGGGGGAGTTGTGTGCATGTGTTGCACCCTCACATTTGCTTATTGAGCTAAGAGTGAGCCCTAATTGCATGTGTTGCAATTAGGAAGTGGATTGAGAGTCTCTTGTGCATGTGTTGCACTTGAGGAGGATCCTAGTGCATGTGTTGCACTTAGGAGGTCACCGGAAGTGCATGTGTTGCACTAGGTGAAGTTCAAGCGGAAGGCCTGGCTTGTTACTCTTGGTGTTTGCCAACACCTAGACAGCGTAGCGACGTCGTGCGCGGGAGCTCTCAATGGAGGTATTGAGAAGCCCCGGCAAAGTTTGTGAAGGTTGGAACTCGCCTACCCGGAAGGGAAAATGAGCTACCACTAGTGGATTGGAGGTGGGTGCTCAATTCGTGTAGCCGGTCCAATGTGTTTGGGCTAATGTCGGGACCCGAATTTGCAAATCCGGACCCTCTGTGTATACCGCACTAGTCCAGGATCACGCTAGTGCACACAGGCGCAACATAGATGCTATCATAGTCGTACACAGCGAAATATAGCATAAACTTCAATGATTAATAATAACTGTTGTCTTACATGAATAATGCCTCACAGGGCTTAAATAAAAGTATCAATGAAAAGCAATGAAATAGAATAAACGCAGTGGCGCTCGATTCGCCACAGGCAACTGATGAGGCTCGGACCCTAAGCATTCGCATCCATATAATCCTCCTCCACGAAGGGCGTAGATTCCTCCTCTTCTGAAGTTGTTGTTGTTGGGGTGAGTACATAAAGCACTCAACAAGTTGTGCACAATAATGCAAGTCTAATATTCTATATGCTTGGCTTAATCCAAAGGAATGGCTAATATGGCTATTTTGCGATAAAGCAAAGATTTAACAAGAATATAGTAAATAGATTGGAAAGCGATAAAACAAATACAGTAATTAATAAATTCAGCATTTCTGAAGTAACCAAGTTTCTCAATCCTAAATTATTTTCCACTTTCCATGGCACCTTGCCATCCCAATTGGTTTTTGTTTAACAAAAGTCTAACCCTTAACTGTAATTCCCGAGCATTGCCCAATACCGTGAGCACGGCTATTCGAATAGATTGTACACTCTGCAGAGGTTATGCACTTTACCCACACGATACAACCAAACACCACCAAGGCGAGTGATCGTAACAAAGCCTTTACAATGCTACACCTAGACCCATCTTCGCTCGCTAAGGTTTCAACATCAAGGGTTAAACCACCACAACAGGCCCCCTCTTGCGCCATGTGAGTTAAACCGTAACCGGGACTCACTATTCACCACGACAAGATCAAATCTAGGTTTCACAAATTATTCAACTAGGCTGTCCCATTCCGCACATGTGGTTGCAAGAAGGACTCAGTCAAAGGCTTGCAAGGTTAAGTCCTTAAAGTGATTAAGGCAAGACTTCCACATACCCCGCCATCCTCGCCCACCTTGGCACACCGCCCTTGCCACTTGCCCCAATCTAAAATCATTACCACCCCACTTGATTACCAAGCACCACATGCCATCAACATTTCAATCTAGATGTGTGACCTCCTCGCCACGACAACTTGATATCACGGTGCGACAAAGACATGACACACCAATTCATAAACATTGTTCCATATTCCATTAGTCAAGATTAAGTATCAACATTCGGACACATGTGATGACGTGGCATGGCTAAGCAATCTATGACGGCCTAACTAGCCCAGGTTGATTATCAATATTAACCAACTATAATTCCACATCCTAGGGTGACAAATAGATCATGGCATAAAATTGGCAAGGTATGATTTAATTCAAATAGGCATATTATCTAATTCCCAGATTAATTGAAATCATTTATACACATAAAATATCATGCATAAAGTTTAAGAGACAAAATAGCAATTTGGTGAAAATTAGGTGCAACATGATCAAAGCACAACTTGCCTTGGAGTAGGTGCTGGTCTTGCTCTGAGCTTGGGTCTTGAAGCGATGAATCTTCCTCCGGATCACCGAAGCGGTTCAACGTCTACGCGAAACGATGCCAAAATAGCAAATAAACACCAAAACAGAGAGCAACCAAACTCCAAAAATAAAATAAAATTCACCAATAAATAGATCTTGATTTTACAAATTTTTAGAAATTTGAATCACTCAAATCCGAGTTAAAATGCAAAAGATATAGCCTTTTGAAGTTTGAATAAATACTGAAAATACAGAAAATAGAAAAACCGATTTTTCCGAGTTATTTTTCTATTGGAAAAGATCTTTATTGCGCAATGCTGACGTCAGCCCTGGCCCGAGCCAATCAGGCGCTGACACGTCACCTCGGCGCACAGACCCGGTCCACGGAACCGCCTCTGGTCCACCGTGGACGCGGCTCACGGCGCCTCGCATCACGTGCCCGACACGCGGCGCGCATCGACTGGCTGCAACGCCGCCCGAGCCGATGCTCGACACGCGGCGTACATCCAGGCGATGATCCAACGGCTAACGCTCTAACGCACACGCGGCGCGATCTCAACCGAACAAACCTGATCCAACGGCCGATGAAGCTTCCCGACGAAGATGGCAGCACGGCGGCGGTCTGGCACCGGAGCGGAGGACGACGACCTCCCGAACGGTGTTTCGGCGCGACTCCGGCGAGATGAAGTGGCTACCCCGATGCGGCTTGACGCGACGAGCCCGGATCTGGAACCGATTCGGCGAACGGCGGCTTGACGGAGACGCAAACTAAAGAAAACGACCGGCGGCGCTACGAAAAACTGCGGCGAGCTCTACTGCACGGGCGACGGCGACTCGACGGCGAAGGCTAGCACTGGCGGATGCGCTCTGGGATGGCGATCCTCGGGGTGCGGTCCGCGCTTTAAATAGCCACGGTGAACGCCCAGAAAAGGCAACCCTAAAATCACGCTGCGGTGGCGGATTCGGAAACCGAATCGGAGACGATGACTGCGGTCCGTCCGATCTGCGATGAACGGCTACGATTAGATCCGAAGCGATACGATCCGATCCGCTCCTTCCAAATCCAACGGGCGAGATCTAAACTTACCAAAACAACGCAAGGAATCCTCACCGCGTGATCTTGATCCAACGGCCGAAGGCGCTAGGGTTTCGCGAAGGAGACAGCCGTCTGATCTGGATCCAACGGTCACACGCGCGGCGGCGGCGAAGCGGGCTGACGGGCCGCACCGCGATGGGCCGCGCACGCACAGTGCTGGGCTTGGCCCAGTACTGTTCCAAGATTTTTCAAAAGCTTTTTGATTTAAAATAATTTCCGAAATTAGATTAATTCATTTAAGGCAATTAAATTATCAGGAAAAATCCAGGAAAATTCTCATAAATACTTTGGGACATTCTGAGCTCAAATAAAATATTTTTGGTAAAACTTTATATTAACTTTATCTATATATACATTTAGTTTTCACTAAAGGTTCAATATACTTAATTAAAATAAATTCAAATAATTTCTGGAAAATCCAATAAATTCAGAAAATCACCAAAATGCACATAAGTGAAATTATAGGCCAAATTTTGGGATGTTACAAACCTCCCCTTAATGTAATCTCGACCCGAGATTCAAGGTCAACTAGGAATAGGTTTGGAAATTCTATCTTCAGGTCCTCTTCACGCTCCCAGGTTGCCTCATTCTTAGAATGGTTGCTCCACTGAACTCTGCAAAAACGAACTGACTTGTTCCTGGTCCTGCGGTCCATGACATCCAAAATTTTCATTGCTGTTCCTTGTAGGTCAAATCCTTCTGCAACTCAATCTCTTCCAAAGGCGTCTGCTCTGCTGGCACCCGAAGACACTTCTTGAGTTGTGACACATGGAACACATCATGCACGCCTGCCAGCAACTGCGGCAATTCCAACTGATAAGCAACCTCCCCTCGACGGCTCAAAATTTTGAACGGTCCAACGTATCTTGGGGCAAGCTTTCCTTTAGCGTGAAACCTCTTAACTCCTTTCAGAGGGTAACTCTAAGATACACGAAATCATCGGGCTCGAAACTTAGATCACGACATCGATTATCGCCAGAACTCTTTTGCCTTGATGCGCGATTTTCAACCTCTGTCTTATCATAGCAACTTGCTCTTCACTTCCCGGAGAATATCGGGGCCAAATATCATACGTTCTCTGTCTCATTCCAATTCGGTTAAACGCAGCAGCACGACCATATAAAGCCTCAAATGGCGACATCGCAAACTAGCTCGGTAATCTTGTTGTTATAATCAACTCGCATATGGCAAACATTTATCCCATGATGTAGTATAGGCTAATGCACAAGCTCTTAACATATCCTCCGAATTTGATTTACCCTTTCTGCTTGACCATCGATGCGGGTGATATGCGTCTTTGAAGTTCAAACGTGTTCCCATGGCTTCATGCAATTTATCCCAAAATCTCGAGGTGAACGGGTACCTCATGCGACACGATTTTCTTTGGTACCCCATGCAAACACACAATTCGCTATGTATAGTTACGCTAACCGGTCTCTGAGTAAGTTGTCTTGACCGGAATGAAGTGAGCAACTTTGGTCGATCGATCCACGATAACCCATATAGAATCATACCCACTTTGGGTTCTTGGCAACCCGGTGATGAAATCCATACCGATTTCTTCCCATTTCCATTCGGAACTTTTAACGGTTGTAGTAATCCTGCAGGTCTCGTGTATTGCCTTAACTCTCGGCATATATCACATAAGGCAACATGCTCGTGACTTCACGCTTCATATTCGCCACCAAAACCTCTCCCTTAAGTCTGGTACATCTTGGCGCTTCTGGATGGATTGAATACTTGGAATCGTGAGCCTCTTCTAAAATCAACTGCTTAAGCTCTGGTCTGTTTGGCACACAAATACGACCGTTGAACCACATGGTACCCCGGCCATCCATAAAAAAATCTGCCGCTAATCCTTCATCCTTTTTAGCTTTGATTCGGTTGATTTTCTCATCATCCTTTGCCCTTCCCAAATCGATCTTCAAGCGTCGGCCTTACTTCCAAAGCAGCTATAAATCCTTCTGGAACCATTACCAATTTTAACTTCTGAAACTCCTTACACAACTCCGATTGATCTTCCTGTACCATCATGTTTGTAACATAGTTTTTACGATTCAAGGCATCAGCCACTACATTAGCCTTTCCTGGATGGTAGTGGATTCCCATATTATAATCCTTGATCAGTTCCAACCATCTCCTTTGCCTCATGTTAAGATCTGATTGGGTGAAGATATATTTCAAACTCTTGTGGTCAGTATATATCTCACATCTATTTCCCATGAGATAATGACGCCACAATTTCAAGGCATGCACCACGGCAGCCAATTCCAAGTCATGCGTAGGATAATTCCCTTCATGCGGTCTTAACTGCCTTGACGCATATGCGACCACTTTACCCTCTTGCATCAATACGCATCCAAGACCCTGTCTTGATGCATCACAGTATATATCAAAGCTGTTCTGAACATTAGGCAAAACCAACACTGGGGCTGTTGTCAAACGCTTCTTTAATTCCACAAAACCCTTATCACAATCTGACGTCCATGAAAATTTCTTTTCCTTTTTCAACAACTGCGTAAGAGGTCTCGCAATCGTCGAAAATCCTTCTATGAATCGGCGATAATATCCTGCCATTCCCAGAAAACTTCGGACTTGAGTGACAGACTTTGGTTGTTCCCAATGCAACACTGCCTCCACTTTGCTTGGGTCGACGGCAACTCCTTCTGCAGTCATAACATGACCGAGAAATTCCACCTTTTCCTTCCAAAAGTCGCATTTACTGAATTTAGCATACAGCTGTTGCGCACGCAGCTTTTCCAACACTAGCCTCAGATGATTTGCGTGGTCTGCTTCGGTCTTTGAATATACCAAAATATCATCTATGAACACAACAACAAACTTGTCCAAGTATTCCATGAAAATCTTATTCATCAAGTTCATGAAATATGCTGGCGCATTGGTTAATCCGAAAGACATGACCGTGAACTCATAATGTCCATATCTTGAAGAAAATGCGGTCTTTGGAACATCTTCCGCCTCAATCTTTAGTTGATGATATCCTAACGAAGGTCTATCTTGGAGAAAACTCCGGCTCCTCTCAACTGGTCGAATAGATCATCAATCCTTGGCAACGGATACTTATTCTTAATCGTCACTTCATTAAGTGCACGATAATCAATACACATTCTAAGGCTTCCATCTTTTTTCCTGACAAACAAAATCGGCGCTCCCCATGGCGGCGAACTTGGTCTTATAAAACCCTTCTCTAATAACTCGTCGATCGCTTTTCATTTCCACCAACTCATCGGTAGGCATCCGATAAGGTCTTTTGCTATTGGTGCTGTACGGTACTAACTCAATGACAAACTCGATGTCACGGTCGCGGCATTCGGTAGATCCTCCGAAATACATCCGATATTCCTCGACCACCGCACGCCATCTATGCCGACGGCTTTCACGCTATTAACAATTAATTGACCCTTACGAACCGATGTCGCCGAATTCCACCTTTTCTCCTCTAGGGCTCTCAATGGATACAATCCTTTGACCGCAATCCAATCTTGTCTTATGCTTGGTTAACCAATCCATACCGAGGATAACATCTAAAACTTGGGCATCTAGAATAATCAAGTTCGCTAGGAACTCTACCCCATTAATTTTTAGCTTTACCCCAAACATCCAAGGTTAGATCTTAACTCGATCACGGGCTTGGACTAGCATCACACACTTAAGATTTTTCATGCTCAAACCATTTTCGGATGCAAAAGCTCGAGAGACAAATGAATGCGAAGCTCTGAATCAAATAATATTGCAGCAGTAATCGAGTTTACCAAAACTTACCCAAGACGACGTCCGATGCTTCACAGGCTCCATCGGCGGTGATGTGGTTGACTCGCCTCGAATAGTAGCTTGAGGCGTTGCTCTGCTGTCCAGCTCCTCGATTCGCTCCCGTCATAGGTGCTTTAGCAGGTGTCGTTCTAAGGTTGAAACGTACTGGCGTGATACCTCCTTTCTGGGGACATCTATTAGCATAATGCCCCAGCTCATTGCAACTGTAGCACCTTCTGGCGGCTGACTGCTGCATTCTCCTTGAGCATTGTTACCTTGGACCGGCGTCTGATAATTCTGTCCTGGTGGTCGCGGCTTAGGTGTTGCTGGTTTGTTAACAGCTTGCGGTTGGATCTTAGCAAACTGTTGCGGGGTCATCCTCATTCGCAGTGGTTAGGGCGCCCACAGGTTAGTCATCAAGCGCTTGCGATTTTCCCAAGCTCCTCGCGCTTATCCTCCGTAATCAAAGCCTTGTTTACCAATTCTTGAAAATCGGAAAAGTGTGGGTAATCAGTCTCACTTGCGATCCCGAGTTTAATCCTTCATGAATCGGATCGCCTAGCCTTGTCCGTCGCCACATCTTCGTGAGCATAGCGAGCTAATCGTGAATTTGTTCAAGTAATCACCACCGCTGGCCTCCTTGCTTAAGCGCCTGAATTCTTCCTTTTCGGTCCATCATTCCTTCCGCACGTGGTATTGGCGAAAGGCCGTTGCGAATTCTTCCCACGTGATTTCCATGGGTGCCTCGTGAGTAGCACAGTAGTTCTCCCACCATTCTCGCAATTTGTTCCTCAAGGCGATGAGATGCATAAAGAACCTTCTCATATCCTTCACATTGCGTGATGTACAACTTCCTCTCAGTGGTTCTCAGCCAATCATCTGCTTCCAAGGGGTTGACGTTGCCCGAGAATGTTGGCGGTCGGGTCCTCATAAAGTCTGACAATTTGGAATAAGGACGAGGTCCGCCGTTATTAATCTGAGTAGCGGGGTTGTTGACTGCAGCCATATTGGTCATCTGCTGCATCATTGTCTGCATCAACTGAGTCTGCGCAGCGAGAAAAGCTCCCAAGTTCTGCATATCCACTGGTGGTGGTGGTGCTCCTTCGTTGGGATTGTTGCCCGGGCGCAGACCACTTCCTGAAGCTCCGTTGTTGCTGCGGGTATTCACCATCTGCTTGATTGCTTCTTGGGTTAGGAAAGGTAGATGTAGCATAGATAAGATGCAAGAATTTCTAAGGCGGGGAAACAGGTTAAACCCAACTTAAATAATCTTTATTAATACTTGGTATGGTTGCTTACAATGCCTAAGGGCTTTGCAACACATACTGCACACTCAGCAAACAATTAAGAACCAAATTAAACATGCAACCTTAACGTCTACTAAAAGGTAAAGGCTAACTTAAAGACGCGACTCAACACTCGAGTCTCAACACAACTCTAAGACCGACTCTCACTCATCCAGCCACCCTGGCTGAGACTGATCCGGTGCATACACCGGTGGGTGGGCTGGCATGGGTGCGAACCTATCCTGGTGACCCTCTGCTGGCTCCTCAGGCTCCCACTCACGCTCTTTCGGGTCTTCTTCTTCTTCGGCGGCCTCATCCGGCTCCTGGACGACCTGGTCTGCTATCTCCTCAGCTACCTGCAAGGCCTCCTCCAACTCACCGATGACTCTGGCTGCGGCGTCACGGGTCTTTTGAAGCTCTCGCTCCGCCACTCTCAACGCCTCACACGCTGTCTCCAGCTCCTGCGCAGTGTCCCTCAGGTGCTCCTCCTGGGCTGTGGCGAACTCAGCGAGGTGTACCGCAGTGGCACACTCCCCCTCCACGATCCGTCGACGCTGGTACGCTCGCACTGTCGGGTGAAGCCGAAACACGGTGTCGCGAAGCTCGTAGGCGTAGTCGTGGCAGATCCGTCGTAGAGCAAGTCTAGCAGCCTCCTGAACTCCAGCCTCGTAAGTGAACCTTCGGGCGGTGATGTGGATCGGTCTGTGGTCTCGCCGCACTCTTGAGCGAAGATAATCAGCTGCGAAGAATCCCGATGCACACCGCTGACGCCCAGCTTGCTTCCTCGGTAGAGCGGACGATCAAAGCCTCCAATCACTTGAAGAACTCTCCACAGCTCCATGGCGTAGCCACCCTGCCTCGACTCGAAAGACTGGAAGATCGGCATCTATTCAAAACAAAATTTTGAATAAGATCTCCACTTGAAACGGCAACGAAAAGAAGGTAATTTAGCAAGGATGAGAGTAGAGGGATGAGATAAGCCAAGAGTTTCTTATTAGTTAATTTCACCTTTTTCTATAGAAAATAATTTTGGACACTCCTAAGAGATACCAACTACCTAGGGCCAAGACCTATAGTCAGTATGGCTCTGATACCACCTCTGTCGGGACCCGAATTTGCAAATCCGGACCCTCTGTGTATACCGCACTAGTCCAGGATCACGCTAGTGCACACAGGCGCAACATAGATGCTATCATAGTCGTACACAGCGAAATATAGCATAAACTTCAATGATTAATAATAACTGTTGTCTTACATGAATAATGCCTCACAGGGCTTAAATAAAAAGTATCAATGAAAAGCAGCGGAAATAGAATAAACGCAGTGGCGCTCCAGTTCGCCACAGGCAACTGATGAGGCTCGGACCCTAAGCATTCGTGATCCATATAATCCTCCTCCACGAAGGCGTAGATTCCTCCTCTTCTGAAGTTGTTGTTGTTGGGGTGAGTACATAAAGCACTCAACAAGTTGTGCACAATAATGCAAGTCTAATATTCTATATGCTTGGCTTAATCCAAAGGAATGGCTAATATGGCTATTTTGCAGTAAAGCAGCATTTAACAAGAATATAGTAAATAGATTGGAAAGCAGTAAAACAAATACAGTAATTAATAAATTCAGCATTTCTGAAGTAACCAAGTTTCTCAATCCTAAATTATTTTCCACTTTCCATGGCACCTTGCCATCCCAATAGGTTTTTGTTTAACAAAAGTCTAACACTTAACTGTAATTCCCGAGCATTGCCCAATACCGTGAGCACGGCTATTCGAATAGATTGTACACTCTGCAGAGGTTATGCACTTTACCCACACGATACAACCAAACACCACCAAGGCGAGTGATCGTAATAAAGCCTTTACAATGCTACACCTAGACCCAAGATCGCTCGCTAAGGTTTCAACATCAAGGGTTAAACCACCACAACAGGCCCCCTCTTGCGCCATGTGAGTTAAACCGTAACCCGGACTCACTATTCACCACGACAATGCAAATCTAGGTTTCACAAATTATTCACTAGGCTGTCCCATTCCGACATGTGGTTGCAAGAAGGACTCAGTCAAAGGCTTGCAAGGTTAAGTCCTTAAAGTGATTAAGGCAAGACTTCCACATACCCCGCCATCCTCGCCCACCTTGGCACACCGCCTTGCCACTTGCCCCAATCTAAAATCATTACCACCCCACTTGATTACCAAGCACCACATGCCATCAACATTTCAATCTAGATGTGTGACCTCCTCGCCACGACAACTTGATATCACGGTGCGACAAAGACATGACACACCAATTCATAAACATTGTTCCATATTCCATTATTCAAGATTAAGTATCAACATTCGGACACATGTGATGACGTGGCATGGCTAAGCAATCTATGACGGTCTAACTAGCCCAGGTTGATTATCAATATTAACCAACTATAATTCCACATCCTAGGGTGACAAATAGATCATGGCATAAAATTGGCAAGGTATGATTTAATTCAAATAGGCATATTATCTAATTCCCAGACAATTGAAATCATTTATACACATAAAATATCGTGCATAAAGTTTAAGAGACAAAATAGCAATTTGGTGAAAATTTGGTGCAACATGATCAAAGCACAACTTGCCTTGGAGTAGGTGCTGGTCTTGCTCTGAGCTTGGGTCTTGAAGCGATGAATCTTCCTCCGGATCACCGAGCGGTTCAACGTCTCACGCCAAACGCTGCCAAAATAGCAAATAAACACCAAAACAGAGAGCAACCAAACTCCAAAAATAAAATAAAATTCACCAATAAATAGATCTTGATTTTACAAATTTTTAGAAATTTGAATCACTCAAATCCGAGTTAAAATGCAAAAGATATAGCCTTTTGAAGTTTGAATAAATACGAAAATACAGAAAATAGAAAACCGATTTTTCCGAGTTATTTTTCTATTGGAAAAGATCTTTATTGCGCAATGCTGACGTCAGCCCTGGCCCGAGCCAATCAGGCGCTGACACGTCACCTCGGCGCACAGACCCGGTCCACGGAACCGCCTCTGGTCCACCGTGGACGCGGCTCACGGCGCCTCGCATCACGTGCCCGACACGCGGCGCGCATCGACTGGCTGCAACGCCGCCCGAGCCGATGCTCGACACGCGGCGTACATCCAGGCGATGATCCAATGGCTAACGCTCTAACGCACACGCGGCGCGATCTCAACCGAACAAACCTGATCCAACGGCCGATGAAGCTTCCCGACGAAGATGGCAGCACGGCGGCGGTCTGGCACCGGAGCGGAGGACGACGACCTCCCGAACGGCGTTTCGGCGTGACTCCGGCGAGATGAAGTGGCTACCCCGATGCGGCTTGACGCGACGAGCCCGGATCTGGAACCGATTCGGCGAACGGCGGCTTGACGGAGACGCAAACTAAAGAAAACGACCGGCGGCGCTACGAAAAACTGCGGCGAGCTCTACTGCACGGGCGACGGCGACTCGACGGCGAAGGCTAGCACTGGCGGATGCACTCGGATGGCGATCCTCGGTACGGTCCGCGCTTTAAATAGCCACGGTGAACGCCGTAAAAGGCAACCCTAAAATCACGCCGCGGCGCGGCGCGCGGCGGATTCGAAACCGAATCGGAGACGATGATCGCGTCCGTCCGACCGCGATGAACGGCTACGATTAGATCCGGCGATACGATCCGATCCGCTCCTTCCAAATCCAACGGGCGAGATCTAAACTTACCAAAACAACGCAAGGAATCCTCACCGCGTGATCTTGATCCAACGGCCGAAGGCGCTAGGGTTTCGCGAAGGAGACAAATGGTCGATCTGGATCCAACGGTCACACGCTACGGCAAGCGCGGCGGCGGCCGACGGGCCGACCGCGATGGGCACAAGACGCACAAGGTCTTTGGCTTGGCCCAAGATCGCTCCAAGATTTTTCAAAAGCTTTTGATTTAAAATAATTCCCGAAATTAGATTAATTCATTTAAGGCAATTAAAATATCGGAAAAATCCAGGAAAATTCTCATAAATACTTTGGGACATTCTGAGCTCAAATAAAATATTTTTGGTAAAACTTTATATTAACTTTATCTATATATACATTTAGTTTTCACTAAAGGTTCAATATACTTAATTAAAATAAATTCAAATAATTTCTGGAAAATCCAATAAATTCAGAAAATCACCAAAATGCACATAAGTGAAATTATAGGCCAAATTTTTGGGATGTTACAGCTAACCTCAACGTGGACTAGGGGACACCGGCAAGTCTTCGAACACCACGGTAAAAAGTATCATATCTCTTGTGATTGCATTGTATTCGTTATTTATATTCATAGAATTAAATTGCTTGATTGGTTGTCTTTAGAATTGCAATTATTGTTAGAGACAAAATTAGTTAGTGCACATAGTGAGCCTAGAGAATTTAGGCTTTGATTGTCAAAACCTTAGTTTATCGCTTCCGCATTAATAATTGTTAAGGTTTTGGCATTAGGGTAATTAGGGGTGAATTGCTTTGTAGAAATTAGTAGAGAGATTTTTAAAAGCCGCCTATTCACCCCCTCTAGTCGGCATCCTCGACCTTACAAGTGGTATCAGAGCCTGGTCTCTCATTTTATTAGACTTAACCGTTTAGAGAGTAAGGATGACGACTATGGGATTAGTGCACTACACCGATTCATATATTTTTGATGGCTCTAATTATGCTTCGTGGAAATTATTTATGATTTCTCTTTTTAAATCCATGAGCCCCAAAATATGGTGGATCGTAGATGTTGGCTTTTCTCTTCGATTAAACGAAGTTACTCCAACTAAAGGAGAAGAGAAATGCCTACATCTCGGCGCTCAAGCTACTAACGTTTTATTTAGCGTTGTGAGCGTAGATGTATTTAATAAAATATGCAATCTCAAGAGCGCTCATGAGATGTGGACAAAGCTTCAAGATTTATACGACGTGTTCACATCCCTAAATGAGAATTGCATAGAAGAATTGATGTCGGGAGATGATACTTTAAGTGTCACATCAATTGATGATGAACCGACAACATCTTCTATCTCAACTACCTCTGCCTCAAGTGATGATGAGCATTCAATTCCATCTCCACCATCGCATTGCTTTATGGCTAAAGGTAATTTGGAGGTAAGCGATAGTGATGAGGAAGATGAGCCCTCCTACGATGAATTAATGAACATGTTAGAGGAGCTCAATAATTATCTTGGGAAGGAGAAAGCAAAATATAAGATTTTGAAGCTTGAGCATGACTCACTTCAAAATGATTATAATGTGCTTAAAGAAAATCATGAATCTCTCCTTCTCAAAGAAATTTTTAAGCCTAAGGTGGATATAGGAATTACTTGTGATTTAATTGATGAAATGCCTTGCTTAAATGTCAATCCTAATATTTCATCAAAAATTGACATGTCCACCTCTTGCAATAATTTAATAGATATGCGTTGTTGCTCTAGTTCAAATGCTAGTACTTCCTCTATGCTTGTTGAGACTAATCTTGTAGAGGAAAATAAAGACCTCAAGGAACAAGTCACTCAATTGAGAAGTGACTTAGAGAAGTGCTACAAAGGAAAGGTCACCCTCAACAACATTCTAAGCAATCAACGAAAGTTGGTTGACAAGAGAGGGATCGGCTACATCCCCAAGAGGGAGAAGAAAATGAAGGGCCACTACGCCTCCGTGCGCCCTCATCTAGTGGAAGTCAAGTCCACACCACCATTGAAGAGGCACAACGGCAAGAAGCAAGTCAAAACGGTCAAGAGAGGGCCAAATAGCGTGACATGTTTCAATTGCCGGGAAAGAGGACATTTCGGTAAGAATTGTCCCAAAGGTACTACTCCTAAGCCCATAATTGTAAAAGATCATTATTTGCTTCGAAAGGACAAAAATGGCAATGTGTTTGCTAAGTTTGTCGATTTTCCCAAGTATTTGCAAAATTATGATATTCATTTGCTTAGGAGAAATAAATCTAGAAATGTGTTTGCTCAAAATGCTAGATTTCCTAAGACTTTTGAAAAACCATGTTGATCATGTGCTTAGGAAAAAATAACTATAGAAAAACATTTGCTAGATCCTTTAGGTGTTCTCATTATAATGATCATCATGTGCTTAGAAAGGATCAAACTAGAAATGAGTTTGTGAATTTTACTAGACCTCCTAAGACTTCTCATTACAATACAAATAATTCGCTTAGGAGGAATAATAACCTCAAACCCATTGCCAGTCATGTTATTTCATTCAATACTATTAATGTTAGGGCCATTTGGGTTCCTAAATCTATTGTGACTAACATTCTTGGACCCAACAAAAATTGGGTACCAACAAGTGCCTAAAAGATTATTAGGTACATGGAGATGCATTGGACGCTTGGCTTCTCCAAAAGAATGAAGACTTCATCATTTGCAAAATGGAGCCAAGCATGAAGACTATCTCTCAAATCATGAACCAATGCCATCTCAGGTAACAAGTATTTAAATTGATTCTTATAGCATAAAGCCTTGTGTAGGTTATATTGTTTTATTCATGAAAATCAATTTGAATTGCTTGTTCATATGCTTGCTCATGTTTGCTAGTTGTATTGATTGTAATCTTGAGCAAGTTTGGGTAGTGGCACATTAAGGGGGAGTGCTAAATTATAATCATGTATATTACATCCCTACATGTGCCCATATTTATATAAGTGCAAATACATATACCTTCAAAATCAAGCCATTTAGCCAAAAGTCAAGATTTTGTATGCTATTAGTAATCTTTTGAAAAACTAGTTCAAAAATGTATACAAATGCTTTCAAAAGGTTTTTTAATAGTTTTGGCTTCACAAAAATCTATTTTACAAAGAAAATGAGTTTCTTGCCCAAAATCAAGTTACTAGTATCTTGTTTTAGATTTAAACTTATAATTTTCATAGAATTGATTGTGGAATGAATTTGAAAAGAATTCCTAAACGATAAACCTATAGTTGGTCATTCTTAACAACTTTCGTGTTCAAAAGATTTTCAAAAGACCAACAAATCAAAAGTTATTTGATTTTGAAACTCATCAAAAACTATTCTTGATCCATAATGGTCATACTATTGCACTTAGTGAGTTTCTCCATTTAGACCGGATCTCGTGTAGCATCTTGGTTCAAAATGGTATTTAAGACTCATACACAAATTCAAATCTCTATATCTCATCTTATTCTTCATTTGAATCTTGTGTAGAAATATTTGGCCTTGTTTTACAAATAGCTATTTCAAAAGGACCATTTTGGTCAAAAGTCAAATCTTCTGTTTAAAAGATTCAAATTTGCAAAAAGATTTATAAAAGTATTATACTATGTATTTTAAATATTTTACAATCTTTCAAAACTAAAAACTCTATGTTGAAATCAAAATTGGCCAAAATCTTTGTTTTGGCCCAAAAATGACCTATTCTTGCATCTTTTGGGTTTAGCAATTTGAATTGGATTTCTTTATGTATATTGGCTTGTCATAGTATTTCTAACTCATGCAAAGCCATGAAAGTTCAAATCTCCATGAAATCCAAGTTGAATTGCATTTTGAGCTTTCAATAGAAATTCAATTTTTTTTATGCCTTCAATGCGCATTTTTTCATATCTTTTGAAAGAAAAGTTATTTTAATAAAATTCTTTTTGAGAAACCTTCTAAATAGTCCAAAGTTCATTTCTGAAAAATTTCAAATCATTTGGACTTCATTTGAATTGATTTTGAAAAAATTTGCATTTCAGTCTGCCGAAGTCGGCACTACCGCACCTGGACGGCGGTAGCATCGAAGAGTTGGCACTACTGCATCTGAATGGCGGTAGTACCAGACGCCCGGCACTACTGACCCTGTGTGAGTGGTAGTGTCGGTTCGGGCAGTTCTGTTCTGAATTTTTCATATTTTTTCAAAATTGATTTTGGGATATCTTTTGAATAGAATTTCCTTTTTCAAAAATTCTTTTTGGAAAAGTTTCTTATGATCCCAAAGTATATTTTTGCATGATTTCAAATTATTTGAATGCTATTTGTATTAATTTCAAGTGATATCCATTTAGTTCCCTTTGAACTATTTTAAGTGGTATCTTTTTGGTCTCAAATTGAAAAGTCATTTCAAAATCAAAACTTGTGCATATCTAAATACAAACAGCTCCATGCTTCATCTCTTGAACCTTATGGGAGCTTATTTCAATCAAGTTTTGTGAATTTATCTCCAAATGGTATCTCTATTGTTATTGCTCTGATACCTTCAATTTTTTCTAAAATCTTTGAGAATTCGTTTTCAAAAATAAAATCAAATTAAGGGGTATTGATGTCTATCAAGTGGTACCAACTATTTCCTTGTTTTATGGATTTTTACAAATGGTATCCACTTCCACCCCTTATGCATTTTTATGAGCTATTATAAGATTTCAAACTCATATGGATGAGTTCCCCATTTAAAGCTTAATTGTAAGTTCAATCTCTCAAGGACTCTCTGTGTGAGATCCTTTGTATGATTGAAATATCCAAAGGGGATAAACTCATATTGAGTTTATATAAAATGGAAATGCATTATTCAAAATGGTTTATTTAACATTGCTTATCTTTACAAGTGGTATCTCTTCATATCACTTGAAGAAATATTTACATGTGCTAAAATTAAAAAATAAGCATTACAAGTGGTACAAGTTTCTTTTCTTCTTTAAAAATAGTACTACAAGTGATGTTTCTTAAAAAAGCCTTCTTTCAAGTGGTTTTATTGAAAAAATTTATTAGAAAATTGGTATGAGGCTTTCTTTTGGATAAATTCCTTGTTTAAGTCCCATTAGGCAAATGATGGACTCTTCAAGTGAGTCATGATGGATTCATTGTATAGCCTAAATAAAATGAGGAGTTTTATTTGAATGTGTTTCAAATAATCCTTTTTGAGTTTTAACTCTAAATATGGCCTCTTCCGAAAATTGGTTTACTTTTTTTTGGGTCATATTTCAAAAAGTTTACAAAAACATTGGTTTTCATTCTTTAAAACGAAAATTCCTTGCAATGGTCATATGATTTCATTTCAAATCTTTTTATGACCTATATTCGATTGCTTCTCTTGCCAAGCTCTATACTCTTTTTCATTTGGCACGTGATCTTCCAAGTGATGCTTAGCTCTCGATGTTTTCAAGTGGTATAACCTCCTTTTGGATTGGTTTTCCATTTTTTGGTGTTTAATGCCTAAAGGGGGAAAATTATTATGAGCTTAATTCCCTCATTTGGTTCCTTGAAGAGAAATGCCAAAAAAAAGGGGAGAAACGTTTTGCATCAAATGGTATGAGAGCTTGGATTTGTTGTTTAATTGAAAATTTGATGCAAATGGTATAAGTTCTTGGATTTATTAATTATGTTAGAAAATTTATATATAAGTGGTACAAGAACTTATTGGTTAAATTTATAAGTGATATGAAAGCTCTTTGGTTTGGTTAAGTGATATAAGTTAATTGGTATAAGTGATATGAAAGCTCTTTGGTTTGGTTAAGTGATATAAGTTAAGTGGTATAAAAGCTTAATGGAGTTTTATTCTTATGCCACAAGGGGATATGCATTTTTGAAAATTTTATTATGTTATTCGATCTTTAATTTTTAAAACCGCTTCATGTATTGTTTTTCATCCAAATGAGAAATTAATGTAAGATTTGACATCAATCACCAAAAAGGGGGAGATTGTAAGTTAAAGCTCCATTGGTTTTGGTGATTGGTTTAATATTAATATTTAATCATTGTTTAATGACAAATCTAATCATTATGAGACTAACATGTTCTATTGAGCCATATTCTTATTAGTCTCATATTTGGATGAAAAATAGAAAACCTAAGGTATGCACTCGTATTCAATCTATTATTTAAATGCATACTTATAATTCAAGTTAAAGTATGAACTCTTCCATTGCTTTAGTCAAAATATGTGCATTATGTTCCTAATTCATATACACATGAATGCACACATCTAGGGGGAGTTTATAATTTAACTTGATGTTTCAATTGTATTGATCCATGTTCTCTTGCTATATAATATAAAGATCAAGACTTTGAAACAATCTTTCGAGTATATATATAACTTGTGTAGTTGAAGTATACTCATGCTAATATAGGATAAACTCATATGCAATCTAAGATTGATTATGTGCATATTGATTTCATGTTCAATTAATTATATGCACATACTTAATGGAGTTTGTTCTATAAGTTGATGGTCTAAATGTATTGATCCCTTTCCATCACTCAAACATATATGGATCATTACTAACCATCACATTGTTTTATATACTCGTGTAGTTACATGCACTCATATCATTTTAAATGTAATTTAAATTGAGTTCGATTGTCTTTCAATCAATCAAAGAACATTTCATCATGTGTTGATGGTGTCTCCTTGTTGATTAAAGACAAGCGAAAATTTCTTGAGTATAATGAAGCATTAGTTGCATCAAAGTACTCAAGAGACAAATTAATCATTCAAATTCATGTGGGTTGTGCTCAATCGATATTAGAGGCATCCATTATGGGTTAATGGAGTGTAGTGATGATTGAGACAACCGTGTTTGTTGGACTAACATCTTCCATGAGTTGTGAAGTAGGTTGAGTTCAAGATAATGAAGAATCGGGAACGAGAAGTCATCATTTATTGAAGAGCTTCAAGAGGTGATCCCAAAGTGAAGAGAAGGGCTAGAGAAGGTTCATCATGTGTTGATGAACAAGATGAAAAAGATGTGATCTTGGAGAGAAGATGATTGGAAATCATGAAAGCTCCAAGTACATCACTAGAGTCAAAGGTATAACTAGCTAGGGCTAAGGATGTGTTCCTAGTCTTTTATCGGTCTCGGTGTTTGGATGGGAGACCGGGTTGCTAGTTAGGTTACCGTACTATTAAGAGGGGTTGAGTCTTTTAGCTTGAGCTTCGTCATGTGTTGATGAACTCAATCCGGTTCACTCTAGCTCACTCTCTTGGTTGGATTTTGCATGAGCAAAGTATTTGCATGTGTTGCAAATAGAGAGCTCATGCTTGCATCTTAATTAAATCCTATTTGATTTGGTTATTGCTTGGAGCTATGTTTTGCATGTGTTGCAAAAGGAGAGAGCTCAAGCAAATTTGGTTTAAAGTGATTGAATGAAGCTAGAGATTTACATGTGTTGCAAATAGAGAGCTCATGCACTTGAGATTGAATTGGTGTTTGCATGGTGCTAGAGATTTGCATGTATTGCAAATAGAGAGCTCGTGCACTTGAGTTTGAATTGGTGTTCGCATGGTGCTAGAGATTTGCATGTGTTGCAAATATAGAGCTCATGCTTTGGTGTTTTAGTTTGTGATTGGATCATGTGTTGATCATCACAAGACTAAGCTTGGATTGTGCTTTGAGTTTGCAAAATTTGTTTTTGCAAAAATGTTGAATGGATTTGTTATTTGCAAATTAGCTCGAGGTTATGGGTTTCAATCCTAGGGCATGTGTTGGCATTTGCAAATGTGTTTTGCAAAGTGTCGGGATCATGTGTTGATCCTTACATGTCTAAGAGGATTGATCTTATAGGTTCGTGGTTTATTTGCGAATGTGTTTTGCAAATGAACTAGAAGTTATGGGGTTTCGATCCTAGAGCATGTGAATTGGGTTTGCAAATGTATTTTGCAAATTGACTTGATCATGTGTTGATCATCACATGGCTAAGAGGATTGATCTCATAAGTTCTTAGTTTTTTTGCAAATGTGTTTTGCAAATAAGTTGTGCTTAATGCGATTCTTTGGAGTATGTGATTAACATGTGCAAATGTGTTTTGCATAGTGTTGTGATCATGTGTTGATCCTCACATAGCTCAAAGAATAAATCTTTAAAGGTTTGGAGAATAGTTTTTGCGAAAAAAATTAATTTTTCTCTTGTGCCCAGTGAGGCCGGCACTACCGACCATGTAGGTGCGGTACTGCCGTATGGGTGACAGTACTGGCCCGCACGGCTTTTAGTTATATTCCAAAATGGTATGTTTAGGGGTTTTGCCTGGCCGACAAGACGCTCGGTTGGCGAATGCATGCCGACCGGCAAAGACAGCCCAGATGGGCGGTCTTGCTCGCCTCAGAGCCAACGGATAGTTCCGATGGGAATTCGACCATTGAGGTCGAGGCCGGCACTACCGGCCCTGGTTGGGCGGTAGTGCCGGGCTTGCTAAGATTTTTCTTGTTTTGCCCCCAAACGGCTAGTTTTCTTTATGAGGCTATAAAAGGAGGCCTTGGGGGGCATTGGCTATGTGCTGGTGTGATTGTGTGTTGTGGGGGAGTTGTGTGCATGTGTTGCACCCTCACATTTGCTTCTTGAGCTAAGAGTGAGCCCTAATTGCATAAGTTGCAATTAGGAAGTGGATTGAGAGCCTCTTGTGCATGTGTTGCACTTGAGGAGGATCCTAGTGCATGTGTTCTACTTAGGAGGTGTAACACCCAAGCACTAACGTGCCCCGAATGTTACCACAACAAGTACATCCACAACTAGCTATTCTAATAATACACTAATTTCAGCAAGCATACCCCTAAACAATTCACTGGTAAAAAGATGAATGACGGTCCAAAGGATGAGCATAAAAGAATAACTCACTATAAATTTCAATATTCCACCCTTAAGATTCATCTACAAGACGTTCCAACAAGTAATTTCAGCATTTGATGTGTAAATAAAGAGAACAGTAACCAAATCACCACCATGCAGCAGTTAACCAAAAGCCAACACCACTCAAAGCAAAAACGTTCCCGTTTTCCCTTCTCACAAGTTCCATTATTATCTACGCTAAAAAGTTGGTCTTCTAGTTTATTCATTTGAAGAGAGATAATTCAAAAGAAACTAGCGATTGAGTTATGAAACAGTGTGCATTGTGCCGCTAAGCCCCATCCCTGGATGTCGTCTTCAAAGCACCTATAGTCATGAGGAACAAACAGGCGTGAGTTCAAAACTCAGCAAGCATATCTCACAATAATACAATTCATTAAAGTGCAACTTAACATAGGTAACATGTCTCTTTCCATGATACACATAATTTACCACAATGATTAATCATCTAAATCAGATTCTCATATGCAATGCACCATGCATTTATTCTCAAATAATGCACCATTCGAGCTTATACTGGTATAGCTTGAGTGCCCGCCCATCGGCGACGCACCCTCTTTTTCCCTACCATCCCTGTGGAGGGGCCTACGAGTAGATCACGCTCCCATCCATCCCCGTGGATGAGACTACTCAATAGGTCTTTCAATAGAGCACTCCGGATTAGTCATAAGACCTCTTATGACTTTCTCAACGTCCTGGTTTGAAATCTTTTCATGACATGATGCAAATGATGCGATAAACAATTTTAACCTTACTTTTGCCATAGTTACTCATCATGATAATGGAACAAAGTGTCATCAATAAATTGGCAACAAAGTATGGGAATTCACATGAAAGCCATTTTAGCACTAAACAATCATTACTCCCCATGAACTATCCGCAATTGCACGATATACTTGCCTCTTTACCGCGCGAAGTAGAAGGACGTGAGCTCGAAGCCACACCCGAAGTCACACCACCTACAGCATACAAACCTCCTCAAAAACAAGCCAAACACAGCACATACTTCAAGTACAATCATCACACACTGCTCCCAAACCCGAACCATCTTAAGTTCTGAATTTGGACTTTAAATTCAGCATTAGCAGCCCAGTGGACAGTCAACATCAAAATGCCATAACTATTTTTTAAAGCTCCAAATTCAATAAACGAGGACATTTTCAAAATCTACAGAAAATTTCCCATCTTTTTCTAGTTATAGAGAAAATTTTATTCAGCCTCTAAGTAGCCCTAAACAGCCAATTCCCGCAGCATCTACCAATTGAGACAGATTCTGTGCAGCAGTCAGTAAAACAGCCATACATTTTAAACCGTCAAACCAAAATTCATGTTCTTAGTCTATAAATAAACTTAAGACGACGATCTACGACTTTCTCAACAACAAACCCCTCAGGAAATGACTAGAACTATTTTTAATCTCTACCCGAACATGGGGGCTTTCACTGCCCGAATCCAGACCACGCCCAAACCCTAGATTTTCCCACACCCAACCTAATCACAGCACAAGTATGACCCAATCTAGAAAGCCCTTTCCAACACCCAGCCCCCAAAGCTCACCAAAAGAATAATCTAGGAAATTCATACCTTCCCAACGATCGCTAGATCGACGACGAACACGGAACTCTTTCCTCCAATCGCGCAGGCTTTCCTCGCCTTGCTGCCTCACCTCTCCAAAGGGATCTCCCGAGGATGCAGCCACAAGGGGGGATCTGGGAGCAGAACCTAGGAGGGAGGGGGAGGAAATTCTCCCTAGGGGGAGAGGAGAGGGGAGGGGATGGGGCGCAAGGGGAAGTGGGGAGGGGAGGTGGCGGCTGCAAGGGAAGGTGGGGAGGTGCGGCTGGGCGGTGGGAGGCAAGGAGAGGGGCTAGGGTTAGGGAATTTCCCCTCCACAAGACCCAACGATGGCCCAAAAAAACCTACAATCGGCCCAAACCAAGAAACCAAGCCCTAGAAGCCCTCAACAGCCCGCTAAAACCCCAAATCAGCCCACATCAACTCAATTAAATTTTTTTTGTATTACAGGAGGTCACCAGAAGTGCATGTGTTGCACTAGGTGAAGTTCAAGAGGAAAGCTTAGCTTGTTACTCTTGGTGTCTGCCGACACCTAGACGGCGTAGCGACGTCGTGCGCGGGAGCTCCCAACGGAGGTTGTGAGAAGCCCCGGCAAAGTTTGTGAAGGTTGGAGCTCACCTACCCGGAATGGAAAAAGAGCTACCACTAGTGGATTCGAGGTGGGTGCTCAATTCGTGGAGCCGGTTCAATGTGTTTGGGCTAACCTCAACATGGACTAGGGGAGACCGGCAACTCTCCGAACACCATGGTAAAAAGTATCGTGTCTCTTGTGATTGCATTGTATTCGTTATTTATATTCAAGAAATTTATATTCATATAATTAAATTGATTGGTTGCTTGTCTTTAGAATTGCAATTATTGTTAGAGACAAAATTAGTTAGTGCACATTGTGAGCCTAGAGAATTTAGGCTTTGATGGTCAAAACCTTAGTTTATCGCTTCCGCATTAATAATTGTTAAGGTTTTATCATTGGGGTAATTAGGGGTGAATTGCTTTGTAGAAATTAGTAGAGAGATTTTTAAAATCCGCCTACTCACCCCCCTCTAGTCGGCATCCTCGACCTTACACTAACCCAAGTGATGATGACAACTACTATGGAGGCAATATTGATGGCGAGGTGTCCAGCTGGCATGGATACCATCCTCGTCCTCCGAGGAGTGATGATCGTGCTAGGCATGTCGCTGGACATGGTGGCTACAATGAGTGACATAATGGTGGACATAATGGCGAGAATGACAGAATTGGTCATATTAAACTCACAATACTGGAGTTCAAAGGGCGTGTTGATCTGGAGGCATATTTAATTGGGAGATGTGTGTTAATCAGAATTTTGACAACCATCACTATTTCAAAGACAATAAGATGCATCTTGCTGCAATTGAGTTCACTGAATATGCTATCATTTGGTGGGATCAATTGAACCGTGCAGGTGATCATCGATGAGAATGGTATGACATGAAGCACATCATGAGAACACGCTTCGTGCTATAGTACTACACAAGAACACTACATACCAAGTTGTGGACACTCATTCAAGGTTCTAAAACCCTAGATGAGTACTATCAAGAGATGAAAAATTTTATGATTCATGTAGGTGTTCGTGAATCCACTGATGCTACTATGACAAGGTTCTTTGAAGGGCATAACAACGACATCTGCAATCGTATTGATTTGATGCAATACTACATGGTGCAATAGTTCCTTCACCAAGTAGAGTGTGTTGAAATATGGGTGAATGACATGAAGGTCAAGCAAGGTGGCTAAACCTTTTTATCCTCATGGAGGCGCCGAACTCATGATGGTGAAGGTGGTCTAAGTTTTAAACCGGTTGCATTCACTAAGCCAGTTGGAACTCTATTCACAAAAGCATCAAAGATTACAAGTTCATCAAGCAAGGAGACTTTAAAGGTGGATTCTAGTGCATTCTCTTCCACTAGAACATGTGACATCAAGTGCAAAGGCAGGGGAATGTCATGAGAGATTGTCCTAACATGGATAAAGTCTTGCTCACATTGGTGCATGTCTCTAAAACTAAAGATGAAGAACATGGTACAAAATTAGATTATGAAGTTCACGAGCTCACATATGAGACGGGAACTACTCTTATTTGTGATGCTAAATTGGATGGTCCTATTTTAATGGATCACAAGGTCAATATTGACAATGCTATAATTGTTGAAAAGGGATAGCGGTGTAATGTGTTCCAAATAGAGTGTACGATCAAAGGCAAGAAGTGCAAACTCATGATTGATGGAGGAAGCTACAGCAATTTGATCGATAAACATGTGGTTGATGCTCCCAAATTATGCACATGTCGACAT
The DNA here is from genome assembly GCA_036346275.1 of Otatea glauca. Taxonomy (NCBI): domain Eukaryota; kingdom Viridiplantae; phylum Streptophyta; class Magnoliopsida; order Poales; family Poaceae; genus Otatea; species Otatea glauca. Next base: position 32,431,610 of record CM070727.1, on the reverse strand, counting down.
ACTAAGCTATACTACATGCAATGGCTTCACAATGTAGGTAAGCTTAAGGTCGTGCATAAAGTTCATGTGCCTTTTGCTATTGATAGTTATGTCGACAAGGTGCAATGCGACGTTGCCTATGCATATGTGTCATCAACTGTTGGGGACATCCATGGCTATTTGATAGGAATGTGACACATCAAAGAAGGGCGAATAGATTTACATTCATGTATAAGGGTGTGTTTCATATACTTTTGCCGAAGAAAGATAAGGAGAGTACTTTTGAAATTATGGTGAAGCGTCAAGAAGTCTTGAAGAATACCACAAAACCGATGATGGTTTTGCTTGAAGGGAGGTGATACAGCCCCACGTATCAACACCACTTTAGATTATTTTCCTTGTGTACAAATCAAGATCGAAGAACATGGTGGTGCTGTTTTGAGCAAGAAAGAAATGGTTCAAGCTTGTGGCCGAGGGGGAGGTGAAGGAGAAAGGCCAAGGGAGAATGGTTAGAACCCTAAAGCATGAGAAGTATATTGTACCGATAATGCGTAAACTGTATGAGGCAACACATGTGGTAACTATGGCTACATGGGCCAACCAAGGGGATAGAGGCATAGGCTAAGGCCCTATAGCCGCGTGGGCCAAAACCGTAAGGACCACCATAATGGAGGGTACATGCGCTTTCACAAGATTTGGGAAGAGAAAAGGAGAGCCCAAGTTGTGGGAGAGAAGGTGTCGGGGCCCGAATATGCAAATCCAGACCCTCTATGTGATAGAAGGATAGGTCCCGACCTTTCGATGAGAGGGGGATAGTTTCGATTCGGTGGGAGAAGATGTTGGCGATCCGACTACACCGTCCCCAGACGATGCGCCTTAGCAATCGTTACACCGACTCCGGAAGTTGTTATTGATCTTGCTGGTGCATGATCAACCTGACCACGAAGGCCTTTGTCCCTACAAGCAATCGAAGAACACGCAAGAACAAGATGAACAAGCAACTGAAATTAGAATTGAAACCACGAGTTCATTCAGAATCACAAAAGAGGGGTTTCCGATGACAAGTAATTCGGGTGGTTTAGCCAACACGCACGATTATAAGAAGTAGCAACTGCTATCTTTGATCTAAAAGAAAACCCACCATCTAATGGCAGCGGCTGGCTGTTTATATTGTGGAGAGGTGTCTAGGGGGTGCAGCCTTAAGTGTGCTTTCCTTGTTACAAGGCCAAAGGCCCACTTTTGACTCGGACTGGAAAAAATGACGCTGCTTGATTGGACGATTCCTGTCTACTCAGAAGAAGTTTGGATGTGATTCTAGATCCGTTGGAAAGTAGACTTGATAAGCTTTCAGTGAAGTACAAGAACACCCAAAACCGAGTCCGGATGTAGCCGTGGCGGCCGAAACAAGTCAGCCCTGTCCTGGAGTCGAATCTGAACCCAACTCGTGCACTTCTCTTCTATCCTTCATCTTGGTTGGTTCCTCACCCAAGTTCCTAAGGCAAAGGACATCATCACAAGAATTAAATAGCATTCCATCCATTAAAATATTCGTATGAAGCCCGAGGAACGCATTCACCTGGTAATTGAGTTGACGTGCGCGAGCTCGAGTAATCGGTCCTTGTATTACAAAGCAGGGGACCGATTGATGTGTAGGTGATGGATTTGCAGGTGTGGCTATATCCATAGAAGTGATGTCCTCATCATCCTCCCCTTCTTGCATTGGAGTCATCCTCGACTCAAGCTCGTCCTCTTCTCCAAAGTATGGCTTTAAATCTGCAATGTTAAATATGGGAGAGATCCCAAAATCTGCAGGCAACTCAAGCTTATATGCATTATCGTTAACTTTTTCCAATACTTTAAAAGGGCCATCAGCTCGAGGCATCAACTTAGACTTTCTTAATTGAGGAAAACGGTCCTTCCGTAAATGCAACCAAACAAGATCTCAAGGTTCAAAAGTTACATGTTTCCTTCCTTTACTACCAGCAAGTTTATATTTCTCATTCATAGACTCAATGTTCGCTTTCGTTGTCTCATGCAATTTTAACATCAGTTCAGCACGTTGTGTAGCATCAAAATTCAACTTCTCCGAAGGCAGAATAGGCAATAAATCAATGGGAGCACGAGGAACAAAACCATACACAGTCTCAAAAGGGCACACCTTAGTAGTAGAATGCAACGAACGACTATACGCAAACTGTGGTGAGGCAAGCATTCTTCCCACATCTTAATGTTTTGTTTTAAAAGAGCCCTAAGCATGGTAGACAAAGTTCTATTGACAACTTCGGTTTGCCCATCAGTTTGGGGGTGGCAAGTAGTAGAAAACAGTAGCTTAGTCCCCAATTTAGCCCATAAAGTTCTCCAAAAATGGCTAAGAAATTTAGCATCACGATCTGAAACTATTGTGTTTGGCACACCATGCAATCGAACAATCTCACGGAAAAACAAATCAGCAACATGGGTAGCATCATCACTCTTATGACAAGGTATGAAGTGTGCCATCTTAGAAAATCTATCCACCACAACAAAGATGCTATCCTCCCTTCTTTGATCTAGGCAACCCTAAAACAAAGTCCATAGAAATATCCTCCCAAGGCACACTAGGAATGGAAGGGGCATGTACAAACCATGTGGATTAAGTCGTGACTTAGCTTTACGAAATGTTGTGCAATGACGACTAAACGCTCCACGCCTCGCCTCATCTTTGGCCGAAGAAATGGCTAGCAAGTATGTCCTCTGTCTTTTCACACCAAATGTCCCATCACCCACCTCCATGCGCTTCTGTAACAACAACAATCGAACGGAGCTAGCTGGAATGCATAGCTTGTTAGCTCTAAACACAAACCCATTATTGAGGACAAATTTATTCCACATTTTTCCTCTTTACAATTGAGCAACACATCTTTAAAATCAGCATCATGCTCATATTGCCCTTTAATCGTTTCCAGCCCAAAAATTTTGAAGTCAAGTTGGGAAAGCATAGCGTATCGCCTAGACAATGCATCAGCTATAACATTCTCCTTTCCCCTTTTATGTTTAATGACATAAGGAAAAGATTCAATGAATTCAACCCACTTAGCATGCCTACGGTTTAGTTTTCCTTGACTTCGAATATGTTTTAGTGACTCATGATCAGAATGTATTACAAATTCCTTGGGCCATAAATAATGTTGCCATGTTTCCAAAGTTCGAACTAGCGCATATAACTCCTTATCATAAGTGGAATAGTTCAAACTAGGCCCACTCAATTTCTCACTAAATAAGCAACAAGTTTTCCTTCTTGCAACAACACACCTCCCAACCCAATTCCACTAGCATCACATTCGAGTTCAAAGGTTTTATTGAAATCTGCACCGGAGAAGTGGTGCATGTGTCAACTTATCTTTCAACATGTTTGAAAGCGTTCTCTTGTGCTTTGCCCCAAGCAAATGGCACTCCTTCTTAGTGAGCTCGTGTAATGGTGCAGCGATGGTGCTGAAATCCTTCACAAAGCGACGATAGAATCCAAAGAAGTCCTAAGAAACTTCGCACTTTGTGTGACCGTTGTTGGAACCGCCACTGTGTATTGCTTCAACCTTGGCTTGATCAACTTCAATCCCCTGCGGAGTAACAACATAGCCAAGAAAAGAGACTCGATCCGTGCAAAAGGTGCACTTCTCAAGGTTACCAAATAAACGAGCATCATGTAAAGATCAAGATGTTGTTCTAGAGTTCTGCTACAAATCAGAATATCATCAAAGTACACCACCACAAATTTTCCAATGAAATGGCGCAGAACCTCATTCATTAATCTCATAAAAGTGTTGGGTGCATTAGTGAGTCCAAAGGGCATTACTAACCACTCATACAATCCAAATTTTGTTTTAAAAGCTGTTTTCCATTCATCCCCCAATTTCATGCGAATCTGGTGGTATCCGCTACGCAAATCGATCTTAGAGAACACAAGAGAGCCACTCAATTCATCTAGCATATCATCTAACCTAGGAATAGGATGACGATATCTAATTGTAATGTTGTTAATCGCTCTAAAATCCACACACATGCGCCATGATCTATCTTTCTTAGGAACTAAAAGTACTGGGACAGCACATGGACTAAGAGATTCGCGCACATACCCTTTCTCAAGCAATTCTTGCACCTGGCGTTGTATCTCCTTGGTTTCTTCTGGATTGGTTCTGTATGGCGCACGGTTTGGTAAGGAGGCCCCGAGAATGAGGTCAATTTGATGCTCAATTCCACGGATTGGTGGTAGTCCCGATGGCACCTCCTTTGGAAAAATATCTATGTTCTCCTGCAAAAGATTAATGACAGCAGGAGGCAAAGAAGAGGATGTATCTTCAAATGAAAATAAAGCTTCTTTGGAAACCAAAGCATAGCAAACTTCAGAGCCATCATTCAACTCATTTAAATCAGATTTGGAAGCAAGCAAACAAGCACCCTTCAGTTTAATCTCATCTTTCCTGTCATGAACAGATTTAGACTTGCCCTCTTTATGTTGCACAAATTCCTTTGCTACAATCTAATTTTCACTCTTCTCATGTTTTCGATTTTTTTCTTTGCTGGCTCTAGCAAGTTCATCCCTCAAAATGGCTTCAGGAGACATAGGATGTAATACAATTTTCTTCTCTTTATGCAAAAAAGAGTACTGATTAGTTCTACCATGATGCAAGGTGTGTTTATCGTACTGCAATGGTCTACCGAACAACATAGAACATGCTTGCATAGGCACAACATCGCAGTCAATATAGTCATGATATGAACCAATGGCAAAGTGCACTCTTACCAATTGTGTTACCTTTATCTTACCGCTGTTGTTAAACCATTGGATGTGGTACGACTGTGGATGTGGACTTGTTTTCAGGTCAAGCTTTTGAACCATCTCAGAACTTGCTAAGTTGTTGCAACTACCCCCATCAATGATGACGCGGCATGAGCGCTACATGACTACACACTTGGTTTGAAACAAATTATGTCGCTGGTTCTGTTCGGCCTTCCCCATTTGGGCACTCAACACGCGCTGCACAACAAGGCTCTCATAATGTTCTGCAATTTCAGCACCAATGTGTTCTTCTTCCTTCTCATCTCCACTTCCTGCATGGTCAATGGCAACCATAGCATATGTCTCATCATCCAAATCACTAGCAGAAGAATACTCACCAGTATCCTGCACAATCAGCACACGTTTGCTTGGGCAATCTTTCCTCACATGCCCAAATCCCTTGCATTGTAGGCACTGAATATCCCTCGTTCTTCCAGTGGATGCAACGGAAGAAGCGCTCTTGGCGGGTGTTGGTGCTGACCCCTTTGTTGCTTCAGATGCCCGCGGCATTGGTTTCGTTGGAGGCGTGTGTGGTAGGCTGCTAGTGGTACCTTGTGAAGATGCACGGTTTGGGGCAACAGCTGAAGTACGTGGTTGCCATGATGTAGTCCAACCTACAGAAACATTAGTCCTTGCGCGACGCCCCTGCACTTCCCTTTTAGCTTTACAAGCAAGATGGAATAAACGAGTGATAGAATTGTATTCCTTGTAAGCTAATATGTCCTGAATTTCACGGGTCAGCCCTCCCATAAATCTAGCCATAGCAGCTTCCTCTTCTTCCACTAACCCACAACGCAACATGCCTATTTGTAGTTCCTGATAATACTCTTCTACAGATTTGCTACCTTGTCTCAATTGCTGCAGCTTATGTAATAAATCACGTGCATGATATGAAGGAACAAATCTAGCTCGCATGATCCTTTTCAAAGCATCCCAAGTTTGTGGCACATTGTTTGGGGTCTTACTACGATACTCGCGCCACCAAACGGAGGCAAAATCAATAAACTCACTAGTTGCAGCCCTAATCCTCTTGTGTTCAGGAAAATCATAGCAAGCAAATTTCTGATCTACAGCTAGTTCCCAAGTGAGGTATGAATCAGGGTCATATTTCCCATCAAAAGGAGGCATGCTGAATTTGTTTGATCCTAGGGAGTCATCATGTTCACGTACCTGTCGTCGTGGTGGTCGAAAACCCATACCATGACGGTTGCAGTGTAGCTGTCGTCGTGGCCTATCATCCTCCTCTTCCTCAACTTCGGCGTCCGCTGCATAGTCCTGTTCATTGTCTCCTGCAACGCTGCTCACATGTCCATCAGCTGGGCATCCACGATCCCTCTCCTCAAGTCCCTGCAAGTATGCTGCTAGGGAGGTGTTGATTGCGCCCACAGAAACTTCCAACTCGGTGATTTTGGTGTTAGTGTCAATTTGAACTGTCTCCAATTGACCAAGGCGGTCATTGGTAACACAAACGTCCTCATCAAGCGCATCGGTGTGAAGCCTCATTTGGCGCTCGAAGTCAGATGATCCCCGTGCGAGGTGAATGTTGTCCCCTTTAACGGCTTCCGATCCCGCCATGGTTAGAGAAAATGAAAAATGGCTAACACAAAGTAACAAGATTATCCCTATCTACAAGTGGTGTGCTAGTGTCAATTCGCTCACTCTCAACCTGTTCAAACAAGTTCTTACCTGTTCTTACCAAGCTTCAGCAAGGAGGTGATGGCAACCAGCAAGACAAACAACTTCAGAGAGTAGGAGACAATCTGTGGAGCTATAGGTGGCTAAAATAGCACAAGAGGTAACCTTCACCACGTTAGTCACAGCAAGCTGAATAAACGTTCTACGACGGTACCGTGCTGGTCCTAGTCCCAATCCGTACTAGAGACGCGAACCGAGACACAAACGTCGTCACTGAAACGCCCAAAACAGCAAGCTTTTTTTTTGGGTGGGTCTCAAAACCCGCTTAGATGATCTCAGGAGACCCTAGAATCAAAATCTGCACAAATGACTTTCAGGCAAACTAGGGGTAAAAAGGTAATTAAAATCTGCACAAAATCTCTCTCTCTCTTTGAACTTTAATTTGCAAACGATCTAGTGCGGCTTTTGAAATTTGCACTTGCCTTTCTTCCCTGATTTTTTGCGGCTTTTTCTATCTGCACTTGCCTTTTTTAAAAAAAACTCCTTGATTTGGTGCGGCTCTTGTATCTGCACCGGCCTCTTTTTTTTATATTTGGAAACTGATATCTACTTTGGTAAACACAGAGAATCACGCGGATTAGTAAACGAAGCAAGGAAATTGGCGACCCAATCTGATCTCCCACACTAGACAAAGACAAACTCAACTCCGATCTAATCTACAAACAGAATACGACTCAAATTTTGAACGCAACTGTGACAAAAACGTGACCCGAACTCGAAACTCTAAAGGCTGAAACTAAAGACTAGCAACTTCACTCGCCGAAGCAACCGTAAATTCAACAAGCCGAGAACTAAGTAGCAAAAGCAAAGGCACAAACTATTTTGGACAATGGAGATCTAATCGCCTATTTTTTTATGGTTTCCTGGACTGTAGGTAAAATAAAGGATGGGGAAAAAATCTGTCACCGATCAACCTTGAGCTCTGATACCACGTGATAGAAGGATAGGTCCCGACCTTTCGATGAGAGGGGGATAGTTTCGATTCGGTGGGAGAAGACGTTGGCGATCCGACTACACTGTCCCCAGACGTTGCGCCTTAGCAATCATTACACCGACTCCCGAAGTTGTTATTGATCTTGCTGGTGCATGATCAACCAGACCACGAAGGCCTTTGTCCCTGCAAGCAATCGAAGAACACGCAAGAACAAGATGAACAAGCAACTGAAATTAGAATTGAAATCACGAGTTCATTCAGAATCACAAAAGAGGGGTTTTCGATGAGAAGTAATTCGGGCAGTTTAGCCAACACGCACGATTACAAGAAGTAGCAACTGCTATCTATGATCTAAAAGAAAACCCACCATCTAATGGCAGCGGCTGGCTGTTTATATTGTGGAGAGGCATCTAGGAACCCTAGGGTGCAGCCTTAAGTGGAATTTTTTTTTAAATAATACTATTTTTATTCTATTTTACAAAAATAATATGCCAAAAAAAATTACAAAACTACCCAGTTGTCGCCATTTCAAATGGCGACATAGAGTCTGTCGCCATTTGAAATGGCGACAGACACTGTCATTGCCGTTCAGATAGAGACAGACTCTCTGTCGCCATTTGAAATGGCAACAGAGAGCAAACGTCACCTCTGTCGCCTATTTAAATAGCGACAGCCTGTCTGTCGCCATTTCAAACGGCGACAGAGAGTCTATCGCCATTTCAAATGGCGACAGACAGCGTCTATATAAAGCCGCGCGCCCCCTCTCACTCGTGCCAGCCAAAGCGCAGAGGAAAAAAACAGAAAAAAGAGGAGAAGGAGAAGGAGAAGGAGAAGGAGAAGGAGAAGAAGGAGGAGGGAGAGGGAGAGGGAGAGGGAGAGGGAGAAGGAGAAGGAGAAGGAGGAGGAGGAGAAAGGGAGAGGGACTTCGAAGATCTGCATTTCGTCAAGTACTAATTTTTTTAAGTATTTAAATGTTGAATATGTAATATAGTAATCAGATTAAATAGAGTAATAATAGTTATTTAGGTAGATGACTTAGTTAGGAATGAGAACCTGATGCAAGTTGTTTAGCTAGTTGACTTAGTTAGAAATTTATATTTATTTCGGTAAGAATAGATGTTTAGTTAGATGAATTAGTCAAGAATTTATAGTTATGTCGGTATGGACAGATGTTTAGTTATGCGACTTAGTTAGTAATTCATTTTCGATGTAGGGATGACCTAGAGGTAGGGATTAAAATTTTGATTGTAATAATAGTTTTTTGATTAGAGATCATGGATAAATTTTCGACGAACTGGGAAATGTAGAATCCAAATTCGGTTATTTGTGTACTGAGAATTCGGAGATGTCATGTAGAGTTGGGTGGCTAAAATTGTCAGGACCGAAATATAACTCAATCTGTAGAGGTTCCTGACACATTAGTTTAGTTATGTTCTCATAGAAATTTGAAAATGATCACGGAATCTGAAGAATTTGTAAGAATTGAAATATTGCAACTGTACTGATTAAAAATTTGTGATCATTATTAGTCGTACAATGTAGAGTTAAATTGTGCAAATGTTAAGAATTCGATGAATTTGCATGACAGGTATGGATGATAGAGTGCAATTTAAAATATATTATGGAGAAGGAGTTCCGCACATGGGTGTTGAAGGGGTAGATCTAAGTCATTTCGCAAGTGTAGAGGCTAGCCTGTCACGCGCAGGGGAGCGTTCATGGGCTACGGTTATGAGATGGTTGTACCACATGTTCTCTTTGGACCGTGAATTGCATGATCTGAAGTTACATGGAGTAGTTTGCCGAAGAATAGATTGCACGTACTGGGAGTTAATGGAAATGAGAGGGCCGAAATCTTGGAGTTCGTACGTAAGAATTGCAATTGAGAAAGGATGGCCATTAGTGTTATTGGCACAAGCATTTGAGAAAGTCAATACCGGGCATGCGACGCAGCAAGAGGTTGTTGATGAAGAACCAGAGGAAGTTGGGGAGAGCAGTACAAGTAGAGTAGGCTTAGTAGAGCAGGATGTAGGTTGGTCGACGGAAGTGCAAGGCGGGAGAGCGATGTTGCAACGGGAGAGGTTCAAGAAGCAATGGGCATGGCAGACGAGGGCGAAAACATTGAGTCAGTGGTCGAAGCGATGGACACAGAGAATGAGGACTATGAGGCTTTAAGTAATGATGAAGCCGCTGAAGATCTATTCCCCGCAGAGTGGGATGAGTATCCGCTCGACAGTCGGTGGTGAACGATGACGAACAGCTTCCTTCGCAGATGATCGAAATGAGGTGAGAAAAGATGCAATTTACAAGAATAAGAGTGAGGTTCAAGAAGCAGAATAGCATGGTCGATGTCGCGTTGCAGAGCCTTCAAGGTTGTAAAGTCCGATCACGGGTGTATGATGTAAGATGCCGACGGAGGGTTGCCCGTGGCGAGTCCATGCGTACCGGCCTAAATGGGACACCATTTGGAAGTGTTCTATAGTCGCTCCACATACATGTGTACTAACGAGTCTGCGCATCACATCGAACATATCATCGCTTTATTGCCAATGCAATGTACGGAGAGATTGTAGGCAACCTAGATTTAGAGCCACGAGCCATCGTATTCGCAATACAACAGAGGTTCCAAGATACAATAAGCTACGCCAAGGCATGGAGAGCAAAGCGAAGGCATTGGAAACACGGTTCGAGACGCACGAAGACTCCTACCGTAACTTGCGTGTTTGCTTGGTGATAAAGGACCAAATCCCGGAACTTATGTGGACATTTGTGAGCATCCTTCGCAGCGCTTCTCGGGAAGATGGTTTTGAAGCTAGCATTCTTCGCTTTAGGTCCATGCATCAATGCGTTCGTGCATTGTCGCCCTTTGTTATGTGTCGATGGGACATTTTTGATCGTAAATACAAAGGGCGATATTGACCGCCATAGGAGTGGATGGCAATAATCAAGTTCTCCCGTGGCGCCGCATTTGTGGAGGGTGAAAACACGATAGTCGGCATTGGTTCCTACGAATGTCAAAGCCGGTGTCGCTCATCGTGACCCGGAGTGTGTATCATACACGATCGGCATTCCGGCTTTTGAGGGCAATTATTCATTGCGAAGAAGGTGTGGATGAGACTCATCCATGGCCCGATTTGCGTAGTAGGTGGTGCAAGCGCCATATGGGTGCCAATTTCTACAAGCGCTTCAGAACAAGGAGCTAACAAAGCTTTTCAAGAGGCTCACACTGAAACCAGCAGAGAAAGTTTGATGTACTGAAGAAATTGGATGAGCCGACATCGAGGCACACAAAGAGAGGCAACGAAGAGGGTAGCCCCACCTTGGGGAGGCCCCAGTCGCGGGAGGAGTTACCACCGACCCTCCCCACCGGGTTCAAGGAATGGAAGGGCTCTGAAACGCTTCTCCGAATGGATAGAGCATGAGCCTAGGGAGAAATGGGCTCTGCTTTACGACACCGATGGTGCGAGGTATGGTGTCATGACAACAAACCTTGCGGAGGTTTACAACTGGGTGATGCGAGGGTTGAGACCCCTTCCCTTGGTTGGTATTGTCGAGGGTGTTCTTCGTGGCATCACAAAGTACTTCGTTGATCGCCATGCAAGGGCGATCACGCGCATGAACGATCCTGCTATGAAGTACTCAGAGATGATTTCTGCATACATGGAGGACAAAGGCAAGAAGGGGAGATGCACGAGCAACGAAGATGGGTACGAGGAGCTCCGCTTTGAGGTGATGTGCAGGAGAAAGCCGGTCGTGGGACGAACCGACGAAAAGTTGCTCACGAATGCATCATACACAGCAAACTTGTGTCTGCACTGCAATAAGCCTCGCCTATTACATGTGCCATGCTCCCATGTTATGGCTGCTCGCTCGATGATTCACATGGATCCGGTATATTCATGTCTCAATTCTTTAGTAAGGAAGCCGTGGTGCAACTCGAGCGCGAAATGTACGGCTTCCGAGTGGTGGGTTTATTCACGAGCACAAAAGCCGGGAGGATACACGTTGGGTCCCGCATATGAGCAAAGCTAAAGGGAGTGGGAAGAAGGCAATCCAGCGTATAAGGAATGATATGGACGCCACGAAAGTGGCCGCCAGCGAAAGAAATGTTCTACTTGCAAAGAGACAGGCACTCTTTCAAGAGTTGCCCAAGATTCAAGCCGTGAAGTGTTATATGTTCTTTTAGATCTTGAACTATGGTTTACTTGATGCACTAGAATTTCATTTTGCTTGTATCGAATTAAATGCGTGTGGTCAAAATATGTAATACTGAATGTTATTGTACTTGATTAAATGAGAGTGTAGTATGTTGTATTCATTTTGTATCTTTTAACGCTTTGCACATAGATGAACATTTTTACTTCCATGTATTACGTGTGCTCTAAATTATGACAAGATTGCTCCATTCATATTCTATTTGTATTTGTTGTATTTATTTTGCACCTTTTTACACCTTATGTAACATAAACATTTTTATTTGCGTGCATGGCGGGCGGACGGTTATGCGAGTTGCTTGACCTCGGTTGGCGCGACTCACCGAGCCGTTTAGCGACGCTGCCCCGCAGGATGGGGAGGCGGCCTTGGAGCTTGGGGCCTCAGGCTTGCGCACCCCATGAGGGCGTGGCGCCTCGATCCGCGATGGATCCCGAGGTTAGTTCAATTTCGCCGCAGATGTTGTACTCATGTCCCTTCGACACCACAATAATACTTCTCACATTCTTTTGCGTGTTGAGGGCGGCCGCCTACTACCATTGTTCGTATGGTCGAGGCGACCGCCGCGATGCGCAGGACCGACGGAGTGCCTCTAGGCGGTTCCCTTACGACAGAGCTTGTTGATCGCTCTAGTGGACCGGTGGCGGCCCGAGACCCACACTTTTCACCGCTGTGTGGTGAGATGGCGCCGACACTAGAGGACGCCGCCACCTCCTAGGCCTGCCTCGCCAGAGATGCGGTGGTTCCCGCAGACGCCCACCCAGAGTGGCGGCGAGATATCCTCCACCGGTTCGAGGGGTGCTACCCAGCCACAAGACACGACTTTCGCAATGCGCGACGGTCCGACGCAGGTGGCTTGTGCGCTTCTATGTAAGCACGATTTTTCCTTGTCGATCTCGATTTAACTCACCGTGTGTGATTTTCATTGCATTTACAACCTAACCATTACTTTCTGCGGCTCGAGAGGATGGTACCCGAGTCGGGAGCAGCGGCCGCCGCCCGACTTGGAGGCGTACTTCCGTGGCTCTTCGTGGGTCTTGTTCGCTTTCGTCGCCGACGGGACACCGCCGACAGCACATGATCCGCTTTGCGAGGACGATCGCCGACGCCGACTTGGAGGAGATCCCGCACCGGCAGGGACTCGCGGTACTTGCCGCGACGCATCGCGTGCTTTGTGCGACGGGTGTCGCCGCGTGTCCGACTCGCCCACTCGCCGGCCGCCCTTTGCTACCGCACCGTGGTCGCTCGAGAGGTTCCAGATCGGACGACCAGCGATAGACCTCCGCTACTTACCGCGAGACTTCTACAGGTTCCCGGGACGAGGTTGATCGTCCGACGATGGGGACATTGTGGTGTCGCCGACAGTCGAGATTACTTATCGTAGCCGTATGTTGTTTTTTAATTCTCCACGTGTTGTACTAACGCTCATCGCCGGTGTTTTTTTGCGTACCGCGGTTCACCCTGATCCACGACGCACGCCGCACCCTCAAGACGTAGCGATGTTGGACCACCACGGATGACCGCGCCATATGGCGCCCCACGCTCCCGAGCTTGTGCAGCACGTCGCCGCTTGGCAGCTGTCATTGCAGCAGCATCGCCGACGCGTAATCGTTGACCCGACGCCACTTGGTGTTCGGCGTGTTCGCCGAGCCGCACGCCCACCGCGTCTTGAGGCGCTTTGGTCTACGGCAGCGCTCCCAGTACCCACAGCGCCGCTCTCCAAAGCACGCACTCGTTCGTATTTCTACATTTTTTCCCTTCTGCTAGTACTTACGATCTCGGTGGCTTGCGAATTAATGTTGCGCTTTCGTTTTTGCAGGTACACACGCAAAGGCTTCGTCGGCACGCAGAGCTGGGCAGCACGCATGGTACCTCATGCGCAGCAGTGGGCACTGGCTCTTGCGGATGTGATCGACGAGACTGCCCCCTACGACCACGGCACGTACGACGCATATATCGAGTGGTACAGCACGCGCACCCGTGTTCGAGTTGTGCGTGTCGTGGAGTCACCTCCGTGCACGATCCGACCACTTCCGACACGCACCCCACCCACCGCACTCGCTTTCCACCGCGCGGTTCGTACTCCCTCCATTTGTCATTCAACGTAACGTCTTGAAAATTATGCCAACTAACTAGCCTCTTTTCGTTTTCGCAGAGCGACCTTGCCAGGGAGGCACACGAGGCGACGTCGGCGTTGCTACAGGCGGTCGGTGCCACCCATACGATAGGGGTCACAGCGGACGGCCTTCGAGGGGCGCTGCGCCATATTCAGGACTTGACTTACCGTGCCGTACACCGACGCCGTGTAGGCGCCCGAAGCGGACGACGTGGTACGATCCCCTCGTTCGTCATTGTGCGAGGTCGACACGTGCGCACTCCATCGCCGCCCGTCGTCGGACTGCCGGGGCTCCACCGTACCGACCGGCGTCATCCCGATGACCGCAGTACATCGTGGTCTCTTTTTCATATATTTTGTTGTTCACATAACGTGTCGTTCTAACTTGAAAAGTTTGTCATCAGCGGCCGATCCTTACGACGAGTCACGAGCACCTCGGGGACTACGGTACTTTCGGGACGAGGACTTCGACTTTCTCGTCGATCCTTATCAGCAGTCCGCGGGTGTGGTACTTGGTTCGTCGCGAAGACGCATCGCCCCCGCCCATCTCACCGACACAGACGCCTTAGCTACGCCACTTGACCCGTCCGGCCTCCTAGGAGTACTCGTGGACAGGCCCCTGACCAGCTCACATATCCGTCTGGACATGTGCAGCGTCGTAGGAGGCCTGGGACCACACGAGGTGTTGCACCGCGCAGGGGCCCTAGCTAGTTTGTTTCTTTTACACATGATGTACCGTAAACAATCTCGTCTTTTACTTCCTTAGCTTATGTAATATCACATATGTTAGTTTTATTTATGAAGTTTTGTGCTATATATAATCTTTTACTTCCGTGGCGCTATTTGTAAATATGCTACGGACTTTGTCACGTCGATAGGACAGCACACACGTAGCTACTTTGTCAGTGCGATGCGACAGCACGCTGCTGGCAGCTATCCCAGCTAGCTGTTTCCTTTCATATATTTTGTACTGAACACAAAATGATGCTTTATTTCCTCATATTACGTCAAATTCAGCTTTATTTCCTCACATTACGGTATGATCACTATAGCTTTTCGTGGATTCCGTAAAATAACAGGTTTACATGAAAAATTATGGAGTAATAGCCCTGAAACACCATTCGACATATGTACGACCTTGTAGCAGCTTTCCACGCGCGATTAGACAACTCACGGGCGCAATGCTTTCAACCTTTTCAGGCCGATTTGACCACACGCTGACAGACCTCTCTTGTTTACACACGTGCTTTGTCACACATGCAGCCAGCCAATGTGACCACTCACCGCCTACTTTTGTTCGTGATAACAGTCGTGTGGCTTTCTCGATGGTGACAAATCGTGCGACCTTTCGCAGAAGGTGACAGCGGTGCGGCTTTGATGATGGGTGACATGTCGTGCGACTTTTCACGAGGATGCCAGACGCCAAAGCCGACAAGTGCTTTGTAGTCGTGCGGAGTAACCACTCACCACCACTATAAAACCGCCTAGGGTTACATCCAACACCACCAAACAAGCAATACACGCCATCCGAATCTACACAAATTAGGGCACGATGTCGTTCTACGTCGCCTCTTCGACAGCGAAGTCATCCCGCCCGAATACCGGATACCGATGGCGTGCACGCCCGATTCTGCGGAGTTGCCTGCACCCAAATGCGATCGCAACCTTCCGCGAAGATGATGCAATCTACCCACGGAGAGACGGCCGCCGCGCTCGCTCTTCAAGCAGTTCGCCCTACGGTAAACCTACTTGTATCCATAAAATACAAAGCTAACGGTACCATTTCACGATCGTTCTTTCCTTTCAAAGACAAGGACCGTGTTGCTTCTTCCAATGGATCGACGGCCCTAACGCAGCGTGACTACGAATTTGTCTACAATCGCCACGACGCCAACCCGCTTCGCCGAGAACTTCAACCGGTGGGAGAGGCCGCCAGATACGTCCTGTTCTAGAGCGACGAGTTCGGGGCGGTGGGCAAGAGGCCAACCAATCGGTGAGTTTCATGCGATTTAACCCATGCTTCACTCACAAAGTAGTAATTCTAAACCAGTTCATCCCATACAGAGTTCAAAAGAAAATTGCGAAATTGCTCGAGTCAAAGGAGAAACCTCCCGAGGGCCACCCAAAGCCACGACTTTTATGAACACGGCCTTGAGCGAGTGGTTGATACCGCCACGATGAACTAGCGGATCGGAGATTCTACCGTGCCCTTGGCCGAGGATGAATGGTGCGGCTACTTCAACTGGGTGGACCCGAGACGTACCACCCACATCTCAAACTTCCCGTATGGGATAACGGGGAGCAACCCTCCCGTGGTGCTACTACCGCCGTAAAAGCGGCACCCGAGTACGCCTACGGTGTTATTCAACGGCCAACGCGGCATACTTGCATTGATCGCAGGCACGCTTCGCCAGTACAACGATAAGCCCAACACACACCTCCCGCACCATACGGTGGAGTGCGAGCGAAAGCAGAGCGGCGTCTCGCAAGTGTCCGCTAACGCCAACACACCGAGGTGCAAGAGGGTACCTCCTCTCGAAGAGGAAGGGACAAGGAAGCGACCACCGAGGTCCGCACCACGCAACAAATCCTTGACGCGCACGCAGACCATCCGAGAACCTGTGGTAATAACATAAGGGACGCCGAATTGGGATGACATGCCCATGTGGGAGGCGAAATCCACATCAAAAGACCAAAAATTCATCTTACACACCCGGACGTGCGGCATAGGCCACCCATTCGGCGACACACAGGAGCACCGCGGATCCCCATGGAGTTCTTTCATAGTGGGGATTGAGCGGTGTCCGAGGACAAACCTCCAAATTTACACGGGTCAGGTAATATGCAGAAAATGTGGGACATCATTCTGGCTGTACCCAGATAGGCGAACGATCATTTGTTCCACCATGACAACCAAGCTTTAGTTAGTTAGTTCGCAAGCAATTTCGTCATTGTTGTAATGCCCTTGCAATATAATGTATCTATTGCTTATTTTATCATCTGAACTCGATGTATGTGCCCTTATATATATGTTCAACAAATAATTTAAGTGCTTCGTGGGAACTATTTATAACATGCGTTGTTGTCGACTATAATACTTAGGGTTGTTGCACTAGTGGAAATTAGATGCAAAGCAAGGTGTAAATTAAATATTTTCCCGAAATATGGTAGTGCACATATCAAAGAGCAAATCTGGTCTACTCTTCCTAAAAATTACATTTAAACATTAAATTTTACGGCTGCCAAAAGGCTAAAAATCATTCTCCTGCATCTCGATTCGCACTCTTTTGATCTCCTCTCGTAAAACATCACAACAACTAATACCGACTTTTATTAACTACACTACAGCTCATAATTTACATACATTGCAATTCGAATAAAAAAATAGGCTAAACCTCTCTGTCGCCATTTGAAATGACGACAGAGAGTGCTTCGCTATTTCAAATGGCGACACAAAGTCTATCGGTTTTTCAATCGGCGACAGACTCTGCCGCCATTTCAAATGGCGACAGAGAGTCTCTCTATCTCAAACGGCGACGGTATGCTGTCGCCATTTGAAATGGCGACAGATTCTCGCCGCCATTTGAAATGGCGACAACTGGGTAGTTTTGTAAAAAAAAATTCGGCATATTATTTTTGTAAAATAGAATAAAAATAGTATTATTTAAAAAAAAATTCGCCTTAAGTGTGCTTTCCTTGTTACAAGGCCAAAGGCCCACTTTTGACTCGGACTGGAAAAAACAACGCTGCTTGATTGGACGATTCCTGTCTACTCAGAAGAAGTTTGGATGTGATTCCAGATCCGTTGGAAAGTAGACTTGATAAGCTTTCAGTGAAGTACAAGAACGCCCAAAACCGAGTCCAGATGTAGCCGTGGCGGCCGAAACAAGTCTGCCCTATCCTGGAGTCGAATCTGAACCCAACTCGTGCACTTCTCTTCTATCCTTCATCTTGGTTGGTTCCTCACCCATGTTCCTAAGGCAAAGGACATCATCACAAGAATTAAATAGCATTCCATCCATTAAAATATTTGTATGAAGCCCGAGGAACTCATTCACCTGGTAATTGAGTTGACGTGCGCGAGCTCGAGTAATCGGTCCGTGTATTACTGCAACGGGGACCGATTGATGTGTAGGTGATGGATTTGAAGGTGTGGCTATATCCATAGAAGTGATGTCCTCATCACTATGTATATCGCACTAGTCCAGGATACGCTAGTGCACATAGGCTCAACATAGATGAATATCACAATCATGCACAGCGGAAACATAATAAAAGACTTCATATATTCATTATTAACCTGTTGACTGACCTAATGGTCAACCTTACATGACTTTGCCACGTAGGGCTAAACTATAATTAACATATTAAACTACAGCGGAATGAAAACATAGATAAACCCTTCAGTATTCCACAGGAAACTGACAAGGCTCGCACCCTAAACATTTGCCTCTTCTGGACACTCCTCCAAAGCTGGTGTAGACTCCTCCACAACTAGTGATTTTGTTGTTGGCAAGAGTGAGTACTTAAAGCACTAAACAAGTTGTGTACAGAATGCAATTCTAATATAACTATATGCAAGGCTTATTTGAAAGGAATGGCTGATCTGGTTGTTTTGCAGTGAAGCAACATTTACAGATGAATACAGTAAATAGATTGAAATGACAATAAAACAAATAACATTAGTAATAACTTTCAAGTATTTCTCAAGTAAACATGGCTTCCAGCCCTAAATCATATTTCCAACTTTCCAATTGCATTAAGCTTCCCTTTCCAAGTTTTTATTTTACAAAATCTATCCCTTAACTGTAACTTCCGAGCATTGTCCATAATCGTGGACACGGCTATTTGAATAGATTTACATTCTGCAGAGGTTATGCACTTTACCTACACGACACGATCATCTCCTTTTGCCTCCGGATTAACACACTTCCTTAGGTGTGTCAACAGAGAGATCATGGCAAAACCTTTTAGAAATCTTTATCCTAACACTGACTCTCCCGGTAAGCCATACAATATCCCTTCCCTTAGCGGAGGTGAAGTATAGGACCGACATACCATTGGACCAATGTGAGACCGAAGACAGCGGCGATGACTCCAACTCCGGCGACCTCGTACTCCTCGACGACTTCTTCTCAGACTACAAAAAGCAGGGCAATCGAAGCATATTGAGACGATGAATCTCGGAAGGCCTCCACGGCTTAAATAGCCTCGGTAAACGCACCATATCCACACTCCTAGGTAAGCATGGCGGCGGAGTCGTATCCGGAAAGGATATGGCGACAGCGCAACACTGCATAATCCTGGCCATCCACGCGTCGACAATTAGGCGGACTCCACACATGGGCGACATGGTGCAATCCGGAACGTCTGTGAAAGCTTGATCTGACGACCTTGAAGCCTTAGGGTTTCGAGATCGCCCACAACCGCTCGATGAAGAATGAATGGACGCCGATCTAGGGTTTCCAAAGGTTGCGATAGATCTTAGTCGTAGATTGAGATCAAACGGTCACCGCAACTAGGGTTCTGGCAAACGGTCCGAACAGCGGAGGGCCGGGTTGGCTAGCTCTTGGCTTGAGGCCCCATACAGAACTAAGCCGGGCCCAACACTGTACTACATCTCAAAAACCTTTTCCTATTAAATTAAATCCAAAAAATAGTTTATGGAAAATAAAATAGTATAAATAGTATAAAAATCTTAGAAAAATTCACAAAAATATTTTGAATTTTTTTAGTAAAATTTTCAAAGAATTAAATAATATCCATAAATGGTATAATTGAAAAATACAAAACATATTTCAAATAAATTCGAAAAAATTCTAAAGATTCACAAAAGGCACAATTAAGATTATTAAAATATTTTAAGCCAAAAATTGGGATGTTACAGATGGAAGGAAAGATCCCAACTCTGGTTGAAGAGAAAGATAAAAATCAACTCGGATTGACAGCACATGCCAAATTAAAAAGTTGATAACATTCACGTCAAATGTTGGATGTTGACGTTATTATAATTTTCTAAAAGCATTGGAGATTATCTTCATACCTCTCCATAGCGAGATCTTACAATTTTGATTCTTTCTATTTTTAATCTACTCGATAAGTTTTAGCCAACTAGTTTGACGAAATTTAATTTTTAAAGTTGTAATCTCTTTCTATCTTTTATATTCCAAGTTATATACGTTTAGGAGGTAAATTTGAGTCAGTTTAGATGTGTTTTGGATGTGCATTATACACCAATATAAGGCCTAGGGGCATACCCCATTGTAGAGATTAGATTATGCATGAGAAATAAAGAAAAGCCATGATCGGTTTGTGGCGCTATTGACCGTATGTGTGCATGAGAGTTTCATATCTAGCATTTGCTATTGTGGTGCAAGGCAATGACACGATGTCCTTAGGATTACATCGTTGAATCTACACGGTTCTACTTCTTCAATTCGTGACAATCATGTTCACGGTTTGAGAATGCCTCACCGATTGCTTCTTGTTGGCATTTCTACCTTAGTGCTGATCAACCAATTGTTAATGTTCACTTGGCATAAGAAGAAGAGGATAGAGAGCTGCTGCTAGGGATTTAATTTTACCACTAAAGCCCTAGTTTGTCACTTCTGCTATGCACATTGAAAGGGAAACGGAGAGGAAAGTGTTGGTGAAATTGAGTACCATGAAGATCGGAACACCCCTATGCGCCAACCCCTTAGTTGTCTCGTATCAAAGTTACTATAAACTTAGAATTGTGAGCTGTTAGCATCTAGAATAGCTAGCAGCGACATCTAGAGTTACTAGCTAACAAACAATGTTATCAATATATCTAAAACATATCCACTATGAGTCTTGTTTTATTAAGCTCGTCGCAGATATTACAACAGTTCAAATGGAATGCGAAACAAGTAGTCAGTTGAGGAGATATGGTCATTTAAAGATAAAAAGGTCAACTAGTAGTACGCAATTACATATGTTCCGGTTACATTTAGAGGTGGGTGTCGTGCCCCAGCACGGGCCTATCGTGCTTTGTGCCTGAACCGTGCCGGTCTGCGATGGCCCATCGTGCTCGCTGTGCCATGCCATGCTGGCCCGGTTCACCTTCAGCGAGCCCAGGCATGTCCCATTTGCGCTTCATACTTGCTTTGTGCTGTGCCGGCCTGTAACACCCTAAATTTTGCTCTAATTTAAATTTTGGAGTATTTTTGTTTTTTGAGAATTTTTGGGAATTTATTGAAATTTATTTGGATTTATTCAAATATGGCCTTCCTTGAAAACAATTAAATAATGGAAAAGTTTTTGCAAAGTTTTATTGAAAATATTTTATTTGAGTCCCAAATAGCTCAAAGTATTTTCTGGAATTTTTCTAGAATTTTTCTACTATTTTAAAAGCCCCAAATGATTTAACTGAATTTTTAGAATTGTTTTTAATAAGAAATGATTTAAAAATTAGATGAATAGTACTAGGCCGGCAAAGCATTGTGCTTAGCCCGGCCCAGCTCACCACGCAAACCATAGCGCCGCCCAGCCCGAGCCGTCCGATCCTGATCGAACGCCTACGAGTGTGCCACGTCGCCCGCACGCGTGCGCCATCCGATCATCGCCGCACGAACGGCTGGGATAGGGCCACGTCGCTTCGTCCCCGCGAGATCAGCGGAGAGGCGTGGGCTTTGATGGCCGTGATTTCCGCCGGCAGTGCCCTTTAAGCCGTCTTGGTGAGTGCGTTCTGCAGAGGGCTCAACGCCGCGTCTTTTGACTCCTTGCACGCACGCCGAGACCACCTCTAGCACCCGCTGTTGCTCGCCGTAGTTGATTTCCCTCGCCGCCGTTGTTTTTGCTTCCTCCCGTCGTCGTCCGAGCCGCTCCACCGTGCTCCGACCCCGTCCCGAGTTCACCGAAGCAAGCCGCATCGAGTGGACCACCCCTTCTCGCCGGAGAAGCTCCGTAGCGCCGTTGGCTGCGTCATCTTCCCCAGCTCCGGTGACCTTCTCTTTCTGCGCCGTCGTCGACCTCGCCAACCCTCGCCGACCGTTCGATCTACATCGCACGTTTTCGGTACGTCCACGTCGCCTTCTGTGTTTTCACCTAGATTAGATCTGAGTCGTTAGATCAGTTATGGACGGTCTGGATTAACTCTTAGGTTTACACGTTAGTTGAATCTTGATCGTTAGATCTAGAGTGAACGGCTTGGATTAGATCTATTTTCTACGCTATGTTTTTGTCTTAGCCGTCGGATCGTTAGTGAACGCGTAGGATTGAGCCACGTTGCGCCATGCACAGTAAACAACTCGGATACCATGCCCCGTTGGATTAAATCTCAACGGTGGATATTAGATCCAGTTTTGCCTTAAGAATACGCGCCGTTCAAATTTGAACGTGCGGCGGTGATTGCGCCGCGCCTTTGCCGAATCGCGTGCTGACGCGTGGTCATTTTGACCGGGGCAGAGACCAGATCCAACCGTCGGTTTCGAGCGCACCGTTGCGATCCTGCCACGTGGCCGCGCGTAAACCGAGACGCCGCCGAACGTGCGCGTGATCCAGCCGTTAATTTCGGGTGCGCCATTGGATGTGCGACACGTGGAGGCGTGGAGACCGAAGCGTCGCCGCGTTGGATGCGTGGCTGACCGCCGGATGCACGACGCTTGTCGCACGCATCTCGGTGCGCTGCGGTGCGCGTGAGGAAATCTGGCCGTTGATTCAATGAACGGCTCGGATCTTGCCGCGTGGATGCGCTGTTTTGGTGAACCAAGTCCACGGTAGACCAGAGCCGAGCCGTGAACCAAGCCCATAGACCGAGGTGATGTGGCGGCACCAGAGGCTGCCACGTGTCATGCTGACGTCATCGCTGACGTCATAAATATTTTTTATATATAAAAATACTTCGGCCGAAATTCATTTCTGTGCTGACGTCATCATGATGCGATGCTGACGTCATAAATGCGAATTTTCAGTATAAAAATAATTTGGAAAAATCGAATTTCTTAATTTCTGTATTTTCAGTTTTATTCAAACTTCAAATGACTATAACGTTTGCATTTTAACTCGGATTTGGGTGATTCAAATTTCTAAAAATTCATAAAAATGTGATCTATTTAATAATGAATTTTATTTGAATTTTTGAGGTCATATAGTCCTCTGTATTAGCTATTTATTGCATATTTTGTTTATACGCGTAGACGCAAATTTGCCGGAAAGTTTCGAGGAAGATTTCGTCGCTCAAGACCAAGCTTCGGAACACGAACAGCAACTCTTTGAAGGCAAGTGATGCTTTGATAATTTTGATCCCAGCTTTTTAAAATGTAATTTATGCTTTGAAATTATGCATGCTTATTTATTTAAAATGAAGCTAATTAAAATTGGGATAACGTAGTTAATCAACCCATTCTGTTATGCCACCTTGAAATTATTAATTGTATGCCCTAAATCATTGTCACCCTAAGTTTGTTTGTACTGGTTGGATAATAATATGATGCCAACACGGGAGGCTAGACCGTGAGTAGATGCTTAGCCTTGCAACGAGTCATGAATGATCTTTCAGAAAAATGCTACAATATTGACTAATGGAATATTGAATGTATTTTGAAAGTGGTGTGATGTTGCCACATGATGAGATTGAAGTATGGAGACCTGTGTGGTTCCATACCGATGTGGAGTTATTGCTGGCATGTGTTGCACAATAATCAACTGGGTGGGAAATGATTTAGACTGGGGCAAGTGCCAAGAGGTCAGTGTGCTGGTGGGCTGTGTGGCATTGGGTTGATGAGTGTTGTGAGTTTGTGTGCCACAATGGGCTGTGTGCCACTGTTGAGTGTTGGAAGTCTTGCCTTGGTCAGTTAAGGACTTCACCTTGCAAGCCTTTGATCTGAGTCACCCGTACAACCACATGTCTGATATGGGACAGACCTAGTTGATTAGGGTTCTGATATCTTTCCTCTGATACCTCGGGGTGACAGTGCACAGGGGTGTATCTGTGCGGGGGAGTGTACCTGTGTTACGGCTTGATGCCCATCCAACGGTGATTGACATGTCCTATACTTCGGCTCTGTGTGAGGGAAGTGATAGTGAGGGTAATACCAGAGAGGTTCTTTGGTTAAGGTAGAGGTTCCTGAAAAGCTTTGTTACGGACAATCACCTGTGTGGTGAGTGGCTATATCTTGTGGGTAGAGTGTACAACCTCTGCAGAGTGTCAAAACTATTCGAATAGCCGTGCTCACGGTATTGAGCATTTTGCTCGGGGATTACAGTCAAGGGGTAGATCTTCATAAACAAAATGTGGAAAGGGTGGCTGTGTGCCAGTATTGAAAATGAACAGATTAAAGTGTGTGTGAGAATCTTGAAGAAAAATCATTTGAAGAAAATAGTATTACTTATAACTGTTCCACTGCTTTAAACTAAATAAGATACTGGTTTAAAAATGTTGTTTTATGCAAGAGAACCATTTAAGACAATCCTTGGAATAAGCTTTGCATATAGTACTAGTGCCGCATTCAGTGCATTACTTGTTGAGTGCCTTGTGTACTCATCCCACCTTGCTTATCAACCCCAACATCGGTGGAGGAGTCTACACCACCGGGAGGAGGATTACATTGAGAACCCGAGCAACTAGGGGCAAGCCCGATCGGATGCTGTGGAGAGATGGAGGCTTCCACGATATTTATTTATGTTCATTGTTATTTCTTTTACTCAAAATCGTAAGCCCTGCATGGTTGTTTTTATGTAAGGAGACCATAAGGTCGTATAACTCGGTTTATATACATGTTTGCACTATTTATTCTTATATCGCTGCGAATATCGTGATGTACAACCTGTAAAGACTGTGTGTGCTAGCGTGATCTGGACTAGCATGAATAATACAGAGGGTCGGATTTGCAGTTCGGGTCCCGACAGAGGTGGTATCAGAGCAGGTCGACTGTAGGACTTGACCCTAGTTTGGTTGTACTTAGGAGGGTAAAACTATTTTCTAAAAACCTAATCAACTTGAGCAAGAATATCAATGAAATCTTGACTTATCTCTTCTCCCTTGTTTCATACCTATGCTGAATTTTTATGATTATTTTCTGTTTAATTTAAACAAGGGTTTTTTTGGCAGATGAGGATGATCCACACCTACAGAGAGCGCACCGGAGGATACGTCGCGGAGTTATGGCGTATGATGCAGTTGCTTGGAGGTTTTGACAGACCACTTTATCGAGGGACTACGGTGGTACGGGCAGGACTTGACATCGCCTGGGATGTCAAGGTCACAGTGTATGCTCGGGAGAGGACGAGGGCGAGCCGTCCTATCTACATTATGGTCAGGAGGTCTTCTTTTGAGGCTGGGATTTAGGAGACAGCACGTCAGGCGATGCGGCAGATTGCCCGCACTTACTACACAGAGTTGGAGGGCACCGTCTTTCGTCACCATTCGCGTCGAGACAATCGTTTTGACAGGATGGAGCTCGTGGAGGAGGACACCACGATCACCCACCTGGCGAGGTATGTCATCGCCCAGGAGGACGCCTTGGACGAGACAGTCCAGGAGCTGCAGAGGACCCGCGACGAGGTCACGGAGGCGAGATCCAAGCTGCGGAGGGCTTAGCTCACTCCATGCGAAGATCCGGAGTTGGAGATGGCTTTGTATGGACCCAAGCTCAACCGATCCGAGTTACGATCGAGATCCAGAGGAGCAGAGCGGGAGGCACCAGTCGCGGAAGCAGCAGCCACAGGACCAAAGAAAGTCGATGGGGTCATTTGCACCACCGCGATGAGGTCATCACGACCGGTTCGCCCGATGCGAGCACCCATCGGTGTATGCTCGGGAAGCCGCGGCGGGTTGGCTCGATGGTGATCGAGTCTAGTAGAGTATAGTGTCGAGACTCGAATGTTGAGTCGCGTCTTTTGCTTCAGAGTCACCATTAGGTGTGAGTCGTCATAGAGTCCTATGTTTGCTTACTTGCTTTTGGTTGTGAGTGTCTCGTATGTGTTGCATTGCCCTTAGGCACTTGTGAGCAACCATACTACTTTATATTATATCAATAAAGTGGCTAAATAATTTAAGTTACACCTGTTTCCCCCACATAAGTTCTTTTACTTGTCTATGCTTTCTTCTTTTCTTAACCTTGGAAGTTTGCAACAGATGGTGAGGACTCGTGGAAATGTTGGAGCCAGCGGAAGCGGAGCTAATCAGGCTGACAACCAGAATGAGGAACCAATCCCTCAACCACCGCAAGTCGATATGCAGAACCTGGGAGCCTTCCTGACTGCCGAGACTCAACTCATGAACACGATGGTTCAGACCATGCAGCAGATATCCAATCAAGCTGCTGCGAATGTTCAACCTGGGGGTAACCATGGACCACACCCCTACTCAAGGTTGTCTGAGTTTATGCGAACTCGTCCACCTACCTTCTCAGGCAACGCCAATCCACTGGAGGCGGACGATTGGCTAAGGACAATCGAAAGGAAGCTGCACATTACCCAGTGTATGGGACATGAGAGGGTACTCTATGCCTCTCATCAACTCGAAGGAACTGCCGCAGAATGGTGGGAAAACTTCTGCGCAGCTCATGAGGACCCACAGAGTATCACGTGGGAGGAATTCACCTCAGCCTTCCGCCAGTACCATGTACCCGAGGGTATCATGGATCTTAAAAAGGAGGAATTTTGGAGCCTCAAGCAGGGCGGTCAGTCAGTGGCCGATTACCTGAATAAGTTCACACAACTGGCACGCTACGCACTGGAGGATGTGGCTACGGATAAGGCCAGACAATCCCGCTTCATGAAGGGATTGAATGCAGGGTTGCAGGTGGGACTGATCACCCACACATTCCCTAACTTCCAAGAGCTAGTTAACAAAGCTCTTATCTTGGAGGACAAGCGCCGAGAGTTGGATGACAACAGAAAGCGCAGAATGGCGCAACAAGGAGGTCGTCAAGGCCAGCAGAGGCAGAGGACGGCACCCCAACAATTCATCGATACCGGCCTGCAGGCAATGACGAGGCACCACTGCGGCAAATCGTCCAGATGGGTCGAATGCTCGGACTCGGCCAGAATCGTAGCGCACGATCGGAGGAACCTCTCGAGCGGCGGAAGACGTTGCTATCATCGCAATGAATCGGGGCATTTTGCCAATAATCGCCCTAAGAAGGAGGTGTCACCCGGTCCGCTTTAACACAGGGAACACACCGGCAAGGACTCCAAACTGTCGTGAACGCGGGGCATCAACAAAGCAGAACTCCATCCCAAGGAACTGCACGAGGCCGAGTCAACCACATTACAACGGATGAAGTCCGCGCCACGACGTTGTCTTCGGGTAAGTTCTAGTAAACTCGATCACCTCTTTGTTTTATTCGATTCCGGAGCTTCGCATTCTTTTATTTCCCGAGATTTTGCTGTTCAAAGTGATTTGGATATAGTGAATCTTAAATGTGTGCTTATAGTTCAATCCCCTGGATCAGAACTCCGATCTAAAGTAGGATGTTCTAGGGTAAGACTAATAATTAATGGAGTTGAGTTCCTAGCGAACTTAATCGTCCTTAATACCCAAACCCTGGATGTTATCCTGGGAATGGATTGGTTAACCAAACACAAGGCAATCTTTGGATCATGGAAAAAGAGTCATATCGGTCGAGAGCCCGGATGGAAAGAAGATTGAATTTGAAGCAAAATCAGTACGAGATGGACAATTAATGGTCAACAGCATGAAGATTGACAGCTTGGAGGAAGTTTCCATAGTCAATGAATATCCGGATGTTTTCCCAGAGGATTTACCCGGAATGCCGCCAGATAGAGATATCGAGTTCGTGATAGAGCTTGTTCCAGGGACAGCTCCAATAGCTAAGAGACCTTATAGGATGTCCATAGAGGAATTGGTGGAAATAAAGAAGCAGATTGAAGAGCTGTTGGAAAAAGGATTTATAAGACCTAGTTCATCGCCATGGGGAGCACCTGTCTTGTTCGTCAAGAAGAAGGACGGGAGTTTTAGGATATGTATAGACTATCGTGCACTTAATGATGTGACGATAAAGAATAAGTATCCGCTACCCAGGATCGACGATCTTTTTGATCAGTTGCGGGGAGCAGGAGTCTTCTCCAAAATTGGTCTCCGATCAGGATACCATCAATTGAAGATCCGATCAGAGGATATTTCGAAGACTGCATTTTCGTCAAGATATGGACACTATGAGTTTACAGTGATGTCTTTTGGCTTGACAAATGCACCAGCATATTTCATGAACTTAATGAATAAGGTTTTTATGGAATATTTGGATAAGTTCATTGTCGTGTTCATAGATGATATTCTTGTCTATTCCAAGACAAGAGAAGAGCACGCCGAACATTTGAGGCTAGTCCTTGAGAAATTGAGGGAACAACAGTTGTTTGCAAAATTTAGTAAATGTGACTTCTAGAAGAATAAGGTTGAATTTCTTGGACACATAATGACAGCAGAAGGAGTTGCGGTAGATCCAAAGAAAGTGGAAACGGTTTTGCATTGGGAGCAACCGAAGACGGTAACCCAAATCCGTAGTTTCCTTGGAATGGCGGGATATTACCGTCGATTCATCGAAGGATTCTCTACGATTGCGAGACCTCTTACGCAATTGTTGAAAAAGGAAAAGAAATTCTTATGGACACCGGAGTGTGAGAAGAGTTTTCAGGAGTTGAAGAAAAGATTAACATCGGCACCTGTCTTAGTTTTACCTGACGTTCATCAAGGCTTCGACATCTATTGTGATGCATCGCGTCAGGGGTTGGGATGCGTGTTGATGCAGAACAGGAAGGTAATTGCCTATGCATCGAGGCAATTGAGACCACATGAAGAGAACTATCCGACTCATGATTTGGAATTAGCTGCCGTAGTGCATGCCCTAAAAATATGGCGTCATCATCTCATCGGAAATAGATGTGAAGTGTATATTGATCATAAAATTCTTAAGTATATCTTCACACAAGCTGACCTAAATATGAGGCAAAGAAGATGGTTAGAGTTAATCAAGGATTATAACGTGGGAATTCACTACCATCCTGGTAAAGCCAACGTGGTGGTAGGCGCCTTGAGCGAAAGAACCACGAGTGTAAACATCTTTGTTGGAAGCAAGTCGAGCAGAATTGTGTAAGGATTTCCAGAAATTAGAACTGGAAATGGTACCAGAAGGATTTGTAGCAACCTTGGAAGTAAAACCTACCCTGGAAGATCAGATCAGGGAAGGGCAGAAAAATGATGACAAAATCAAGAGAATTAAGGACAAGATGGATGCAGGCAAGGCAAAGGATTTCAAACTGGATGAGAAGAATACTATGTGGTTTAGAGGACGCATTTGTGTGCCAAACAAAAAGGAGTTGAAGCAGCTAATTTTGAAGGAGGCCCATGACTCCAAGTACTCAATTCATCCAGGAAGTGCGACAATGTATCAAGATTTAAAGGAAAGATTTTGGTGGCCAAGCATGCAACGAGAAGTCGCCGAATATGTTGCCTTATGTGACATATGCCAAAGAGTCAAAGCTATGCATCAGAGACCCGCAGGACTATTACAACCCCTAAAGATACCTGAATGAAAATGGGAAGAAATTGGTATAGATTTCATAACCGGGTTGCCCAGAACCCAAGGTGGATATGATTCCATATGGGTCATAGTAGATCGTTTAACCAAAGTGGCACATTTCATACCGGTAAAGACCACTTATTCGGAGACCCGGTTGGCAGAACTTTATATGGCAAGAATTGTCTGTTTGCATGAAGTACCGAAGAAGATAGTGTCGGACGAGGTACCCAATTTACCTCCGATTTTGGGGTAAGCTACATGAGGCAATGGGGACTCGTTTGAACTTGATCTGACCTACCATCCGCATGACGGATGGTCAAGCCGAGAGGTTAACCAAATATTGGAAAATATCTTTGAGAGCTTGTGCCTTAGCATATTCTACTTCATGGGACAAGTGTTTACCTTATCTTGAGTTCGATTACAACAACAGATTATCGAGGCGAGTTTGAGATGTCTCCATTTGAAGCCTGTATGGTCGATCTTGTCGAACACCATTGAATTGGAATGAGACAGTGACGACATGTTTTTGGACCAGACATTCTTCAAAAGGCAGAAGAACAGATCGCCTACGATCGGGAAAGACGAAGATTGCTCAATCAAGGCAGAAGAGTTATGCCGACAACCGTCGCAGGGAATTGAGCTTTGAACCCGAAGATTTTGTGTATCTTAGAGTCACACCTCTCAAAGGAGTCAGAAGGTTCCACGCAAAAGGGAAGCTCGCACCCAGATATGTTGGGCCGTTCAAGATCTTGAGCCGCAGAGGTGAAGTTGCATATTAGTTGGAGTTACCGCAGTCTTTGGCAGGAGTGCATGATGTATTTCATGTATCACAGCTGAAGAAGTGTCTTCGAGTACCGAAAGAGCAAATACCGTTAGAGGCAATCGAGCTGCAAGAAGATCTGACTTACAAAGAACATCCGATGAAGATTCTGGACATAATGGACAGAGAGACAAGGAACAAGTCAACGCGTTTCTGCAGAGTTCAGTGGAGTAACCATTCGGAAAGTGAAGCCACGTGGGAATGTGAAGAAGATCTGAAGGAGTTTCCTAACCTATTTACGTAGATAACCCCGAATCTCGGGGCGAGATTACATTAAGGGGGGAGGTTTGTAACACCCTAAATTTTGCTCTAATTTAAATTTTGGAGTATTTTTGTTTTTTGAGAATTTTTGGGAATTTATTGAAATTTATTTGGATTTATTCAAATATGGCCTTCCTTGAAAACAATTAAATAATGGAAAAGTTTTTGCAAAGTTTTGTTGAAAATATTTTATTTGAGTCCCAAATAGCTCAAAGTATTTTCTGGAATTTTTCTAGAATTTTTCTACTATTTTAAAAGCCCAAATAATTTAATTGAATTTTTAGAATTGTTTTTAATAAGAAATGATTTAAAAATCAGATGAATAGTCTTGGGCGGCCCAAGATCGCTTAGCCCGGCCCACCTCGCCACGCAAACCCTAGCGTCGCCCAGCCCGAGCCGTCCGATCCTGATCGAACGCCTGCGAGTGTGCCACATCGCCCGCGCGCATGAGCCTTCGGATCATCGCCGCACGAACGGCTGGGATAGGGCCACGTCGCTTCGTCCCCGCGAGATCACCGGAGAGGTGTAGGCTTTGATGGCCGTGATTTTCGCTGGCAGTTTTGTGCACGTCGAGGCCCTTTAAGTCGTCTTGGTGAGTGCGTTCTGCAGAGGGCTCAACGCCGCGTCTTTTGACTCCTTGCACGCACGCCGAGACCACCTTTAGCGCCCGCTGTTGCTCGCCGTAGTTGCTTTCCCTCGCCGCCATTGTTTTTGCTTCCTCCCGTCGTCGTCCGAGCCGCTCCGCCGTGCTCCGACCCCGTCCCGAGTTCACCGAAGCAAGCCGCATCGAGTGGACCACCCTTCGCCGGAGAAGCCCGTGGCGCCGCTGGTCGCGTCATCTTCCCCAGCTCCGGCGACCTTCTCTTTCTGCGCCGTCGTCGACCTCGCCAACCCTCGCCGACCGTTCGATCTGCATCGCACGTTTCCGGTACGTCCACGTCGCCTTCTCTGTTTTCACCTAGATTAGATCTGAGTCGTTAGATCAGTTATGGACGGTCTGGATTAACTCTTAGGTTTACACGTTAGTTGAATCTTGATCGTTAGATCTAGAGTGAACGGCTTGGATTTGATCTATTTTTTGCGCTATGTTTTTGTCTTAGCCGTCGGATCGTTAGTGAACGCATAGGATTGAGCCACGTTACGCCATGCACAGTAAACAACTCGGATACTATGCCCCGTTGGATTAAATCTCAACGGTGGAGATTAGATCCAGTTTTGCCTTAAGAATCCGCGCCGTTCAGATTTGAACGTGCGGCGGTGATTGCGCCGCGCCTTTGCCGAATCGCGTGCTGACGCGTGGTCGTTTTGACCGGGGCAGAGACCAGATCCAGCCGTCGGTTTCGAGCGCACCGTTGCGATCCTGCCACGTGGCCGCGCGTAAACCGAGACGCCGCCGAACGTGCGCGTGATCCAGCCGTTAATTTTGGGTGCGCCGTTGGATGTCCGACGCGTGGAGGCGTGGAGACCGAGGCGTCGCCGCGTTGGATGCGTGGCTGACCGCCGGATGCGCGACGCGTGTCGCACGCATCTCGGTGCGCTGCGGTGCGCGTGAGAAAATCTGGCCTTGATTCAACGAACGGCTCGAATCTTGCCGCGTGGATGCGCTGTTTTGGTGAACCAAGTCCACGGTAGACCAGAGCCGAGCCGTGAACCAAGCCCATAGACCGAGGCGATGTGGCGGCACCAGAGGCTGCCACGTGTCATGCTGACGTCATCGCTGACGTCATAAATATTTTTTATATATAAAAATACTTCGGCCGAAATTCATTTCTGTGCTGACGTCATCATGATGCGATGCTGATGTCATAAATGCGAATTTTCAGTATAAAAATAATTTGGAAAAATCCAATTTCTTAATTTCTGTATTTTCAGATTTTATTCAAACTTCAAATGACTATAACGTTTGCATTTTAACTCGGATTTGGGTGATTCAAATTTCTAAAAATTCATAAAAATGTGATCTATTTAATGATAAATTTTATTTGAATTTTTGAGGTCATATAGTCCTCTGTATTAGCTATTTATTGCATATTTTGTTTATACGCGTAGACGCAAATTTGCCGAAAAGTTTCGAGGAAGATTTCGTCGCTCAAGACCAAGCTTCGGAACACGAACAGCAACTCTTTGAAGGCAAGTGATGCTTTGATAATTTTGATCCCAGCTTTTTAAAATGTAATTTATGCTTTGAAATTATGCATGCTTATTTATTTAAAATGAAGCTAATTAAAATTGGGATAACGTAGTTAATCAACCCATTCTGTTATGCCACCTTGAAATTATTAATTGTATGCCCTAAATCATTGTCACCCTAAGTTTGTTTGTACTGGTTGGATAATAATATGATGCCAACACGGGAGGCTAGACCGTGAGTAGATACTTAGCCTTGCAACGAGTCATGAATGATCTTTCAGAAAAATGCTACAATATTGACTAATGGAATATTGAATGTATTTTGAAAGTGGTGTGATGTTGCCACATGATGAGATTGAAGTATGGAGACTGTGTGGTTCCATACCGATGTGGAGTTATTGCGGCATGTGTTGCACAATAATCAATCTGGTGGGAAATGATTTAGATCGGGGCAAGTGCCAAGAGGCTGTGTGCCTGGTGGGCCTGTGTGGCATTGGGTTGATGAGTGTTGTGAGTTTGTGTGCCACAATGGGCTGTGTGCCACTGTTGAGTGTTGGAAGTCTTGCCTTGGTCAGTTAAGGACTTCACCTTGCAAGCCTTTGATCCGAGTCACCGTACAACCACATGTCCGATATGGGATGCACCTAGTTGATTAGGGTTACGATATCTTTCCTCTCGATACCTCGGGGTGACAATTGCATGTGTATGTATCTGCGAGGAGCATACCTGTGTTACGGCTTGATGCCCATCCAACGGTGATTGACATGTCCTATACTTCGGCTCTGTGTGAGGGAAGTGATAGTGAGGGTAATACCAGAGAGGTTCTTTGGTTAAGGTAGAGGTTCCTGAAAAGCTTTGTTACGGACAATCACCTGTGTGGTGAGTGGCTATATCTTGTGGGTAGAGTGTACAACCTCTGTAGAGTGTCAAAACTATTCGAATAGCCGTGCTCACGGTATTGAGCATTGCTCGGGGATTACAGTCAAGGGGTAGATCTTCATAAACAAAATGTGGAAAGGGTGGCTGTGTGCCAGTATTAAAAATGAACAGTTAAGGCTGTGTACCGAGAATCTTCTAAGAAAAATCATTTGAAGAAAATAGTATTACTTATAACTGTTCCACTGCTTTAAACTAAATAAGATACTGGTTTAAAAATGCTGTTTGATGCAAGAGAACCATTTATGCCAATCCTTTGGAATAAGCTTTGCATATAGTACTAGTGCCGCATTCTGTGCATTACTTGTTGAGTGCCTTGTGTACTCATCCCACCTTGCTTATCAACCCCAACATCAGTGGAGGAGTCTATACCAGCCTGGGAGGAGGAGTACATTGAGGACCCGAGCAACTAGGGGGCAAGCCCAGTCGGATGCCTGTGGAGAGATGGAGGCTTCCACGATATTTATTTATGTTCATTGTTATTTCTTTTACTCAATAATCTGTAAGCCTGCGTGGTTTTTTTTTGTAAGGAGACCATAAGGTCGTACAACTCGGTTTATATACATGTTTGCACTATTTATTCTTATATCGCTGCGAATGTCTGTGATGTGCAACCCTGTAAAGACTGTGTGTGCTAGCGTGATCCTGGACTAGCACAGAATACACAGAGGGTCCGGATTTGCAGATTTGGGTCCCGACATGGCCCAAGCCTGGCCCATTTGTACTATTGCAACAAGAGAAAAGGAGCCAGAGATGCATGGAGTTGAGGCAGTGGACGCAAATATTATGGGAAAAGGAACTAAAATTTATTTATTCTTGAACAATTACATAGAGTGAGGGGATGTGCTAAACACGGGCGAGACAAAGGGCAATGCGTGAAAAGGAGAGTGAGGGAAGTAGGCAAGAGGGATTGAGAGAGACGGGCGAGAGAGATTGAGAGAGACGGGCGAGGAAGGGAGATTGAGAAAGACAACTGAGAGAGAGCTAAGAGAGATTGAGAGGGACGGGCGAGTCTCTCAATCTCTCTCAGCTCTCTCTCTCCCGTCTTGCCCGTCTCTCTCAGGTGTCAGCGGCGGGGTTGGCATCCATGTGGCTGGGTGCGTCCATGGCACTCGTGCTCTGTGAGTCGGTGACCTTCATGCTGGGCTTCTTCCTCATGCCCTGGGTCATCGGGCCAGGTACGGCCCGTGCTACAGTGTTGTGCCGGGCTGTGCCACCCATCGTGCTTGATTCTCAGGCCTGGCATGGCCCATACTACAGTGCCGTACCGGCTGTGCCTCGGGTTGGCCCAAAAAACCCTGGCTCGAGTGCCCACCTCTAGTTTCATTATTGTGTGGCTTTGCATGCTCAAATGCTCAACCGCTTTCTTTTGTCATATACATGTAGGCAGGGTTCGCGATACCGACGAAAACCAACCAAAATTCGTGAAAATCGACCGTTTCACTGCAGTTCGGGAGTACATGCCGGTCGGCAAATTGGTCAATTTGAAATTCAAATTCAAAAATTTTGGAAAGTTTAGAAAAATTGGTGGAAAAGCTCCCTAAAATTAGTATTAACCGGGTTTTGAAATGAGGTATATAAATATGTTGAAAATCTGAAAGTTTGAGCTATTTTTGAGCCAAAACTGAATTTGAAAAAAAGGAAATGGCAAATAAATAAATAAAAAATAGTGCAGGGCTGCAGCCCACATTGTACAGGCCTAGTAGCCCATTCGGCCCACAAAAAAATCCGCGCATATAACACGGTATAGGCTATTTCTGACAGCATTATTGGTCTTCACTTGTTCCCCATCCACACTCTGATAAGCTCCGAGTGCTTGCGCTCAAATCTGGCGCAGCCGAGCAGCAAAATCAATGAGCAAAGGTCGAAAACCGAGCGGTACACGGTGAAAATCGAGCCTTCAGCAGCGAAAATTGAAGGCTCAATAGCGTCGACGATTTTCCTCCAAAGCCGAGCGGTTTTCAAGAAATTTCGAGCAAAAATCGGTAAGTTTCTTCAATTTTTGTTAGTGTGGCAAAAGATTAGTAGATGAATTGTTGCTAGCATGCTTGGAGAAGTGTGTAGTTGGCTAGTTGCCGAATTTGCACTACACATGAGCATTTTGTCTGCAGGCTTTGATGCAGGAAGGTGTGATCTTTTGGGTTGTATAGGAAACCTTTTATATTCACATTGTATAGGTGTGAAAATGATAGTTAAAGTTTGAAATAGGAAAAACAACAGAATGAAAACTGTAAAGTAGAGAGAAATTCATATTGTATACTGTTGGAAATGTATCCTCCCCTCTATGTACTTTGCTTGTAGTTCATTGCTTATCACAGGCAAATGTTATTTTGCATGAACTGTCATAAGGACATTGTGAGGCATAAAATCAATGACATAAATATTGTTCTATTTCCAACATTGCTGTTGTTTTGTATTAGCAGATGGTAGACCAGGGCGATGTTGTTTGGGAGCACTACCATTGTACCAAGAATCAAATGACAGTAGCTCCAAGAAAGACACTGACGACGATCAGTCCCATGTTGATCCCTCCATCCCTCCCACTTCCTACTCAGAAGCACAGCTTCCCATACAATTTACAGGGAAGTCCTAGTACACTCATGCAACACAGGACAGAGGCCATGGCGCTCCCCAATCACAAAGGAAGGTCGCTCCCCAATCACAAAGGAAGAATACTGGGGGAAGGGAAAGGATGCACCACAGGATAGCTATAGCTCCTATGGCGTTGCCGAGAAGCAAGGGAGCTATGGCTCATATAGCAGCTACGACTATGCCATCCCCGATGCTCATGTACAACCAACCACCCAATGGGTCTACGAGTGGCACGACCCCAAGTTTTATGCCATGTTGTATCAACAATGGCAAACAAGTACATGGACAGGGAAAAGCTGACACGATTACAAGGCGAAATTGCTTCCTACACGAGGATTATCCTTGATGTCCACCGAGAAATACAACATGGCCAACCAAGTGTACACCTAGCAATACTACCCGTAATGCCAAAGGTAAAGTTCTATTTGTATGCTTTATTTTATTGCAACTTGATTTTTTACTAACATAACGTTCATGTAGGTCCAACACGTCACTTTTGCAACAATGGAAGGACGACGAAGCTGTGCCAGGTGTGAACATTCATAATTGGTGAGAAAAATTGATTTGAAATGTCATATGCCATGGTATTGAAATGATTGTTACTTAAGTGTGAATTTGTCAGATTGAGTTGTCAATGGTATTGAATAAAATATTATTTCTTGATATATTACTGCTAACTGCCTGCTTTGCAACTTGAGATTGTCTAAAATATAGCAAAGGTCATGCCGAAATTTTTCACATTCTTCTATACTTGTGCTATTATTGCAAAATATGTACTTTACAACTTCACATTGTTTTAAAATATAGCAAAGGTTATGCCGGAATTTCATCATAATGTTTCATATTTGTTTATACATTTCTTACATTTTCCTGAATTTTTGGGCCTCCCTCGGCATTTTTATAATTTTCACAATTTTTTCTTGCATTTTTCAAATTTTTCCTTCTGTCCTCGATTTTCGGTTCATACCGATCGGTTTTCGACGCTACGAACTGGTTTTCAGGATTTTTTGAATCAGTTTGACCAGCTGTTTGACTTTCGCAAACCATTCGGTTTTCACTGAATTTCGATCGAAAATCGCGGAAAGCCGGTGCCGAGAACATGTCGAATTTCGGTTGCAAAACGAAAATGTTAACCCTGCATGTAGGGCCATAAAAAAAGCTCGAGGCTCGCGAGCTATTCAAGCTTGGCTCACTCTAGGGTCGATTCAAGTTTGGTTCGAACTCCAAACAAGCCGAACCAAAGCTTGATCCCGACTCATGAGCTTCACCGAACTAAGTTCAAATAGCTCGCGAGTCTCATAAATTTGCAAATTACTTGTTAAATATTACTATATATTAACTCTTACCGAGCTTACCTGAGTTGAGCTCAAGCTTAAATATTTTTTATTGTTAAAAAAATAGTACATATTAAATTATTTATCATTATCGGGCTTACTCGAGTCTACTCGAATTTGGACCGAGACGAGTTAAGCTAGAGCCTAACCTGCTAGGCTTGCTCGAGCTCCGTTCCTTTACATGTCTATATACATGCACGAAAGTAAAAGAATGAATCACTTGTATTAAAATAGAAAAACGGGGTGGTCGTGCGGAATTACTAACGTGCGACTGATCCTGTGTTAGTGGCGTCCTTAAAAAACATTCCCTTATAAAATTCAGTCAGTGATTATCTTAACCGTGAGGTTTATTAATCCAATCGTTTAGAAATATATGACGTTTAAGAAAGTGTAAAGTCAAATTTTTTTAAGTTTTGCTATTTATATAGAAAAACTTATTTAGATCCATGGGAATGAAAATAATATCATTAAATTAGTTAGGAAAATTATTTTCATGATATAATATTTTTAAATTTTTTATGAATATATTCATATAAAAATAGTGATCAGTTGTGCATTAAAGGTAATAACAATGTCCAAAATATGTATGTCCTTGACCACAGAGAGTAGATATTTTATGATTGTCCTTTAACCACAAGTTCAGCTTAGCTGCCTGTCGGCTGCCACGGAGAATCCTCCAGCCCAAACTGGGATTCTTCGCCCCGTCCACCACCGCTGACAGCAGCCTCACTCCTACAGCCAGCCTGCAAAGCCAACCCAAACTAATGCCACGCAATGACGCAACTAAATCAATATCAAATAAATTAGAACTCCTATTAATTATCAATCAATCAAACCCACGAAATCGATTCCTATCTTCTCCTTGCCTTAGTGGGTGGGTGGCTGGGTGCGCCGCCTCCTCTCCAACAATCCCTTCGCCGAGAGCAAGAGAAGAAGAATCGCCATGGCTGCGGTGAGGTTCTCTGCCCTTCTCCCATCCTGTTTGCTTTCTCTCCCCAAATTCCGTCAATTTCTACCGCATGACGGTTCCTTTCCGCGCTTCGGGTCCCATGGGCTCGCTTGGTGCGGTTGAAGCTGTTCTTGGAAGTGATTGATCTCCTCGGTAGGCCGTGGGGGTGGTGCGGCGGTCGGTAGATTTGGCGGTGCCAGGGTTTCGTGGGGTTTGGAATTGGCGGTAGCGGCGTTTATTTGGCTTTAGGTTCTTGTAAGGGTTTGAGTCCTCTCGTTTCCTGTTGATGCTTGATCCAAGGTTGGGGGCTAGTCCAGTATCTATCTGTAGGTAACTTGAGATTCTCGAGTGCCAGTTTTGTGATGTTAGGATTGGTCCCATGAGTCTCCGGAATTGCTCAGTGGAGGCTGTGGTTTCGTGGAGAGCTTAGCTTGCAGTAATGTACTTGCTGAGCTTAGTGATCCTACAGTTGCCCAAGTCAGAGGAATGGTGGATTGATAGGTTGATATGTTGCTTGCGCACTCAGTGAATTTTCATTTCTGGGTGGTAGGAGTGATGAGGTTTAGATTGTAGCTGCTGCTTTTGCGTGTAGATTGTTAGTAGTTTTATTGGTTATCAGGAGACAGATGATAGTTTTGGTATGTAGATCGGGGTTGCCATGCAGTGGGCTCTACGCAGGACATCCTGTTGCTTCAGTGTATTTGGTGGTTATTGTTTCGCAGACCAACAGTGGTCACAGATGTTGTTCCAAAATTGGACTATGATGTTTCTATATTTAGTTAATCCTCAGTAAGCGAATGAATCAGACAGCTTGCTTTACTGGTTTAAAATTTTGGTTCTACTCTCTGTTTGTAGTATCAAGGATACTAGGACTCTTTAGGGCCTGTTTGTTTTTGCTTTTGATTCTGGATTCTGGTCCCAAAAGCAGAATAAAAAACAAACAGTCCGATTCTAGAAATCGATTCTCACAATCCAACCCACCCATATACACTAGAATCCACAATTCACTTCATATGTGCTTTTGGAGAATCAGCTTCTTTACAACCACAATCCAGAATCAACTTTTAGATAATCCAAAGAAAAAACAAACAAGCCCTTAGTCTCAAGAGTGTGAAATTATGATAGTCTTGCTGTCCCTGCAGTTTATATATCATTTGCTTGAATTGATGTGTGGTGGTTACTTTTGGCACTGTACAATTGCATTGATGATGCCTATTCCCTTGCGTTTTGACCAACATACATTCAGCTCTGACTAATGCAATGACATCTATTAAGAGGTTTTCTGAACTCACATAGGAAAAAGGAAGTCCATTGCCCAAGTTTGGGGAATGGGATGTCAATGATCCCGCTTCAGCTGAGGGATTCACGGTAATCTTTAACAAAGCTAGAGACGAGAAGAAGACTGGTGGCAATTCACAGGGGCAAGATGTGCCCACGAAAAGTGAACAGCCACCTGCGCAAGGGTTGTATACAGCAAAAGGGAACAGTTCTGTAAGCACCCTGATATTTCTATTCAGGTTTCCTTTTTCGTGGGATTTACAGATCTTTCATATTTAAATAATTGTTTGTTATGGCGTAGAATAATAATATGGAGTTCCAAACTTCTTATTAAGATGGATATGTTCATTTCACCAGTCACTATCATGCTGTCCAATTATTTGGGCCAATGTTTTTCCTTTGATAAAAAACTTTAATTCAATCTAAATCTGCCCATGAACCAACCATATACTGTTGCATCTGTAGTTGTACATTTAACAGCAGTAGTAACGTAGTTTTTGTATGGTGTATGGTTGCTTGAGCCATTGAGACTTTACGTAAGGCCATCATTACTGGTCCTGAGGGTCTACCATGTTTAAGGGTCAGAAGGATGGTAATACCACGGCTAACACATGAAAAAGAAAGTGGAGTGTCTGAAAATCAGATATGAGTTAACATACATGGTTGCGATATAATTAGACTGGTTATTCCGTATTCCAGTGATTCCACAAGCCCCTCATTACGCTAACCAAAGAACACAACCATGTCTGCATATGTTGTTTCTACTTTAATACTTTATCAAGAATGGTTGTTTCTGTAGATAATGAATAGACGGTGTAGCCATGTTATGGGCATCTACCATATAGTTAATAGGCAATGTAAGCACAGCAATGTTTGGTTAATAGGGATTCTTGAGGGCATATGTAATGGGTAGCGAAAATTTCAGATACTGATGTGTTTAAAAA
This sequence comes from Otatea glauca, assembly GCA_036346275.1. NCBI lineage: Eukaryota > Viridiplantae > Streptophyta > Magnoliopsida > Poales > Poaceae > Otatea > Otatea glauca. The sequence continues at coordinate 32,391,114 of CM070727.1, read as the reverse complement.
TTCAGGGAACACTCCTACCACTTGGTTTATATTGTAGAGGGATAAGTGTCCAGAACATGATTATTAGTAATGGTAATTCTTGCTTGCAAACATTCTACCTTTTTTAAGGTAATTGTTTGATGTTTTAATCATGATCTATTTTTACATGCAGAAGAAATGGTTCTGCTGCTTGGAACCTACTGCTGCTGAATCTTGAAGATCGTGGGCTCAATCGGATCGTGGAACTGAACTGCAGCTACCTTGTTAAATTCTAAAAAGATTCCACGATATCCATGGGAACTTGTTTGTGAGAGGTTTACAGTTGTGTGGTGAAGATGCTCTGGGAAAACAAGTAATGTTACTATGGTGTGTACATTATTTAAATCTTATATATGTGGTAAACATGAGTGGTGTATATTTAATGCATAAGTATGTTTGGTCAAATTGAGTCGACCTTGAAAGTTCCTTCTGTTCAAAAAGTGGACAAGAAAAAACAAAAGTAGCACCGAAAGGCCTTTGTTGCTGTCTGTTGACCTTTGCTGCTTTCCATAACAGGTTGATACACCAGTGGTTTCCTGTTCTTGCACAAAAGCTTTATGTCACATTAGCCATTTCAAATGGCGCTTGTACCTCTTGATAACCGTTATTCGTTTTGCGCAAAATTTTGGATCTTGAGCGGTACTCCCTTGCTGTTTTTAATCTTGTTGCAGTACTACAATCGTGTTTAGTTCGGTTTGCTGTTTCTCTGTTTGGTTTTCGTTTTGCTACAGGTCCTGTTTGTTTCGACTTTGGCTTTTAGCTTAAAGCTAGTTTTTTGGCTTAACGAGTTTTTAAGTCGTCTGCTTTTAAGCTAAGACATGTTGTTTGGTATCCTGGCTTTTTGATGGGTTGAATGGTGTAGCTAGGGTTCACAAAACCAGCGAAAACTGCGATTTTCGAGCTTACTACTGCGGTCCAATATCCAAAACTGCAAGGTAAATTGTTTTAATTTCAAATTTTTAAAAAATCAAAAAAATTGATAAAATTTATGCGTTGAAAACCGCTCGAAAACCGTTGAAAAACCGCAGTTTTCGCTTGAAAACCGTTTCTTAAAAACCGAGCGGTTTCTCGTGAAAAACCGAATGGTTTTCGATTTTTCTAATTTTTTTTGCAAAAAAATTGATTTCTTAACCCTTCGGTTTCTGACGGTTTTCGAGCGATTTTTCAAGTGGTTTTTGCGGTATTCGAATTTTGAACGATTTTTCGAAATTCGGTTTTGTGAACCCTGGGTGTAGCATATTGCTAGAAAGTTTGAAATACCATTTAGGTTGTAAGGACTTTTCATATACTGATTTATCTAATACAAATATTTTATACTTTTTTTACCGAATGTCGTATTGAAAAATATAGATTAATCTTGAGATCAAACTTCATTCTGAGCATAATTATTTATCAACTTGATCCGGATCGGTGGAGGAGAAAGGAGGTGGAGGAGGGAGGAGGTTGAGGACGGCAGAGACCGGAGCGGCGGAGGGAGAAGGCATGTCGCACAGGGGAGTGAGAGAAGACAAGGAGAAATAAGGAGATGGGAGAATGATTCTTGAGTTTATATATGATGGTATTTGGTGGGTAATTTTGGAGACTTCCAGTGGCAAAAGGTTATTTCATCCTAAAAAAGCCCAAAAAAACACCTCTCACCTGGCTTTTGGCTTATAATTATATGGAGGCTTTTGGTTTTTTTTAAGTCTGACTTAAAAGTCAATCGTTTGTTTCGGCTTTGACTTTTTTGCTTTTAAGTCAGTGAAAAAGCCGAAACAAACAAGCCACAGTGTTCCCTGTTTGTCTTTGTCAAATGGCTTATCCTGCGCGATGAAGACCGTTTGTTTTTCCTGTTGCGAACTCTTAGCTAAGTGGACCACGTCCTGTGGAGTGGCGAAATTGTAGGCATGTTTGTTATGCTTTCCATTGAATAAGAGGCATGAGAAAACACGGAAAAGATGCGGCAGTTTTGCACATAAAAGAAAACAACTTCTGTGTGCACACTGAGTCTCCTTTGTTCTATACTCTGAACCATCTATGAGCATTGAGCTTTCCCTGAATTCCTTTGTGTGCGTCTCATCTGAGTGTGCGTGGGTGTCTCAAAGCCAACGATTGGTATTAGAGCCTCGCTCTCTTCATGCCCAAGGTGATGCCGCGGAGGAACAATCGGTCGTTGGATGATACCACTGGGAGCCATGGTAGTGGCGGTTGGAAATATGTCCAAGAGGCTAATCACGAAGATGATTATCTAATATTTAAGTTTATGTTGTTCCATTAATAATGTTATGTTACAGATCATAAGTATGTAATTTGATCGTGAAACTCTGTAATTTGATTATTACATTATTATAAATTATCCCTTATTTATTTATTGGTTGGGACACTAATAAACTTTATTCAAAATAAGCACATGAATTGATTCATAATCACATTTCACGCATTATGGTTATGTGATACCATTCAATCGTGTAAATACATGTAAATGTACATGCTATTGGACTGACCCGCTTATGAAACATCTTTTGAGGATTTGATTAGTGTCATAAGTTGTTTCATACAATGATAATGATTGATTCTTAGACTTGAGATCAACACAGTTTACTATATGAGGATGATATGCTTTTATGTTGTCTAACGTTGTCCGTAACTGGATAATTATAAGGACATCACTCGGGTATGCCTTGAATCATACAGAGGGAAGTGTATGATCAAGATGGAATTTATCCTCGTCATGCTACACACTCGATGAAATAGACCAAAGAATGTGCATGGTCATACCCGAACGATTAACATTAAGGTGTTAATCGATTGATCATGTTAGTCTACTTCAGATAATCAAGAAAATCGGTTTAATAGTACAAGGATGACACACCTCAACCTGAGTTAAACCATGATATCAATGTGACAAAGGGATCGACAAGCATTCATTAAAGGTTTGTCGGATAAACGATATTCATGCAATTTTGGTAGTCGTTATATTCTGCTAGGATCCGCTTGCGACTTATGAATTGAAAAGGGAATTTTTCGATTTATTACCAACATTGCATGAACCTAAAGGGTCACACACAATAATAGGTTTAAGATAGATCTATGAAATCTTCTCTTGTCACAAATGTTCAATGTGACTGAACATAATATCTGGTTGTTCACAAAAAGACTGCGAACCCGCGCATGCTAAAATATGACTTTTGTGCTTAAAACACTGTAGTAGTGTTGGAAAACACTATAGCATGTCGGTAGACTATAGCAACTGACGTATGAACAGTGCCATGTGTCGGAACTGTAGCACCCGACGTATGACCAGCACCACGTATCGGTACTATAGCATCAACTTTGCTACAATGTTTTGGCTATAAAAAGATGTCCAGGGGTACAGAAAATTTATGAAAAATTGAGAGGAAAAGAAAAGAAAGATGAGAAAATTTCACCTGAACCAGATAAAGGTCACAAGAATCGTATTGTGTGGTACTAGCATACCGGCATACGGTGTCGTCCGCCTGTTCGTGTGCATACTTGAAGGTCATAGCTTCTACTGCCACGACGATCCGACATATCCACCCGAGAATGAGGATGAGACCGTCGTGTTCGAGGCCTTTATCCGCAGCGATCAAGGATCGAAATGGCGATCATAGGGGGGTGAATGATCCCAAATAAATTTTCCCCCACTCAAAGTACTCCAAACAATCTCGCAATAAAAATCTGAAACACCCAAAGATTTTCCTTCAAACTAGTGTTTCTCAGATTCGCACACTCTCCAAAACCCGAACAATTAGACAACTATGTGTACCCCTAGCTTGCATGGATGAGAACCATGAATCATGTGAGGGATTTTTAATCACAATCCTGGTTATCAAGTGTCCAAACAAAGAGGAATCAATTCAAAGACTACTTTTCTAAAAGAGATAAAGCTAAAACACCAAAGTCTCTTTCCAAAAAAGTAAAAGCAGATTTTCCAGGAATTATCGTCAATTGGAGCAGGTGGTTGATGACTTTCTGTTGCTCTCAAATTTTTGGGAATATTTCTCCATGTGAGCAGTTGAGTCATAAAACAGTCCACCAAAAATCAGTTCAAAAAGCTTTGTGGAATAAACATGAAAAATCAAGCATTACATACAGTCAGGAACTTCGACCAGAATGTTTGAGGCTTGGTTTTCACTTCATAGCGCTCAAATGGTTCAACTAGTGGACTCAAATTTTTTTCCAGAGATGGATATATGAGTCGCGCACCTTCTCCAATAAGAATCATGTAAAAAAAATTTCTAGATTTTTATAAAAATCAAATACTGACCGCTGCACGAAGAACAAGTTCTGGACAGATTTGCAATTCGATAAAAACTTGATCTCTAGTCTATCCTACTATGCAAAAAAGATGTAAAACTATATGAACACCCTCAAGACATCCTAGAAGAATAGCATTTAGATGGAGGGGAGGCAAATCAAAATTGCGAGAACGTAAATGCGGGAAAATAAATGCTGAATTTAAATTGCGTAAAGTAAAGACATAATGTAAATGCGCAATTTAAATTCACAATAAGGTAAAGAAAATTTTTGTATTTTCTGGAAGGAGAGGTTACAAAGCCTCACATTCATGTGGGCAAAGCTCAAAGCAGCATCAAAAACCTCAAAACCTTCAAGGGGGGAAGGCTACTCCTCCACCCCTATTTATACAACTCTTGGGTCACCTACCACCCTTGGATGAGACTCTAAACCCTAGAGCATCTATAAAGGGCTAGGATTAACCTACTCAACTAGCCATACAAGGGTTCAGCCAAAACCCACAACACATAATGGGTGTTCTTGCACGGTTCTCAAAGCACACTAACTAAACCCGCTAACCTATCAACTAGACCAAGATGCAATGGTCCTCATTAATCCACGCAGCGCCTAGCTAGCATCTCATCCATTCCTTGTCTTCACGGCTTGCCACGACTCCGTCTCTGATCATCTTCCGACGATCGCTGACCGTCTGGACCTCCGACTCTCCTCGCCTAGTCCCGGTCATCCTTCGCCTCACCATGATCTAGCATCGTCGACCTGCAACCATCAAAAACAAGAAAATACCTCACATAGCATTGTTCAATCATCATAAATTCTCACAATTAATTATGCCTCAATCATCAGTCGGTTCTACCGCCAGCCACAGGCCGGTAGTACCGCAAGAAGCTAACACAACTCAAATTGCTTTTTTGAATTCCAATTCAAATCAAACTCAAACCGGAGCACACCTTGCTCAAATAAAGTCAAATACTCATCACAAACATGGATGGACCTCCACATGGTCCTTCAATCTCCTCCTTGATGAGTATATTGACAAACCACACAAAAGGCATAAATTTGAGTTTGAATAAGAGAAGAAGAAAGCAATTTGATTGCAAAACCACACATGGTCCAGAGAGAAGAGATTGAGAATATGACCAAGTTGGCAAGAAAGATTTTAGAGCAAGGTAATATAAAGAACAAGTTTTCCACAAAAAGCTCTAAAAATCGAATAAAAACTCATAAAAGTTTATGATTCTTAAGATTTGCAAATTCTCAACAAAATCATAAAATCCAAGATAATTTTTTCATTTTTATGTTTTTAATGATGCCTTTTCTTCAATTTCTCCCCCTTTTGGCAATATAGGCATCAACATGATATTGTCTCCCCCTTTTTTATGTGTGCATAAAATGCAAGCTAAGCGAGCTTTGAAGATTATCCAATTGATAATAATAAGATATGACACCAAGCTAGTCAATTTTTAGATTCGACTAGTCTAACACATGTCCAAGTGCAAATAAAAGCTTAGTTTTGAATTTTTCATTTTTAGCAAGATTTGACAAGTGCAGCGCTCAGCTTTAGTTTCAAAAATAAAAGAATAGCCACTCTAAGGTGAAGAGGAACGCGGTATGCTACGCTAGCACAAAAAAAAATCTACCGCATAACCAGAAAGCTACTCACAAGAAGGGATCATAGATTAGATTACCACTAGACGCAGTTGCGAAATCCTTCATGCGTCGATGAAGTGGATCGTCCTTGCCGCAGTCTTTGCGTCGATGGAGTGGATCGTCCTCGTCTCGCCGTGGATTATCCTCCCACGCCGCAGTTGCAGCAGTGTCACTGCAGTAGTCCACACGTCCGGGGATGGAACGCCGTACGTCGGTGTGCAAGCACCTGGTCGCTCGGCAGGGGCAACGAGGAGGAGGCTAGGGTTTCGGGTGAAACACTTCTAAACCGTAGGAAAGCACACCCTGCGCCCACCCTCCTCCACTCCTTATATAGCCACGAGATGAAACCCTAAACCAGGGCCCATCAGTGCGCTAAGCCCACGAGGTCCATTAATTACAGATCCAATCCAAATTAATGAGTCCTAGCCCATTAAGTGTGTGACCCTGCAGGTTCAAGTACGTTTGGACATGGATTCGAAAAACTCCTTTTAAATCCAATAGTTGGTAGCGGCTCCTTGCAAAGCATGCCAACTCCCACACATACTATGATCAAATCGGACAGAACCTATCAAAAGTACTCATGTAATAATCCATTTTCCAAGAATATGAAGATTGAACTCAAGGCGAGAAGCATGTCATCCTTTGATGATTCAATCTATCTCTCATATCCATGATATATTAATAAGTTGTGATTGACTCCTCAATCACGGCATGGCCATGCACTTCCTTAATCATATCACACGAGTGGCCTTGTCATATATCTCCATTTCTGTTGGGACCCGGATTTGCAAATCCGAAACCCTCTGTGTATACTGCACTAATCCAGGATCACGCTAGTGCACACAGTGGAAACATAGATGAAATACCATTCCATACAACGAATTAATTTAAGAAGAAGCAAATTATTATTAAATAAAGCAAACGACCTTATGGTCAATGTTTACACCATTATGCCTTAAGGGCTTAAGAAACAAATACTATTGCAGCGGAAAAGATAACTTGAACCATTCGACATGCCACGAGCAATCGTCTGGGAACGCCTTCCTAATCCACGTAGTCTTCATAGAATTCCTCCTCATGATATTCATTATCTCCTTCAAAGAATCGATCAACAAGGGCATAAAGCCGTGAGTACAAAGGTACTCAGCAAGCCGTAGGGAATTGATGCAATATATTTATGCACGGCTTGACAAGGATGGCTATATAGTTCATTTGCAGAAAGCAATACTTGATTTGAAATACAATAAATAGATTGAAAGCATATTTATGAAAACATAAATAAATAACTGATAGATCAATGATAGACAACAAAACAACAGTGAACTCCCTGTTCACATCCCAACAATTCCACATTCCACATTTTATGAAACACTCTATACCCCGTGTGAAATTCCCGGGCTTGTCCATGACCGCGGACGTGGCTATTCGAATAGTTTTACACTCTGCAGAGGTTGTACAACTTTACCCACAAGACATGAACATCTCTTTGTGCAAACGTTACTAACACACTTCCTTTGGTGTGTCGCAGAGATATCATGACAGAGCCTTTACAATGCACTGTCTAAACTCGGTACTGCCCGCTAAGGTTTCGCCCATTAGGGCCCCCTCTTGTGTCTTGCGAATCTACCCGTCCATCCCGGAACCCACACCACCAATTGGCAGTACTCAAGGCTAGACATTGCAAATTAATCAGCTAGGTCTGTCCCATTCCAGACATGTGGTAGTACGGTTAGACCCAGTTCAATGGCGCACAAGATTAAGTCCTTAAATTGTCTCGGGCAAGACATCCACATCCCAATGTGCTAGAAAGCACCCCCTTTACTGCACGATCACTTGCCCAAGGGAAAACAATTCGTTCAACCAAGACCAATGGCAAACCCCGCCATGGTACAACAAATTTTACAATAGTGGCTAACGGCCACGATTCAATATCTCATTAAGTCAAGATTAATATTATTCAACATGTGACATGAATCTCAACGTATATGTAAGCATGTCTAAGCATAGCTACGATAACCCAATGTTGGTATAATAATTATGTCCAACTAGTAATGTCCCAACCTAGGTTTAACAATGGATACATGGCATACAACGAATCAAGGTGGCATAATGTCAACTAGGTATACATCTACTCCCATTAAATAAACATTGATACGTAAATAGCATGCAAGTGTATAAAATAAATTACTTTGCAAACATAGGATCAATATGATCAAAGGATTACGACTTGCCTTGCTGATCTAGTGCTGAATCTTGGTCTTCGAAGTCTTCGTTCGCTCCCTCAGAATTAGCGTCTACCGGAAAATAAGCAACGAAACCAAATAAATACAAAACAGAGACTCAAACAAGCTCAAAACTGAAAATAAATGGCTCTGGAAGATAGATCTTGATTTTAGAAAAATTTAGAAACTTGAATCGCCTCAATCGGAGTTCGTATGAGCGAGAACGGGCCTCCGAAAGATTAAATTCTGAGAAAATACAGAAAATCAGAATTTCCGGATTTATTTTTGTACGGAAAAAGGATTTATTGCGCAACGCTGACGTCATCGGGTTCACGGTGGGCTGGGTCCACGGCGCTGCGCCGGTTCACCGTGCACCCGGTGCACGGCTGACGTCGGCGCTTGCGTCGGCTTTAGGGCTGACGTGGCGGCAGGGGTGGCGCTGACGTGGCGCACACGCGAGCGGCTGACGCGGCGCACACGCGTCGCTCATCGGTGGCATGGTCGGATCCGACGGCAGAAAACGAGGGCACAGCAGCGACGACGTGGCGCGATCCAGAGCATCCGTAGAAGATCGGACGGCCAGAACTTGCGACGAGGAACGACGACGAGCGGCGGAGGTGCAAGCTCACCGGACATGAGGAAGAAGCCACTGCCAACGGCGGAAAGGTGATGGATCGGCCACGGCTCGGTGCGGATCGGGAAGAGCGCGACGCGGGCGGCACGAAGAACGGCTCGGTTGCGGCGGAGGTGGACCGGAGAGACCAAGCGACGACGGAGAAGATCTCGGGAGACGGCACAACTCCGGCGAGGTCGCAGTGACGGTCGGCGAGGTCTTGGGCGGCGCAAGATGGGGCGACAGGTGCAGTGCGAGACGGCGAACCTCGGGCGGGGTGCGGCACGGCTTTTATAGCCTCGAGAACAGCGCAGCGGACGCGGACTCCGAGACGGCGTCGCGGCGGTGGGACTCGAGTCGGCGGCGGCTAGGGTTTCATGGACGCGATCTCACCCCGACACGTGGCGTCGATCGGACGGCCGACGCGGTATTGGCTAGGCAGCGGCGAGCGGTGAAACGGGCCGGTCGGGTGGGGCGGAGCAGGCCGAGGCGGGGCGGGATGAAGCGGAGCGGGCCGGGCAAAATGGGTTGGGCCACAGAGGTTTCGGCCCGAAGGGCTTTTTGAAAATTAAAATCATTTTCCGATTTAAGAAAAACCCAGAAATTCAGATAAATGCAAATAAATTCAAATAAATAGCAAATAAATTCAGAAAAATCCCCAAAAATACAGAAAAATTACTTGGAGCACAAGGAACCCAACAAAAACTGAAATTCTTTTATTTGATGAATAGTTTAGTCAAATTAAATCCTTTCATTTATAGAAAATTCAAATTAAGCTGGAATCAATTCAAGAAAATGCAAATGGTTTAATTTTGAATTCAAACATTCCAAAACTCAAATTTTGGGATGTTACAAACCTCCCCCCCTTAAATGGAATCTCGACCCCGAGATTCAGGCTGGCTAAAGAATAGGTGGGGAAACTCGGACTTCAGATCCTCTTCTCGCTCCCAAGTTGCTTCCTCCTCTGAATGGTGGCTCCACTGGACCTTGCAAAAACGAATGATCTTGCTTCTCGTGATACGCTCTGCTATTTCCAAAATTTTCACGGGTTGCTCCTTGTAGGTAAGATCCTCTTGCAAATCAATGGCTTCCAATGGCATCTGCTCCTCTGCACACGCAGACATTTCTTCAATCACGATACATGGAACACATCATGAATTCGACAAAAGATCGAGGCAATTCTAACTTGTAGGCAACCTCGCCTCTTCGCTCCAAGATTTTGAATGGTCCCACATATCTAGGGCAAGCTTTCCTTTTCTTGAAATCTCTTAACTCCTTTGAGAGGGTGACTCGAGATAAACATAATCATTGGGCTCAAACTCAAATCTCTGCGACGGTTATCTGCATAACTCTTTGTCCGCTTGAGCGATCTTCAAGCGGTCTCGAATTAGTTGAACTTGCTCTTGGCTTCTTGCGATGGCAGGGCCAAACAATTGTCTTTCTCCGACTCCTTCCGCTTGAGAGGAGTTCGCACTTTCTCCCATATAATGCTTCAAAGGCGACATCGCAAACCGGCTTGATAACTATTGTTATACGAAAACTCAAAGATAGGGCAAACACTTGTCCCACTTGGCACCATAAGTTAAGGCACAAGCCCTTAACATATCTTCAAGAATCGATTTACACGCCATCTGCCCATCGGTTTGAGGGTGATAGGCGATCAATCGAGATGAGTTCCCATGGCTTCATGCGGACTCGCCAAAAACGAGAGGTAAATTGGCTTCCTCTATCAGACACTATCTTCTTAGGCACTCCGTGAAGACTGACGATCCTTGACATATATAACTCTGCTAATTTATCTCCTGCATAGGTAGTCTTAACTGGAATAAAGTGAGCTACCTTAGTCAATCGATCCACTATTACCCAGATCGAGTCATAACCTGCTTGGGTCTTAGGAAATCCGGTAATGAAATCCATACCGATTTCTTCCCACTTCCACTCTGGAATCTTCAATGGCTGCAGCAATCCTGCTGGCCTTTGATGCTCTGCCTTGACCTTCTGGCAGACATCACAAAGTGCAACATATTCTGCAATCTCACGCTTCATGCTAGGCCACCACTACCTTTCCTTGAGGTCTTGATACATCTTGGTACTTCTAGGATGAATGGAGTATAAAGTCTCATGCGCTTCCTTGAGAATCAACTCCTTAAGCTCTTTCTGATCTGGTACGCAAATACGCTTATCATACCAAATAATACCTTGTTCATCTTCAGTGAAACCTGAGGCTTTTCCTTTCTTCATATTGCTCTTAATCTCTTTAATGTCGGCATCATCTACCTGTGCTTCTCGAATCTGATCTTCCAACGTAGGGCGTACTTCCAAAGTAGCTAAATACCCTTCCTGAACCAATTCCAAACTAAGCTTCTGAAATTCCTTATAGAGGGCTGGATGACTTTCCTTAATCATCAGAGTATTGCAGTAGCTCTTTCTACTCAAAGCATCGGCTATGACATTGGCCTTGCCTGGATGATAATGAATCCCAATGTCATAGTCCTTAATCAATTCCAACCATCTTCTTTGTCTCATATTGAGGTCAGCTTGGGTAAAGATATACTTCAAACTCTTGTGATCAGTGTAAACTTCACAACGATTACCAATGAGATAGTGACGCCAAATCTTTAAAGCATGCACTACGGCTGCTAACTCCAAATCATGGGTAGGATAGTTAACTTCATGTGGCCTTAGTTGTCGCGAGGCATACGCTACAACCTTCTTATCTTGCATTAGCACACAACCGAGTCCTTGTCGGGATGCATCACAGAATATCTCAAAATCCTTCCTAGTATCCGCGTAATAAGCATTTGGGCGCTTGTCAAACACTTCTTTAATTCTTGAAAACTTTGCTCACACTCGATGTCCAAACAAATTTCTTCTCTTTCTTTAAGAGTTGAGTGAGCGGTCTAGCTTTTCTAGAAAACCCTTCTATGAAACGGCGATAATATCCTGCCATTCCAAGAAAACTTGGTTTGGGGTACCGTCTTGGGTGACTCCCAACTTAGCACATCTCGTACCTTACCGTGGTCAACAAATGACTCCTTCTCCGATATGACATGTCCTAGGAAAGCAACTTCTTTCATCCGAACTCGCATTTTGAACTTCGCATAAAGTCGATTCTCTCTTAGCCGTTAAAATTTGGCGCAATTGATCCTCATGTTCTTCCTCACTTTTGGAGTAGATCGAATGTCGCCAATGAAAACAACAACAAACTTATCCAAATATTCCATGAATACCTTATTCATCAAGGTCATAAAGTAGGCAGGGGCATTAGTCAATCCAAAAGACATCACGGTATACTCATACTGTCCATACGGAGTAACAAAAGCTGTTTTGGGTATATCCTCTTGACGAATCTTCAACTGGTGATATCCTGATCTCAGGTCAATCTTCGAGAACACTCCGGCTCCTTGAAGTTGGTCAAACAAGTCATCGATTCTTGGCAGAGGGTACTTATTCTTGATGGTGACTTCATTGAGTGAGCGGTAATCTACACACATTCTCTGAGTTCCATCTTTCTTTTCAACTAGAAGAACTGGTGCTCCCTATGGCGAAGAACTTGGTCGAACAAAACCTTGATCTTGTAGCTCTTTGATCTGTCTCTTTACTTCGGCTAACTCATTAGCAGGCATCCTATAAGGTCTCTTGGAAATGGGTGGCGTTCCAGGAACTAGTTCTATCAAGAACTCTATATCTCGATCTGGTGGCATCCCAGGCAACTCATCCTAAACACATCCGAAATTACCGCAATCGCACATCTTCCAAACTTATTCCTTTGGCACTCGCAAACTCTAATCCTTCTGACCGATCTGAATCGGCTTGAACTTTTAACTTGGCTCCATCTCGGTGGTTAAGGTGATCTCTATTCCCACAATCCAAAATCGCTTGGTTCTTGGAGAGCCAATCCATTCCTAGGATCACATCTAGGGACTTGGTGTCTAGGACAATAAGGTTGGCTAGAAATTCTACCCTCCAATTAATATCTTAACCGGGGCAGCCTTGGTTCGTACTCAAATCGTAACCGGAGATTGCACTAATAAAACAGATCTTAAGAGGCATTGTCTTTAATTGATGCTTTGCGGCAAAACTTGAGAAACAAACGAATCGTAGCTCGAATCAAACAAAACCATGGCGGATCTTTGAGTTGACTAGGAGCTTACCTAGTATGACGTGCAGTGCGGTGGGCATCCTCGGTGGTGACGTGATTCACACGGCCTCTTCCAAAGAAAGCGCGGAGTTCGGTGGCTTGATTAGGAGTCAGGGCACTCCACGCCCCGCTCTGGGCCGGGTCTTGGTGGCGAGATCCCAAATTGAAACGGATCAAGGCGTCACGACTTGCTTCCGGGGCAATTATTGGCATAGTGACCGAGTTCATGACGGTTGAAACAGTGACTCCTGCGGTGGATTCTTGTTCCTCCGAGGTGGATTGTTTGTTGGTCGAGGTTGCGATTGCCCGGAGGAGTCGGGCGAGTGTTTGTGCGTGGGTCCTCATTGCATTCGGAGGAGTGAAGCGAGCAGGCTGTTGAGCATTTGTTCTGACTCTCTGCTGGTGACTCTGATGGGCTCCATGCTGCATCATCTTTCTCTTACGGGATTCTTCCAATTCCCGACGAGATTCCTCAATAAGCATAGCTTTATCAACCAGATGCTGGAAATCTACATAGTCATTGCCAATGACTTGCACCTTTAGTCCTGGATTGAGTCCACGCTTGAACTTCTTCTAGCGAGCATCATCTGTGGCTACATCCTCTGGAGCGTAGCGAGCGAGTTGAGTGAACTTATTAAGGTATTCACTCACTGACATTCCTTCTTGCTTAAGCTCTCGAAATTCATTCTTCTTCATTTCCACCTTTCCATCAGGAATATGAGAGTGGCGGAAAGCAGTGGAAAACTCTGCCCAAGTGATAGTCTGAGGATCATCATGGGCAGCAGCAGTAGTTCTCCCACCATTCACAGCGGCGGTGCCCTCCGGTGATGGCGGCATAGAGAACCTTCTCACGATTGGTGCACTGGGCAATTTCAAGCTTCTTCTCAATGGAGCGGACCCAATCATCGGCGTCCAATGGTTCTGAAGAGTTGGAGAAAGTTGGCGGACGAGTCCTCATAAATTTCACTAACTTGGATTGGAGACGAGCTTGCGGAGGTGCAACAGCAGCTTGGTTTTGCTGGTTCAACAGATTGGCTAGAGCAACTGCAGTCTGGTTCTGCTGATTCATCATGTTGTTCATGTTCTGCATCATTGTGTTCATAAGCTGAGTCTGAGCTGCCAGAAAATGTCCCATATTCTGGTCTATCACTGCTGGTGGTGGCGATGGTGCATTGGGGTTGGAGTTGGTGTTGGCGCTAGCACTGGCATCCGCTGGCGATCCACGACCGGCTCCAGAACGAGTGTCAACCATCTGAGGCACAGCGCAAGGGTTTGATAGGTAAGAGGGAAAAGCAGTAGATGAGTGGTAAGATCATCTAGGGAAGAAGGTAATACCCAGGGACAAAAGGATACAACCGAAAGGCTTCAAATTAAAGAGGCAAATAAAGCTTTTTCAATGAAAGGTATGGTTGTAACACCGTGCTTGGGGCAAGGGGTACAACATACCAGGCACTCAAGCAAAGAAGATCCTAGTATACGCGGACTAAACGTGACTGAACTGAAAAGAGGAAAAACATGCTCAAACACCGCTGAGCACAAAACCCTATCTTATATGGTAGTCTTCTCGGATATGACTTTGATGGCTTGATCATCATCTCCCTTGATTTGATTCCTTGCAGAAGGCTCGAGGTTTTGAGAAGTGTCATGAGATAAGATTAATTTAAATTTCGAAACCATGTTTCAGCAAAGGAAAGGAATAAGAACCTAAGAATAAGTTGAGAGGAGACGAAAACTATTAAGTACCAATTTCGTTGGTTTGATTTAGAAATAATTTTGAAGACCATGCTAACTAGGATAGCGACCTACAGTCGATATGGCTCTGATACCATCTCTGTCGGGACCCGGATTTGCAAATCCGAAACCCTATGTGTATACTGCACTAGTCCAGGATCACGCTAGTGCACACAGTGGAAACATAGATGAAATACCATTCCATACAACGAATTAATTTAAGAAGAAGCAAATTATTATTAAATAAAGCAAACGACCTTATGGTCAATGTTTACACCATTATGCCTTAAGGGCTTAAGAAACAAATACTATTGCAGCGAAAAAGATAACTTGAACCATTCGACATGCCACAGGCAATCGTCTGGGGAACGCCTTCCTAATCCACGTAGTCTTCATAGAATTCCTCCTCATGATATTCATTATCTCCTTCAAAGAATCGATCAACAAGGGCATAAAGCCGTGAGTACAAAGGTACTCAGCAAGCCGTAGGGAATTGATGCAATATATTTATGCACGGCTTGACAAGGATGGCTATATAGTTCATTTGCAGAAAGCAATACTTGATTTGAAATACAATAAATAGATTGAAAGCATATTTATGAAAACATAAATAAATAATCGATAGATCAATGACAGACAACAAAACAACAAAGAACTCCCCTGCTCACATCCCAACAATTCCACATTCCACATTTTATGAAACACTCTATACCCGTGTGAAATTCCGGGCTTGTCCATGATCATGACGCGGCTATTCAATAGTTTTACACTCTTGAGAGGTTGTACAACTTTACCCACAAGACATGAACATCTCTTTGTGCAAACGTTACTAACACACTTCCTTTGGTGTGTCGCGAGATATCATGACAGCCTTTACAATGCAATCGCCTAAACTCGACGCCGCTAAGGTTTCGCCCATTAGGGCCCCCTCTTGTGTCTTGCGAATCTACCCGTCCATCCCGGAACCCACACCACCAATTGGCAGTACTCAAGGCTAGACATTGCAAATTAATCAGCTAGGTCTGTCCCATTCCAGACATGTGGTAGTACGGTTAGACCCAGTTCAATGGCGCACAAGATTAAGTCCTTAAATTGTCTCGGGCAAGACATCCACATCCCAATGTGCTAGAAAGCACCCCCTTTACTGCACGATCACTTGCCCGAGGGAAAACAATTCGTTCAACCAAGACCAATGGCAAACCCCGCCATGGTACAACAAATTTTACAATAGTGGCTAACGGCCACGATTCAATATCTCATTAAGTCAAGATTAACATTATTCAACATGTGACATGAATCTCAACGTATATGTAAGCATGTCTAAGCATAGCTACGATAACCCAATGTTGGTATAATGATTATGTCCAACTAGTAATGTCCCAACCTAGGTTTAACAATGGATACATGGCATACAACGAATCAAGGTGGCATAATGTCAACTAGGTATACATCTACTCCCATTAAATAAACATTGATACGTAAATAGCATGCAAGTGTATAAAATAAATTACTTTGCAAACATAGGATCAATATGATCAAAGGATTACGACTTGCCTTGCTGATCTAGTGTCTGAATCTTGGTCTTGAAGTCTTCGTTCGCTCCTCGAAATTAGCGTCTCACCGGAAAATAAGCAACGAAACCAAATAAATACAAAACAGAGACTCAAACAAGCTCAAAACTGAAAATAAATGGCTCTGGAAGATAGATCTTGATTTTAGAAAAATTTAGAAACTTGAATCGCCTCAATCGGAGTTCGTATGAGCGAGAACGTGCCTCGAAAGATTAAATTCGAGAAAATACGTAAAATCGAATTTCGGATTTATTTTTGTACGGAAAAGGATTTATTGCGCAACGCCGACGTCATCGGGTTCACGGTGGGTCTGGGTCCACGGCGCTGCGCCGGTTCACCGTGCACCCGGCACGGCCGACGCCGCGCTATGCGTCGGCTTTAGGGTGACGTGGCGGCGGGGGTGGCGCCGACGTGGCGCGCACACGCGAAGCGGCCGACGCGGCGCGACACGCGTCGCTCATCGGTGGCATGGTCGGATCCGATGGCGAAAATGAGGGCACAAAGAATGACGACGTGGCGCGATCCAGTGCATCCTTAGAAGATCGGACGGCCAGAACTTGCGACGAGGAACGACGACGAGCGGCGGAGGTGCAAGCTCACCGGACGTGAGGAAGAAGCCATTGCCAACGGCGGAAAGGTGATGGATCGGCCACGGCTCGGTGCGGATCGGGAAGAGCGCGACGCGGGCGGCACGAAGAACGGCTCGGTTGCGGCGGAGGTGGACCGGAGAGACCAAGCGACGACGGAGAAGATATCGGGAGACGGCACAACTCCGGCGAGGTCTTGGGCGGCGCAAGATGGGGCGACAGGTGCAGTGCGAGACGGCGAACCTCGGGCAGGGTGCGGCAAGACTTTTATAGCCTCGGGGAACGCGCAACGGACGCGGACTCCGAGACGGCGGCGTGCGGCGGCGGGACTCCGAGTCGGCGGCGGCTAGGGTTTCGCGGACGCGATCTCAGCCGCACACGTGGCGTCGATCGGACGGCCGACGCGGTGGGCCTAGGCTAGCGGCAGCGCCGAAGCGGTGAAACGGGCGGGCGGGCGGGCGGCGGCGCCGAGGCGGGCGGGACGGCGAGCGGGCGGGCAAAATGGGTTGGGCCACAGAGGTTTCGGCCCGAAGGGCTTTTTGAAAATTGAAATCATTTTCCGATTTAAGAAAAACCCAGAAATTCAGATAAATGCAAATAAATTCAAATAAATAGCAAATAAATTCAGAAAAATCCCCAAAAATACAGAAAAATTACTTGGAGCACAAGGAACCCAACAAAAACTGAAATTCTTTTATTTGATGAATAGTTTAGTCAAATTAAATCCTTTCATTTATAGAAAATTCAAATTAAGCTAGAATCAATTCAAGAAAATGCAAATGGTTTAATTTTGAATTCAAACATTCCAAAACTCAAATTTTGGGATGTTACAATTTCATTGGAGTGGCAAATTCCATCTTGACTGCTCACTTTACTCTGCACGTTTTATAGTAAACATGAAAGCTAACTTTATAACTATCCAGTTAGGAAGTAGTGTTTGATAGCCCCAAGGAAAACTATTACACATGTAGGGAATATGACAATCTCAAGTCTAAGGATCATACATCTACTATGTATGAGATACACTGATGACACATAAGAATGTAACATTCTCGCAGTGTCCCATTGCGGGTCTATCTAACCCATGTTCTTCAACATGCGTGCACAATGTATAGATGATATCTCCATATCCCATGATCTATGAAGCATGATCATCGATCACTACATGTGCTGACCTATCTTTGTTGTCCTATATGATGATATCCGATCAGAGATATTTATCGAATTACATCAATAAGTAAAGAGCTTCATAAGAAAGTCACATACTTGTTGATCAATACAATGATATACATTCATTGGACCAATAATCATATTATTATTCATAAAGATAGTCATGTTACAATCATCTAAATGATTGCCTCAAGGGCATAACACTAACATATGGATCAAAAGGAAAACCTAGAGTTCAACCTACTCAACACTTTGGGGAATCTAGAAGTGCATACAAGGTCCTTCGGGCTCATTTATCACTTAATGCAAATTGTGCTTTATCATCTTTCAAGACATAGTCGGGTGCAAATGTTTGAAATTATTTGCATTCTTTACCCACTTATGTTTTTTATTTGCATTTTCTTTTGACAAGCAATTGACTCAAGCCATATGCGACTATCTCAAGATGAGCTCTTAAGAGGATGATCTAGGTCATACACGATGCATTCCAAGTTCATCCCAAGTGCAATGGGAAGCTGTCTTGGGAATGCAAGGTGTGGAGTCAAGAAGAGTCAATTTTGCTTAATCAGGAAGCCCTAGACAGTGATGTATGACTCCATCCACGATTTCCAAAACGGAAAATCAACTCCAGCAAAAATAGGAGGTTTGGTGGAATACTTGTCCATAGCCATGGCTCTTGGGACCGGTCAAGATCTATGAAAGAGCAAAACCGGCTCAGATACCAATTGAAGGATCGAAATGGCGATCAGAGGGGGGTGAATGATCCCAAATAAAATTTCTCCCACTCAAAGTACTCCAAACAATCTCGCAATAAAAATATGAAACACCCAAAGATTTTCCTTCAAACTAGTGTTTCTCAGATTTACACACCCTCCAAAACCCGAACAATTAGACAACTATGTGTACCCCTAGCTTGCATGGATGAGAACCATGAATCATGTGAGGGATTTTTAATCACAATCCTAGTTGTCAAGTGTCCAAACAAAGAGGAATCAATTCAAAGACTACTTTTCTAAAAGAGATAAAGCTAAAACACCAAAGTCTCTTTCCAGAAAAGTGAAAGCAGATTTTCAGGAATTGTCCTCAATTGGATCAGGTGGTTGGTGAGTTTATGTTGCTCTAAAATTGTTGGAAATTTTTATCCCTGTGGAAAGTTGAGTCATGAAACAGTACACCAAAAATCACCTCAAAAAATTTGTAGAATAAACATGAAAAATCAAGCATTACAGACAATCAGGAACTTCGACCAGAATGATTGAGGCTCGGTTGTCACTTCATAGCGCTCAAACGGTGCAACAAGTGGACTCAAAAGTTTTTCCAGAGATGGATATATGTGTTGCGCACCTTCTCCAACAAGAATAAGTTAAAAATAATTTCTCTAGATGTTTATAAAAATCAAAAACTGGCTTCTACGCGAAGAACAAGTTCTGGATAGATTTGCAATTCGATAAAAACTTGATCTCTTGTCTATCCTAGGGTGCAAGAAAGATGTAAAACCATATGAAAACCCTAAAGACATCCTAGAAGAACAGAATTTAGAAGGAGGGGAGGAAAATCCAAATTGCGACAAAGTAAATTGCGAGAATGTAAATGCGGGAAAGTAAATGCTGAATTTAAATTGCGTAAAGTAAAGACATAATGTAAATGCACAATTTAAATTCATAATAAGATAAAGAAAATTTTTGTATTTTCTGGAAGGAGAGTTTAAAAACCTCACATTCATTTGGGCAAAGCTCAAAGGAGCATCAATAACCACAAAACCTTCAAGGGGGGAAGGCTACCCCGCCACCCCTATTTATACAACTCTTGGGCCACCTACCACCCTTGGATGAGCCTCTAAACCCTAGAGCATCCATCAAGGGCTAGGATTAACCCACTCAACCAACCATGCAAGGGCTAACCCAAAACCCACCACACACATGGGTTTTCTTGCACGATTCTCAAAGTACAGTAACTAGACCCGCTAACCTATCAATTAGACCATGATCCAATGGTTCTTATTGATCCACGCAGCACCTAGCTAGCATCTCATCCATTCCTTGTCTTCACAGCTTGCCACGACTCCGTCTTCAATCATATTCCGGCGATCATCGATCGTCTGGACCTCCAACTTTCCTCGCCTAGTCCCGGTCATCCTTCGCCTCACCATGATCTAGCATCGTCGACCTGCAACAATCAAAAACAAGGAAATACCTCACATAGCAATGTTCAATCATCACAAATGCTCACAATTAATTATGTCTCAATCATCAGTCGGTTCTACCGCCAGCCACAGGCCGGTAGTACCGCAAGAAGCTAACACAACTCAAATTACTTCCTTTTGAATTCCAATTCAAATCATACTCAAACCTGAGCACACCTTGCTCAAATAAAGGGACCTCCACATGGTCCTTCATGCAGACTCAGTGTTCCCCCGTCTCTGTTTTTGCTTTTGGTTCTTGAGCTCTACTAGATCCAGCTTTTCCACCTAAGCCCCAATTTGATCACGATGCTCAGCGTGTTCGTCCACCTTTGTGAGGCTTTTCTGGGGATCAATCCCAACCTCAACCTATTCCACCACTTCTACAATCTGAAGAGGGCGACGAAGAATGAAGTTGTTGGGGGTGCTGGTTTCCACCTCCGCAGCGGCGTGTTGAACTCTTATATTTTTGTCCCCGTTACCTCCTCCTGGCAGTTGGACTGGAAGAAACGGTGGTTTTACATTACCTCTCAGGACACCGTGAACTTCCCCATAACTTATCAACCACTCTTCATTCATCCGATTGACCTTTGGACGAAAGTCCCTCCCTCGACCGCCCGCAACACTTATTATGTTCGGAAGATCGAGGAGCTAAGGAAAATCAGGCTGACTGGGTGACACATCGCTAGAGACTTCCTCACGCGCCGGTCGAGTTCGCTTAAGTGTTGGGACCACTTGGCCTGGGACTACTCTGGGGTCGATGATGCCACTAGGGAGAATCCTGGAAGCAAGTACTTATAATGTCTTGATTTCTTTGCTTTAGTCGATGAATGGTGAGCTGACTTGCTTTTGCCAGATCTGTCGAATTCGGACATCTCGTCTAGGCTGAGCAAGATATTCCAGGGCTAAGAATTTGGCACTTGCGGCATCGAGGCTTACTCGCTCGCCAACCCTCAGCCAGAGGTGAGTGCTTTATCACAGCTCTCAATGCATCGTTCGTGCATCTGTTACCCGCTTTGACCCAGAATCTCCTTAGGAGGCCAAGTTCAACAATGATAGTGGGCCGATCATGGGAGTCATCGGCCTGGATGATGATGAGCCGATCCGAGATGATGATCAAGCATCGGGCTCTGTCTCCGCCAATGCTGGCTCTCCCTTGAATGATCTGGCACTCACTTCCATCCTGAATGAGGGTGAGGCGGCCTTGGAACAAGCAGCGGTCGAGTCTCCTCGGGTGAGAAGGTCGGTGTCTTCAGTGCACCATCGACCAGTCAAATGACCTCGGGTCTCGTCGTCGAGGCCATTCGACCAAGTGATCTTCAAT
Source organism: Otatea glauca (assembly GCA_036346275.1). Lineage (NCBI taxonomy): Eukaryota > Viridiplantae > Streptophyta > Magnoliopsida > Poales > Poaceae > Otatea > Otatea glauca. Next base: position 32,369,654 of record CM070727.1, on the reverse strand, counting down.
CGCTCACTTGGATGTTATGAAATATCTTCTAACGTAATCCAACAAATGCTAGATAATCAGCAGGCCGCCTTGGGGGCCGACACGCAGAAGTTGGTAGCTCCCATGCAGACATCTCCTCGAACGTGTTCTCCATCGATCCAAGTGGTTGAGTAGGTAATACTGGTATCGAGCAACACTTATCGTATCCATCTCTGGCATTCTTTAGTTCATAATAACTTTTGTTTGCAGGTTCCACCGTCATCTACTCCACCGGTGCCATCTCCTCCACCAGCAGCACTGATTGAGAAGTTGGCTGTCGGGGCCAGACCAGCCCTGGTGAAACCAGCTGCACAAAAGAAGAACGTGCATGCAAAATTTCAGCTGGCGAAGTAAGTTTCCTTTCTTTCTTTGCGATTCTTTCTTCCTTTGGAGATGTCATGTATAAAATCTCCTGCAGGAAAGGGGCACCTAGCAACGCGGTCGATGACATCGCCGCCGATGCCTTGTCATCTCTCGGCACGGTTGCCACCATCGTAGCTCCCTCTTCGGCGGCTGCTACCACAACAACAGCTCTACCTCCTCCACCTTCTCAAGCGCCTCTGGAATATTGGTTTGTCCTAAAGCCCCAGTTTCAGGTATGCAATTACAACCAATCTGTTTCTGACGCTCTACTTTATCCTCTATTTTGCTTTTTGACACCTATTGGCTTTTTTCTACAGCATGTTGCGGATACCTGGCGCAAGGTTGAAACTTTCTGCGAGTAGGCCCATCAACAAAATGAGTGGCTCACGGCTTCCAGCCAACAAACGCTTAAGATGAAAAACACCGAACTGGAAGCACTCTGGGCCGAGCTGAGGACTGCCAAGGTTGAGGCCGAGAAGCAGAAGGGGGAGGCAAAAAAGCTGAAGACGGAGGCAAAAAAACTGAAGGCCGAGAAAGCTGCTGCCGATGCTACGTGGCTCAAGGCCAAGGTCAGTTGAGACAAGGTGGATGCGAGCAGGAAGGTGGTCGAGGGTGAAAAGTTTGCAGTAGATGCGGCGCTTGCCACTCTGCAGTCGGAGACCTCGAGCATATGACTTCATCTGCTCGTCTTGCGACTTCTCACGTGCTTGGCCTTGTGAAGAGCCACCATCCAGGTTTGGATCTCTCGATACTAAACGAAGGATTTGCATACGAGGTGAGCGAGATTGCCGATTACATTGAGTCCTCCAAAGATCTTGTTGAGGGGTTCGTGGCCCAGTTGGAGCTGTTTCTGCCCGACGATGATGACGACACCAGCTAGAATTGATAGGCCTGAATACGCTGATGTAAAGTTGCTTCTGCAGTCTTTAATGATAATGCCAGTTAATCTGCTTGTCTATTTTGCTTTGCCTGTTATTTCCTTGTCGATGAAATAGAGTAGCACAAGTAGATGCAAATCTGATCTAGCACTCATAGACCTTTAATAAGTAACTTTGTTGCCAAGCGTATGCCTAATTGAATCTGTACACAAGGTTAGAAAAACAATCATTAAATAACTTAGCCCCCGAGTGAATACTCGGAGAGGCCGAATATAACATAAACACTATATAGTTTAAAGTAAAACTACATGGATTTTGCAAGTCTTCATCGACCATACAACTTAGACTTTGTAGCAAACATGAACTTGCTGAGCAGCGCATGTAGAATCGACTATAGGCATCATCTCCCACCATTCGCTGAGCGTTAGATGTCTGATAATCTAGTGCTCGTATGCGCATAAGATAGAATTGCTCGTCGTCGGGTTCAGACAAGGCCTTTGGTTTTGTTTGCTGACATGCTAAGTACGCGATTGAGTAAATGGATGCAAAACATCACATGTAAAAAATAAATAAAGAAATTATGCCTACAGCGCTCTGCTCGATAACAGCATCGACCAAAAAATAGAACAAAGGTACAGAGTTACCTGTAGCCCCTGACTCCTTACTCGATGATATGTCATCATGTAGGGAGTAGAGTGACGCAAGCACAACATCTTGATTAGCCCCTGACTCTTTACTTGATGGCTAGATCGAGCAAAAAAGAGTGAAATATTAGCATCATAGATACCTGTTGCAATTCTGAACCCCTTATTCGATAGATGTATCAACCCGAGAGTGGAGCCAAATAAATAAAAGATCAAACGATGTAGGCCCTGACCATCTACTCGATGGGTGCATCGATTAGATGGTAGAGCATATGCGTCGAAAAATGCATGATGTAACCCTCGACTTTCTACTCGATTGCTGCATCGAGAAGAGAGCAGAGCGTAAGCATAAGTAACAATAGCTCTTGACCATACACTCAGGAGTATGAGCCCCCGAGCATTTTGGTGAGGCCCATAAAAAATCCAAACTGTTGGAGTACATGAACAATATAACTCCATTGCAGTGATTGAATTTTGTTATAGTTTTCACGCCCCTTCAGCTTCTGCGTGGCACGTCATGAAGTAGCGTCTCTTCGGTTTCCCCACTTATGTGGAAGTGCGATAGGCGCCTCTTGGATTGGGACCGACGCGAATCTAAATGGATTCGTTGCTGCAGTATGACTTGTTCCTAGAGCTATAAATAGACGGGACTCGTAGTCGCATGCCACAACTCATCTTCTTTCTTGCTCTCCTGCTCACAACGCTCTAGCTCTTCAATGGCCTCCACTCCACCATCATCCCTGTCCATGATAATCCTTGGAGAATCCCCTCCCCCTACGCCGCTAGCCGTAGTTTCTCTGGGGAGGATCATCATCTCCTTCGATGAGGAGGAGATTGACTGGGAGGGCATCGAAAGGAAAGTTAGGCCGGAGGAGGAAGAAGAGGTGACCAGCAAGCTAAAGGTTGCCATCGAAGAAGATGATGCCACCCCTGCTACCTTCGCGAGAGCAGATGCCACTACCGGCACACGAGGAGAAGAAAGTAAAGCTACCGATACTGGAGAAGGTGGTGAAGCTCAAAACAACTTCATCAGCCCTTCCGAGGACAAGTAGTAGTAGAGTACCTTCTTTAAGATGTAATAGGATAAACTTTTGTTAATAAAATTTTAATGAAATCGTACTTACCTGAATTTTGGCTGCAATGCACTTTCTGTCTTATTCATGTATGATATCTCCTCGTTTGACCGATGTTTCACGAGTTGTCAAGTATCTCTCCTTCCGATGTCGATAGCCGTACCAATCCGGGTCGAGTCACTTCGACCACCATGTAGGGACCATCCCACTTAGGCGATAGCTTATTATGGTTATCTTGCTTCTGCACCTTTCGTAGTACTAAGTACCCAGCGGTGAGTGCTCTTTCGTTGATTCTCTGGCCATGATATCTGTGCGAGGCTTGCTGATACTTGGCCGCTCGAATGGATGCCCGATCCCTATACTCTTCGAGTAGATTTACATCGTTAGTTCACGCCTCCTCCTGTTCCTCTTTCGAGTAGTTGTTCACACGAAGTAACCTGAATGTTAACTCAGTTGGAAACACTGCTTCTACCCCGTAGACCAAGAAAAACGACGTTTCACCAGTGGCTGAACTAGCTGATGTATGAGAAGCCCACAGCACCGAGGGGAGTTCTTTTGCCCACCGGGTCGAGTAAGCCTTGAGTCTATCAAACACACGGGTCTTGATCCCCTGCAGGATTATGCCATTGGCATGTTCGACCTAATCGTTACTCTGAGGATGAGCTACGGAAGTGAAGCAAAGTTTGATACCCAATTCGTCATAGAAGGCTATGAAAGCGCTACTTTTGAACTAGCTACCATTGTCTATGATTACTCGATTAGGGATGCAATATCAAGTAATGATGCTCCTCATGAACTTCTTAGCTGCTTCTGAGGTGATGTTCCTGACTAGTTCGGCTTTGAACCACTTGGTGAACGTATCGATCGCCACGAACAAGAACTTGTAACCTCCTTGGGCTCTTGGAAACGGTCTCAAGATATCTAAGCCCCAGATGGAGAAGGGCCAAGACAAAGGAATAGTTTGCAGGGCTTGGGCTGGTCGGGTGAAGGATCGAAATGGCGATCAGAGGGGGGGTGAATGATCCCAAATAAAAATTTTCCCCCACTCAAACTACTCCAAACAATCTCACAATAAAAATCTGAAACACTCAAAGATTTTCATTCAAACTGGTGCTTCTCAGATTCGCACACCCTCCAAAAACCCGAACAACTAGACAACTATGTTTACCCCTAGCTTACATGGTTAAGAACCATGAACCATGTTAGGGATGTTTTAATCATAATCCTGGTTTTCAAGTGTCCAAACAATAAGAAATCAATTCAAAAACTTCTTTTCTAAAAGAGATAAAGCTAAAAACAACAAAGTCTCTTTTCAGAAAAGTAAAAGCAGATTTTCCAGGAATTCTCCTCCATTGGAGCAGGTGGTTGGTGAGATTTTCTTGCTCTAAAATATTTGAAATTTTTTTTGCCTATGAGAAGTTGAGTTGTGAAACATTCCACCAAAAATCACCTCAAAAAGCTTTGTAGAATAAACTTGAACAATCAAGCATTACAGACAGTCAGGAACTTCGATCAGAAAGTTTAAGGCTCGGTTTTCACTTCATAGCGCTCAAATAGTGCAACCAGTGGACTCCCAAATGTTTCCAGAGATGGATATATGAGTCATGCACTTTCTCCAAGAAGAAACACGCAAAACGGTTTTTTCTAGATTTTTCTAAAAATCAAAGACTGACTGCTGCGCGAAGAACAAGTTCTGGACAGAATGACATCTTGATAGAAAACTTGATCTTTAGTCTATCCTAGGGTGCAAGAGAAGTGTAAAACCATATAAACATGCTCAATACATCTTAGAACTACATCATTTAGAAGGAGGGGAGGAAATCCATATTGCGAGAAAGTAAATTGCAAGAATATAAATGCGAGAAAGTAAATGCTGAATTTAAATTGCGTAAAGTAAAGACATAATGTAAATGCGCAATTTAAATTCACAATAAAGTAAAGAAAATTTTTGTATTTTCTGGATGGAAGGTTTACAAAGCCTCACTTGATGTGAGCAAAGCTCAAAGGAGCAACTCAAACCTTCAAAGGGAGAAGGCTACCCCTCCACCCCTATTTATACAACTCTTGGGCCACCTACCGCCCTTCTATGAGCCCCTAAACCCTAGAGGATCCATCAAGGGCTAGGATTTACCCACTTAACCAACTATGCAAGGGTTCACCCAAAACCCACAACACATAATGGGTTTTCTTGGACGGTTCTCAAAGCACACTAACTAGACCCACTAACCTATCAACTAGACCAAGATCCAATGGTCCTCATTTATCCACGCAGTGTCTAGCTAGCATCTCATCCATTCCTTGTCTTCACGGTTTGCCACGACTCCGTCTTCGATCATCTTCCGGCGAACCCCGACCGTCTGGACCTCCGACGCTCCTCGCCTAGTCCCAGCCATCCTTCGCCTCCCATGACCTAGCACCGTCGTCCTGCATCCATAAAAAACAAGGAAATACCTCACATAGCATTGCCCACAAATGATATGCAATAGATTCATCACAGTCCACAAATTAAAATTCATTTTTGTTCGTCCTGGCCGGTACTACCGCAAAAATCGGAGAAGACTCAAATTGCTTCAAATTCCAATTTAAATCAAACTCAAACCTGAGCACACCTTGCTCAAATAAAGTCAAATACTCATCACAAACATGGATGGATCTTCGCATGGTCCTTGATCGAGTGGTTTGCTTACTGTAAAATTAGAAACTCTCACACTTTTTCACCAGCTCGCAAGCATCCTGGATGGCAGTTGGCCAATAAAACCCTTGCTAGAAGACTTTTCTGACTAAGGTGCGGTAGGACGCATGGTTGCTGCAGATGCCTCCTTGGGCATCGAGCAATATCTTATTGCCCTCTTCCCGAGTGATGCACTTCATCAAGATTCTGCTACTCCCCTTTCGGTAGAGCTTGCCATATACCAACGGGTATAGCTTGGACTTACGTGCAATTTTCTCGGCTGAGGCATCATCATCAGGGATCTCTTGACCTTCGAGATAGGCTTGGAATAGGGTCATCTAAGTTAGCTCGTGTTCAAGTAGTGCAGCTTCCATGTCTACAAGTTCTGCCTCGCTGACTCGACCAGACTGCTAGTCGTGTTGGGCAGCATCTGCCTCTCGTAGGGGAAGATGGATGGTTTGAGGAGTTTCTCCATGAAGACTCCTGTGGGCGCGGGCGAATGGGACGAAGCGAACCTGGCAAGTTCATCGGTGGTGGAATTGTCACATCGCCTGATATGCCTTACGTTGAGCCCTTCGAACTTGTGCTCTAGCTTGCGAACCTCGTTCAGATATACCACTATATTGTCGTCCGAGCACTGGTACTCCTTTTGTACTTGGTTCACGACTAGCTGTGAGTCCCATTTCACGAGTAATCGTCTAATGCCAAGTGACGCAGCCATGTGGAGACTGTAACTAGTCCCTCGTATTTTGCAACATTGTTCGAAGCTTGAAAATTGAGTTGGATAACATATTTGTCGGGACCTGAATGTGCAAATCCGGACCCTCTGTGTATACCGCACTAGTCCAGGATCACGCTAGTGCACACAGGCTCAACATAGATGTTATCACAATCATACATAGCGGAATAAGATAATAGTTCCATTAATTAGTAATAACTGTTGCGACTTACATGATTATTGCCACGCAGGGCTTAAACTAAGAAATAGAAATATGCAGCAGCGAGAATATAAATAAATGTAGCGGCTCTCCAGTTCACCACAGGCAACTAACGAGGTTCGAACCCTAAGCATTTGCATCATCATGACAATCTCCCTCCACAGCAAGGATAGCCTCTTCATCCACTGAGGTTGTTGTTGTTGGGGTAAGTACATAAAGCACTCAACAAGTTGTGCATAAATGCAATTCTACCATAACTATATGCAAGGCTTGTTCCAAAGGAATGGCTAACAAGGCTAATTTGCATTAAAGCAGTATTTAATAAAGAATATAGTATATAGATTGAAAGCGGAAAAACAACTATCAGTATTAGTAACTTGTAACATTTCTCAGGTAATGTAGTTTAACTCATAATCATCTTTCAATTTCCAATGGCGAAGCGCCATCCCCTCCAAGTTTTATTTGAGTAAAAGTTTAACCCTTGACTGTAATTCTCGAGCATTGCTCAATACCGTGAATACGGCTACTCGAATAGATTATACACTCTACATAGGTTATGCACTTTACTCACACGATACAACCAAACACCACAAAGGCGAGTGATCGTAACAAAGTCTTTACAATGCTCCACCTAGATCCAGTACTACTCGCTATGGTTTCAACACTGAAGGGCTAAACCACAACAGGGCCCCCTCTTGCGCCATGTGAGTTAATCCGTAAACCCGAGACTCACTATTCACCACGACAGTACCGAAATCTAGACATCACAAATTAGTCAGCTAGGCTGTCCCATTCCAAACATGTGGTTGCAAGAGAGACTCAGGTCAAAGGCTTGCAAGGTTAAGTCCTTAGGGTGATTAAGGCAAGACTTTCACATACCCCTGCCATTCCTAGCCCACCTTGGCACACTGCCCTTTGTCACTTGCCCCAATCTAAATCATTACCACCCCGGTTGATTACCAAACACCACGTGCCATCAACAATTCAATGTCGTTGTGTGACATCCCTCGCCACAACAACTCCACCTCATCGTGTGACCACACATGACACACAAGTTCATAACATTGTTCCATATTCCATTAGTCAAGATTAACTTTCAGCATTTCAAATATGCGACAGGTACGGGGCATGGCTAAGCAGACTAACACGATCTAACCAACCCATGTTGATTGATAATATTAACCAACTATTAATTTAACCATCCTAGGGTGACAATTAGATCATGGCATACAATTGACAAGGTAGGGTATAACTCAACTAGGCATAATAACTAGATCCCAAAGTAATCAAAATCATTTGTACACATGCAATATTATGCAATAGTTTAAAGACAATATAGCGAATTTGTAAAACTCGGTGCAATATGATCAAGCCCAACTTGCCTTGGATTAGGTTCTGATCTTGCTCTGGACTTGGGTTCGGAGTATCGAACAAAGCAACGTCTACGCGAATTGAGACACGAATAGCAATTAAACACCAAAACAGGGAGGAAACATAATCCAAAAATAAAACAAAATTCACCATTAAATAGATCTTGATTTTACAAAATTTTTAGAAAGTTGAATCACCCAAATCCGAGTTCATATGCAAAAGTTATAGCCTTTCAAAGTTTTAATAAATTCTGTAAATACAGAAAATAGAAATTCCGAATTTTCCCGAATTAGTTTTATAAAGAAAACTCAAATTATTGCGCAAGCGACACATGGACCAACCAGAGGATGACACGTGTCTTTGGCACATGGACCTGGTCCACGAAACTTCGATGGTCCACCGTGGATTCGAGGTACTGTGCTCGTGGACCGACTGATGTCAACATGATGTCATCGCGATACGTGGACCAATCGGATTGCGCCACGTTGCTCGGTCTACAGACGCGTCAACGACACATCGCCTGTCCACTGTGCACCCGGCGTGCAATGCTTCGGTTCTCGCACCGCGACGCGTCAGCACGCCATTGGCTGAACAGAGCGGTGCGATCTAACCCACTCAGACGCGATCTAACGCTCATCAACCAACGCATACGCGGAAAAATCTTGACCACTCACCTCTAATCCAGCGGTTGATGATACCGGAGACGTTAACTGTTGATGATGACGACGCGGTGCGATCTTGACAGTTCGACGAAGCTCCGAGACGTAGATGGAAGCACGTCGGTGTAGCTTCACCGGATGCATGGACGATGACCCACCCGACAGCGAACCGGGCTTCTCCGGCGACAAAGAAGTGGTGGCTCTGACGCGGCTTGACGCGTTGAGTTCGGATCTGGAACTGGAGCGACGGCAATCGGCTTGACGACGACAAAAAACGAGGAAGACGAACAGTGACACATCGGGAAATTCCGGCGAGCTCTAGCAAACGAATGGCGATGGCACAATGACGATGGTTAGGGCTACAGATGCACAATGGAATGGTGATTCTCGGGGTTTGGGCTGCCCCTTAAATAGTCTCAGCATGCGCACAAAAAAGGAAAACCTAAATCACGTGGCGACGGCGGAGAATCAGCGACGGATTCGGGAACCTGATCGAAGACGACGACTGTAGTCCGTCTGATCTGCGATGAACGGCCGAGATTCCCCCGAACATGATACAATCTGATCCCTTCTTTCCAAATCTAACGGATGCGATCTGATCCTTTCCAAACTAACGCAACGCAAAATCCACCGCACGATCTTGATCCAACGGCTCGCAAGTGCTAGGGTTTTCGGCCTCATCTTCCAATCACAAGCGCTCCCTCTCAATCCAACGGCCCATCCAACGTCGCGACGTGGCTTGATGAAGCCCGCATGATGAAGATCCAACGACCGATGCTAACCCTAACCAGAACTGGCCGAATGGGCCGCGCGATAATTACAAAAATGGGCTCTGGCCCAGTACTTTTCAATCGGTTTTTCCCAATTTAACTTTTAAAATAATTACATAAATTATTTTAATTTGTTTTAAGCTATAAAAATATCAAGAAAAATCCCAGAAAATTCTCAAAAATACTTTGAGACATTCTGGATTCAAATAAAATATTTTTGCCAAAACTTTATATATATTTAATATGTTTTCACAAAATGTCAATATACATTATTTGAAATAGACTCAAAGAAATTCTAGGAAAATCCAAGAAATTCCAGAAAAGTACGAAATGCACAAATGACATTAAAATATTATTTGGAGCAAAATTTTGGGATTTTACAAAATTTAAGCTCCTCACCTGTCGGGGATTTGAGCACGATGCCAGCCCCGAACCCTGAAGTGTGAGTGACCCATTGAAGAACATTATGCAGTGATCATCAATCGCCTTGTGCTCCTTTTCCTCGATATGCGTCCATTCCACAATGAACTCCCCAAGACTCCCGACTTGATGCTGGTTCACGACGCGAAATCAATCTTGAACTTGTTGAGTTTGACCACCCACTGCGCAATTCGCCCTATTGCCTCTCGGTTGCATATTACTTCCTTGAGTAGATACATCGTCATAACTGTAATCTTGTGTGCCTGGAAGTAGTGTTGCAGCTTGTGGGAAGTCATCAGGACGACGTGAAAGATCACGTGGAGGTCTATCCTTGATGGTAGTGAGTAATTGACTGTGTTTTAGCATGAAGTGCTTGAGTTTGAGTTTGATTTGAATAGGATTTTCAAATTTGAAGCAATTTGAGTGGTCTGTTGGAGCGGCACTACCGGCCTCTCGGAGCGGTTGTGCTGGCAAAAGCGGCACTACCGGGCTCCAATAGGCGGTAGTTATTTTACAGAGAGAGGATTTTTCGGGATTTCAGGGGAGCGGCACTACCGGCCCCAGGGACCGGTAGTGCCGATCTTTAAGCGAATTATTGGGATTTAAATTTTAAAATTGTGGGCAATACTATGTGAAGTGTTTCCTTGTTTTTGATGGTTGCAGGACGTTGGGTTTTGATCATGGTGAGACGAAGGATGATCGGGATTAGGCGAGGCGCGCCGGAGGTTCAGACGATTGGGGATCATCGGAAGATGATCGGAGACGGAGTCGTGACAAGCCATGAAGACAAGCAATGGACGAGATACTTGCTAGGCGCTGCATGGATCAATGAGGGCCATTGGATCTTGGTCTAGTTGATAGGATAGCGAGTCAGTTAGTACGCTTTGAAAACCGTGCAAGAAAACCCATTTGCTTGTTGGGTTTTGGGTTAGACTTGCATGGTTGTATGAATAGGTCAATCCTAGCCCTTGATGGTGTACCTTAGGGTTTAGGACTCATCAAAGGGTGGAGGATGATCCAAGAGTGGTATAAATAGAGGGGTAGGGGTGCCTTCCCCCTCTTGAAGGTTTTAGAGGTTCTTGTGCTCCTTTGAGCTTTGCCCACTTTGTTGTGAGGCTTTTTAAACCTCTCTTTTAGAAATGAAAGTTTAATCCATTCCTCTCAATTTTGAATTTACTTTCTGCATTTACATTATATCTTTCAATTAAGCAATTTACTTTCATGCAAGTTGGATTTGCCTCCCCTCCTTCTAAATTCTTTTGGATCTTTTGTTGAGGATGTATGATTGATGGATGAGTATTCTTCAGACCATATCCCAATCATCTAGGCAAGTCTTGTGTTCTTTCTTACAAGAAATTAATTTTTGTTCATGAGAGGATCAATCTTTGAAGATTGGGTTTTTGGGTGTTCTTGTCTTGTGTTCTAGCTTGCTATGACATGTGGGAAGGCATCTAGGATCATCTTGATCATCAAGAACCTATGAGCTAGTAGGAAGCCAAATTTTTGTTCTTGAACCCGTTTTTGTGCACCGTTCCGTAAATTTGAAAAAGGACAGAACTTTGACGTCGATTCTTGCAATTGATGGTTGGAATAGGTTCCTGACATCCCTAGGAAGGTGTCCACAAATTTTCATTGAGTTTGGATCAATCGATCAAAAGATTTCATGATTTCTCTTTTCGAACTCAAGCTGAAAGAACTGTTCTCGGGGGCTAATTTTACTGTAGCTACAGCAAGCCGGCACTACTGCTACAGTACTCGGTAGTACCAAGTTTGTGGTAGAGCCACCTACTGCTGAGAACTTTGGGATTTTCGCTTTCTTCGCTTTGTCTCTTTGATGTGAGGATGTTGTTTGGATTATTTTGAGTGGGAAAATTTTATTTTGCGATCATTCACCCCCTCTGATCGCCATCTCGATCCTTCACGGCGTACAACATCTTCTGCACCTGAGGGTATCGTAGCTTGGCGTCATGCAGAACCTCGCTCACGTAGTACACCGGCTTCTAGATCTTGGCCTTTTTCTCGCGGCAATCCCGCTCGACCACCAGGACTGTGCTTACTACTTGAGGGGTAGCTGCAATGTACAAAAAGAGCTCCTCTTTTTCATTAGGCATGGTTAAAACTGACATAGATGATAAGTACCTTTTCATATCTCGAAAAGCTTCTTCTGCCTCCTTGGTCTACTCGAAATTGTCCTGCTTCTTGAGTAACTTGAAGAAGGGAAGTCCTCATTCACCCATTCGAGAGATGAATCGACTTAGGGTAGTGATGCAGCCCGTGAGTTTTTGCAATTCCCTCAGCGTCCGCGGGGAACACATCAGGTCGATGGCCTCGATGCCTCGACTGGACACCAGGAAACCGAGAAGCTTGCAGGGTGGAACGCCGAAAGTGCACTTTTCTGGGTTAAGCATCATCCGATACTTCCTGAGGTTGCCGAATGTCTCCTCGAGGTCATTGATTAAGGTGTTCCCGGTTTTCGACTTGACTATGATATCATCGACGTACGCTTCCAAATTGCGCCTGATTTGGGACTTCAAGCAGTTTTGAATACAGCGTTGATACGTAGCATCAACACACTTTAAACTGAAAGGCATCATACCATAACAGAATACACCGAAGGGAGTAGTAAAAGCAGTTTTCTCCTCATTCTCTACAGACATGCATTTAGAAAACTTAGCAACTCACAGCCCGTAATATAATCCACTATTTGGTCGATGCGGGGGAGAGGGAAATGATCTTTAGGACAAACTTTATTGAGGACGGTGTAGTCGATGCACATCCTCCATTTGCCGATGGGTTTCTTGATGAGGACGGGATTCGCCAGCCACGTCGGGTGACGAACCTCTCGAAAGAAGCCAGGCTTCAAGAGTTTGCCGACCTCCTCTTGTATGGCCTCCTTCCTGTCTTTCGCAAATCTACGCTGCTTCTGCACCACAGGCCTGGCGCTAGGTTCTACAGCTAGTCAATGCTCGATCACCTCCTTGGGGATCCCGGGAATGTCGGACGGTTGCCATGCAAACACATCATTGTTTGCCCGAAGAAAGGTGACGAGCTTGAGTTCCTATTTGGGATCAAGGTCAGCGCCTACCTTGATCGTCTTGGAATGCTCTAACGGGTCCAGGGGCACTATCTTGATGCCTACATCGGTTTTCTTATCCTTCTTGCCATCCTCGACTGAGTCTTGGTGGCACTGTTGGACGTAGAGGCCTTGTCGATGCCCTTGGACCTTTGGCGCTTAGCTCCCTTGTTGTCGGCAGAGATTACTGATCCGCAAAGATGCTCGGCCATCTCCAGGCTCTTCCTGTTGCACCGGACCGTAGCTCGTTGGTCCGTATTGATTGCAAGGACTCCCTTTGGCGCTGGCATCTTAACGATCTGATACGTGTAGTGCACCATGGCCATGAACTTGGCTAGCATTGGGCGAGCTAAGATCACGTTGTAGGCGGTCTCAAAATCCGCCACATCGAAGAGGATATTTTCGTTGCAGAAATTGTCTGGTGTGCCGAACGTGACCGACAGCTCAATCCGGCCAAGGGGCATTGAAGATGATCGCGGATTTATGCCATGGAACGGCTCTGATCCGCCTTTGATCTCTGTCTGGGGAATCCAAATGTTATCCAACGTCTTTGCGAAGATAAGGTTTATCAAACTCCCTCCATCGATCAAGGTTTGAGCGACCTTAACGTTGAAGATGGTGGGCTCGACCACCACAGGATATCGACCTAGATGTGGGACAACGGGTGGGTGATCCGACTGGTCGAAGGTGACCGGTACTTTCGACCACTTGAGGAATCTGGGGAGAGCTGGTGTGGCTAGGTTGACCTCTTGCTCGACTGCCTTGTACTGCCTTTTGGACTCGTACGTGGCAGATCCCCCGAAGATGTGTGCCAGCTTTTGATCAGTCCTGCGGATATTTGGGCTTGTTGTCCTGGGGTTTCTCTTTGGCTTGCTCAACCCCACGCTCGGCGAGGACAGCCTTGAGCTTCTCCTGGACCTTATTGCTGATCACCTGGCACTCATCAAAGTCGTGTTTGTCCGTGTGATGGACTGGGCAGTATTTGCCTCCCCCACAACTTCGACCCTTGTTGTCGCTAGTGTTACGCGCCTTGCCTCTTTCGACCGCGGCTGTGGTGGAGTCACCTTTGCGCTTCTCCCTGCAGTTCTTATTACTCTTCGCCCCCTGTTTGGATGAATCGGGCTTGTCATCGCTAGACTTAGGGTCGTCGAGATGGTCTCGAGCCTCAGCACGTATGGCATATATGTCTACCAACTCAAAGAGCTCCTTGGTTGTTCGGATCTTTCGAGTGGCCAGCTTTCCTTTCAACTCCCTATCCTTGACATCGTTCTCGAAGGTGACTATGACAACCTCGTCCGAGATGTCAGGGATAGAGTTACGCCTGTCACTGAAGCATCAGATGAAGCCATGCAATGACTCACCTGGCTTTTGTATCACCTGATGCAAGTCGCAGCGTGTTCGGGGCGTTCATACGTGCCCTGAAAGTTGGCGATGAACTGGGCCCGCAACTCCGCCCATGAGGATATTGACTAAGGCGTTGAACAACCAAGACCTCGCCGCACCATCCAAGGTGGTGAGCAGGTAATTGGCCATCACCTTCTCGTTTCCCCCATCAACCCTCATGACTGTAGTGTAAATATACAGCCACTCGACGGGGTTGATTTTGCGTGAGTATTGCTCGACGGGGCCTGGCTTGAACTTATCTGGCCACCTGACTGCACATAGCTCGCGGGTGAAGGCCTTGCATCCTTTATCGACATCCTCGGGGGTCACCTACTGCGGACCTTGTCGAGGAGGGAACCTGCGCCATGCAAGCAAGCGGCCCCTCGAGGGTGGAGATTCGCCCCATCGGGCTCGACGTGATGCGGATATATCCTCTATTGTTGTATCATCTCATGACTCTAAGTCTACAAATAATCACATTACTTGTTTTGCTGCTGCTAAAGTGCAAGTGAGTCACAAGACCGATGCAGGTTGTGTTGATAATGTGCTACAGGCTGAGAATTGGAATGCAAACCTTGGAGAGAAGAAAGGTGACTTGGTCATGCATCCACAAGGAGTAATATCCCTTTCTTTTGGAAATATGTCACCTGAGGAAGGAATTCTATTTGGATCCATATTTGTTAGAATTATTGAAAGCGATCCATTGGAATGGAAGGCAAAGAAGAGTTACATGAGCAAGGCTGGTTCACTCAAATCTGTCCATCCATTTGATCATGATTCTGCTGTTAATCACGACAAGTAACATATCCTTGGGCTATATGGATAGAAAGATATTGAAGTCTAGTTTCTAGCATTTCAAACCGTGCATCATTTGGACTTCCAAGGTGGGAGTTATAACTGTTTTGGTGGGAGTTGCACAGGCTGTCAAAAGCTGCGCGAGACCATATCTTGCTGTCCAACTTCCAAGGCATTGAACCTTTTATCTACCCAAGAAAACTCCTTTAGTTTCTTGTATAGTTTCACACCTAAGCTAGGAGGGATGTTCCTAGTATAAATACTTATGTATTTCCATCTGGAATGAACTTTTGGATGTTCAGAAATAGACAGCATAAGCCATGGTTGTTTGTGGCGCAAATACCATGTGTTCTTGATAAGTTCTTCCCGTTCTTGTGTTTGTTAGTGTTGGTGCAAGTCAAGAACGGCATGTTCTTGTGATTGTCCACTGAATCTATACGATTCCTCCACTCAATTCGCGTTCTTGTGTTGATCGCGGTTTGTGTGACCAGTTTCTCGCTTTTGAATTGGCTCTTTTGCCATTTGAGTGCGAGCGTCACGAAGCTATCGTCGTTGTACCGTGAAAGATTGGGCCACCTTTGCTCAACAGCAGGTTGGGTCTTCATCATCTGGTATCAGAGCTTTCGTTGCTCACGGTACGTAGGAATTCTTGTGGCTGATTTCAGATTGCTTGCAACAATGTCGGGGGCAAACCATCACATTGGAGAAAATGAAGAAATTGTTGAGGAGCAGCTGCCAATTAACCCCAATCTTCCCACTGCTACGCGTGCTCAGTTTGAGGCCGCGTCGGTCTTCTACCATGAGCGGGAGAATCAGGTTCGTGGTGAGCTGAACTTGATGCACACCCGCATCACAGATGGGTTCAATGATGTCAATGCCAATCTTCGCCGTTTGGAAGAGATGCTACTGCCACAACAAGGAGATGACGCACCGAGGCAGCAAGCACATGTTCGCGGTCGACGTGCTAGCTCACATTGCAGCGATGAATGGGACTTTGGAACTGATTTGGAGGACAACATATCTGAAGCTCGATCTGATTTTCGTCGTAATCGACATAATCACAATGACCGTCAAGGTGCTAGACATGGAGGAATTCATAGGAGAGGTGTTGATCGTGAGGTGGATGGTATTGGTCGTGTAAGAATCACCATACCGGAGTTCAGGGGGGGTGCTGATCCGGAGGAATATTTGGAGTGGGAGATGCGAGTCAATCAAATTTTTGACAACCATCGCTACTCCGAAGAAAAGAAGGTTCGTGTTGCTTCCATTGAGTTCACCAAATATGCTATTATTTGGTGGGATCAATTGAATCGTCTTGAGGGCGTCCATATACTTGGGAGGAGATGAAGAGAATCATGCGTTCTCGCTTTGTACCAGCGTACTACACTCGAACGTTGCACACAAAGTTGAGGCGGCTATAGCAAGGTGATAAATCTGTTGATGAGTACTATCAAGAAATGCAAATACTCATGATCCGTACAGCTATTCGTGAGTCCGCGGATGCCACCATGACAAGGTTCTTTGAAGGGCTGAATGAGGATGTGCGAAACCGTGTTGATTTGATGCAATTCAATACCGTACAAGAGCTACTTCATCAAGCACAGCGTGCGGAACTATGGTTGAAAGACGCACACAAATCTGTTGTGCATCATGGATGTGTCACTTCTAGTGGTTGGCGGCGCTCATCACATCATGTTAGCGAAGGTGGTTCTTCGTCTATGACGGTTGCGTCAACTAAACCAAGTGGATCATCTCCGAAAGAAGCATCAAGAGCAGTAGGGACAGCAAGCAAGGATTATTCCAAAGCTGATTCTGGTGCCTTCTCTACCGCTAGAACTCGGAATATTGAGTGCTTCAAGTGCAAGGGCAGGGGACACATGATGAAAGATTGCCCAAATTTAAAGGCGAATGCTTACCACCGATGGAAAGTATGTTTGAGAGTGATGCAAGTGAGAAATCAGATATGGGAGGTGAAGAACATGATGATGTGGTTCATTGTGACCCTGAAGATGGACAATGTTTGATGGCTCAGAAGGTGGATCGTGATAGTGCTCCAATTGTGGAGAAGGGACAGCGACGTGCTATTTTCCAAACCGAATGCAAGATCAAGGGAAAACGGTGTAAGCTTGTGATAGATGGAGGAAGCAACAATAATGTGATTAGCAAGGATGTGGTTGATGCTTTGAAATTGACCACACAGCGCCACCCAAAGCCATATTACATGAAGTGGCTTCATAATGTTGGTAAGCTCAAGGTGACCCATAAGGTGCATGTACCATTTTCCATCGATGGATATGAAGACAAGGTGGAGTGCGATGTCGTTGCAATGCATGCTAGTCAAATTCTTTTGGGGCGTCCATGGCAATTTGACCGGAATGCTACGCACCAAGGAGGACTAACCGCTATACATTTATGCATCGAGGGTGTTTGTTTCTTTGCTGCCCAAAAGTGGGAATGATATTCATTGTGACATCCTCACTAAGCTAAAGAGTGTTTTGAAGAACAACTCGAAACCGAGGGCGGTTTAAGCTTGAAGAGGAGGGGATGATGCGGATATATCCTCTATTATTGTATCGTCTCATGACTCTAAGTCTACAAATAATCACATTATTTGTTTTGCTACTGCTAAAGTGCAAGTGAGTCACAAGACCGATGCAGGTTGTGTTGATAATGTGCTACAGGCTGAGAATTGGAATGCAAACCTTGGAGAGAAGAAAGGTGACTTGGTCATGCATCCACAAGGAATAATATCCCTTTCTTTTGGAAATATGTCACCTGAGAAAGGAATTCTATTTGGATCCATATTTGTTAGAATTATTGACAGCGATCCATTGGAATGGAAGGCAAAGAAGAGTTACATGAGCAAGGTTGGTTCACTCAAATCTGTCCATCCATTTGATCATGATTCTGCTGTTAATCACGACAAGTAACATATCCTTGGGCTATATGGATAGAAAGATATTGAAGTCTAGTTTCTAGCATTTCAAACCGTGCATCATTTGGACTTCCAAGGTGGGAATTATGACTGTTTTGGTGGGAGTTGCACAGGCTGTCAAAACCTGCGCGAGACCATATCTTGCTGTCCAACTTCCAAGGCATTGAACCTTTTATCTACCCAAGAAAACTCCTTTAGTTTCTTGTATAGTTTCACACCTAAGCTAGGAGGGATGTTCCTAGTATAAATACTTATGTATTTCCATCTGGAATGAACTTTTGGATGTTCAGAAATAGACAGCATAAGCCATGGTTGTTTGTGACGCAAATACCATGTGTTCTTGATAAGTTCTTCCCGTTCTTGGGTTTGTTAGTGTTGGTGCAAGTCAAGAACGGCATGTTCTTGTGATTGTCCACTGAATCTATACGATTCCTCCACTCAATTCGCGTTCTTGTGTTGATCGCGGTTTGTGTGACCAGTTTCTCGCTTTTGAATTGGCTCTTTTGCCGTTTGAGTGAGAGCGTCACGAAGCTATCATCGTTGTACCGTGAAAGATTGGGCCACCTTTGCTCAACAGCAGGTTGGGTTCTCATCACGACGAGTAGGAGATTGGAACCTCGAGGGGTTGGGACTCGTTTTCCTGTTGCTCACGGTCTTCCCGGTCGCATTACTCCCTTTGATCATGAAGGACATCATGCAAATCACGCCGGTCGTGAGGAATATGGTCTCAAAGATCCTCGGGACGTCCCTGATGGGGGCTGGTGCTAACCTACCTGGAAAAGCGTTGGTTGGAGCTAGCTACCGCCGATCCTACTGCTCGATGATGGTGGAACGGTCCCGACCGCTGACTCCGAGCGCCCTGTTGGCTGCTGGGGCATCTAAGCCTTGAGTTGGCTGCTCATGCAGTCTGGGCTCGCGCTGCATCGAGCAGCGTCTTCATCTTATCAAACATTGGAGTTTTTGGGTTTCCCGGATCCAGTGGCAGAAAGGATTTTAGCAGCATGTGAGCGCACTGGTCATTTGCCTCAGGCGTGCTGAAGATGTCGTTGTTGTGGCTCTAGTGGGACACTGCTCTTGGAGTGCGTCTGGGCCTGCCGTTGTTATCGAGTTGTTGAGGAATTTGTTGTCCTTGAAGATCCTGCGCCCGCGGGTGGGGCATCGTCGGATCATCGAGATCAAGTTGCCTCGACAGATTGGCTGCAGCTGCTAGATCACGTCGATGATCTATGGTATTGGAAGCAACAACGTTTGCAGGATCTTAAAGCGGATGCAAGGGGATTTGTCATCCCTGACCCTCTGTGGTGTCTGCCCCTTAGTTCCTTTCTTGGGAACTGCCGGAAGTAGCACCGTTGTTGGCTCCGGCCATGAACACGCATCGATCTGTTGTGCTGCTGCCATGGCTGCTATGGCCATCACTTTCGCTTTCACTCTCTATGTCGACGCACATGAGAACGTTGGGCTCCATCGGGTCAAAGCCAATGAAACCTACCTCTCGGTATGGATCCCAAGAGCAAGACTCGGTGAAACCGATGTGCACTAGATCTCTACTCAGTCCACATTGATAAAGCATGGTCCCGAAGGTGATCTCAGATCCGATCGCAGGTGCTTGGTTGATGGCGGTGGCCGAGCAAAAATTGTTGCACGTGTAGTCACCGGAAAATCCGCCGTGAGCTCGCACCATAGACATGCTTGATCTACAAAAATAGTTGAATGCCCCTACCTGGCGTGCCAACTGTCGAAGGTTAGAAATCGACAATCAACTTATACTTTCGGGTACCTTCTGGTTGGCAAAGTCAAGCACAAAATCGGAGGCACACGATGTAGACAGGTTCGGGCCTCCCAGCGGAGTAACACCCTAATTCTTGTGTGGATGATATATGTATATGGTGGATGGAGTACAGAGCAATGTATCTAGCCCTAGTTATAAGGAAGATTGAATTTAGGCTAAGGCTAAGCTAGGGTTGGAGGTTGACGAAGCGCGGGTCGTCAACTCCTGGTTGCTCTGCGTCATGTAAAAGCTCTAAAAAGTCTTCTCTTCATCTGGTCTGGAAGTCCTTCCCTTGAGGACCCCTACCCCCGGCCTTATATAGTCAGGGTAGCCCTGCCTCAAGTCGAGTTGTGTCAATTTAGAGTACCAGATCGTAGCCGATGAGGAGTCCATCGTTGCGTGATCTTCGCAGCATATCCAAACTTCCCTGGACACTAGGCGTACTCGAGTCAGTTTCCTCGTAACGGGAACATGATCGAGTCCTTCCTAATATGGAATTATCCTCTCCGCGCATAACCCATAGAACTGGGCCCGTGATATTCGGGATTTCTATATGTCATTAGAACATATCCTTCACGTATCTTTCGCGGACACATACCCCAAGTTTAGATATTTGACACTTTGATTAGTAACGTGCTAATCATGTTGGTCCCTGATTAAAACTGGGTTATGATGATGTCTTACCAATTCTGTCCATTGTCAAGATTTCGATCGTTAGTTGATGGGCTTGCCAAAGCAAGGTGTCACTAGCTATCTGTTTGCACCAAAATTTGGCAAGTCTAGTCAAAATCTGCAATAAAGTTAGACACGCGGAAATTAACGGACAGGTTGGAAAGATTTGAAGATATTTGTTAACGGCAAGATCTTTAAGGAAATAACTGTTCGAGATAAGGCCGATACGGATCAGGACTTGAAATGTGTTGTAAAAGGATACGATCGGCCGACGGGTATAAAAGAGTGGTCAAAGCAAACTGCGAAAGGATCCAACACAATACAATCAACCAGCCTTTACTCTTACTTTTTCCTGTCTACTAGGAGTAGCTTTTGTAACTTAATCTTTGTAATTCGATCTTGATCAATAAAGTTGCGCATCGCCGATTGTTGATCTTCATCAATTACGCCCCAGGTTTGATTTATTCTGATTTTGTTGCTCATCGCCTTCTTCAGAATCGATCTACCTTTATCATCTGATTAGCCTTAATCGGCTAATTAGACTTACCCGGTTACTTCGATCTCTATCGGCTTCAAGCTGATTGGGTCTAAGCCGATTGATCTTAACGATCGGCTTTTGAGTGAATTTTATAGTTTTTACCTTGTCGGTTACATGTCAAATCGACTGGCACGCTCTGAACCCGGTGTTCGTCTGGTGTGCTATTGTCAAAAACCCTACATCAAGTTTTTTGACGCCAACACACTCTTGGCACGCCCGGCGGGACCATGTCTTCATCAGGAAAGTCGATTCCGCCATCCGATCTCAACACAGAAGCCATAATCATCCCAACAATGGACGATTTGACTGCAGAACAACGTCAAGAAATTTAAGCTCGGAAGACTGCGTTGGAGGAGATGATGCTAAGCTGTTATCAGAAAACTAGACGTGGAGTCACTCAAAAATCCGCCCTGCCGACGGTCAACGCCCTGGGAGATGCGGGTGTCACAAAACTGGTAAGCCGATATCTGCCTTCTCAAGCCGAATTATCGGCTCTGATTAATCAGTCTGTGCACCACGCCTTAATAAACCAATCATTGGTTCTTGTGACAACGCTTGAGCCGTTGATAGCAAATAGCGTTAAAACTATAGCCCAGGAGTTAGCCTCGTCAGGTAGTCTGCTTGACCCATTGCAAGCTCTGTCGAATTATCCTGTTTTTTCAGTGGCCCAAAATACGCAGAACACACCAGCCGATCCTAAACCATCGGCTATAACCTCACCCCCTACCATGATGCCTACTAAGCCCACTATAATATTGCCGAGAGACCCACGGCCAAGTGGGGTGATCCATTACCACGCATACACCGACGCCGCTAAGTTAGACGCATCAACAAATCTGCCGCCGTCGGCTCCATTCTATGCTTTTCCACAATCGGTTTCACAGCCGATTGGGCCTAAAAGATACCCACATGAACCTACCCTGCTTAGAAATCCAGGTCCGCATAGGGTAGTAACTTATTCAGAGCCTTTCGTCCCAATACCAGAACCTCAGGCCAGGCATAATAGGTATGATCAGTATACTCGTATGCCATCGGCTCAGCATAATTGGCAACCCGAGTTTGCACTCGGGGGGCAGAATGCCAACTATGATCAACATTATCAGGGGCCTGTGGTGCCAATGGCCGATAATGCAAACTCGGCCGACCAAATCTCCGCTGTCTTAAGGGACCAATTCAAAGATCTGACCAAAGGGAAGGTTATCGCTCTGAAAGCCGTATCCTGATTACATAGATCGTATGCCTTACCCTCACAATTTCAGAGTCCCAGATTTTGCAAAATTCTCTGGTGATGATTCAACTATGAACACATCGGACACTTTATCGCTCAATGCGGCGAAGCGGCTCAGTCCGATGGACTGAAAATAAGACTGTTCCTGTTGTCACTGTCCAGGGCAGCCTTTACTTGGTTTACTAGTTTGCCTCCAAATTCGGTCCACTTATGGAACGATTTGGAAAGCTGATTCCACGAGTATTTTTTCTCAGGCAGTTTAGAACTCAAGATTTCAGACCTAAGTTTTGTTCGCCAGAAATTTGGAGAATCGGTAACTGATTACATTAAGAGGTTCAGGGAAACAAGAAACCGATGTTTTAGTGTCACATTGCCCGATAACCAGCTTGCTGATTTGGCTTTTCAAGGATTAATTCCACCACTTAGAGAGAAGTTTGGAGGGCAAGAGTTTAACGATTTAAGCCATCTGCTTCATCGTGTATCGGCTCAGGAAAGCCAATTCCTAGATAATAAAGTGTTCAAAGATAGATTTAAAAATAACGGCAATAAAGAAAAGGATAAAGTTAAAGTCAATATGGTGGATTATTGTCCAAGCGATTCTTCAGAAGATGATGAAGCGGAAATAAATATAGCCGAATGGGTAAAAGGGTCTAAGAAGTCCCTAGTCTGTTCTTGGCTAAAGCCGACTAGAAATAAGTCGGAAGTTAAGTATGCCTTTGATGTTTCCAAGTGTGATCGTATTTTCGATCTATTATTACAAGAAAAGATAATACGGTTACCCGAGGGACATGTCATACCATCGGCTGACGAGATCAAGAAACGCAGGTATTGCAAGTGGCACCATTCTTTTTCTCACAATACTAACGACTGCAATATTTTTCGTCAACAGATCCAGTCAGCTATTGAGGATGGTAGGCTAAAATTTGCTGATGAGCCGATGAAGGACCATGTGGAGGTCCATCCATGTTTGTGATGAGTATTTGACTTTATTTGAGCAAGGTGTGCTCAAGTTTGAGTTTGATTTGGATTGATTTTCAAAATGAAGCAATTTGAGTTGTCTCTGCCAGAGTAGCGATCACCATTGTATGGCGCAGATAGTGATGAGTTGGATGGCTTATTTCATATCATTGTGGGCATTGCTATGTGAAAGGTTTTTCCTTGTCTTTGATGGTTGCAGGGCGACGGTCCTAGGTCATGGTGAGGCGGAGGATGACCGGGACTAGGCGAGGCGTCGCGCAGTCCGACGGTTGAGAGATCGCCGGAAGATGATCGGAGACGGAGTCAGGGCAAGTCAAGAAGACAAGGAAAGGAGATGATGCTAGCTAGATGCCGCGTGGATCAACAAGGGCTGTCGGATTGAGGTCTAGTTGATAGGTTAGCGGGTCTAGGTAGTATGCTTTGAAAACCGTGCAAGAAAACCCGGTATGTGTGTGGGTTTTGGGTTAGCCCTTGCATGGCTATGTGTGTGGGTTAATCTTAGCCCTTAGATGAGTGCTTAGGGTTGAGGGACTCATCCAAGGGTGGTAGGTGGCCCAAGAGTAGTATAAATAGGGGTGGAGGGGTAGCCTCCTCTCCTTGAAGGTTTTGAGGTTTGTGAATGCTCCTTTGAGCTTTGCCCACATGAAAGTGAGGCTTTGTAACCTCTCCTTCCAGAAATGAAAGTTTTATCTATCCTTCTCTGAATTTATTTTGCGCATTTACATTATGTCTTTACTTTACGCAATTTTAATTCAACATTTACTTTCCCGCAATTACATTCTCGCAATTTACTTTCACGCAATTTGGATTTGCCTCCCCTCCTTCTAAATGCTGTTGATCTTGAATGTTTTGAGTGTGTTCATATGGTTTTACATCTCTTTTGCACTCTTGGATTGAGTAGAGAACATCTTTTCTTTCAAGTTCCAACTTTGTTCAGAACTTGTTCTTTGCGCAGCATTTAGTATTTGATTTTTATAAAAATATAGAAAAATCCTTTTTAAGTGATTGTTGTTGGAGGAGGTGCAGAACTCTGATATCCACTTGCAGAAAAATTTTGGTGTTCCCTTGTTGCACCGTTTGGGTGCTATGAGGTGAAAACCGAGCCCCAAACTTTCTGCCCGAAGTTCTTGATTTTTCCTGTTTTTTCTGTAAGGCTTTTTGAGGAGAAATTTGGTGGAGTGCTTCATGACTCTGATGCTCATAGGGAGAAAAATTCTCAAAAAATTTTGAGCTGCAAAAACCCACCAATCTCCTGTTTAAATTGAGGACAAGTTCTGGAAATTCTGCTTTTGCTTTTCTGAAAGTGACTTTTGTGATTTGAATTGATGTTCTTTCTAAAAGCAAGAGTTAGATTGATTCCTCTTTATCATGGACGCTAGACAACCAGGATTGTGACTCAAAAATCCCCACATATTTTATGGTACTTATCAATGCAAGCTAGGGGTACACATAGTTGTCTAGTTTTTCGGGCTTTTCACGATTTCCTTTGAGCGATCTTGTCGAGGTTTTTGTTGGAGTATTTTGGGGGAAAATTTATTTGCGACCATTCACCCCCCTCTGTTCGCCATCTTGGTCCTTCAGCCGACCATGCAAGTTGATGCTGATCCATTCCCAATTAACATGGTTCAATGTTCGGCTAAAGGAAAGGAGACGATGCATGATGAGCCAAAGAAGGATCGGCAAGTCAATATTCAGTCGAATTCAAACGGCGGCCAGACGTTAAAAATTACAATCGGCTCATTACAAATAGAAGCCGTTCATGAAGGAAAAAATTCGAGAACCATTAAACCCAAGGGAAATCCTCAGGTGGGCAAATGGTACAAAGCTGAAAAATCACCATCAAGGCAATCAGTTAAAAGACCGGGACCAACGTTTTCACAATTGATGGAGAAATATGAAATAATGGATAGCCGACCACGATGTCCTACTCGTCGGTCGGATAATTTATACCACACCGAAAATGTGGAGAGAGCACATAGAAGGTGTCCCTTTTGGCAGTTTTGCTGGGAAAGGGGTGTATTATTGACATGGCCGTATACGTGCCCGATGGAGCACTATCCCCGAGACGATTGGCCAAGACAATCGGCTAGAGATATGCTGTCCGGGCCGATTCGAGATCATGGCTAGGGTTACAGAAGGCCTATTCGTGAAAGAATATCTGAACCAAACCAGGTACCGGACCAGGTCAAAACACAGAGGTCCAATTTAGACAGGGAAGATTTGGCTGGCCAGATGCGAAAGCCAATAGAGCCCAAGCCTAGTGGTGTCCATCTGGCCTTAGCCGATCGCAGCGCAGACAGCTTCAGAGGCTAAGGACGCAGGAGATTCGAGAAGCCGACGCCGAAAAACAGAGAGATGAGACTTTCAATGAGCTTCGTCCGGTCAAGGTTGTCAAAAAAGAGTGGAGAAAAAAGGAACAAGCCGAGGAAGATTTTGAATCGGCAAATGACCTAGATTCTCCTATGATTAGGGACGATACACCCCCAATGGACATCAATATGGTGTTCACACTGCCAGCCGAATTCAAAATCAAAATTGAGTCGGCTAAAGAAACTTTTACTCAATCATGTTCATGCGTTCAAAACGCTATCTTTGAAAAACCAAGAGATGATCATCGGCATCTGAAACCATTATATCGGAAAGGGTATATAAATGGGTGGCCGATATCAAGGATGCTGGTAGATGGTGGAGCCACAGTAAACTTAATGCTCTATACGACTTGCAAGAAACTGGGTAAGTCCGATGAAGACTTGATTAAAACTAACATGGTTTTAAACGACTTCACAGGCGATCCTACAGAAGCCAAAGGCGTCATGGTTACAGAACTGACCGTCGGTAGTAAAATTTTGCCGACTGCGTTTTTTGTTATTGACGCCAAAGGAAATTACAGCGTTCTACTTGGAAGAGATTGGATTCACGCCAACTGCTGCATCCCGTCGACTATGCATCAAGCGCTTGTCCAGTGGAACGGAGAAGAGGTTGAAATTGTCACGGCCGATACATCGGCTCATATTTTCATGGCCAGTTCTGATGCAAATTGGCAACATGAAGAAGCCGGATGCATATCGGGAAAAACACTAGAAGACTGCGATTTCATCTGCGTGAGCAAAACAGGATTTGTGTCAGATGCATGTTTGATCGAGCAAACGAAGTGTTGTGTCGATGGGGACAAGAAAAACAGTAAAGGTATTACAAGACAAAATGCAAAGCTATCGGCAAATAACGGATAGCTACGAGGCTATAGAAGACTTTCAAGAGATTGAAAAGTTGGGTCAAGGCTTCACGTCCACCGATCTGCTTGAAGAAGTTGATATAGGTAGTGGTGATAGAAAAAGACCAACTTTTATTAGCGCAAATTTAGATGTAAAATATAAAGAAAGGTTAATCAAAATTCTTAGAGAATATAAAGATTGTTTTGCTTGGGAGTATCACGAGATGCCTGGTTTAAACCGACAATTGGTAGAACATCGGCTACCTATTAAGCAAGGTTATCGGCCGTTTAAACAGTACCCTAGGCGTTTTAATCCGGCCCTGTATAAAATTATAAAAGAAGAAATAGAGCGATTGTTGGAGGCTAAATTTATAAGGCCTTGCCGATATGCGGAATGGGTTTCCAACATTGTTCCAGTCATGAAGAAAAACGAAAAACTTCGAGTTTGTGTCGACTTTAGTGATTTAAACAAAGCGACACCAAAAGATGAATACCCGATGCCAATAGCCGATATGCTTATCGATGCTGCATCAGGGAATAAGATCATAAGTTTTCTGGACGGGAATGCCGGATACAATCAGATATTCATGGCAGAAGCCGATATACCGAAAACAGCTTTTAGATGTCCTGGTGCCATAGGTTTATTCGAGTGGACGGTTATGACTTTCGGTTTAAAGAATGCCGGGGCAACATATCAGCAAGCCATGAATATGATTTTTCATAATTTAATCGGTCACATCGTTGAGATATATATCGATGATGTCGTGGTAAAGTCTGCAGATGACTGGCAGCATTTGGCCGATTTAGAAAAGGTTTTCCAGAACATAAGGTCACACGGCTTGAAGATGAATCCTTTCAAATGTGCATTTGGCGTGTCGGCTGGGCAATTTTTAGGCTTTATGGTACATGAAAGAGGTATTGAAGTCAATCAAGCAAAAGTTAAAGCCATAGTCGACACAATGCCACCAACATGCAAAAACGAATTGCAGAAGTTGATCGGCAAAATAAACTATCTCCGAAGGTTTATCTCGAATCTCTCTGGTCGGATCCGTGCTTTTACCCCACTTTTGAAGTTAAAAGATAATCAAGAATTCGTATGGGGTACCGATCAGCAAAAGGCTTTCGACGGCGTCAAAGACTATTTAGCCAATCCTCCGGTTTTGGCTGTGCCTCGAAAAGGGATTCCATTCAGGTTATATATATCAGCCGAAAAGGAGACTATCGGGTCTGTCTTAGCACAAGAAGTCGATGGAACGGAAAGGGTTATCTTTTATTTAAGCCGACGCCTTCTTGATGCTGAAGTCAGGTACCCTTTCATCGAGAAATTATGCTTGTCTTTATATTTCTCATGTACAAAGCTAAGACATTATATTTTAGCATCGGCTTGTAAATAATCTGTAAAACCGATGTTATAAAGTATATGTTATCAGCTCCGATATTACGAGGTCGACTTGGCAAATGGGCTTATGCCTTGATAGAGTTCGACCTGATTTATGAATCGGCTAAAGCAGTTAAGGGATAAGTTCTGGCCGATTTTATAACAGGACATGACACTACTGCCGACTTGGTATCCGTAGCCCCTTGGCAATTGTTTTTTGATGGGTCTGTATGCAGAGAAGGCGATGGAATCGGCATAGTGCTCATATCGCCCAAAGGGCATAACTTTGAATTTGCATTTCGTTTAAACAGTCGATGCTCAAATAATCAGGCAGAATATGAAGCGTTGCTCAAGGGTTTGCAATTATTAGACAACATCGGAGTAAGTGCGGTTGAGGCATACAGGGATTCTATGTTAATTGTACAGCAAATAAAAGGAGAATACCAATGTCGAGACGAGGTACTGTTAAAATATTTAGAGCAATGCTTCGAGATCATCGGCTCATTTACATCATTTTCTATCGGTCATGTCCCTCGAGAATTGAACTATAGAGCTAATGCCCTGGCTCAACAGGCATCAGAGTACAAAGACTTTGGCCGATATCTGGTAACTGAGCTAGTGAATAAAGCCGTTATGTGCGTAGATGTCGTGGATTGGAGAACGCAAATAAAGAATTACCTGATTGGTCTATCTAAACCGACAGAACGCAAGATTAGGCAACAAGCTTGAAAATACATAGTTATGGACGATACGTTGTATTATCGGACGATGGAAGGATTGCTATTGAGATGTCTTGGAGCCGAAGAAGCACGGGTAGCAATGGGTAAAGTACATGAAGGCATTTGCGGTTCTCACCAATCGGCTCATAAGATGAAATGGATGCTCAGACGGACAGGCTATTTTTGGCCGACGATGCTAGAAGATTGTTTCAAGTATTATAAAGGGTGTCAGACTTGTCAAAAGTTTGGCAATATACAATTGCGCCAGTATCGGCTTTACACCCGATTATCAAGCCATGGCCGTTCAGAGGTTGGGGGATAGATATAATCGGCCAAATATTTCCTGTCTCCAGTAAAGACCATAAGTTCATTTTGGCTGCGATCGATTATTTGTCTAAATGGGTTGAAGCTATACCGCTTAAAAAGGTGACCAGTGTTGAGGCAATTGGTTTTGTGAATGAACATATCGTCCATCGGTTTGGAATACCGCAAACAATCACAACCGATCAAGGTACGGTATTCATGTCTAATGAGTTTCAGAGTTACGCGACAAGTCTGGGGATCAAGCTATTAAACTCATCCCCATACTACGCTCAGGCTAACGGACAAGCCGAGTCGTCCAACAAAACGTTAATTAAGTTAATCAAAAGGAAAATCGATGAAAGACCAAGGAATTGGCATTCGACCCTATCGGAGTTGCTTTGGGCGTATCGGCTAGCTTTAACAGAGCAACGAAGCCGTTTTACCCATGGAGATCAACATTGAATCTATACGAGTGGCCAGACAAAACGGTTTGTCGGCTCAGGATTATAACAATTTGATGATCGACAACTTGGATGAATTGGCAGAATTACGTTTGTCTACGCTGGATCGACTTAAGAAGAATAAAGTCAGAGTCGCAAAAGCGTATAATAAAAAATTCGTGCCTAAATCTTTTGATCAAGCCGATTTGGTTTGGAAAACGATTCTGCCTGTTGGTTCGAAAGATAACCGATTTGGAAAATGGTCACCTACATGGGAAGGACCATACAAGGTTAATCGGCTAGTCGGTGGAAACTCGTATGTATTGGAAACGCTAGAGGGGTATCTATTGCCTAAAGATATTAACGGGAAGTATTTGAAGAAGTACTATCCTAGCGTTTGGATTGGAGCCTAGCCGACTAAGGATTACGTTAAAAGGCCAAGTTAACACAATGCTGTTAATCGGCTAAAGACATTGCAGACTGAAATTACAGGAAAGTAAATTAAAATCGGTTAAACAGCCGATTATAAGCATAGCAAAAGTACAAAGTATTCAGACGAGTGTTTCCAAAAATGGCCAACAAAGTTTTACATCTCAGAAATTAATGTTGGATGCCTGAGCCCAGGAGGGTTGTGCCTAAAGCTGACAAAGCACCTGAGGCCTTTGCAATTACACATTGAACTTCGTCAATGATGCGATCGTCTTCCTTTGCGCTCCCTGGCACTGGCACCACCTTGGTCATTTGTTTCTTCACGCCGACCACAGCCATCGCAAGTCCCAGCTTCTGATCCTTGATGGCCGATGAAGTCTTCTCAAGGGTGTGCTGGCCTTCAATGATTAGCTTTTCCGTCTTGGCCAACTCCTACATAAGAAACTTCTTGGTCGTTTCGAGCTGACCAAGGGAGGTCTTCGTGGTCTTCATCAGCTCCGTATCGGCATCAAATTTTTGCTTTCTAGCCTTAGCGTCAGCAACGAGCTCATCCAAAATTTTCTGGTCGGCTTCCTGAGCTTCGCGCTGCGCTATGCGTGCTTGAGTTTCCTCAACTTCAGACCTCCTCTCTTCCAAGTGGCATACATTCAGGAGGGCTGCCATTGCTTCTGGAGGTAAGTCGGCTTCAATGGCCGCCATGGCGTCTTTGATCGGCTGATTATTCGCCAATATCTCTGACTGCGGCCTCGTGACCAGATCGAAAAGCTTGTTTAATTTTTCCTTCGTGCCTGGGGCAGAGGTGACAACGGCCGACGCTTCCTTCGACACTTCAAGTATCTTTCTGATTTCAGCGTCATAGTCGTTAGTGGCCATGATCTCAGGATCATCAAGATCGGCCAAAGAAAAGCCCAGCAGGTTCGTCGGATCAAAGAGCTCTGGCGGATCGGTGATCAGGGTTGTTGGCGTCGGACGTGGAGGAGATAGTGGTGCAGAAGAAACATTGGGGAGATCAGCTAAGATTTTCGCCACTTGAGCTGAAGGCTTTGGCTAAAAGAAATAAATAAAGGGTAAGCCGACATATTGAAGGATGTAAGTCACTTTACAAAAAAGTACGATTATTTACCTCTCCAGTAGCCGATGCATGTGGCGAACTCTCGCCGCTCTGCTCTTGGGGCTTGGACCACCTTTTTGCAAGAGCTTTGGTGTACTTTGTTTTCTTCTTTTCTTAAAATATAATCGGCTAAAGGTCAGTTGGGAAAAACGAAGAAATAATATCAGTCGATTATAGTTATGCTTACTTGGTTGCTTTTTCTCAATGTCTGATAAGGACGGATTTTGAATTCCTAGGGTACCCGAAGTGTACCCTGTGAGGCCTGTCAACTGGAGTGGCCTTTTTTGGCCACTACCCGATTGGTTGAAAACGGGCTTCTTGCCGGCTGCCTTAGTCTGCAAAATAGCAATGAAGGTGATCAGAGAATATATCTCGCAGAAGAGCTAACATACAGAGAAAGATTATTCAAGCCGATACCTTATCAATATCTACAAGAATTGTGTTAGTGTAACCCGATGAGCTAGCTTCACTGCTAGAATCGCTGTTAGACACTAAAGATGGCCTCTGGCAGATTTGGAAAGAATTCCTTGATTATAAACGACGAAGTCTTCTCCATGTACAAACACTCTACGATAGCCGACCACCATGTTGTGAAACCTCCTGCCCGGCGAGTGTTCAGATGGAAGTGTGGGAGACTGCAAAGTTGAAGCTCATTGGCTAACGCCAAGACTAGCCTCGCTGATGTGGCATTGCGAACCCTGGCTCTAGGCTGAAGCCGATCGAGAAGTGGCAAGCTTGGAATTACCTGGCCGAAGCCGAGCTGTTTTGTGTAGACTGACGGGTGGTAAAACTCGTATGAAGGTTGGAACGTCCGATTTCTAGTATGGAGGCCGACATGGAAAATACACGGAGAAATGAAAATTCTATACAAATCCAAGGTCTCCTGAGGCATCAGAGAACTATCGGCTTCCAAATGCAGAAATGACGGCCAAGGAAAATCGGCTGTGGCGCCATAACTAAAAAAGTCTTGCTGCTTGAAATCTTCGGTGTCTAATTGCAAAAAGAAGGACAAGAATCTTCTGCAGCTGTCGGGAGAAATCCTTGTCTCATTACTGGAGCACATCATGAACCTCTCACCAAAAGATCGGCATTCTCTAAATTGGATAGGTGCTCCCTCTGGTACGTCTTCCCTTGGAAAAGGAGTTCCGTCGGCTGAATCCAAATTAAAGGAGTGGCTGAATAAGCAGTATAACCATATTTGCATAAACCACATCGGACCACCTACATTACCGACGGTAAATTTCCCAAAACCGGTGTATAGCCGACTCCTTATTACATAAAGCAATTGATACACAGCGCCCAAGAAGATTTTTCCTAGTGCTAGCCGACGACCTTCAACAAGCTGCTCTGCTATCACTTGATAAACCTGAGTTGGTCCAAGAGATGCTCACAAAACAAAAAAATGGTCTAGCCAAAGATTCAGAAAGGCGACATGCTCTTCGTCTGATACCAGGCCATTAATCTTGTTATTATTTCCAATATATTTGGCCCAACCTTCGCCCTTAGATCGTTAAGTTTATATTTCGGTTTTCCGCTAAAAGCCGATACTTGTTCGCCATCTGGCCGGAGACAGCACAACTGAGCAACATCTAAAAGAGTTGGGCCGATGGGACTGGTACGAAACAAGAAGGCGTCAAAACAGTCCGACTAAAAATAACAGGCCGTGGCCACCAAGGGCTCATTGGCTTCTGGGTCGGCTAACGAAAGTAGAATACATTCGGCTATGCCCATTCTTTCCCATTCACCCCTCTTTTGGGCCGCTACTCTGATAAACCAATTCCTCCATCCTTTGAGAGCTGTCGGCCAAGCTATGAAACTTTTATTACAACCCTCTATGTTATGACCAGAAGCCGACAAAGGTAAATGAGGGATTTCTTGGTTTGTTACGGTGTGGACATCTAGATTTCCCAATGGACCCAAAAAATATTGGTCATTGCTATGTGGGATCGGAATAAGTACCTGGCTTGGGTTCATTGCAACCGATCAAGAAGGGTGGATGAGCTAAGGATTGCCTCGGAGGTCCTTCAAGTAGGAAGCTTAAGCCGATTGCAAACAACTCGAGAGCTTGTGCGCGTGAAGAATGACCGAGGTGGGGGCCGCATTTTATAGCGAGGTGAAAATCTAAAGCGGCGGGAAATGAAATCTCAAAGGATGTGAGCAGTTAAAGCGCACTACACGCATGTCAGAAAATTACGACGCAAATAAAGCAGCAGTTATTGAGCGAAGTTCAACAATTAGCCGATGGGAAAAAAGCCGATTTTTACGATTTTTGATAGATGACAAGTCATCTCTCAAAAATGGGGGGCATATGTTTGCACCAAAATTTGGCAAGTCTAGTCGAAATCGGCAATAAAGTTAGACACGCGGAAATTAACGGACAGGTTGGAACGATTTGAAGATATTTCGTAACAGCAAGATCTTTAAGGAAATAACTGTCCGGGATAAGGCCGATACGGATCAGGACTTGAAACGTGTTGTAAAAGGATACGATCGGCCGACGGGTACAAAAGAAGGGTCAAAGCAAACTGCGAAAGGATCCAACACAATACAATTGAAGGACCATGTGGAGGTCCATCCATGTTTGTAATGAGTATTTGACTTTATTTGAGCAAGGTGTGCTCAAGTTTGAGTTTGATTTGGATTGATTTTCAAAATAAAGCAATTTGAGTGGCTGGTCGGAGACCAGTCGTCTGACCCCGAGTGGTCGGGGCTTTGGCTTGTCGGAGACCAGTCATTCGACCCCGAGTGGTCTGGGTTTTGGCTGGTCGGAGACCAGTCGTCCGACCCCGAGTGGTCTGGGGTTTGGCTGGTCGGAGACCAGTCGTCCGACCCTGAGTGGTCGGGGCTTTGGCTGGTCGGAGACCAGTCGTCCGACCCCGAGTGGTCTAGGCTTTGGCTGGTCGAAGACCAGTTGTCCGACCCCTAGTGGTCTAGGCTTTGGCTGGTCGGAGACTAGTCGTCCGACCCCGAGTGGTCGGGATGGATACCAGTGATCAGACCACGTGAGGTCAGGGTTTTGCTGGTCAGCATAGTGTATATCATTCTGTTGAGATCAAAATGTGATTATATGTGTTGTTGGACTTTGCTATGTGATGTGTTTCCTTGTTTTTGATGGTTGCAGGACGACGGTGCTAGGTCATGGTGAAGCGAGGATGACCGGGACTAGGCGAGGAGCGTCGGAGGTCCAGACGGTTGGGAGATCGCCGGAAGATGATCGGAGACGGAGTCCGGGCAAGTCAAGAAGACAAGGAAAGGAGATGATGCTAGCTAGATGCCGCGTGGATCAATAAGGGCCGTTGGATTGAGGTCTAGTTGATAGGTTAGCGGGTCTAGGTAGTATGCTTTAAAAACCGTGCAAGAAAACCCGTATGTGTGTGGATTTTGGGTTAGCCTTTGCATGGCTGTGTGTGGGTTAATCCTAGCCCTTAGATGAGTGCTCTAGAGTTGAGGGACTCATCCAAGGGTGGTAGGTGGCCCAAGAGTAGTATAAATAGGGGTGGAGGGGTAGCCTCCTCCCCTTGAAGATTTTTGAGGTTTTTGAATGCTCCTTTGAGCTTTGCCCACATGAAAGTGAGGCTTTGTAACCTCTCCTTCCAAAAATGAAAGTTTTATCCATCCATTTCTGAATTTATTTTGCGCATTTACATTATGTCTTTACTTTACGCAATTTAAATTCAGCATTTACTTTCCCGCAATTACATTCTCGCAATTTACTTTATACAATTTGGATTTCCTTCCCCTCCTAAACGCTGTTGATCTTGGATGTTTTGAGTGTGTTCATATCGTTTTACATCTCTTTTGCACTCTTGGATTGAGTAGAGAACATCTTTTCTTTCAAGTTCCAACTTTGTTCAGAACTTGTTTTTTGCGCATTATTTAGTATTTGATTTTTATAAAAATCTAGACAAATCCTTTTTAAGTGATTCTTATTGGAAGAGGTGCGGGACTCTGATATACACCTGCAGAAAAAGTTTGGAGTTCACTTGTTGCACCGTTTGGGCGCCATGAGGTGAAAACCAAGCCCTAAACTTTCTGCTCGAAGTTCTTGACTGACTGTGTTCTTCGATTTTTCCTTTTTTTCTGTAAGGCTTTTTGAGGAGGAATTTGGTGGAGTTCTTCATGACACTTCTTTTCATAGGGAGAAAATTTTGTCAAAATTTTGTGACCTGCAGAAACCCACCAACCTCCTGTTCAATTGGAGGACAATTTCTGGAAATTCTGCTTTTGCTTTTCTGAAAGTGACTTTTGTTATTTGAATTGATGTCCTTTCTAAAATCAAGAGTTGGATTAATTTCTCTTTATCTTGGAAACTAGACAACCAGGATTGTGACTCAAAAATACCCACATATTTTATGGCACTTATCCATGCAAGCTAGGGGTACACATAGTTGTCTAGTTTTTCGGGTTTTTCACGATTTCCTTTGAGCGATCTTGTCGAGGTTTGTGTTGGAGTATTTTGGGAAAATTTATTTGCGACCATTCACCCCCCCTCTGTTCGCCATTTCAATCTTTCAATTGGTATCAGAGCCGGTTTTGCTCTTTCATAGATCTTGACCGGTCTCAAGAGCCATGGCGATGGACAAGTATTCCACCAAGCCTCCCATTTTTTCTGGAGTCGATTTTCCATTTTGGAAGTCGCGCATGGAGTCATACATCACTGCCCAGGGCTTCTTGATATGGCAGAAGGTTAAACTCCCATATGAGGTTCCTGCCGATGAAAACGTCACGGCCGGCAATATGGCTGACGTTGAGGCGAATGCTACGGCAAGGAACATCCTCATACAGGGTCTTAGCGCAGTGAGTATGACAGGATTTCTCACCTTCGTTCTGCTCATGAGATTTGGGTGACCCTCGATGCTTACCATGAGGGCACTACCCAAATCAAGACGGTTCGACGGGACCAATTCAATCGTGAGTTCAACAAGTTTGAACAGCACGCTGGTGAGAGTCTTGATGAGTGTTTCGGTCGTTTTACCAAGATCTTGAGCGATCTTCGAGCAGTTGGTTGTATATACACTGAGTCGGATAATCCTCGACATTTCTTGATCGCACTCGATTTGCGCGTTTGGTAGATGAAGGTGACCACCATCAAGGACACCACCGACCTGTCGACCTTGACTCTTGACGGCCTTTATTCCCGTCTCAAGACTCATGAGATCGACGTCGTCTCGCAGAAGACGAAATCTCAGTCGATGGCCTTGGTCACCGATCCTGTGGAATATAAGAACCCGGGTACCCTCATGACAGGCCCAAGAGGGAGGCCCAGAAGATACTCCCACGCCGGCCCCATTGCGCGCGCAGGGACATATCCTAAAGGAGGTTGAACTTATATTTAGATATGATAGATACGGTTATAATCCGAAGTCGTTAATAGGGTAGATAAAGATGTAAACTTTATCCTATTAATCGATCGAATCTTGTAACCGATCGGAATCTCCAAACCGATCAGGACTCTGTAAGCCGCCCCACCCCCGCTATATAAGGGAGAGGGCGGGCAACAACATAGGGATCGGATCATCCAAGCCTAGAGCAAGGAAGCCATAGAGCATAAAACACCTCATATCGCCCGGAGCGCATTGCGCTTTGAGCAACCCCAGATCTAAGAGATCAGTATAATCCCAGTGCACAGGATTAGGGTATTACCTCATCGTTGAGGGCCTGAACCTGTATAAACTCCTTGTCTTGCGTGACCTTCGAGTTTGAGATCGAGCGCCTACCCTATAAATTTATTGCCGACTACAAAAGTCGACAGATCCCATTGGATCTTCTTCTTCTGATCCTTCTATTGGTTTCTCTCTTTTCGCCCTTTGTGAGCTAAGCGATGACCAACTCGAAAAATTTCCAGAAAATGAGCTTGCTCTTCTCGCTCGCAAGTTTTCTCATGCATACAAGAGGGTGAGAGAGAGAAAGAGAGGTGGCATGATCACATGCTTCGAGTGTGGTGGCGCCAACCACATTCGGGCTAATTGCCCCAAACTGGAGAAGGCTAAGAACGATGCCGGCGGTTTGGCAAAGAACGACTACATCGACAAGAACCGCAACAAGAAGCCTCCAGTTCGTGAGCCGACGCGTGAGAAGAAGTACCGCAACTTCTCCAAGAACAAGAAACTCTTCCACCGCGTCCTCGCCGCGCTTGACGACATCAACCTTTCCTACACGGAGACATGGAGCGACGAGGGCGAGGATGAACCGCAAGAGAAGAAGGGCGGCGATGACTTCTCCGGCATGTGCTTCATGGCCGACGCCAACGGCATCAGCGATTTCGAGCTCTACAGCGACTCGGAAGAGGTACCCTCCTATGACCAGCTCAATAAAGCCTTCTGTAAACTAGGAAAATTTCATGCTAGAGCTAGAGCTAGGTGTACGAAGCTTGAGAAGGAAGTAGGTACCTTGACTCGGGAGTTAGCTTCTCTTAGATCTTCTCCCTCCCGAGTCACTGATGATTGCTCTTTGTGTGATGCTATTCTTGTGGAGTTGGAGAACTTAAGGACTATGCATGATAGTGTGTTGACTGAATTAGATAGTCTTAAGTTTTATAATGCTAGAAATGAATCTATTGATACTCCTTCTGTAGATGCTAGTTTTCTTCATGCTCACTCTACTCCTTCTTGTGCTAATTGCCCTAAATTGCTTACCGAAATTGATGCCATGAGCGAACATCTTAGAAAGCTTTCTGCTAGAAACGATGAACTTGAAATGCATGCTTCTAAGGATCCAGTCTGCTCATGTGAGAGTTGTAGGCAACTAAAACTTGACAATGAATCCTTAAATGTCAAATGTGCTAATCTTGCTAAGGACTTACTAGATAAGTCACAAGAAAGTTGCTTGCGATGTTCTATGATTGAGGGGGACTTGGATAAAATCCATGTCGAGCTTAGGAAGAAATTAGAAGACCAATCCCATAGAATTAGAAATGCGCCTTATGCTTCTTGTGAGGCCCTCAAGATTGAGGCACCGTCCGAGGAGAAAATGCACGTCTTGAGAGAGCTCATCTTTTTGGTTCTTCTTCTTCTTCCCCCTGTTCTTCTTGTGCCTCTTTCTTTCGAGATTGCCAGTATCTTATGAGCACTCTCGAGATGTTTGTAGGAGACAAGAAGAAACTCAATCTTATTCTAGACCAATCCAAGATTAGTAGATTCAATCAAGGTCTAGGATTTGATCCCTTGGAGCACGCTCGGGCGCATCCTCCCAACATTGTGCGCGACTCCAAGAGTGGTGAGATTGTGGTAGCTCCCAGAGTGAGCACCACCGTGTTTAGGTCTGCTGCGGTTGTCCATAGGACTTCTGACCAGAAGGGTGTTACTCCTGTTGCTTCTGTCTCTAGCAAGGCGAAGTACACATGCACCTTCTGTAAGAAG
This sequence comes from Otatea glauca, assembly GCA_036346275.1. Classification (NCBI taxonomy): domain Eukaryota; kingdom Viridiplantae; phylum Streptophyta; class Magnoliopsida; order Poales; family Poaceae; genus Otatea; species Otatea glauca. Next base: position 32,331,530 of record CM070727.1, on the reverse strand, counting down.
GATGGTCACCTAGTAGATTTACGCTTGCGCGCCAAGATCACTCGGCTTGAGCGTGTTTACGCCTTAGGGTATTCGTGGTCATCCCGGCACTTTGAGTGCTCCTAAGGTACACACTGCTTCTAGACAGGTTAGAGAGTCGCCTGTTTTTGAGCAGCGTCCAGGACTCGGTTTTCATGCTGGTTCTTCGAGTTTTAGTCTTAGAGCTGTTCGTAGTCAGTCTTTGCGCCGTCCTCTTGATATTCCTCGTTTTTCTCATCGAGGTAGATATCAGCGGCGTGATGTGTTTTCTGTTAGGAGTTTTAGGCAGCTTCACTGGGGTGGTTCGGCTTTTGCACAACGACATGCCAACCCAGTTTCAGCTCCTAGATCATCTACTAGAGGTGCTACTGATCTTGTTCGGGTTAAACGTCAGAGAGACACTCGAGTCCAATCTTCTTCTGTGACTGGTACTTTGAGGAGTCGTATGGTTCAGTATTGGGTTCCTAAGTCTTCACTCTATCCCAGTACTGAGTCATCTTTCTCTCTTGTGTCTTGATCAGGTTCGTCGGATGGGGAAGGGAGATGTTTGGATTGTCGACTCCGGTTGTTCTCGTCATATGACCGGAGATTCTCGATGGTTCTCTTCCGTAGTCCGAGCCCCTGGTGATGAATTGATCACTTTCGGGGATGCTTCTTCAGGTAGAGTCATCGCTAAAGGTACCATTTGCATTAATGACATTTTCATTCTTAAAGATGTTGCCTGAGTAAGTAAGCTGCAATACAATTTGCTTTCTGTTTCTCAGCTTATTGATGACTCTTTCGAGGTGAGTTTTAAGAGTAATGCCTGTAGAATCCTCGATTCATCAGAAAGGTTAGTTTGCGGGATTTCTAGATTTGGGAGAGTCTTTCGTGCTGATTTTTCTGATTCTTCTGGAGACTCTCTTCAATGTTTGATTGCTTCTGAGTCCCGTGATCTCTCCTTCTGGCATAGGAGACTTGGTCACGTTGGATTTGATCATTTGACCCGAGTTAGCAGCCACGATCTCATTCGTGGTTTGCCCAAACTCAAAATGGTTAAAGACTTAGTTTGCTCTCCTCACGACATGGCAAGATGGTTGTCGCTTCTCATCCCCACCATTTGTTGTGATGACTGATGCACCAGGACAGCATTTACATATGGACACTATTGGTCTAGCTAGAGTGCAGTCAGTGGGTGGGAAGTGGTATGTCCTTGTCATTGTTGATGATTTTTCCAGGTATTTTTGGGTGTTTTTCATGTCTTCGAAGGATGAGACTTTTACCCATTTTAGGGGCTTGGTTCATAGGTTGTCTTTTGAGCTCCCTGGTGCCCTACGAGCTATACGTAGTGACAATGGCACGGAGTTCAAGAACTCCTATTTTGAGAGTTTTTGTCCGAGTCTAGTTTAGAGCATCGCTTCTCCTCTCCCTACGCCCTCAAAGAAATGGCGTAGTGAAAAGAAAGAATAGGACCCAGTAGAAATGGCCAGACGATGCTAGACGAGTACAAGACTCCTAGGAAGTTTTGGGCTGAGGCTATAGCTACTGCTTGCCATGTTTCTAATCGTGTATTCTTGAGAGCACATTTGCACCGTACTTCTTACTAGTTGAGGTATGGGCGAAAGCCCAGTGTTTCCCATTTTCATGTGTTTGTTTGCAAGTGTTTTATTTTGAAGTCTGGTAACCTAGATAAGTTTGAGTCTCGTTCTTCTGATGGTATCTTTCTAAGTTATTCAACTTCTTCTCGTAGCTATAGGGTCTGGAGTTGTGATGCGCATAGGATCATAGAGACCTGAGAAGTGACCTTTGATGAGGCTAGCCCAGGAGCTAGACCCGATATTTCAGACTCTTCTTCTTCCTCCGAGACCATCTTTGTAGAGGATGAGGATGATGGAGATGATGGTGTTCCACCTGATCCAGTCCCCTCTACACCTGAGGTGCCTCCTGTTTCCATTTCTGCACCTCAGGAAGGCCAGCCCTTTCCTTCTGACTCTCATTCACCTAGTGGCTCGCTCCTACCTCTTCTCAGGCATGAGGTAGAGGCCACTCCTTCTCGACCTCCCGTCATATTCAGTGTTCTCATCCACCGATCGATCATCGGCGATCTGCTTGAGCGAGTCACTCGCCAAAGTCGTTTATCCAGCCGCCTTCACTCTGCCTTTGTTGCCTCGCTTGAGCCGAAGGATGTGACTCATGCATTATCCGACGAGTCTTGGACTAATGCTATGCATGAGGAACTTGAAAACTTCGAGAGGAACAAAGTCCGCAGCTTGTAGAACGTCCATCCGTCATAATGTTATTGGGACCAAGTGGGTGTTCAAAAACAAGCAGTGAGGATGGGTTGTCACCGCAACAAGGCTAGGCTAGTTGCACAGGGCTTTTCTCAGGTTGAGGGTCTTGATTTTGAGGAGACCTTTGCCCCTGTAGCTAGACTAGAGGCTATTAGGATCCTGCTTCCATTCTCTGCATCCCGAGGCTTCAAGCTCTATCAAATGGATGTCAAGAGTACATTCCTCAATGGCTATATTGAGGAAGAGGTTTATGTCAAACAACCTCCTGGATTTGAGAACCCCAAGTTTTCGAGTCATGTATATAAGTTCTCCAAAGCCCTGTATGGACTCAAGCAGGCCCCCAGAGCATGGTATGAGAGGCTCAAGTCTTATCTTCTTAGCCATGACTTCAAAATGGGCGTAGTAGACTAGACTCTGTTCATCAGACACCATGAGTCGCATTTTCTCCTCGTCCAGATTTATATGGACGATATCATTTTTGGTGGCTCGTCTCATTTGCTTGTGTCTCAGTTTTCTGAGGTGATGAGCACAGAGTTTGAGATGAGTATGATGGGCGAGTTGAGTTACTTTCTTGGCTTCCAAATCAAGCAGACTCGGGAGGGTACTTTCTTGCATCAAGGCAAGTATACCCGTGACCTCATGAGGCGCTTCGATATGTCTTATGGGAAGCCAGCGATGACTCCTATGGCCACCACTGCTGTCCTCGAGCCTGATGAGGATGGTGAGCCTGCTGATCAAAAGGAGTTTCGGAGCATGATCGGCTCCCTCTTGTACCTCACCGCTTCGAGGCCAGACATACATTTCGCTGTGTGTCTGTGCGCTCGATTTCAAGCTTCTCCTCGCGCCTCTCACTGCCAGGCGGTCAAGCGCATCTTCAGGTACCTTCGTGCTACCACTGATTATGGTATTTGGTACTCTTCTTCTTCTTGTCTATCTCTTAGAGCCTTTTCCGATGCCGACTTTGCTGGCTGTAGGATAGATAGGAAGAGAACTTCTGGCACTTGCCAATTCATTGGCACTTCTCTTGTTTCTTGGTCATCTAGAAAGCATTCTGGGGTTGCACAGTAACATACTGAGGTCCAGTATGTTACTGCAGCCAGTTGTTGTAGCCAGGTTCTCTGGATGAGATCGACCTTGCGGGACTTTGGGTTAGAGATAGAGAGTGTGCCACTTTTCTGTGACAACACTTCTGCTATTCGCATTGCTAAAAACCCAGTGCAACATTCCCGGACCAAGCACATTGATATTAGATATCACTTCCTTAGAGACCATGTGGAGAAGGGAGCTATCGCGCTTCAGTTCGTAGAGAGTGATCTTCAGTTAGCCGATATCTTCACCAAGCCTTTGGATAGCTCCAGATTTGTTGTCTTGAGGAGTGAGCTTGGAGTCGTGAGCCCTTACGGCCTCTCGTGAGGGGGAGCTGGTTTGTATATTATGTATTATATGTTTTCTTCCAGCTTTTCTTTTCTTTGTGTTTCTTTTGGGTGACTTTGGGCTTGTTTTCTTGAGTTTAGTTCACTCACTTAGACTTCTGGCATGCCTTGCATTGACCTCTTATCTTGTGCTTTAGGTTGCTATCATGCGTGATTAGCTGTTCTCTCTTCTCTCTAGGTTGAGTTCTCTCACGCCTTATAAGTCTAGCGGTATTGGGCCTCCGGGTAGACAGGTCCTGTGCACTCCTTAGTTGGGATCTAGAGTCGCCTTCCTATGTCGATCTCTGGGAAGATAAGAGCGAGTCCGAGCCGTAGTGAGTCTCTTCTATCTTATCTATGCTCAATAGCCATCCGCTTTGCGCTCGACTTCTTCTCCTGATTCTGTTTTTCTGGTTTTTATTGAGTTCATTCGGGTTTTCTTTATGCCTAATCTTGATAATAACTCAACTTTAACCAGATTTGAGCTTAAAATTGATTCTTTTGTTGAGGGGGAATTTGGGAATCTGTTCGTGCATTTCATATAGACTACATTTCTTGTTTAATGAGCTTTGTCTATTATGCAATTGATTTCTTCTTCATGCTATACACCATGCTACATCATATGGAGGAAATCACTAGCTTAGATATGTCCAAGTTCATTTAACTTACTAAGCTTAAAAATGAAATATGCCTTAAATGAAAAACTTGATGAAACTTGTTGCTTTTACTTGCTAGGTTTCTTCTCTAGAGGTTTGTGCCATAATTTGAGAAATTTTGGAGTTCTCTAGAGTCCCTATAGCAACTTGGGTGAAACTAGTTTGATCCATTCTAGAGTCCTTCAATTGCTCATAAATCATTGTGCTAAAAATGAAAATTAAACAAAATTGACTCTTCTTATGCACATACGACTCAACACCTTGTATTCACAAGACCGCTTCCCATTGCACTTGGGATGAACTTGGAATACATCGTGTTTGACCTAGACCATCCTCTTAAGAGTTCATCTTGAGATGGTCACATATGGCTTGAGTCAATTGGTTGTCAAAAGAAAATGCAAATAAATTAAAAACAAAGACATATGTGGGTAAAGAATGCAAATAATGTCAAACATTTGCACCCCGCTATGTCTTGTATGATGATAAATCAAAATTTGCATTAAGTGATAAATGAGCCCGAAGGACCTTGTATGCTCTTCTAGATTCCCCAAAGTGTTGAGTAGGTTGAACTCTAGGTTTTCCTTTTGATCCTTAGAGTGGCTATTCTTCTATTTTTGAAACTAAAGCTAAGTGCTGCACTTGTCAAATCTTGCTAAAAAATGAAATATTCAAAACTAAGCTTGTATTTGCACTTGAACATGTCTTAGACTAGTCTAATCTAAAAATTGACTAGCTTGGTGTCATATCTTGTCATTGTGGTCAATTGGATAATCTTCAAAGCTCCCTTAGGTTACATTTCATGCATACATAAAAAGAGGGAGAAAATTCCATTTTGATGCCTATATTGCCAAAAGGGGGTGAAAATGTAGAAAAGGCAACATTAAAAAAAACATAAAAAATGTGAAAGCTGTGGTTTCTTATGATCTTTGTAAATCTTTGCTATTTCTTATGGATCATAATCACATTTGGCACTTATGATTGGTTTTTAGAGCTTTTGTGGAAAACTTGCTCTTTACATGGTCTTGCTCTAAATTCTTTCTGCCAACTTGGTCATGATTTTATATCTTTTTCTCCGGACCAAGTTTGGCTTTGCAAACAAATTGCTTTCTTCTTCTCTCATTCAAACTCAAATTTATGCCTTTTGTGTGGTTTGTCAATATACTCATCAAGGGGGAGATTGAAAGACCATGTGGAGGTCCATCCATGTTTGTGATGAGTATTTGACTTTATTTGAGCAAGGTGTGCTCAAGTTTGAGTTTGATTTGGATTGATTTTCAAAATAGAGCAATTTGAGTGGCTGGTCGGAGACCAGTCGTCCGACCCCGAGTGGTCGGGATGGATACCAGTGATCAGACCACGTGAGGTCGGGGTTTTGCTGGTCAGCATAGTGTATATCATTCTGTTGAAATCAAAATATGATTATATGTGTTGTTGGACTTTGCTATGTGATGTGTTTCCTTGTTTTTGATGGTTGCAGGACGACGGTGCTAGGTCATGGTGAAGCGGAGGATGACTGGGACTAGGCGAGGAGCGTCGGAGGTCCAGACGGTTGGGAGATCGCTGAAAGATGATCGGAGACGGAGTCTGGGCAAGTCAAGAAAACAAGGAAAGGAGATGATGCTAGCTAGATGCCGCGTGGATCAATGAGGGCCGTCGAATTGAGGTCTAGTTGATAGGTTAGCGGGTCTAGGTAGTATGCTTTGAAAACCGTGCAAGAAAATCCGGTATGTGTGTGGGTTTAGGGTTAGCCTTTGCATGGCTGTGTGTGTGGGTTAATCCTAGCCCTTAGATGAGTGCTCTAGGGTTGAGGGACTCATCCAAGTGTGGTAGGTGGCCCAAGAGTAGTATAAATAGGGGTGGAGGGATAGCCTCCTCCCCTTGAAGGTTTTTGAGGTTTTTGAATGCTCCTTTGAGCTTTGCCCACATGAAAGTGAGGCTTTGTAACCTATCCTTCCAGAAAAGAAAGTTTTATCCATCCATCTCTGAATTTATTTTGCGCATTTACATTATGTTTTTACTTTACGCTATTTAAATTCAGCATTTACTTTCCCGCAATTACATTCTCGCAATTTACTTTCACGCAATTTGGATTTGCCTCCCCTCCTTCTAAATGTTGTTGATCTTGGATGTTTTGAGTCTGTTCATATGGTTTTACATCTCTTTTGCACTCTTGGATTGAGTAGAGAACATCTTTTCTTTCAAGTTCCAACTTTGTTCAGAACTTGTTCTTTGCGCAGTATTTAGTATTTGATTTTTATAAACATCTAGAAAAATCCTTTTTAAGTGATTCTTGTTGGAAACGGTGCGGGACTCTGATATCCACCTGCAGCAAAATTTTGGAGTTCACTTGTTGCACCTTTTGGGCGCCATGAGGTGAAAACCGAGCCCAAACTTTCTGCTCGAAGTTCTTGGCTGACTGTGTTCTTCGATTTTTCCTGTTTTTTATATAAGGATTTTTGAGGAGAAATTTTGTGGAGTTCTTCATGACGCTTCTGTTCATAGGGAGAAAATTTCTCAAAATTTTTTGAGCAGCATAAACCCACCAACCTCCTGTTCAATTGGAGGACAATTTCTGGAAATTCTGCTTTTGCTTTTCTGAAAGTGGCTTTTGTGATTTGAATTGATGTCCTTTCTAAAACAAGAGTTGGATTGATTACTCTTTATCTTGGACACTAGACAACAAGGATTGTGACTCAAAAATCCCCACATATTTTATGGCACTTATCCATGCAAGCTAGGGGTACACATAGTTATCTAGTTTTTCGGGTTTTTCACGATTTCCTTTGAGCGATCTTGTCGAGGTTTGTGTTTGAGTATTTTGGGAAATATATTTGCGACCATTCACCCCCCCTCTGTTCGCCATTTCGATCTTTCAACAATCAACCAGCCTTTACTCTTACTTTTTCCTGTCGACTAGGAGTAGCTTTTGTAACTTAATCTTTGTAATTCGATCTTTATCAATAAAGTTGGGCATCGCCGATTGTTGATCTTCATCAATTACGCCCCAGGTTTGATTTATTCTGATTTTGTTGCACATCGCCTTCTTCAGAATTGATCTGCCTTTATCATCTAATTAGCCTTAATCGGCTAATTAGACTTACCCTGTTACTTCGATCTCGATCGGCTTCAAGCTGATTGGGTCTAAGCCGATTGATCTTCACGATCGGCTTTTGAGTGAATTTTATATTTTTTACCTTGTCGGTTACAGGTCAAATCGACTGGCACGCTGTGAACCCGGTGTTCATCTCGTGTGCTATTGTCAGAAACCCTACATCAAGTTTTTTGACGCCAACACTATCTTAATAAGGCAGATGTAAGTGTCGGACACTTACAGGCTTAAGAGTTAGTTTAATTAAGTAGGGCTATCAAAACAATTTTGAGCTGTGGGCATCAAGTTAATAGATTTACCATGAGATGTTTTCTATCAACCAAGAGTTGCATGTGTAGGAACGAACTAGCGATCAGAGGGGTGTGAATGAGCCCAAATCAAATTTCCCCAACTCGAAATAATCCAAACAAGCCCATAGATAATTTAATAAAAAGGTGAAAATCAAATGGAAGAAGTTTTCCTGCAAGTCTAGTATGACTGTACAAAGGACGGTATGACCCAGCTCAAAAAAACAGCAGGAAGAATAGAGCCAAGAACAGCACGAACTGAAAAGCTAATTCGAGGAATCTTTTGATCGGTTGAACAAAACTCATGAAACTTGGTAGATGTGATCTTAAGGATGTCAGGAATTTATTCCAACCTTCAATCGCAAGGATTGACGTCAAAGTTCTAACCTTTTTGCCCTGGAAGGAAAAACACACCAAGTTCAGACAAAACACAAGAACTTGATCTTGGACTTGCTCGTGGGAATTTGATGATCAATATGATCTTGGATAACCTCTCACTTGTCACAGCTAGCAAGAACTCAAGTCAAAATCTCTACAAACACGATCTATAAGAATGAATCATTCAAGTACACAAGATCGGTTTCTTGCTACAAAAACGCAACGATCCTTCGAAATAAAAGGCAATAGCAAGTAGAAGGAGGGGAGGCAAATCCAAATTGCATATAAGTAGATTGCAAGAATGAAGTGCGGAAATTAAATGCTTGAAAGTTGCTGAATTTAACGCGAAATGTAAGTTCAAGCATGATATAAAGTGTTTTGCATTTTTGGAAGGTAGGTTTACAAAGCTTCACAACAAAGCGATCTGATGGCCCTCCTTGATCCGAGTAGCTCTCTAGCTAGCATATGATCCATTCCTTGTCTTCTAGGTTCGCAATGACTCCATCTCCGATCATCTTCCAGCGATCCTCGGCTGTCTGGACCTCTCACGCACCTCGCCTAGTCCTGGTCATCCTTCACCTCACTATGACCTAGCACCGTCGTCCTGCGAACATCAAAAATAAGGAACCACATCACATAGCATTGACCACTTGGCTTAATGTTGAGTCGATGAGTCAACATGAGCATCGAGTAACCCTACTCGAGACTTATCAATTCTCACTCCACTGGAGTCACTCGACCATAAGCCGACGGGGCATTAATTGACCTAACCCGCCGTTTGACCTGGCAGCATCCCTACTCGATACTTCTCAATTCTCACTCTACTCGAGTCACTCGACCACTGGTCTTTGACCAGCCAAAGTCCAGACCACTCGAGATCCGACCACTGGTTTTCGACCAACCAAAGTCTAGACCACTGGAGGTCCGACCAATGGTCTTCGACCAGCCAAAGTCTAGATCACTCAAGGTTCGACCACTGGTCTTCGACTAGGAAAGACTCAAATCAAACTCATCCTTGAGCACCAAAAGCTCGAATGCAGTCAATTACTCATCATACACTTGGACCTCCACATGGTCTTTAAAGACCATGGGCATTTGAAGGACTCGAGTATGGATATACCTAGCTTCACCCAAGTTGCTATAGCAACCTAGAGAACTCCAAAATTTCACAAATTATGACAAATACTCTTATAGTAGAAACTTAGCAAGTAAAAGCAACAAGTTTCATCAAGTTTTCATTTAAAACTTTAATTTTCAAATTTTAACAAGCTTAGCAAGAGAAATTGAACTTGAACATATCTAAGCTAGCATTTTTCTTCATGAAAGTAGCAAGGTGCATAGCATGAATAATAGCTCATTTGCATAATAGACAAAGCTCATTAAACATAAAATAAAGTCTATATGCAATGCATGAATAGATTACCAAACTCCCCCTCAACAAGTGAATCAATTTTAAGCATAAATCTAGTTCAAATTGAGTTATTAGAAGAATTAAGCTCAAAAAGGTCCAACTGAACTCAACAGAAACCAGAAACACAGAATGAGGAGAAGAAGTCGAGAAGCTGCAAACTGGGTGACTATAGAGCATAGAAAAGATAGTAGATAACACTTCGGCTCAGAGACACCCAGGAGATGCAAAGGAAAAGAAAGGCTGGAAGAAAATATATAATACATAACATACAAACCAGCTCCCCCTTACAATAAGCCGTAAGGGCACACAACTCCAAGCTCTCCTCTCAAGGACAAAAACCTAGATGAATGATCGAAATGGCGATCAGAGGGGGTGTGAATGATCCCAAATAAAATTTCTCCCCACTCAAAATACTCCAAACAATCTCGCAATAAAAATTTGAAACACCCAAATATTTTCATTCAAACTGGTGCTTCTCAGATTCGCAGACCCTCCAAAAACCCGAACAACTAGACAACTATGTGTACCCCTAGCTTACATGATTAAGAACCATGAACCATGTTAGGGATGTTTTAATCACAATCTTGGTTGTCAAGTGTCCAAACAAAACTAAATCAATTCAAAAACTTCTTTTCTAAAAGAGATAAAGTTAAAACAACAAAGTCTCTTTTCAGAAAAGTAAAAGAAGATTTTCCAGGAATTATCCTCACTTGGAGTATGTGGTTGGTGAGTTTCTGTTGCTTTAAAATTTTTGGGAATTTTGTTCCCTGTGAAAAGTTGAGTCTTGAAACAGTCCACTAGAAATCACCTCAAAACGCTTTGTAGAATAAACATGAAAAATCAAGCATTACAGACAATCAGGAACTTCGATTAGAAAGTTTGAGGCTCAGTTTTCACTTCATAGCGCTCAAATGGTGCAGCCAGTGGACTCCCAAATTTTTTCAGAGATGGATATATGAGTCTTGCACCATCTTCAACAATAAACACGCAAGAATAATGTTTCTAGATTTTTCTAAAAATCAAAGACTGACTACTGCGCGAAGAACAAGTTGTGGACAGAATGACAACTTGATAGAAAACTTGATCTTTAGTCTATCCTAGGGTGCAAGAGAAGTGTAAAACCATATAAACATCCTCAAGATATATTAAAACAACAGCATTTAGAAGGAGGGGAGGCAAATCCAAATTGCGAGAAAGTAAATTGTAAGAATGTAAATGCGGGAAAGTAAATGCTGAATTTAAATTGCGTAAAGTAAAGACATAATGTAAATGCGCAATTTAAATTCACAATAAAGTAAAGAAAATTTTTGAATTTTCTGGATAAGCCTCACTTGATGTGGGCAAAGCTCAAAGGAGCAACTCAAACCTTCATGGGGGGAAGGCTACCCCTCCACCCATATTTATACAACTATTGGGCCACCTACCACCCTTGGATGAGCCTCTAAACCCTAGAGCATCTATCAAGGGCTAGGATTAACCCACTCAACCAGCCATTCAATGGTTCACCCAAAACCCACAACACATAATGGGTTTTCTTGCACGGTTCTCAAAGCACATTAACTAGACCCGCTAACCTATCAACTATACCAAGATCCAATGGTCCTCAATGATCCACGTAGCACCTAGCTAGCATCTCATCCGTTCCTTATCTTCACGGCTTGCCACGACTTCGTCTCCGATCATCTTCCAGCGATCCCCGACCATCTGGACCTCCGAAGCTCCTCGCCTAGTCCCGGTCATCCTTCGCCTCACCATGATCTAGCATCATCGACCTGCAACCATCAAAATTAAGGAAACTCCTCACATAGCAATGTTCAATCATAAAAAATGCTCACAATTAATTATGTCTCAATCATCAATCGGTTCTATCGCCAACCACAGGCCGGTAGTGCCGCAAGAAGCTAACACAACTCAAATTGCTTCCTTTTGAATTCCAATTGAAATCAAACTCAAACCTGAGCACACCTTGCTCAAATAAAGTCAAATACTCATCACAAACATGGATGGACCTCCACATGGTCCTTCAATCACCCCCTTGATGAGTATATCGACAAACCACACAAAAGGCATAAATTTGAGTTTGAAAATAAAAGAAGAAAAGCAATTTGATTGCAAAAATCATACTTAGTCCAATTGAAAGAGAAAGCAAGTCATTGACCAAGTAGATGACAAGATTTTCAAAGCTCAACACAAGAAAGAACCATTTTTCGACAAGAGCTCCAAAAACCAAGAAATCTCTCAAAAGGCTCAATATTACTCATGACCCAAATGTAAGGACAATTGTTCAACTTGGTCAGGAGAAAGCATCTTTTTAAATTTTCTTCCCTATAAGATGCCTTTTCTACGTTTTCTCCCCCTTTTGGCAATATAGGCATCAATTTTTCTTATAAATTCATGAAAAGCAATCTAAAGAGCTTTGAAGATTATCCAATTAATCATGATGGAAAGTTATTACACCAAGCTTGTCAATTTCAGAATATGACTAAACTAAGACATGTCCAAGACCAAAACATGTTGTGAAGAAGCTTAGTTTACAATATTTCATTATAGCAAGATTTGACAAGTGCAAAACTTAGCAAAGTTTCAAAGCTAGAAGCAAAACCACTCAAGGATCAAATGGAAAACCTAGAGTTCAACCTACTCAACACTTTGGGGAATTTTGAAGTGCATATAAGGTCCTTCAAGCTCATTTTTCAATTTATACAAAAAAATTTTAAGACTTTGAAAAACATAGCGGGGTGCAAATGTTTGACATTATTTGCATTCTTTACCCACTTATGTGTTTGGTATTTGCATTTCTTTTATTTTATTGATTGACTCAAGCCTTTATCGATCATCTCAAGCGTAACTCTTAAGAGAATGATCTTGGTCAAACACAACATATTCCAAGTTCATCCCATATGCAAGGGGAAGCAGTCTCGTGAATATAAAGTGTTGAGATCAATTTTGCACAAAAGAGTCAAACTTTTCTTGATTTCAATTTAGCACATATGAGCGATTCTGAAGGACTCAAATATGGATCAACCAAATTTCACACAAGTTGCTATAGGGACTCTAGAGAAATCCAAAATTTCACAAATTATGGTAAATACTCCTAGAGAAGAAACTTAGTAAGTAAAAGCAACATGTTTCATCTAGTTTTCATTTAAAGCTTTCAAATTTTTAGATTTTAATAAGCTTACCATGATAAATGAACTTGGACATATCTAAGCTAGTGATTTTCTTCAAAAGATATAGCATGATGTATTTCATGAAGATTGAGTCAATTGCATAATAGACAAAGCTCATAAAACATAAAATGCAGTCTAAATGCAATGCATGAACAGATTCCCAAACTCCCCCTCAACAAATGAATCGATTTTAAGCTCAAATCTTGTTAAAGTTGAGTTATTATCAAGATTAGGCATAAAGAAAACCCAAATGAACTCAATAACAACTAGAAAAAAAACAGAGTGAGGAGAAGAAGTCAAGAAACTGCAAACTGGATGGCTATAGAGCATAGAAAAGATAGAAGAGACTCAATACAGCTCAGACTCACTCTTATCTTCCCCAGTGACTGACATAGGGAAGCTGACTCTAGATCCAACTAAGGAGTGCACACAGACCCTGTCTACCTAGGAGGCCCAACACCTGCTAGACTTATAAGACTGTGATGGAACTCAACCTAGAGAGAGGAGAGAACAGCTAATCACGCATGATAGCAACCTAAAACACAAGATAAGAGGTCCATGCAAAGCATGCCAGAAGTCTAAGTGAGTGAACTCAACTCAAGAAAAAATAAGCCCAAAATCACCCAGAAGAAAACACAAAGAGAAAAGAAAAGCTGGAAGGGAACAATATTATACATAATATACAAACCAGCTCCACTCAAGATAGGCAATAAGGACTCATGACTCCAAGCTCACTCCTCAAGGCAACAAATTTGGAGCTATCCAAAGGCTTGGTAAAGATATCGGCTAACTAAAAATCACTCTCTATGAACTAAAGCACGTATCCCCCTTCTCCACATGGTCTCTAAGGAAGTGATATCTAATATCAATGTGCTTGGTCCGGGAATGCTGCACTGGGTTCTTTGCAATGCAAATAGCAGAAGTGTTGTCATAGAAAAGTGGCACACTCTATCTCTATCCCAAAGTCCCGCAAGGTCGATCTCATCCAGAGCACCTGGCTGCAGCAACATACTCGGCCTCAGCGGTGGACTATGCAACTCCAGACTGCTTCCTAGACGACCAAGAAATAAGAGAAGTGCCAATGAATTGGCAAGTGCCAGAAGTTCTCTTTCTATCGATCCTATAGCCAACAAAGTCGGCATCGGAAAAGGCTCGAAGGGATAGACAAGAAAAAGAAGAGTACCAAATACCATAATCTGTGGTAGCACGAAGATACCTGAAGATGCGCTTGACCGCCTGGCGGTGAGAGACGCAAGGAGAGGCCTGAAATCGAGCGCACAGACACACAGCAAAATGTATGTGCTTTTCTTGATTTTTATTGTGCTTTTCTATTTTATTTGAAATTTTGTTGAATTTTAATTATTTCATGTTGTATTTATTTAATTGAGCCTCTTTTATTATCTTTGAGTATTCTGAGAAAATTATGAATGATCTTTCTTGGAAACATTTAATTGGAGTTTGGAATGTTTAAACTTGAAAATGAACCATTTGCATTTTTCTTGAATTAATCTCAACTTAATTTGACTTTTCTAAACAATGAAAAGATTTATTTTGATTAATATATTCCTCAAACAAAAGATTTCCAGTCGCAGTTGGGTTCATTGTGCTTCAATGAATTTTTCTATATTTTCGGAGATTTTTCTGAATTTATTTGCTAATTATTTGAATTCCTGGAATTATATTAATTACGAAATGATTTTAATTTTCTAAAATCTCCTCGGGCCGAATCTCCCTCTGGCCCACTCCTATTCTCGCTAGGCCCGGCCCGCATCGGCCTGCCTTCGCCTCCGCCCGGCATGCTCGCTTCGCCCGTACGATGCTCGCCGCGTGCACGGCCGACATGACTCCGCGCCGCGCTGCCTCAAACCCTACGCGCCCCACCGTTTGATCTCGATCCGACGTGTTTCGTCGAGCCGTGTGGCTGTTTGGTGTGAGCCGTCGGATCTGCGCCCCGTGTGCCGGATGGAGCCACGTCGCCACGCGCTGCCGCCGTCGCCAGGAAAACCTAGCCGCCACAATCTCCGCACGCCCCGTCCGCCGCCGTATCGTTTTCCGTGATTGGCGCGCCTCCCCAGGCTATTTAAGCCGCCGCCGCTCCTTGTCTGAGGTTCGCCTCCCCAGGAGCTACCAAAGTTGAAATTGGAAGTTGTTCCGAAAGGATTTCTAGCCGCTTTGGAGGTGAAGCCAACTCTTGAGGATGAAATCAGAGAAGGTCAGAAAGTTGATGAAAAGATCAATAGAATCAAGTCCAAGAAAGAGGGAGGCTTAGCCAAAGATTTCACTTTGGATGATTAAGGTATTATGTGGTTTAAAGGTCGAATTTGTGTACCGAATGAGAAGGAGCTTAAGCAGTTGATTCTGGAAGAAGCTCATGATTCAAAGTATTCGATTCATCCAGGAAGTGCTAAAATGTATCAAGATCTTAAGGAGAGATTTTGGTGGTCAAATATGAAACGTGAAGTTGCTGAGCACGTTGCTTTATGTGATGTGTGCCAAAGAGTAAAAGCTATGCATCAAAGACCTGCTGGTTTGTTGTAGCCATTAAGGATTGCTGAATGGAAGTGGGAGGAAATCGGTATGGATTTTGTTACTGGTTTGCCTAGGACCCAGAGAGGTTATGATTCCATATGAGTCATTGTTGATCGTTTGATCAAAGTTGCTCACTTTATTCCAGTGAATACTACTTATTCAGGAGATCACTTGGCATAGCTATATATGTCAAGGATTGAATGTTTGCGTGGAGTGCCAGAAAGATATTAGACAAAGGTACCCAATTTACCTCGAGATTTTGGAATAAATTGCGTGAAACTATGGGAACTCATTTGAACTTCAGTACAGCATATCATCTGCGGATAGATGGTCAGATAGAGAGAGTGAATCAGATTCTGAGGACATGTTGAGAGCTTGTGCTATAGCTTGTGCTACATCGTGGGACAAATGTTGCCGTATGCAGAATTCAGCTATAATGACAATAGCAGGCAAGTTTGCAAATGTCACCATTTGAAGCCTTGTATGGTCGTGCCTGTCATACCCCATTGAAATGGAATGAGACCGGATAGCGTTTGGTATTTGGGCCTGATATTCTTAAAGAAGCTGAAGATCAAATTGCTATGATCAGAGAAAGGTTGAAGATAGCACAGCAAGGCAAAAGAGGTACCCAGCTTAATCAACGCCGAGGTGGAGTTCTCAACCTAATGATTATGTGTATCTTAGGTCATCTCTCTCAAAGGAGTTACGATATTCCAAGCAAAAGGAAAGCTTGCCTTTAAATATGTTAGACTGCTCGTAATCTTGGTATGAAGAGGAGAGGTCGCCTACAAGCTTGAGTTGCCCAAGTTTGTTGCTGGAATCCATGATGTGTTTCATGTGTTGCAAGTGAAGAAGTGCCCACGAGTGTCAGAGGAACAGATGCCATTGCAAGTCATTGTTTTGCAAGAGAGTCTTACCTGCAAGGAGCAGCCGATCAAAATTTTGGATGTAATGAAGCGCAAGACCAAGAGCAAGTTTGTTCGCTTTGCAAAGTTTAGTGGAGCCATCATTCAGAAAATGAAGCAACTTAGGAGCGTAAAGAGGATCTGAAGTCAGAATCCCCAAACTATTCTCTAGCCATCCTGAATTTCGGGGTCGAGATTCCGTTTAAGGGGGGAGGTTTGTAACACCCCAAATTTTGCTTTTCTATTTTATTTGAAATTTTCCTGAATTTTAATTATTTCATGTTGTATTTATTTAATTGAGCCTCTTTTATTATCTTTGAGTATTCTGAGAAAATTATGAATGATCATTATTGGAAACATTTAATTTGAGTTTGGAATGTTTAAACTTGAAAATGAACCATTTGCATTTTTCTTGAATTAATCTCAGCTTAATTTGACTTTTCTAAACAATAAAAAGATTTATTTTGATTAATATCTTCCTCAAACAAAAGATTTCGATCATGATTGGGTTCATTGTGCTTCAAGGAATTTTTCTGTATTTTTGGAGATTTTTCTGAATTTATTTGCTAATTATTTGAATTCCTAGAATTATATTAATTCGAAATTGATTTTAATTTTATAAAATCTCCTCGGGCCGAATCTCCCGCCGGCCCGCTCCTATTCCCGCTCAGCCTGGCCCGCGTCTGCCTGCCTTCACCTCCGCCCGGCCCGCTCGCTTCGCCCGTCCGATGCTCGCCGCGTGGACGGCCGAGATGACTCCGCGCCGCGCTGCCTCAAACCCTAGCGCGCCCCGCCGTTTGATCTCAATCCAAAGTGTTTCGTCGAGCTGCGTGGCTGTTTGGTGTGAACTGTCGGATCTGCGCCCCGTGTGCGGTCCGGATGGAGCCACGTCGCCCCGCGCCGCCGCCGTCACCAGGAAACCCTAGCCGCAGCAAACTCCGTGCGCCCCGTCCGCCGCCGTATCGTTTTCCGTGATTGGCGCGCCTCCCCAGGCTATTTAAGCCGCCGCCGCACCTTGTCCGAGGTTCGCCTCGTTGCGCTGCCCTTTTTGCCCTAGCACCAGCATCCTGAGCCACCGCCGTTCGCCCGTGCAAGCTCGCCGAAGCCTCCGCCGTCGTTTTTCGCCGCTTGCTCCCCGTCCATTGCGTCTCTGCCGTCGCCGTTGGTACCCGTGTACTCATCGCACCGAGCCGCTTCGAACGCGTCAGAAGACGTCGCCGGAGATCTTCTGGAGCGCCATTGTGCTCGTCGTCTTCCTCGACTCCGGTGAAGAACGCCGCCGTGCCATCGCCGCTGCCCGGGAATCGCCATCGACAGTCAGATCTGTAACCAGCGGTAAGGATCAAGCCACGTCGCCTTTTCTACAGTAAACAACTCCGTCAACCTTAGCCGTTAGATCTTTATCATTCGGTTCCGATCTCGCCGCGTCATCGTCAGTTTCTTCGCCGTCGCCGCCGTTGGATCCGCCTCGGTCGGTTCTGATCATGCCGCGTGTCCCCGCTGCTGTCGTTGTGGTTGTCAGATCCAAGTCGTCGGATTCAAACCGAACGGTTGGGATCGCACCGCGCACCGGGCCAGTCCCGTGCTACCACGTGTCACGCGGAAATCGAGGCATCACCACCGACGGTTTCACTGACATCACCGCCTTTGATCTTCGCCGTCCGATCTGAGATTATCGCCGTCGCGTGTGTTATTCGCTTCTGTTGGATCCGTGCCACGTGTCATCCATCCAAAGGTGCCACGTGCGTGCTTGCTTCAGCTGGTGCACGGGCACAGTGCCACCGGTTCACCGTGGACTAGCGCCAGCCGTGGATTGCGTCCATACACCGGTGACGCATGTCGCACCGTGGTTGTGCCACGTGTCAGCACCCGATTGGGCCACATGTCCGATGACGTCAGCATGACGTCATAATCGGATTTTTCTTCAGAATAATATTCGGCCGAATATCATTTGCTGAGGTCAGCATGACGTCATTAATGCTTTTTTCCAGTGTAAAAGTAATTCAGTAAATTCGGATTTTCTATTTTCAGCTATTTCAGTATTTATTCCAATCTTTGAATAGCTATATCTTTTGCATTTAAACTCCGATTGAGTTGATTCCAGTTTCTAAAAATTTGTAAAATCATGCTCTATTTAATGGTGAGTTTTATTTAATTTTTATAGTTGATATTGCTCTCTAATTGGGGTACGCGTAGATGTTGTATTGTGCGACGCATCTGAGGAAAATTCGTCGACTCAAGACCAAAGTTCAGGGGAAGAATAAAAGCTTTTCTAAGGCATGTTGTGCTTTGATCATGTTGAACCCATGTTTACAAAATCGATATATTGTTTTTACGCTATTGCATATAATTTCAAGTATACAATTGTTTTCAATTTAAATTGGGATTAGCTATGATACCAAATTGATCAATATCCTACCTTGCCAATTGTATGCCATGATCTAATTGTCACCCTAGAATGTGGAATTATAGTTGGTTAATATTAATAATCAACATGGGAGGATTTAGACCGTAATAGTTGCTTAGCCATGCCACGTCATCACATGTTCTGGAATCATTGATAACTAATTTTGACTAATGGAATATGGAACGATGTTATGAACTTGTGTGTCATGTGTGGTCACACGATGAGATTGAGTTGTGGGGGCGAGAGGATGTCCCGCAACGAGGTTAAATTGTTGAAGGCACATGGTGCTTGGTAATCAACTGGGGTGATCATGTTTTAGATTGGGGCAAGTGGCAAGGGGCGAGCATGCCAAGGTGGGCCCGATGGGCAGGGGGTATGTGGAAGTCTTACCTCGATCATCCTAAGGACTTAACCTTGCAAGCCTTTGACCTGAGTCTTACTTGCAACCACACGTTTGGAATGGGACAGACCTAGTTGATTAGGGTTCTGATATCTTTCCTCTGATACCTCAGGGTGACAAAGACACGGGGTGTATCTATGCGGGAGCGTACACTGTCTTTGCGGCTTGGTACCCATCCAACGGTGTTGGCACATCCTATACTTCTACTGCATCGCGTGAGAGGAGTGGTAGCGAAGGCAACACCGGAGAGGTTCTTTGGTTAAGGTAGAGGTTCCTGAATGGCTTTGTTGTGAATTCTCTGCCGGTACACCAAAGGAAGTGTGCTAATGGCCAGGCACAAAGAGAATATCACGTCGTATGGGTAAAGTGCATAACCTCTGCAGAGTGTATAATCTATTGGAATAGCCGTGTTCACGGTATTGAGTAATGCTCGAAAATTACAGTCGAGGGTTAGACTCTTGTTAAACATAACTTATTGGGATGGCAGGATGCCATGGAAAGTGGAATTTGACTTAGGATTTGTGGAATATAAGAACCCGGGTACCCTCATGACAGGCCCAAGGGGGAGGCCCAGAGGATACTCCCCGCGTCAGGCCCCACTGCCGTGCGCAAGGGGACATATCCTAAAGGAAGTTGAACTTATATTTGGATATGATAGATATGGTTGTAATCCGAGTCGTTAATAGGGTAGATTAATATGTAAACACTATCCTGTAACCGACTAGAATCTTGTAACCGATCAGAATCTCTTAACAGATCAGGACTCTGTAAGCCGCCCCACCCCCGCTATATAAGGGAGAGGGTGGGCAACAACATAGGGATGGAACCATCCAAGCCTAGAGAAACCAAGCCATAGACCATAGCACACCTCATATCGCCCAGAGCATATCACGCTTTGAGCAACCTCAGATCCTGAGATCAAGATAATTCCAAAGACACAGATTAGGTATTATCTCCTTCGCGAGAGCCCGAACCTGTATAATCCCTTGTCTTGTGTGACCATCAGGTTTGAGATCCAGCGCCTACCTCATAAATTTATTGCCGACTACAAAAGTTGATAGTTGGCGCGCCAGGTAGGGGAAGCGCTATAATCTTTTCCTACAGAGTCGATGGCAGCGATCGGCGAAATCACCACCACCTTCATCTCCGGCCAGGCTTTCCGCTTCGGGAGCCTGGACTTCGTCGCAGATGCGCGTGGAGAACTTGTCCGCCTAGACTTGAACCGGATCCAATCTGGTAAAGATCAGGCCGACTCATTTCAGGTATGTCACTTTGACTTGGCAGGCAAACCAGTCGGCCTCGCGAGGAATTGCTGCGATATTCGTGGCATCTTCGCGATAGAAGAGCAAAAGACCGATCTCCAACGCCAACAAAAAGAACAAGAAGCTGCGGGGGAAGATCGTCTTCGTATGGGTAAGGAGGTATAGGTGCGATCGCTTTGATCTCGCAGTCGCAATGTCCGCGAGGACATCCTGCAATCCAGGTTGGGAGATCAAGTTGTCTTCCACACGCCAATGCAGAACATCGTCGCCTCCAAGATGCTTCTCGACAAACTAGACCCGATAATTGCATCGGATAGCTCGACGGCACCGATCGTGGCCCAGATCATGGCCATGGTGACGGCGGCCGCAATTCAGCAAAATCAGGAAAAGCCGGTAGGTGAAGCGCACTCGCGCTCCCACGCGGCTTCGGCGCGCCACGAGCCTACGCCGCGCTCGAAGCGCCAACTCGGCGGCCACGAGCCACGCCGCGCCGGCGCCACCTTCAAGACGCCACGAGCCACGCTGCGCCCGAAGCGTCACCTTCGCAGACGCCACGAGCCTCGCCGCCCCGAAGCGCCACTTTCGCACGGCCACAAGCCTCGCCCGCTCCCGAAGCGCCACCTTTCGCCGGCCACGAGCCACGCCGCGCCATGAGCGCCACCTTCGGCGGCCACGAGCCTACGCTGCGCCCGAACGCCACCTTCGGCGCGCCACGAGCCTACGCTGCGCCTCGAGCTCCACCTTCGCACGGCCACGAGCCACGCCCGCGCCCCGAGCGCCACCTTCGGCACGACCACTAGTCTACGCCTGCGCCCCGAGCACCACCTTTGGCACGTCCACGAGCCACGCCCACGCCCCGAGCGCCACCTTTGGCACGGCCACGAGCCTACGCCTGCGCCCCGAGCGCCACCTTCGGCATGGCCACGAGCCACGCCTGCGCCCTGAGCGCCACCTACAGCTCATCTACAAGCCTACACCTGCACCACGAGCAAAAATGGCATGATCGTCAGCAACATATGGAGCATAAAGTAGCTAAGTCGCTTTTTACTCAATTGTGTTATTATAAATAAAATTGTTGACTTTCCTGACTTGCTACTTAGTTGACCCACAACTAAGCAGTAAGTCGGGGGCTACACCTAATAGTGTGCGCATGCACACATCTTTTTTTGAGTTGTATTTTTCTTCATTTGCTTAACGATTGCAAGTGAATCCGAGTGCGATAACTCCGAGTTGTGAAGCTTTGACCCCATGAACGGCGAACTTTAGTCACCCAAAACACGTGCCTGGGAAAAAGAGCCATGAGCCGACTCCCAACGCTCGGGGGCTAGACAGTCGGGCAGAGTGCTTAAACAAAAAGAGTCAAACCACTCGAATGAATTCAAAATCAATAAGAAAAAAGAGTAAAAAACTCTAAAATTATATATACACCAGTCGAACATCACATCCGAGTGAATTGTTTTTACATTGCCTAAGTTCTGCATATACATGATTTCAGGGCTAAATTTGGATGCGACGTGTGTGAGCCAACGCTTCAATGACGACATCAGCAACTGCGGCAACGAATGAATTTAAATGGAGTGGCGCTAAATTTTGCCTTGAGCGGGAAAAGCGTTTTGACTTCTGCATATCGTTTGGGATACAGTATGTCCCAAGATGAGCCGACTGCTAGAATTCCAATAATGGAGCTAGGAACCACTCGGAAAGTTTAACGCGTGGAGCTCTATTGAGTCCTTCACTATCTCTTTGCCAACAACAGGGCACTCGGCTGTAAAGGAAAACTAGTCGGGAAGCTGCATCAAGAACTGGAAGCACTCGGCGTGAAGCATGACTCAGTTGGGCTGCAACCAGGAAGGCGGCAACTCGATCGCAAAGGACTCGGGGCTCTTGTGGAATATAAGAACCGGGTACCCTCATGATGGGCCCAAGAGGAGGCCCGAAGATACTCCGCGTCGGGCCCATTGCTGCGTGCACAAGCGGACATATCCTAAAGGAAGTTGAACTTATATTTAGATATGATAGATACGGTTGTAATCCGAGTCGTTAATAGGGTAGTTAAAGATGTAAACTCTATCCTGTAACTGACTAGAATCTTGTAACCGATCGGAATCTCTTAACCGATCAAGACTCTGCAAGCCGCCCCACCCCCGCTATATAAGGGAGAGAGTGGGCAACAACATAGGGATGGAACCATCCAAGCCTAGAGAAACCATGCCATAGAGCATAGCACACCTCATATCGCCCAGAGCATATCACGCTTTGAGCAACCCCAGATCCCAGAGATCAGCATAATTCCAGCACACAGGATTAGGGTATTATCTCCTCCGCGAGAGCCCGAACTTGTATAATCCCTTGTCTTGTGTGACCATTAGGTTTGAGATCCATCGCCTACCCCATAAATTTATTGCCGACTACAAAAGTCGACAGATTGGAAACTTGTTTTACTTGTCAAATGTTGAATCTATCTATTATTATTATTTGATTTACTACAATTTCAATCTATTTACTGTATTCTTTTATAAATGCTGCTTTATTGCAAAATAGCCATGATAACCTTACCTTTGTACTAAGCCATGCATATAGAATACTAGACTTGCATTCTGTGTACAACTTGTTGAGTGCTTTATGTACTCACCCCTTGCAACACACAAAATCATCAGTTGAGGAGAAGACTTCAACTTCGAACGAGGAGAAGTTCCACGAGGAGGCGATTATCTAGGAGTTGAACCTTGTCAGTTGCCTATGGTATATTGATGGGATTTGTCGACGTTCTTCATTCCGTTGTTGTTTATTTATTTCGAGTTGAAGCCACCAAGGCCTCACAAGTGTAAGTTTGACCCTTAGGTCGTTCAATAGTTCTATATTAATAGATGAAATCTTTATTTATTATTCCGCTGTGTATGATTGTGATATTTCATCTATGTTGAGACTGTGTGCACTAGCGTGATCCTGGACTAGTGCTGAATACCCAGAGGGTCCGGATTTGCATATTCGGGTCCCGACAGATATCTTCCACATAGATCTGGACGAGAAGAAATGTGACTCATGGTGTTTGATGAACAGAGTCTTGTCTACTATGCCCATCTTGAAGTCATGGCTGAGAAGATAAGACTTGAGCATCCTATTCCAAGCTTTGGGGTCCTGCTTAAGTCCATACAAAGCTTTGGAAAGCTTGTATACATGACTCGAAAACTTGGGGTTCTCAAATCCTAGAGGTTGTTTAACATAAATCTCTTCCTCAATATAGCCATTGAGGAATGCACTCTTGACATCTATTTGATAGAGCTTGAAGCCCCGGGATGCAGAGAATGCAAGCAAGATCCTAATAGCCTCTAGTCTAGCTACAAGGGCAAAGGTCTCCTCAAAGTCAAGACCCTCAACCTGAGAAAAGCCCTGTGCAACTATCCTAGCCTTGTTGCGAATGACAACCCCATCCTCACTCTGCTTGTTTTTGAACACCCACTTGGTCCCAATGACATTATGACCAGATGGACATTCTACAAGCTGCCAGACTTTGTTCCTCTCAAAGTTTTCAAGTTCCTCATGCATAGCATTAGTCCAAAACTCATCAGATAATGCATGAGTCACATCCCTCGGCTCAAGACTCCAGACTTTGACTTGGCAAAACTGGACAAACCTGATTTTGAGCGAGTGACCCGATCAAACAGATTGCCGATGATTTGATCAGGTGGATGAGGATGCTGAATATGACGGGGAGGTCTAGAAGCAAAAGTGGCCTCTACCTCATGCACAGAATAGGTAGGAGCAGAGCCACTAGCTGCATGAGAGTCAGAAGGCAAGGGCTGGCCTTCCTGAGGTGCAGAAATGGAAACAGGTGGCACCTCAGGTGTAGAGCGAACTTGTAGGATCGAAATATACTAATCTAGCAATCAGAGGGGGGTGAATGATTGCGCGGAAGCTAAAATCAAATTTTTGATCTACTAAAACTTCACCCCAATTCGGACTCAAATAATTGCTTCGTATTCAACAAAACAGAGTTAGATGCATTCGGTAAATCGCTAATTTCTGGAGATCCAACCGTCGGATTGACCTGCAATTTGAACTGTAGAAACCAGATTCCAATACGAATCTAGTCAAAAAGGAATCAACTCGATCGGACCTACGGATCAAAAGTTATTAACCTCGCAAGTATGCTGTGACAGATTATGACGAGAATTGACCAAACCCTAATTTCGTGATTAATCACAATCTACAAAAGATTAACCAACGAAACTTTCAGGAACTCTAAATTGATACCCTAGAAAGGTTTTAGATGGATCAAATCAAGATTAAACTTGTTGAATCAAGAGAGACAAAGAATCAATCTACTAAATCGAAACCGAGCAGCCAAACTAAAAATTCAGAATACTGTAGCAAACCACGCACGAACAAACCAGAAACCGAGCGGTCGTATGAACAGTAACCTCGCATGAACAGTAGCAAATAGCGAATCATCATGGCGTGGATGTTTCTGTAGCCTCGCGATTTTCCTTCGCTTCTCGTCTGCTCGCTGCAAGGAACTCCAGGCGCAAGAAGAAATTGATTTTATTTCTTTTTGTCTAATTTGGTTAGAGTACTCCAAACAAAAGAGTACAAACCCTAAAACCTAGCTCTCTCGTCTAAACAGGAGACAGCCCTCTCCTATTTATAATGAGCAACGATTCGCATGCATATCCATCCGCCCAACATAGCCCAATACATGCAAATCGCCCCAATCAATTACAAGCGCACGCGGACGGCCCACTGCCGCGCTCGCGTGACTAACCAGCCTCTATGTGCACGTTCTCTGGCGAGCGTCCCGCATGACATCCTTGACCACTAAGACCTCGGTTCCTCCTGAACCTAGTCCGAACCTCGGTTCCTCCATGAACCTAGTTCGGTCCGTCATCGACCACGTTAAGCCTCAAGCAACACACGCACATGAGTAAACAAGAAACAACTCGAGCACAAGTCCACGACTTGACTCAACATCAATCCATGCAACCACTCACACGAGCGCATTGCATAAAGCAAAACCATTACCATGCTATCACAAGCATATCAAGTAAACATCCAAACGGCATATGCAAAAGCACCACACATGCCATGAGCACAACCACTTTGCAATGCCAATTTCATCACTAAGCCAATTTTTCACACATGATCTTACAATCTCCCCTTGATGAAAACATTGGCAACACCAATAAATTGAACATTGGCATTCACCTCATAAGAAAAGTTTTGAAATCAAAAGGTTTCAAAATCAAAAGCCAAAGTGAAAACACAAAATCTCCCCTTTGACAAATACATAAAGTGAAAAACTCCCTAGGTGAAAATAAGAAAAATCTCCCCCTAAGAAGAATAATGTGAGTGAATGATTGAATATCACTTATACAAGAACATGTGCATGTGTAAAGTGCATGTAAAAAGTTCTCCAAAGTGGCAAAGTTCTCCCCCTTTGACAATGGATTCATCAAGAACACAAAGAGAGAAAACAAAATCTTTTTGTTTTTTTAAATTGACAATTTTTTTATGTAATGAGCATTCTAAGTCATCCACAAATGTTGCAAATTCATCACCAAGTCATGCTATCAAAAATACTTGCACCCTCAAATCTACACATAGACAATGTAGAATAAGCATAACTAGAAATTAAGTATTATTAACAATTTATTGCATGGCATGATCTCCTTTCTCAACAATCTCAAAACCTGAAAACATTGAATTTTGTGCACTTTATTGATACTTGAAAATCGATTCATTGATTGATTGCAACAATAACAATTACAAGGAATTATATGCACCATCGACCTTACTTTT
The DNA here is from genome assembly GCA_036346275.1 of Otatea glauca. Taxonomy (NCBI): domain Eukaryota; kingdom Viridiplantae; phylum Streptophyta; class Magnoliopsida; order Poales; family Poaceae; genus Otatea; species Otatea glauca. Next base: position 32,305,520 of record CM070727.1, on the reverse strand, counting down.
CAACTATGCCAAGCCTCATTTCATAAGCTTAAGGTTTCATAGTTTGGTCATACACAACCTCTTCCAAGTTCATATCAAAGTGCAATGATAAGCGGTCTAAGTAAAGAAGAAGTGCGATAGTACATAACCTTGATCTTGCATTTACCAACAATCACTCTTTGAGCTTTAGCACTTAATTTTGATAAATTTCATATTTAGCACTTTTGAGCAGAATCAAGATAGCCAAGAAGGTTCAACCATGACAAGATTTAATTCAAGTTGTCATTCCAATTAAATAGTCATGACATAAACTACACCATATATGCATAAACATGAAGTTGCAACGACCTTGTAGCATAAACATGGCTTCAAATGACATATATGTATGATATATAATGCTCATTACTTTTTCATTGTTTTTCATTTTTTGTTTTTCATTTACTGAAACACACAAAATAAAAGTATGTTAACAAAATTTTACAAAGTTTTCACAAACTCCCCTCAAAACAACATCTTAAAACTTTCTTCAAAATTGTCACCCAGTGGGATTAATTTTATAAACAAAAGTCTAAAAGAACAGTCCTCTCACTAGGCAAGCGAAATAAATTTTCACCAAAGTCCATTAACTCCCCTCAAACAAATAACCAATGAAATCAAAAGAGAGGTGATGATATACATGTGTTTGAGTTATCACGGTATGTTGATTAAGCATAAGTATGAATCATGATAAATAAATCTTGAACATGAAAAGGCATGATTTAAGATATAACATAATTGAACATGCCAGGGATACATATGAGCATATAAGCAAACATCTCATCTCATACCACAATTAGATATCTGTGAATGTAAAAGATATGAGTGTATAAAATAGCTCACAAAGTAGGTGAAGAATTATCGCACATGCCTCTTGAAGGCCATCTCAAGGTGAGAACCATCAAGTCTTGATCACATCTTACAAAGACCAAGATCCACTAAACTTCGTTCTCCAACCCGCATCTGAAAAACCTACATAGCACTAGAAGATGTCGAGGCCTCGGTACTAGGGTTAGAAATAAAGCATTTAGGGATCGATCTTGAGACACACGACACATAGTAGTAGGCACAACACGAGTATTCTTATGCACAAAATCAAATTTGCCCTTTCTCGTGTTTCTAGCAACAAAGGTGTTTGCATCACCCTAGGCACATAATGAGGAGTAAAGCGTGCACATCGAAATTAGACCTAGCCTTTGCATTTTCTTTCTTTTGTTGTTTGGCTAGTCTAAAGCAAAAATCTACTAAGTGTCCATCTCTACTACAATGAGTGCAAGTGTACTTAACACGATGTTTAGCTTTAGAAGTGGAAGCAACATTTGCATTCATTATAGTAGAAGATAAAATTCAATGAGACTTAAAAGCAGTTTTCTTAGGCTCATTGACAATTTCAAAATTTTCACTTTCAAGAGCCTTAACAACGATGGGAGCATGTGATTTATGATGAGTATAAGAATCAAAACCTAATCCTTTGTTATGAATGCTAACCCTTGATTGATCCAAAATCATGTTTAGGTTTTCTTTCCTTTAGTGAAACGTTCTAAAGATTTTTCAAGTAATCAACCTTTAGAAAGAGTTAAACAATTATTACAAGAAACGTCCACTTTTCCTTTTTGGTTGCAACAAGTTGAGCATGAAAGAACCTCATTCGTGAGCAAATCATTTGTCATTTGAGAAACTCTAGCATTAGCATCATGCAACTTCAATTCAAGAATTGAACATTTAGAACAAGAAGTTGATTCATCCAAATTAGAAGTAGAGGAACTAGCATCTTTAATTTGTTTGCAATTCAAAGCAACAAGTTTCTCATTCTTCTCAATTTCATCTCTAAGCTTATCAAGAGTTGAAGCATGAACATTTCTTAGTGAAGTAAGCTCGGAATAAATTAAGTCACATGATTTGCAAGCATCATCATCAGGAATCAAGGATTTAAGTCTAGCAATTTCAGCATTCAAAGATTCAATCAAAACATCATGTTTCTTAATTTTCTTGTTTCTTTTCTCTAAAAGCGTACCAAGGCGAACAACGACATCAAAGCTCATCGTAAGAAGGATTTACCTCGTTTCCCTCACATCAAGTTCATCTTGGTTGAGCTGTCCATACTTGCCATGAGACACAAGCTCGTCAAGTCTTGTCTCGTCTTACCTTTGGATATTGTATCTTCATCACTTTGCTTTGAGTCTACATCACTCAAGTTGACTTGTTCAAGTCTTTGAAAGAACTCGATGCACAACTTTGCTATTTAGGAAGCTCCTTTTCTTCTTGTCATTGAATGGGCGCTTGTACTTTGTCTCTTTCTCCTCCTTCGATGATTTACCCGCAAGTTTAGGACAATTTGGACGAATGTGGTTGAGATCACCACACGATAGCATCTTGGAGGCCACCATCAACTCTCTTCCTCATTCTCACATTCGCAAAGCTTTATTAAAGCGAGAAGAGAGTGATGCCAAGTCTTCTTCCGAAATTCCTCAATCTGCTCATCGGTTAGTGAAGATAAGAAAGACAAAGCAAAACTTGAAGAAGCATTATTATGAGACATGCTAGATTGGGAGGTCAAAGCAATTGATTTGTGATCATTCTTCCTAGCAAGAACATCCAATTCATGAGTTTTTAATTTAGAAAAGAACATCTAAAGTAAGTGTACTCATGACAGTTGATTCTCTAATGGATGTAACTTTCATCTCCCAAATAGACATGTCTAATGCACCAAGCAATTGTCTAGCATTAGCGACATCGTCATAGCTAACCCCAACAACACGTAAATTGCTAAGAATTTTATTAAAGCGTGCAAAGAAGTCATCTGAGACTCACGGGTTTCATCTCGAACGCATATATTCTTTTTGTAAATATCTTGGCGAACCTCTTTGTGATGTTTGATCCTCATGATAGTCACAAAGAGATTTCCATACCTCATATGCGGATCGAAGATGAACTACTCGATCGAAGTCGCTGCGTCCCAAGCCTGGATGATCAAGTTGCGGGCCTTGCTATTTGCTTCAACATGTGCACGATTGGCGTCGTTGGCGTTGTCGTTCTCGGAACTTCGCGGCTTGTAAACCTTCTCCCAAATTGCGAAGCCCTGCGCTTGGATGTACGCCTCCATCTTGGCCTTCAAAACTGAAAATCAACACCATCGAACACACACGGTTTTGTCGAATAACGATCCATGAATCTAATCACGGTTAAGATAAATTAGAAAAACGTGCTCGATACCACTTGTAGGATCGAAATATACTAATCTAGCAATCAGAGGGGTGAATGATTGCGCGGAAGCTAAAATCAAATTTTGATCTACTAAAACTTCACCCCAATTCGGACTCAAATAATTGCTTCGTATTCAACAAAACAGAGTTAGATGCATTCGGTAAATCGCTAATTTCTGGAGATCCAACCATCGGATTGACCTGCAATTTGAACTGTAGAAACCAGATTCCAATACGAATCTAGTCAAAAGGAATCAACTCGATCGGACCTACGGATCAAAAGTTATTAACCTCGCAAGTATGCTGTGACAGATTATGACGAGAATTGACCAAACCCTAATTTCGTGATTAATCACAATCTACAAAAGATTAACCAACGAAACTTTCAGGAACTCTAAATTGATACCTAGAAAGGTTTTAGATGGATCAAATCAAGATTAAACTTGTTGAATCAAGAGAGACAAAGAATCAATCTACTAAATCGAAGCAGAAGCGACCAAACTAAAAATTGAATCTTGTAGCAAACCACGCACGAACAAACGAAACGGCGGTCGTATGAGCGGTAACCTCGCATGAACAGTAGCAAATAGCGAATCATCAGGCGTGGATGTTTCTGTAGCCTCGCGATTTTCCTTCGCTTCTCGTCGCTTTCATTGCAAGGAACTCGAGCGCAAGAAGAAATTGATTTTATTTCTTTTGTCTAATTTGGTTAAGTACTCCAAACAAAGAGTACAAACCCTAAAACCTAGCTCTCTCGTCTAAGCAGAGACACCCTCTCCTATTTATAATGAGCAACAGTTCGCATGCATATCCATACGGCCCAACATAGCCCAATACATGCAAATCGCCCCGATCAATTACAAGCGCTGCGGACGGCCCTGCGCGCTCGCGTGACTAACCAGCCTCTATGTGCACGTTCTCTGGCGAGCGTCCCGCATGACATCCTTGACCACTAAGACCTCGGTTCCTCCTGAACCTAGTCGAACCTCGGTTCCTCCATGAACCTAGTTCGGTCCGTCATCGACCACGTTAGCCCTCAAGCAACACACGCACATGAGTAAACAAGAAACAACTCCGAGCACAAGTCCACGACTTGACTCAACATCAATCCATGCAACCACTCACACGAGCGCATTGCATAAAGCAAAACCATTACCATGCTATCACAAGCATATCAAGTAAACATCTGAAACAGCATATGCAAAAGCACCACACATGCCATGAGCACAACCACTTTGCAATGCCAATTTCATCACTAAGCCAATTTTTCAGCACATGATCTTACAAACTTTGCCACTTTGGAGAACTTTTTACATGCACTTTACACATGCACATGTTCTTGTTTAAGTGGTATTCATTCATTCACTCATATTTTTCCTTTTAGGGAGATATTTTCTTATTTTCACCTAGGGGAGTTTTTCACCTTGAATATTTGTCAAAGGGGGAGATTTTGTGTTTTCACTTTGGCTTTTGATTTTGAAACCTTTTGATTTCAAAAACTTTTCTTGCGAGGTGAATGCCAATGTTCAATTCTAAGTGGTGTTGCCAATGTTTTCATCAAGGGGAGATTGTAAGATCATGTCTTTGAAAAATTGGCTTAGTGATGAAATTGGCATTGCAAAGTGGTTGTGCTCATGGCATGTGTGGTGCTTTGGCATGTGCTATTTCGGATGTTTTACTTGATATGCTTGTGATAGCATGGTAATGGTTTTGCTTTATGCAATGCGCTCGTGTGAGTGGTTGCATGGATTGATGTTGAGTCAAGTCGTGGACTTGTGCTCGAGTTGTTTCTTGTTTACTCATGTGCGGTGTGTTGCTTGAGGGCTTAACGTGGTCGATGACGGACCGAACTAGGTTCATGGAGGAACCGAGGTTCGGACTAGGTTCGAGGAGGAACCGAGGTCTTAGTGGTCAAGGATGTCATGCGCGGACGCTCGCCAGAGAACGTGCACATAGAGGTCGTTAGTCACGCGAGCGGCAGTGGCCGTCCGCGTCGCGCTGTAATTGATTGGGGCGCTTTGCATGTATTGGGCTATGTTGGGCCGATGGATATGCATGCGAATCGTTGCTCATTATAAATAGGAGAGGGTCGTCTCTGTTTAGATGAGAGAGCTAGGTTTTAGGGTTTGTACTCTTTTGTTTGGAGTACTCTAACCAAATTAGACAAAAGAAATAAAATCAATTTCTTCTTGCGCTGAGTTCCTTGTAGCGAAAGAGCGAAGCGAAAGGAAAATCGCGAGGCTACGAGAAACATCCACGCTACGATGATTCGCTTTTGCTACTGTTCATGCGCGTGATTACTGCTCATACGACCGCTTCGGTTCTCGTTTGTTCGTGCGTGGTTTGCTACAAGATTCAATTTTTAGTTTGGTCGCTTTGGCTTCGATTTAGTAGATTGATTCATTGTCTCTCTTGATTTAACGTGTTTAATCTTGATTTGATCCATCCAAAACTTTCTAGAGTATCAACTTAGAGTTCCTGAAAGTTTCGTTGGTTAATCTTTTGTAGATTGTGATTAATCACGAAATTAGGGTTTGGTCAATTCTCGTCATAATCTATCACAGCATGCTTGCGAGTTTAATAACTTTTGATCTGTATGTCCGATCGAGCTGATTCTTTCTTTGTTAGATTCTTATTGGAATCTAGTTTCTACAGTTCAAATTTCAGGTCAATCCGACGGTTGGATCTCCGGTATTAGCGATTTACCGAATGCATCTACTCTGTTTTGTTGAATACGAAGCAATTATTTGAGTCCGAATTGGGGTGAATTTTAGTAGATCAAAATTTTAGTTTTAGCTTCCGCGCAATCATTCACCCCCTCTGATTGCTAGTTTAGTGTATATCGATCCTACAAGTGGTATCGAGCACGGTTTTCTAATTTATCTTAATCGGTGATTAGATCAATGGATCGTTATTCGACAAAACCGTGTGTTCGATGGTGTTGATTTTCAGTTTTGGAAGGCCAAGATGGAGGCGTACATCCAAGCGCAGGGCTTCGCAATTTGGGAGAAGGTTTACAAGCCGCACGGTTCTCGAGAACGACAACGCCAACGACGCCAATCGCGCACATGTTGAAGCAAACGACAAGGCGCGCAACTTGATCATCCAGGCTTGGGGCGTAGCGACTTCGATCGAGTAGTTCATCTTCGATCCGCATATGAGGTATGGAAATCTCTTTGTGACTATCATGAGGATCAAACATCACAAAGAGGTTCGCCAAGATATTTACAAAAAGAATATATGCGTTTGAGATGAAACTCGTGAGTCTCAGATGACTTCTTTGCACGCTTTAATAAAATTCTTAGCAATTTACGTCTTTGTTGGGGTTAGCTATGACGATGTTTGCTAATGCTAGACAATTGCTTGGTGCTTTAGACATGTCTATTTGGGAGATGAAAGTTACATCCATTAGAGAATCAATCATCATGAGTACACTTACTTTAGATGTTCTTTTCTCTAAATTAAAACTCATGAATTGGATGTTCTTGCTAGGAAGAATGATCACAAATCAATTGCTTTGACCTCCCAATCTAGCATGTCTCATAATAATGCTTCTTCAAGTTTTGCTTTGTCTTTCTTATCTTCACTAACCGATGAACAGTTGAGGAATTTCCTAAGAAGACTTGGCATCACTCTCTTCTCGTTTTAATAAAGCTTTGCGAAATGTGAGAATGAGGAAGAGAGTTGATGGTGGCCTCCAAGATGCTATCGATGTGGTGATCTCAACCACATTCGTCCAAATTGTCCTAAACTTGCGGTAAATCATCGAAGGAGGAGAAAGAGACAAAGTACAAGCGTCCATTCAATGACAAGAAGAAAAGGAGCTTCCTAAATAGCAAAGTTGTGCATCGAGTTCTTTCAAAGACTTGAACAAGTCAACTTGAGTGATGTAGACTCAAAGCAAAGATGAAGATACAATATCCAAAGGTAAGACGAGACAAGACTTGACGAGCTTGTGTCTCATGGCAAGTATGGACAGCTCAACCAAGATGAACTTGATGAGGGAAACGAGGTAAATCCTTCTTCACGATGAGCTTTCGATGTCGTTGTTCGTCTTGGTACGCTTTTAGAGAAAAGAAACAAGAAAATTAAGAAACATGATGTTTTGATTGAATCTTTGAATGCTGAAATTGCTAGACTTAAATCCTTGATTCCCGATGATGATGCTTGCAAATCATGTGACTTAATTTATTCCGAGCTTACTTCACTAAGAAATGTTCATGCTTCAACTCTTGATAAGCTTAGAGATGAAATTGAGAAGAATGAGAAACTTGTTGCTTTGAATTGCAAACAAATTAAAGATGCTAGTTTCTCTACTGCTTTAGATGAATCAACTTCTTGTTCTAAATGTTCAATTCTTGAATTGAAGTTGCATGATGCTAATGCTAGAGTTTCTCAAATGACAAATGATTTGCTCACTCATGAGGTTCTTTCATGCTCAAACTATCGCAAGCAAAAGGCTAAAGTGGACGTTCCATGCAATAATTGTTTAACTCTTGCTAAGAAGGTTGATTACTTGCAAAATTCTTTAGAACGTTTCACTAATGGCAAGAAAAATTTGAACATGATTTTGGATCAATCTAAGGTTAGCTCAAACAAGAAAGGTTTAGGTTTTGATCCTTATGCTTCATATGAAACCAAACCACCCATTTGTTGTTCGGCTCTTTGCAATGATAAAATTAAGAGTATTAATGAGCCTAAGAAAATTGTCTTTAAGTCTGCTGGAGTTTTATCCTCTACTATGATGAATGCAAATGTTGCTTCATTTCTAAAGCTAGACATCGTGTTAAGTACACTTGCACTCATTGTGGTAGAGATGGACACTTAGTAGATTTTTGCTTTAGACTAGCCAAACAACAAAAGAAAGAAAATACTAAGGCTAGGTCTAATTTCGCATAAGCACGCTTTACTCCTCATTATGTGCCTAGGGTGATGCAAACACCTTTTGTTGCTAGAAACACGGAAAGGGCAAATCTGATTTTGTGCATAAGAATACTGTGTTGTGCCTATCACTGTGTGTCGTGTGTCTCAATCTCGATTCCTAAATGCTTTATTTCTAACCCCAGATCGAGGCCTCGACATCTTCTAGTGCTATGTAGGTTTTTCAGATGCGGGTTGGAGAATGTGCTTAGTGGATCTTGGTCTTTTGTAAGATGTGATCAAGACTTGGATGGTTCTCACCCTTGAGATGGCCTTCAAGAGGCATGTGCGATAATTCTTCACCTACTTTGTGAGCTATTTTATACACTCATATCTTTTACATTCACAGATATCTAATTGTGGTATGAGATGAGATGTTTGCTTATGTGCTCATATGTATCCCCGGCATGTTCAATTATGTTATATCTTAAATCATGCCTTTTCATGTTCAAGATTTATTTATCATGATTCATACTTATGCTTAATCGAACATACCGTGATAACTCAAACACATGTATATCATCACCTCTCTTTGATTTCATTGGTTATTTGTTTGAGGGGAGTTAATGGACTTTTGGTGAAAATTTATTTCGTTTGCCTAGTGAGAGGACTGTTCTTTTAGACTTTTGTTTATAAAATTAATCCCACTGGGTGACAATTTTGAAGAAAGTTTTAAGATGTTGTTTTGAGGGGAGTTTGTGAAAACTTTGTAATTTTTGTTAACATACTTTTATTTTGTGTGTTTCAGAAATGAAAAACAAAAATGAAAACAATGAAAAAGTAATGAGCATTATATTTCATACATATATGTCATTTGAAGCCATGTTTATGCTACAAGGTCTTTGCAACTTCATATTTATGCATATATGGTGTAGTTTATGTCATGACTATTTAATTGGAATGACAACTTGAATTAAATCTTGTCATGGTTGAACTTTCTTGGCTATCTTGATCCTGCTCAAAAAGTGCTAAATATGAAATTTATCAAAATTAAGTGCTAAAGCTCAAAGAGTGATTGTTGATAAATGCAAGATCAAGGTTATATACTATCGCACTTCTTCTTTACGAGACTGCTTATCATTGCACTTTGATATGAACTTGGAAGAGGTTGTGTATGACCAAACCATGAAACCTTAAGCTTGTGATTGCTTGGCATGGTTGAAAAGTAAGGTCGATGGTGCATATAATTCCTTGCAATTGTAATTATTGCAATCAATCAATGAATCAGTTTTTCAAGTATAAATAAAGTGCACAAAATTCAATGTTTTCGTGTTTTGAGATTGTTGAGAAAGGAGATCATGCCATGCAATAAATTGTTAATAATACTTGATTTCTAGTTATGCTTACTCTACATTGTCTTTGTGTAGATTTGAGGTGCAAGTATTTTTGATAGCATGGCTTGGTGATGAATTTGCAACATATATGGATGACTTAGAATGCTCGTTACATATAAAAAATTTGTCAAATTTTAAAAAAACAAAAGATTTTGTTTTCTCTCTTTGTGTTCTTGATGAATCCATTGTCAAAGGGGAGAACTTTGCCACTTTGGAGAACTTTTTACATGCACTTTACACATGCACATGTTCTTGTTTAAGTGGTATTCATTCATTCACTCATATTTTTCCTTTTAGGAGATATTTTCTTATTTTCACCTAGGGAGTTTTCACCTTGAATATTTGTCAAAGGGAGATTTTGTGTTTTCACTTTGGCTTTTGATTTTGAAACCTTTTGATTTCAAAACTTTTCTTGCGAGTGAATGCCAATGTTCAATTCTAAGTGGTGTTGCCAATGTTTTCATCAAGGGGAGATTGTAAGATCATGTCTTTGAAAAATTGGCTTAGTGATGAAATTGGCATTGCAAAGTGGTTGTGCTCATGGCATGTGTGGTGCTTTGGCATGTGCTATTTCGATGTTTTACTTGATATGCTTGTGATAGCATGGTAATGGTTTTGCTTTATGCAATGCGCTCGTGTGAGTGGTTGCATGGATTGATGTTGAGTCAAGTCGTGGACTTGTGCTCGAGTTGTTTCTTGTTTACTCATGTGCGGTGTTGCTTGAGGCGAACGTGGTCGATGACGGACCGGAACTAGGTTCATGGAGGAACCGAGGTTCGGGACTAGGTTCGAGGAGGAACCGAGGTCTTAGTGGTCAAGGATGTCATGCGGGACGTTCGGGCTGAGAACGGTGCACATAGAGGCTGGTTAGTCACGCGAGTGCGCGCAGGGCCGTCCGCGTGCGCTTATAATTGATTGGGGCGATTTGCATGTATTGGGCTATGTTGGGCGGATGGATATGCATGCGAACTGTTGCTCATTATAAATAGGAGAGGGTCGTCTCTGTTTAGATGAGAGAGCTAGGTTTTAGGTTTGTACTCTTTTGTTTGGAGTACTCTAACCAAATTAGACAAAAGAAATAAAATCAATTTCTTCTTGCTGGAGTTCCTTGCGTGAGCGACGAAGCGAAGGAAAATCGCAGCGCTACTGATAAACATCCACGCTCTGATGATTCGCTTTTGCTACTGTTCATGCTTGTTATTCTGTTCATACGACCGCTTCGGTTTACGGTTTGTTCGTGCGTGGTTTGCTACAAGATTCGAATTTTAGTTTGGTCGCTTTCGGTTTGATTTAGTAGATTGATTCATTGTCTCTCTTGATTTAACGTGTTTAATCTTGATTTGATCCATCCAAAAACTTTCTAGAGTATCAACTTAGAGTTCCTGAAAGTTTCGTTGGTTAATCTTTTGTAGATTGTGATTAATCACGAAATTAGGGTTTGGTCAATTCTCGTCATAATCTATCACAGCATGCTTGCGAGTTTAATAACTTTTGATCTGTATGTCCGATCGAGCTGATTCTTTTTTTGTTAGATTCGTATTGGAATCTAGTTTCTACAGTTCAAATTTCAGGGCAATCCGACGGTTGGATCTCCGGGTATTAGCGATGAACAGAGTCTTGTCTACTATGCCCATCTTGAAGTCATGGCTGAGAAGATAAGACTTGAGCATCCTATTCCAAGCTTTGGGGTCCTGCTTAAGTCCATACAAAGCTTTGGAAAGCTTGTATACATGACTCGAAAACTTGGGGTTCTCAAATCCTAGAGGTTGTTTAACATAAATCTCTTCCTCAATATAGCCATTGAGGAATGCACTCTTGACATCTATTTGATAGAGCTTGAAGCCCCGGGATGCAGAGAATGCAAGCAAGATCCTAATAGCCTCTAGTCTAGCTACAAGGGCAAAGGTCTCCTCAAAGTCAAGACCCTCAACCTGAGAAAAGCCCTGTGCAACTATCCTAGCCTTGTTGCGAATGACAACCCCATCCTCACTCTGCTTGTTTTTGAACACCCACTTGGTCCCAATGACATTATGACCAGATGGACATTCTACAAGCTGCCAGACTTTGTTCCTCTCAAAGTTTTCAAGTTCCTCATGCATAGCATTAGTCCAAAACTCATCAGATAATGCATGAGTCACATCCCTCGGCTCAAGACTCCAGACTTTGACTTGGCGTAAACCGGACAAACTGATTTTGAGCGAGTGACCGATCAAACAGTTAGATGATTTGATCAGGTGGATGAGGATGCTGAATATGACGGGGAGGTCTAGAAGCAAAAGTGGCCTCTACCTCATGCACAGAATAGGTAGGAGCAGAGCCACTAGCTGCATGAGAGTCAGAAGGCAAGGGCTGGCCTTCCTGAGGTGCAGAAATGGAAACAGGTGGCACCTCAGGTGTAGAGCGAACTGGATCAGGTGGAACACCATCATCTCCATCATCCTCATCCTCTACAAAAATGGTCTCGGAGGTGAAAGAAGAGACTGAAATGTCAGGTCTAGCTCTTGGGCTAGCCTCATCAAAGGTCACCTCACAGGTCTTTATGATCCTATGCGCATCGCAACTCTAGAACCTATAGCTACGAGAAGAAGACGAATAACCCAGAAAGATACCATCAGAAGAACGAGACTCAAAATTATCCAGGTTACCAGACTTCAAAATGAAACACTTGCAACCAAACATACAAAAATGAGAAACACTAGGCTTTCGCCCATACCTCAACTCGTAAGAAGTGCGGTGCAAATGTGCTCTCAAGAATGCACGATTAGAAACATGGCAAGCAGTAGCTATAGCCTCAGCACAAAACTTTCTGGGAGTACTGTACTCGTCTAGCATCGTCCTGGCCATCTCTACCAGGGTCCTGTTCTTCCTTTCCACTACGCCATTTTGCTGAGGGACATGAAAAACACCCAAGAGTACATCGAAAAATCATCAACGATGGCAAGAACATACCACTTCCCACCCACTGACTGCACTCTAGCTGGACTAACAGTGTCCATATGTAAAAGCTGTCCTGGTGCGTCAGTCATCACAACAGTGACTGGGGGATGAGAAGCAGCAACCATCTTGCCATGTCTATAGGGAGAGCAAACTAAGTCTTTGACCATTTTGAGTTTGGGCAAACCACGAATGAGATCGTGGCTGCTAACTTGGGTCAAATGATCAAATCCAATGTGACCAAGTCTCCTATGCCAGAAGGAGAGATCACAGGACTCTGAAGCAATCAAACAACAAAGAGAGTCTCCAGAAGATGCAGAAAAATCAGCATTAAAGACTCTCCATATCTAGAAATCCCGCAAACTATCCAGCCTAAAGAATCGAGGATTCTACAGGCGCTACACTTGAAACTCACCTCGAAAAAGTCATCGATAAGATGAGAAACAGAAAGCAAATTGTATTGCAGCTTACTCACTAAGGCAACATCTTTAAGAATGAAATTGTCATTAATGCAGATGGTCCCTTTAGCAATAACTCTACCTGAAGAAGCATCCTAAAAAGTGATCAACTCATCACCGGGAGCTCGGACTAGGGAAGGGAACCATCGAGAATCTCCAGTCATATAACGAGAACAACCGGAGTCGACAATCCAAACATCTCACTTCCCCATCCGATGAACCTGATCAAGACACAAGAGAGAAAGATGAATCAGTACTGCGATAGAGAGAAGACTTAGGAACCCAATACTGAACCACACGACGCCTCAGAGTACCAGCCACAGAAGAAGACTGGACTCGAGTGTCTCTCTGACGTTTAACCCTAACAAGATCAGTGCAACTCTAGTAGATGATCTAGGAGCTAAAACTGGGCTGACCTGTCGTGGTGCAAAGACCGAACCACCCCAGTGAGGCTGCCTAAAACTCCTACTAGAAAACACCTCACGCCGCTGATATCTACCTCGATGAAAAAAATGAGGAATATCAAGAGGACGGCGAAAAGACTGACCATGAATAGCTCCGGACTAAAACTCGAAGAAACAACATGAAAACCGAGTCATGGACGCTGTCCCAAAACAAGTGACTCTCTAATCTGTCTAGAAGCAGTGTGTGCCTTAGGAGCACTCAAAGTCTGGGGATGACCCTGAATACCCCTAAGAGCGGCAAAACGCTCACGCCGAGTGTTCTTGGCACACCTGAAACAGAAATCTACTAGATGACCATCTTTCTTACAAAAGGAGCATGTATACTTCGCCTTGCTAAAGGCAGAAGCAATAGGAGTAACGACCTTCTGATCAGAAGTCCCATGGACAACCCCAGCAGACCTAAACACAGTGGTACTCACTCTAGGAGCTACCACAATCTCACCACTCTTGGAGCCGCGTACAATGGTGGGAGGATGCGCTCGAGCGTGCTCCTAGACCCTGATTAAATCTGCTAATCATGGATTGGTCTAGAATAAGATTGAGTTTCTTCTTGCCTCCTACAAACTTCTCGAGAGTGCTCATGAGATACTCACACTCCCGGAAGAAAGAGGCACATGAAGAACAGGGTAGAGAAGAAGAAGAAGAACCAGAAAGAGAAGCTTTCTCAGCACGTGCATTTTTCTCCCTTAGCACGGCTGCCTCAATCTTGAGGGCCTGACAAGAAATGCAAGACGCATTTCTAATCCTATGGGCTTGGTCTTCTAACTTCTTTCTATGTTCGACACAGATTTTATCCAAGTCCCCCTTAATCACATTACATTGTAAGCAACATTCTTGTGACTTAGCTAGTAAGTCCCTAGCAAGTTTAGCACACTTGATATTTAGTGATTCATTGTCAAGTTTTAGTTGCCTACAGCTCTCACATGAGCTGACTTGGTCCTTAGAAGTATGCATTTCAAGTTCATCGTTTCTAGAAGAAAGCTTCCTAAGGTGATCGCTCATGGCACTAATTTCAGCAAGCAATTTAGGACAATTAGAGCATGATGGAGTAGAGTGAGCATGAAGAGAACTAGCATCTAGTGGAATAGCATCAACAGAATCATCGCTAGCATTCTTCAACCTAAGACTATCTAGTTCAGATAACACAATATTATGCATAGTCCTTAGGTTCTCCAACTCCACAAGAAGTGCATCACACAAAGAACAGTCATCAGTGACTCAAGAGGGAGAAGATCTAAGAGATGCTAACTCTCGAGTCAAGGTACCTACTTCCTTCTCTAGATCCACACACCTAGCCCTAGCTCTAGCATGAAATTTTCCTAATTTGCAGAAAGCTTCATTGAGCTGGTCATAGGATGGTACCTCTTTCGAGTTGCTGTAGAGCTCGGAGTCGCTGATGTCGTTGGCGTCGGCCATGAAGCACATGCCGGAGAAGTCGTTGCCGCTCTTCTTCTCTTGCGGTTCATCCTCGCCCTCTTGCTCCAACTCTCTGTGTCGGAGAGGTTGATGTCGTCAAGCGCAGCGACGACGCGGTGGAAGAGCTTCTTGTTCTTGGAGAAGTTGCGGTACTTCTTCTCACGCGCCAACTCGCGAACTGGAGGCTTCTTGTTGCGGTTCTTATCGATGTAGTCGTTCTTTGCCGAACCGCCGACATCGTTCTTTGACTTCTCCAGTTTAGGGCAATTAGCCCGAATGTGGTTGGGGCCACCACACTCGAAGCATGTGATCATGCCACCTCTCTTCCTCTCTCTCACCCTCTTGTATGCATGTGAAAATTTGCGAGAAAGAAGAGCAAGCTCATTTTCTGGAAATTTTTTTAGTCGGTCATCGCTTAGCTCGCAAAGGGCGGAAAGAGAGAAACCAGCAGAAAGATCAAGGGAAGATCCAGTGGGATCAGTGACCAAGGCCATCGACTGAGATTTCGTCTTGCGAGAGACGACGTCGATCTCATGAGTCTTGAGATGGGAGTAAATCCAATCAAGAGTCAAGGTCCACAAGTCGGTAGTGTCCTTGATGGTGGTCACTTTCATTTTCCCAAACTCGAAGATCGAGTGCGATGAAGAATTGTCGAGCATTATCCGAGTCAGGGTATATGCAACCGATTGCTCGGAGGTCGATCAAAATCTTCGTAAACCGACCAAAGCACTCGTCAAGACTCTCACCAGTGTGTTGTTCAAACTTGTTGTACTCACACTTGTACTGGTCCTGCCTCACAGTCTTGATTTGAGTAGTGCCCTCATGGTAAGCATTGAGGGTCATCCAAATCTCGTGAGCGGAACAGAGGTGAGAAATCCTATCAGACTCACTGCGGCTAAGACCCTTTATAAGAATGTTCCTTGCCTTAGCGTTTGCCAAAACGTCAGCCATATTGCCGGCCGTGACGTTTTCTTCAGCTGGAACCTTATACGGGAGTTTCACCTTCTGCCATACCAGGAAGCCCTGGGCAGTGATGTATGACTACATTCGCAACTTCCAAAAAAGAAAATCAACTCCAGAAAAAATAGGAGGCTTAATGGAATACTTGTCCATTGCCATGGCTCTTGAGACCGGTCAAGATCTATGAAAGAGCTAAACCGGCTCTGATACCAACTGAAGGATCGAAATGGCAATCAGAGGGGGGGGGGCCGAATGATCCCAAATAAAATTTCCCACACTCAAACTACTCCAAACAATCTCGCAATAAGAATTTGAAACACCCAAAGGTTTTCGTTCAAACTGGTGCTTCTTAGATTCGCACACCGTCTAAAAACCCGAACAACTAGACAACTATGTGTAACCCTAGCTTATATGGTTGAGAACCATGAACCATGTTAGGGATGTTTTAATCAAAATCCTGGTTGTCAAGTGTCCAAACAACAAGAAATCAATTCAAAAACTTCTTTTCTAAAAGAGATAAAGCTAAAAACAACAAAGTTTTTTTTTCAGAAAAGTAAAAACAGATTTTCCAGGAATTGTCCTCACTTGGAGCAGGTGGTTGGTGAGTTTATGTTACTCTAAAATTTTTGGGAATTTTGTTACATGTGAGCAGTTGAGTCATGAAACAGTCCACCAAAAATCACCTCAAAAAGCTTTGTAGAATAAACATGAAAAATTAACAATTACAGACTGTCAGGAACTTCGACCAGAAAGTTTGAGGCTCGGTTTTCACTTCATAGCGTTCAAACGGTGCAACCAGTGGACTCCCAAATTTTTCCAAAGATGTATATATGAGTCATGCACCTTCTCCAATAAGAAAAATGCAAAAATGATTTTTCTAAAAATCAAAGACTGACTGCTGCACGAAGAACAAGTTCTGGACAGAATGACAACTTGATAGAATACTTGATCTTTAGTCTATCCTAGGGTGCAAGAGAAGTGTAAAACCATATAAACATCATCAAGACATCTTAGAACAACAGCATTTAGAAGGAGGGGAGCCAAATCCAAATTGCGAGAAAGTATATTGCAAGATTGTAAATGCGGGAAAGTAAATGCTGAATTTAAATTGCGTAAAGTAAAGACATAATGTAAACGCGCAATTTAAATTCACAATAAAGTAAAGAAAATTTTTGTATTTTCTGGATAGAAGGTTTACAAAGCCTCACTTGATGTGGGCAAAGCTCAAAGGAGCAACTCAAATCTTCAAGGGGGGAAGGCTACCCCTCCACCCCCTATTTATACAACTCTTGGGCCACCTACCACCCTTGGATGAGCCTCTAAACCCTAGAGCATCCATCAAGGGATAGGATTAACCCACTCAACCAGCCATGCAAGGGTTCACCCAAAACCCACAACACATAATGGGTTTTCTTGCATGGTTCTACACTAACTAGACCCGCTAATCTATCAACTAGACCAAGATCCAATTTTCCTCATTGATCCACGTAGCGTCTAGCTAGCATCTCATCCGTTCCTTGTCTTCACGGCTTGCCACGACTCCGTCTCCAATCATCTTCCGGTGATCCCCAACCATCTGGACCTCCGACGCTACTCGCCTAGTTCCGGTCATCCTTCGCCTCACCATGAGCTAGCATCGTCGACCTACAACCATCAAAAACAAGGAAACTCCTCACATAGCAATGTTCAATCATCATAAATGCTCACAATTAATTATGTCTCAATCATCAGTCGGTTCTACCGCTAGCAATAGGCCGGTAGTACCGCAAGAAGCTAACACAACTCAAATTGCTTCCTCTTGAATTCCAATTCAAATCAAACTCAAACGTGAGCACACCTTGCTAAATAAAGTCAAATACTCATCACAAACATGGATGGACCTCCACATGGTCCTTCACTAGAGCTATCCAAATGTTTAGTAAAGATATCGGCTATCTGGTGGTTACTCTCTACAAACTAAAGCGCGATATCGCCCTTCTCCACATAGTCTCTAATGAAGTGATATCTAATATCAATGTGCTTGGTCCTAGAGTGCTGCAGTGGGTTTTTCGCAATGCAAATAGCAGAAGTGTTGTCACAGAAAAGTGACACACTCTCTGTTTCTAACCCAAAGTCCTATAAGGACAATCTCATTTAGAGAATCTGAATACAGCAACTGGCTGCAGCAATATATTTGGCTTCAGGGGTGGATTGCGCAACTCCAGACTGCTTTCTAGATGACCAGGAACAAGACAAGTGCCAATGAATTAGCAAGTGCCAGAAGTTCTCTTCCTATCTATCCTACAGCCAGCAAAGTCTGCATCTGAAAATGCTCGAAGAGATTGACAAGAAGAAGAAGAGTACCAAATACCATAGTCATTAGTAGCTCAAAGGTACCTGAAGATGCGCTTCACCGCCTGGCGGTGAGAGAAGCAAGGAGAAGCCCGAAATCGAGCACACAGACACACAACAAAATGTATGTCTAGCCTCGAGGCAGTGAGGTACAGGAGGGAGCCGAACATGCTCCGAAACTCCTTTTGATCAACTGACTCGCCATCCTCATAAGGCTCGAGGACAGTAGTGGTGGCCATAAGAGTAATCATTGGCTTCCCATCAGACAGTTCGAAGCACCTCAGGAGGTCTCGAGTGTATTTGCCTTGATGCAAGAAGGCCCCCTTCTGAGTTTGCTTGATTTGGAAGCTAATAAAGTAGCTCAACTAGCCCATCATACTCATTTCAAACTCTGTATTTATCACGTTAGAAAACTGAGATACAAGAGAATGAGATGAGCTACCAAAAATGATATCATCCACATAAATCTGGACGAGGAGAAAGTGAAACTCATGGTGTTTGATGAACAGAGTCTTATCTACTATGCCCATCTTGATGCAATGGCTGAGAAGATAAGACTTGATCCTCTCATACCATGCTCTGGGGGCCTGCATGTGTCCATACAAAGCTTTAGAAAACTTGTATACATGACTCAGAAACTTGGGGTTCTCGAATCCTGCAGGCTACATGACATACACCTCTTCCTCAATATATCCATCGAGGAATGCACTCTTAACATCCATTTGATAAAGCTTAAAAAGCCCTTGGATGCAGAGAATGCAAACAGGATCCTAATAGCCTCTAGTCTAGCTACAGGGGCAAAGGTTTCCTCGAAGTCAAGACCCTCGAGCTGAGAAAAGACCTGTGCAACTAGCCTAGCCTTGTTTCTAATGACAACCCTATCCTCACTCTACTTGTTCTTAAACACCCACTTCTTCCCTATGACATTATGACCAGATAGGGGCTCAACAAGCTGCCAAACCTTGTTCCTCTCAAAGTTTTCGAGTTCCTCATGCATAGCATTAATCCATGACTCATCGGATAATACATGAGAAACATCCTTCGACTCAAAAGAGGCAACAAAGGCAGAGTGAAGGCAGAAACTGGACAACCCTGATTTTGAGCGAGCGATCCGCTCAAACAGATTGTCAATCATCTGATCAGGTGGATGAGAACGCTGAATATGTCAAGGAGGTCAAAAAGCAGAATTGGCCTCTACCTCATGCACAGAATAGATAGGATCAAAGCCACTAGCTGCATGATAGTCAGAAGGCAAGGGCTAGTCTCCCTGAGGTGCAGAAATGAAAACAGGAGGCACCTCATGTGTAGAGGGGATGGATCAGGTGGAACACCATCATCTCCATCATCCTCATCCTCTACAAAGATGGTCTTGGAGGAGGAAGAAGAGCCTGAAATGTAAGGTCTAGCTCCTAGGCTAGCCTCATCAAAGGTCACTTCGCAGGTCTCTATGATCCTATTCGACTCACAACTCCAGACCATATAGCTATGAGAGGACTTCGAGTATCTTAGAAAAATACCATCAGAAGAGCGAGACTCGAACTTATCCAGGTTACCAGACTTCAAAATGAAACACTTGCAACCAAATTCACGAAAATAAGAAACACTTGGCTTTCGTCCAAACCTCAACTCGTAAGACATGTAGTGCATATGTGCTCTCAAGGATACTCGATTAGAAACATGGCATGTAGTAACTATAGCCTCAACCCAACTATACTCATCTAGCATCGTCCTGGCCATCTCAACCTGGGTTCTATTCTTCCTTTCCACTACGCCATTTTGCTAAGGGACGTCTGGAGAGGAGAACTGATGCTCTAAACCAGACTCCACACAGAAACTCTCAAAGTAGGAGTCCTTAAACTCCGTGCCATTGTCACTACTTATAGCTCGTAAGGCACTTGGGAGCTCAATAGACACCGTACTGACCAAATCCCTAAAATGAGTAAAAGACTCATCCTTCGAGGGCATGAAAAACACCCAAGAATACCTCAAAAAATCATTGACAATGACAAGGACATACCATTTCCCCCCCCGATGACTGCACTCAAGCTGGACCAATAGTGTCCATATGTAAAAGTTGTCCTATTGCATGAGTTATCACAACAGTGATTGGAGGATGAGAAGCAGAAACCATCTTACCATGTCGGTAAGGAGAGCAAACTAAGTCTTTGACCATCCTGAGTTTAGGCAGACCATGAATGAGATCATGATTGTTAACTCGAGTCAAATGGTCGAAGCAAATGTGACCTAATCTCCTATGCCAGAAAGAGAGATCACGGGACTCCAAAACAATCAAACACCGAAGAGTCTCTAGAAGAAACAGAAAAATCAGCACGGAAGACTCCCAAATCTAGAAATCCTGCAAACTAACTCTCCTGATGAATTATGGATTTTACAAGCGCTACTCTTAAAGTGTACCTCGAAAGAGTCATCGATAAGCTGAGAAACAGAAAGCAAGTTATACTGCAGCTTACTCACTAAGGCAACATCTTTAAGAATAAAATTGTCATTAATGCAGATCTTACCTTTAGCAATGACTCTACCTGAAGAAGCATCCCCAAAAGTGATCAACTCATCACCAGGGGCTCGGACTAGGGAAGAGAACCATATTGAGTCTCCAATCATATGACGAGAATAACCAGAGTCAACAATCCAAACCTCTCCCTTCCCAATCCGACGGACCTGATCAAGTCAAAAGAGAGAGAGATGACTCAGTACTAGGATAAAGTGAAGACTTGGGAACCCAATACTGCACTACACAATGCCTCAGAGTACCAATCACAGAGGAAGAAGACTGGACTCGAGTGTTATCTTAAGCTTAACTCTCACATGATCGGAACTAGCAATAGCAGAAGATCGAGAAGCTGAAACTGGGTTGGCCCGCCATGATGCAAAAGCCGGACCATCCTAGTGAGGCTGCTTAAATTTCTTACCAGAAAACGCCTCATGCCGCTGATATCTACCCCGATGGGAAATACGAGGAATATTAAGAGGACGATGGAAAGACTGACCACGAACAGCTCCAGGACAAGAACTCGAATGAACAGCATGAAAACGGAGTCCTGGATGCTGCCCAAAAACAGGCGACTCTGTTACCTGTCTAGAAGTAGTGTGTAAGTTAGGAGCTCTCAGAGTCTGGGGATGACCCTGAATACCCCTTAGAGCAGCCACATGCCCACGCCTTGTGATCTTGGCACATCTGAAATAGAAATCTATTAGGTGACCATCCTTCTGACGAAAGGTGTATATATACTTCACTTGCTAGAGGCAGAAGCAGCAGGAGGAGCAACCTTCTTGTCAGAGATCCCATAGGAAACCCCAGCAGACCTAAACACAGTGGTACTCACCCTAGGAGCTACCACGATCTCACTACTCTTGGAGCCACGTACAATGGTAGGAGGATGCGCTTGAGCGTGCTCCAAGTAGTCAAATTCTAGACCCTAATTGAATCGGCTAATCTTGGATTGGTCTAGAATGAGATTGAGCTTCTTTTTGCCTCCAACAAACTTCTCGAGAGTGCTTATAAGATACTCACACTCTCGAAAGAAGGAAGGACGTGAATAACAGGGTAGAGAAGAGGAAGAAGAACCAGACAGAAAAACTACCATCACGTGCATTTTTCTCCCTCAGCATGGCTGCCTCAATCTTGAGGGCCTCACAAGAAACGCAAGGGGTATTTCCAATCCTAAAGGTTTAGGACTCTAACTTCTTCCTAAGTTTGACTTGGATTTTATCCAAGTCCCCCTCAATCTCAGCACATCGCAGGCAACTTTCTTGTGACTTAGCTAGTATGTCCTTAGCAAGATTAGCACAATTGACATTTAAGGATTCATTGTCAAGTTTTAGTTGCCTACAGTCCTCACATGAGCTGACTGAGTCCTTAGAAGCATGTAATTCAAGTTCATTGTTTCTAGAAGAAAGCTTCCTAAGGTGATCGCTCATGGCATTAATTTCATCAAGCAACTTAGGGCAATTTTCACACAATGCACTACTGTAAGCATGAAGAAAACTAGCATCAACAGGAATAGCATCAACAGAACTAGTGGTAGCATTCTTCGACCTAAGACTCTCAAGCTCAGAAACCACACTATTATGCATAGTCCTTAGGTTCTCAAGCTCCACAAGCAAAGCATCGCAAATAATACAGTCATCAGTGACTCGAGAGGGAGAAGATCTAAGAGAAGCTAACTCCCGAGTCAAGGTACCTAATTCCTTCTCTAGCTCCATACACCTAGCTCTAGTTCTACCAAGAAATTTTCCTAATTTGCAGAAAGCTTCATTGAGCTGGTCAGAGGAGGGTACCTCGTTTGAGTCGCTATAAAGCTCGGAGTCGCTGATGCCGTTGGCGTCTGCAATGAAGCACATCCCAGTGAAGTTGTCGCCGCCTTTCTTCTCTTGTAGATCATCCTCACCCTCGTCCCTCTAGGTCTCCTTGTCGGAGAGGTTGATATCATCGAGTGTGGCAAGGACGCGATGGAAGAGCTTCTTGTTCTTCGAGAAGTTGTAGTACTTCTTCTAACGCGCTGGGTCACGAGCTGGAGGCTTCTTGTTGCGGTTCTTGTTGATGTCGTTGTTCTTTGCCGAACCGCCAGAGTCGATCTTGCCCTTCTCCAGTTTGGGGCAATTCGCTCGAATGTGGTTGGGGCCACCACACTCAAAAAAGGTGATCGAGCCACCTCTCTTTCTCTCCCTCACCCTCTTGTATGCATGAGAGAATTTGCGAGCTAGAGGTCATCGTTCAGCTCGTAAAGGGTGGAGAGGGAAACACCAACAAATGAATCTGAAGTGGATCTAGTGGGATCGATGAACAATGCCATCGACTGAGATTTCGCCTTGCGAGAGACAAAATTGATCTCATGAGTCTTGAGACGGGAATAAAGCCCGTCAAGAGTCAGAGTTGATAGATCTGTAGTGTCCTTGATGGTGGTCACCTTCATTTCCCAAACTCGAAGATCGAGTGCGGTCAAGAAGTGTCGAGCATTATTCGAGTCAGGGTATATGCAACCGACTGCTCGGAGGTCGCTCAAAATCTTTGTAAATCGACCAAAGCACTCATCAAGACTATCACCAACGTGTTGTAATCATGCTTGAATTGGTCCTGTCTCACCGTCTTGATTTAGGTAGTGCCCTCATGATAAGCATCGAGAGTCACCCAAATCTGGTGAACAGAACGGAGGTGAGGAATCCTATCATACTCACTACGGCTAAGACAATGTATGAGGATGTTCCTTGCCTTAGCGTTTGCCTCAACGTCAGCCATATTGCCGGCCGTAACGTTTTCATCAGCAGGAACCTCATACGGGAGTTTCACCTTCTGCCATATCAAGAAGCCCTGGGCAATGATGTATGACTCCATCCGCGATTTCCAAAACAGAAAATCAACTTCGGAGAAAATAGGAGGCTTGGTGGAATACTTGTCCATCGCTTGGGTCTTGAGACAGGTCAAGATCTATGGAAGTGCGAAACCGGCTCTGATACCAATTGTAGGACCAAAATGGCAATCAGAGGGGTGGTGAATGATCCCAAATCAAATTTCCCCCACTTGAAATAATCCAAACAAGCCCACAGATAATTTAATCAAAAGGAGCAAATCAAATAGAGGAAGTTTTCCTGCAAGTCTGGTATGACCGTACGAAGGATGGTATGACCCCGCTCAAAAAGCAGAAGGAAGAACAAAGCCAAGAACAGCACGAACTCAAAAGCTAATTCAAGGAATCTTTTGATCGGCTGAACAAAAACTCATGAAACTTGGTAGATGTGATCTTAAGGATGTCAGGAACTTATTCCAACCTTCAATCGCAAGGATTGACGTCAAAGTTCCGACCTTTTTGCCCTGGAAGGAAAACACACCAAGTTCAGACAAAACACAAGAACTTAATCTTGGACTTGCTCGTGGGGATTTGATGAAGAAGATGATCTTGGGTAACCTCTCACTTGTCACAGCAAGCAAGAACTCAAGTCAAAATCTCTACAAACACGATCTATAAGAATGAATCATTCAAGTACACAAGATCGGTTTCTTGCAACAAAAATGAAACGATCCTTCGAAATAAAAGTCAATAGCAAGTAGAAGGAGGGAAGGCAAATCCAAATTGTGTATAAGTAGATTGCAAGAATTAAGTGAGGAAATTAAATGGTTGAAAGTTGCTGAATTTAACGTGAAATGTAAGTTCAAGCATGACATAAAGTGTTTTGCATTTCTGGAAGGTACATTTACAAAGCTTCACAACAAAGTGATCCGACGGCCCTCCTTGATCTGAGTAGCTCTCTAGCTAGCATATCATCCATTCCCTGTCTTCTAGGTTCATAACGACTCCATCTCTGATCGTCTTCCGGCGATCCTCGACTGTCTGGACCTCCGACACACCTCACCAAGTCCCGGTCATCCTTCGCCTCAACATTATGCCTCAAAGGAGCCAAAACCTCTAAAATCTTCAGTGGAGAGACACCCTTCCTGTTAGGACCCAGATTTGCAAATTCGAAACCCTCTGTGTATACTGCACTAGTCCAGGATCACGCTAGTGCACATAGTGAAAACATAGATGAAATATCATTCCATACAACGAATTAACTAAGAAAGAGGCAAACTATTATTAAATAAAGCATCAGACCTTATGGTCAAAATTTACACCACTATGCCTTAAGGGCTCAAAAACAAATAAACTATTGCAGCGAAAAAGATAACTTGGTCCATTCGACATGCCACAGGAAATCATCTGGGGAACGCCTTCCTAATCCACATAGTCTTTATAGTATTCCTCCTCATAATATTCATTATTTCCTGGTCCTTCCTAGCAACTAATCAACAAAGACATAAAGCCATGAGTACAAAAAAGTACTCAGCAAGCTGTAGGGAATTGATGCAATATATTCATGCATGGCTTGATAAGGATAGCCATATGGTTCATTTGCAGAAAGCAATAACTTGAATTGAAATACAGTAAATAGATTGAAAGCATATTAATGAAAAAGACAATAAATAACTTGTAGATCAATGGTAGACAACATGAATAGAATGGCGAGACATCACCCTACACCATCTAAAACAAGTATCAACCAATAAATTCAACAGTATTAACTTTAGACAACAAAACAACAGTGAACTCCCCGTTCACATCCATACAATTCCACTTTCCAACAATTCATGAAACACTCTATACCTCATGTGAAATTCTCAGGCATGTCCATGACCGCGGACACGACTATTCGAATAGTTTTATACTCTGCAGAGGTTGCACTTCTTTATCCACAAGACATGATCATCTCTTTGTGCAATCGATATTAGCACACTTCCTTTGGTGTGCCACAGAGATATCATGATAAAGCCTTTACCATGCACTGTCTAAACTCGGTACTACCCGCTAAGGTTTCACCCCTTAGGGGCCCCTCTTGCGCCTTGCGAATCTACGTGTCCATCCCGGAACCCACACCACCAATTGGCAGCACTCAAGGCACAAATTAATCATCTAGGTCTGTCCCATATCATATATGTGGTAGTACGGTTAGACCCAGTTCAATGGCGTACAAGAATAAGTCCTTAAGTTATCTCAGGCAAGACATCCACATCCCATTATGCTAGAAAGCACCCCCTTTACTGCACGATCACTTGCCCGAAGGGAAAACAATTCGTTCAACCAAGAACAATGGCAACCCTGCCATGGTACAACAAATTTTACAATAGTGGCTATCGGCCACAATTCAATATCTCATTAAGTCAATATTAACATTATTCAACATGTGATATGAATCCCATCGCATAACTACGTAGGTCTAAGCATAACTACGATAACCCAATGTTGGTAATATCATCATGTCCAACTAGTAATGACCCAACCTAGGGTTAACAATGGATACATGGCATTCCAATAATCAAGGTGGCATAATGACAACTAGGTATATAACTATTCCCATGAAATAATCTTTTATACACAAATATCATGCAATTGTATAAAACAAATTACTTTGCAAACATAGGATCAATATGATCAAAGGTTATGACTTACCTTGCTAATCTAGTGTTGAGTCTTGGCCTTCGAAATCTCCGTTCGCTCCTTTGAAATTAACGTCTACTGGAAAAGAAAGCAACGAATAGAAATAAATACCAAACAGAGACTCAAACAAGCTCAAATTGAAAATAAATGGCTCCAGAATGTAGAGCTCGATTTTAGAAAAATTTAGAAATTTGAATCGCCTCAATCGGAGTTCGTATGAGAGAGAATGAGCTCCTGGAAGATTAAATCAGAGAAAATAGAAAACGGATAATTTTCTTGAATTATTTTTCTAAAGGAAAATATGTTTATTGCGCAACGCTGACGTCATCTGGAATTTGGTGGACTGGGTCCACAGCACTACACTGGTTTATCGTGCACCCGGCGCACGGATAACGTGGTGCTTGCGTCGGTGATACACAGGCAAAATGGCTGACAGTCTAAGGTGGCGGGTGATGCTAGCGCTGATGCGGACTGCCACGCGTCGTGCATCCAGTGACTGCAATCTGATCGGACAATGGAGACGCGTGGATGCGGCGATAGCGATGTGGTAGAATCTGATGCGCACGTTTGCGATCGGTCGACCATGGTTTGGCAAAGGAGAGCGACAGCAGTGGACGGCGGCTCGACCCACCGGAGCGAGGAAGATGACACGACAAACGGCGGGGAGGCAATGGATCAAGCGGGTTTTGGAACGGATCTGAAGGAGGAGGATGCGAGCAACACATAGAAGGCAATGGCAATAGCGGAGAGACACCGGAGCGGCCAAGCGACGACGGGGAAGGCTTCAGGCGCGGCAGTGGACTCCGGCGAGGGTGCAAGGATGAACGGAGGACTCTCGGGCGATGTGAGATGGGGCGGCGGGTGTGGTGCGAAACGGCGATCCTCGGAGGGGGTGCAGCTCCTTAAATAGGGGTCTTGGGGCGCTTGCGTCGGTGATACGCAAGCGAAATGGCTGACGTGGCGGCTGAGGTAGCGGGTGACGCTAGCGCTGACACGGACTACCACGTGTCGTGCATGCAGTGGCTGCAATCTGATCGGACGATGGAGACGCGTGGATGCGGCGATACCGACGTGGCAGAATCCGATGCGCATGTTTGTGTTCGGTCAGCCACGGTTTGGCAAATAAGAGCGACAGCGCTGGACGTCGACTCAACCCACCAGAGCCGAGGAAGACGACGCGACAAACGGCAGGGAGGCAACAAATTTAGCAGGTTTTGGCACGGATCCGAAGGAGGATGACACGAGCAACACATAGAAGGCAACGACAACGGCGGAGACACACCGGAGCGACCAAACGACGGCGGGGAAGGCTTCGTGAGTAGCGGTGGACTCCTGCGAGGGCGCAAGGATGAACAGCGGACTCTCAGGCGACGCGAGATGGGGCGACAGGTGCAGCGCGAAACGACAATCCTCGGAGAGGCTGTAGCTCCTTAAATAGGGGTCTTGGGAGGCGTGCATGGCACGGACGCCGAAAATGGCGCGATGCGGCTAGGGTTTGGGTTCCTGGTTGTTAGTGTTATGCCCTTGAGGCAATCATTTAGATGATTGTAACATGACTATGTTTATGAATGATAATATGATTATTGGTCCAATGAATGTATATCATTGTATTGATCAACAAGTATGTGACTTGCTTATGAAGCTCTTTGCTTATTGATGTAATTCGATAAATATCTCTGATCGGATATCATCGTATAGGACAACGATGAATAGATCACCAAATGTAGTGATCGATGATCATGCTTCATAGATCATGGGATATGGAGATATCATCTATACATTGTGGACGCATGTTGAACAACATGGGTTAGATAGACCCGCAATGGGACACTGCGAGAATGTTTCATTCTTATGTGTCATCAGTGTATCTCATACCTAGTAGATGTATGATCCTTAGACTGAGATTGTCATATTCCCTACATGTGTAATAGTTTTCCTTGGGGCTATCAAACACTACTTCCTAACCGGATAGTTATAAAGGTAGCTTTCATGTTTACTATGAAGCGTGCAGAGGAAGTGAGCGATCAAGATGGAATTTGCCACTCCAATGAAACGGAGATATATGACAAGGCCACTCATGTGATATGATTAAGGAAGTACATGGCCATGCCGTGATTGAGGAGTCAATCACAACTTATTAATATATCACGGATACGAGAGATGGATTGAATCATCAAAGGATGACATGCTTCTCGCCTTGAGATCAATCTTCATATACTTGGCAAAGGGATTATTATATGAGTACTTTTGATTGGTTCTGTCCGATTTGATCATAGTATGTTTGGGAGTTGGCATACTTTGCAAGGAGCCGCTACCAACTATTGGATTGAAAAGGAGTTTTTCGAATCCATGTCCAAATGTACGTGAACCTGCAGGGTCACACACTTAATGGGCTGGGACGCATTAATTTGGATTAGATCCGTAATTAATGGACCTCGTGGGCTTAGCACGCGGATGGGCCCTGGTTTAGGGTTTCATCTCGTGGCTATATAAGGAGGGGAGGAGGGTGAGTGCAGGGTGTGCTTTCCCATGGTTTAGAAGTGATTCACTCGAAACCCTAGCCTCCTCCTCTCGCTGCCCCTATCGAGCGACCAGGTGCTTGCATTCTGACGCACGGCGTTCCATCCCTAGACGTGTGGACTACTGCGGTGACACTGCTACGACTGCGGCGTGGGAGGACGATCCACGACGAGGTGAGGACGATCCACTCCATCGACGCAACGGCTGCGGCGAGGACGATCCACTACATCGACGCGCGAAGGATTCCGCAACTGCGTGTCTAGTGGTAATCTTATCTATGATCCCCTTCTTGCGAGTAGCTTCCTGGTTACGCGGTAGATTTTTTTTGTGCTAGCGTAGCATACCACGTTCCTCTTCCCTGGTGGCGGCACGATGTGGAGTGATCCAGACCGCACACATGGCGCGAATCAACGATCCACACTACTGGTTTGCGAGCAAGCCGAGCAGCGGCGGCGTGAGTGGGATCTTTGGTGGGCGGCGGCGTGGGCGGGAAATGGAAAAGAAATGGGCCGGCGGAAAGGATTCGGCCCGAAAGGAATTTTGGAAAAATAGAAATATTTTTGAATTAAGAAAATCCTAGAAATTCAAATAAAAGCAAATAAATTCAAATAAATAGCAAATAAATTCTGAAAAATCTCAAAAAATACAAAAAAAATTCAAATTAAGCTTTGATTAATTCAAGAAAAATGCAAATGGTTCATTTTCAAATTCAAACATTCCAAAACTCAAATTTTGGGATGTTACAAAGCTCCCCCCTTAAATGGAATCTTGACCCTGAGATTCAAGCTGGTTAGAGAATAGGTGTGGAAACTCGAACTTCAGATCTTCTTTTCGCTCCCATGTAGCTTCTTCTGAATGATAGCTCCACTCGACCTTGCAAAAATGAATGGTCTTTCTTCTTGTGATGCACTGTGCCACATCCAAAATTTTCACAGGTTGCTCCTTGTAGGTGAGATCCTCTTGCAATTCAATGGCTTCCAACAACATCTGTTCTCCTGGCACTCGTAGGCACTTATTCAACTGCGATACATGGAACACATCATGGATTCCAGCAAAAGACTGGGGTAACTCATGCTTGTAGGCAACCTCTCCTCTTCGTTCCAAGATTTTGAACGGTCCAACATATCTAGGGGCAATCTTTCCTTTTACTTGAAATCTCTTAACTCCTTTGAGAGGGGTAACTCTAAGATACACATAATCATTGGGCTCAAAGCTCAAATCTCGTCGACGATTATCTGCATAACTCTTTTGTCTGCTTTTGGCTATCTTCAACCTATCTCGAATTAACTGGACCTGCTCTTCAGCTTCTTGCAGTATGGCGGGGCCAAACAATTATCTTTCTCTAGTCTCCTTCCAATTGAGAGAAGTTCTACACTTTCTCCCATATAGGACATCAAAAGACGACATTTGCATACTGGCTTGATAGCTATTGTTATAGGAAAACTCTGCATAGGGCAAACACTTGTCCTACTTGGCACCATAGGTTAAGGCACAAGCTCTTAACATGTCCTCAAGGATTTGATTCACATGCTCAGTCTGTCCATCAGTTTGAGGGTGATAGGCAGTACTGAATCTGAGATGGGTACCCATGGCTTCATGCAGACTCTGCCAAAAACGAGAGGTGAATTGGGTTCCTCTATCAAACACTATCTTCTTAGGCACTCCGTGAACACTGATAATCCTTGACATATACAATTCTGCTAATTTATCTCCTACATAGGTAGTCTTAACTAGAATGAAGTGAGCTACCATAGTCAATCGATCCACTATTACCCAGATCAAATCGCAACCAGCTTGGGTCTTAGGAAGTTCGGTAATAAAATACATACCAATTTCCTCCCACTTCCACTCTGGAATCTTCAATGGCTATAGTAATCCTGCTGGCCTCTGATGTTCTGCCTTAACCTTTTGGCAGACATCACAAAGAGCAACATACCCTGCAATTTCACGCTTCATGGTAAGCCACCAATACCTTTCCTTAAGGTCTTGATACATCTTGGTACTTTCAGGATGAATGGAGTATAATGTCTCATGTGCTTCTTTGAGTAACAGCTCCTTGAGCTCTTTCTAATCTGGTACGCAGATACGCTTCTCATACCAAATAGTTCCTTCTTCATCTTCGGTGAAACTTAGGGCTTCTCCTTTCTTCATATTACTCTTAATCTCTTTGATATCGGTATCATCAACCTGTGCTTTTCGAATTTGATCTTCCAATGTAGGGCGTACTTCCAAAGTAGCCAAGTAACCTTCTTGTACCACTTCTAGATTAAGCTTCTGAAGTTCCTCATAGAGATCTGGCTGACTTTCCTTAATCATTAGGGTATTGCAGTAGCTCTTTCTACTCAAGGCATCAGCTACGACATTAGCTTTTCCTGGATGATAATGAATTCCAATGTCATACTCCTTGATCAACTCCAACCATCTTTTTGCCTCATATTGAGGTCG
The DNA here is from genome assembly GCA_036346275.1 of Otatea glauca. NCBI lineage: Eukaryota > Viridiplantae > Streptophyta > Magnoliopsida > Poales > Poaceae > Otatea > Otatea glauca. The sequence goes on along the minus strand of CM070727.1, from coordinate 32,274,532 downwards.
GCTTGGGTGAAAATGTACTTCAAACTCTTGTGATCAGTATAAACCTCACAACGATTACCAATTAGATAATGATGCCAAATCTCTAGAGCATGCACTACGACTGCCAATTCCAAATTATGGGTAGGATAGTTAGCTTCATGTGGACTTAGTTGTCGCAAAGCATATGCACAACCTTCTTATCTTGCATTAGCACACAACCGAGTCCTTGTCGGGATGCATCACAGAATATCTCAAAATTCTTTCTGATATCCAGTAGGATAAGCACTAGGGCAGTTGTCAAACACTTCTTTAGCTCTTGGAAACTCTGCTCACATTCTGGTGTCCAAACGAATTTCTTCTCCTTTTTCAAAAGCTGATTGAGCGGCCTAGTTTTTCTCAAAAATCCTTCAATGAAACGGAGATAATATCCTGCCATTCCAAGAAAACTTCAAACTTGGGGTACCGTCTTGGGTGACTCCCAACTCTCGGGTGATGCGAGATGGGGAGGCGTGCAGGCACAGACGCTGAAAACGACGCGACGTGGCTAGGGTTAGGGTTCCTGGTGGTGGTGGAGCAACGTGGAGCGATCCGGAATGCACACGTGGCTCAAATCCAACGGTCCACGCCGCTGGGCTGGCGGAGCAGATCGAGCGGGCGACGCGGGCCGCGACGCTGGGCTGGCGAGGCGAAGTGGGCTAGGGAAACGGAAAAGAAATGGGCCGACGGAAAGGATTCGGCTCGAAAGGAATTTTGGAAAATCAGAAATATTTTCGAATTAAGAAAAATCTAGAAATTCAAATAAAAGCAAATAAATTCAAATAAATAACAAATAAATTCAGAAAAATCTCCAAAAATACAAAACAATTCAAACATTAATAGAAAATGTTTTGTTTGATGCATAGATTAATCACATTAAATATTTTCATTAATAGAAAATTCAAATTAACCTTTGATTAATTCGAGGAAAATGCAAATGGTTCATTTTCAAATTCAAACATTCCAAAACTCAAATCTTGGGATGTTACACTTCTCCACCTCAGACATTCAAGAGGAGAAAGGCCACCCCTCCCCCTCTATTTATACTAGTCTCGAGTCACCCTTCACCCTTGGATGAGTTCCTTCTGTCCAAAGGACCACCATCAAGGGTTAGGATGACTCCCACACACAGCCTTACATGGGCTAACCCGAAACTCAACAAGCACACCGGGTTTTTCAAGGCCTACAACTAGATCTGCTACTCTATCACCTAGACCGCAATCTGATGGCGCCCTCCTTGATCCGAGTAGCTCTCTAGCTAACATATCATCCATTCCTTGTCTTCTAGGTTCGCAGCGACCCCGTCTCCGATCATCTTCTGGCTATCCTCGACCGTCTGGACCTCCGACACACCTCGCCTAGTCCCGATCATCCTTCGCTTCACCATGACCTAGCACCGTCGTCCTGCAACCATCGAAAACAAGGAACCACATCACATAGCATTGCCCACTTGGCTTAATATCGAGTCGATGAGTCAATATCGAGCATCGAGTAACCCTATTCGATACTTATCGATTCTCACTGCACTCGAGTCACTCGACCACAAGCCGACGAGGCATTAATTGTCGGGACCCGGATTTGCAAATCCGAAACCCTCTGTGTATACTGCACTAGTCCAAGCTCACGCTAGTGCACACAGTGGAAACATAGATGAAATATCATTCCATACAACGAATTAACTAAGAAGAAGCAAATTATTATTAAATAAAGCAAACGACCTTATGGTCAGAGTTTACACCAATATGCCTTGAGGGCTTAAGAAACAAATACTATTGCAGCGGAAAAGAATAACTTGAGCCATTCAACATGCCACAGGCAATCGTCTGGGGAACGCATTCCTAATCCACGTAGTCTTCATAGAATTTCTCCTCATGATACTCAGCATTTCCTGATCCTTCCTCAGCAACTGATCAACAAAGGCGTATAGCCATGAGTACAAAAAGTACTCAGCAAGCCATAGGGAACTGATGCAATATATTCATGCACGGCTTGACAAGGATGGCTATATGGTTCATTTGCATAAAGCAATAACTTGAATTGAAATACAATAAATAGATTGAAAGCATATTTATGAAAAGATAAATAAATAACTGGTAGATCAAAGGTAGACAACATGGATAGAATGACGAGGCATCACCCTACGTCATCTAAAACAAGTATCGACCAAAAAATTCAACAGTATTACTTTAGACAACAAAACAATAGTGAACTCCCCGTTCACATCCCAACAATTCCACATTTTATAAAACACTCTATACCCCGTGTGAAATTCCCGGGCTTGTCCATGACCGCGGACGCAGCTATTCGAATAGTTTTACACTCTGCAGAGGTTGTACAACTTTACCCACAAAGCATGATCAACTCTTATTGCCAAGCGCTAATAACACACTTCCTTTGGTGTATCGGCAGAGAGATCATGACAAAGCCTTTACAATGCACTATCTAAACTCGGTACTGCCCGCTAAGGTTTCGCCCCTTAGAGCCCCCTCTTGTGCCTTGCGAATATACCCGTCCATCCCGGAACCCACACCACCAATTGGCAGTACTCAAGGCTAGACATTGCAAATTAATCAGCTAGGTCTGTCCCATGCCAAACTTGTGGTAGTACGGTTAGGCCCAGTTCAATGGCGCAAGAGATTAAGTCCTTAAGTTGTCTCAGGCAAGACATCCACATCCCAATGTGCTAGAAAGCACCCCCTTTACTGCACGATCACTTGCCCGAGGGAAAACAATTCGTTCAACCAAGACCAATGGCATACCCTGCCACGGTACAACAAATTTTACAACAGTGGCTAACGGCCACGATTCAATATCTCATTAAGTCAAGATTAACATTATTCAATATGTGACATGAATCCCAACGTATATCTAAGCATGTCTAAGCATAACTACGATAACCCAATGTTGGTATAATGATTATGTCCAACTAGTAATGTCTCAACCTAGGTTTAACAATGGATACATGGCATCCCAATTAATCAAGGTGGCATAATGTCAACTAGGTATACATCTACTCCCATTAAATAAGAATTGATATACAAAATAGCATGCAATTGTAATAAAGTAAATTACTTTTGCAAACATAGGATCAACATGATCAAAGGATTATGACTTGCCTTGCTGATCTAATGCTGAGTCTTGGTCTTCAAAGCCTTTGTTCGCTCTCTTGGAATTAGCGTCTACCGGAAAATAAAGCAATGAAACCAAATAAATACAAAACAGAGACACAAACAAGCTCAAAACTGAACATAAATGGCTCTGGAAGATAGATCTTGATTTTAGAAAAACTTAGAAACTTGAATCGCCACAATCGGAGTTCGTATGAGAGAGAACGGGCCTCCGAAAGATTAAATTCAGAGAAAATGCTGAAAATCAGAAAATCGGAATTTCTGGATTTATTTTTCTATTGGAAAATCGATTTATTGCGCCACGCTAACGTCAGCAATCAATTTCCCGAATAAAGAAATAAATTAGAAAACCTTTATTAGGCTGACAGGTGGGACCCTCGGTCTATGGACCAAGTCCACGGGAAGGCTTTGGTCCACGGTGGACCGGGTCTGCAGAATAGCGCTAGGGGCGACGATGCTGGCGATGGTGGTAGAGTAGCCGACCAGCGCTGCGTGGACGCTGACGCGACACACATGGGGCAATAACACTGCATTGACGCGGACGGCCGCATGTCGCGCATCCAACGGCGCGATCAGATCGAAAAGCAGAGAAGCGAGCGGCGATGGTTGCGATGTGGCCAAATCTGGAACACTCATTGGCGATCGGACGGCCGAAGCAAGCGAAGGAGGACGACGGCGAGCGGCGACGCGGGCTTACGGGAGGCAAGGAAGAAGGTGTGCTTTACGGTGGATTAGCACCGGATCGGGCACGGCTTTGAGCGAATTGGGAAGAGGACATCAAGGGAAACGCGACGAAGCCAACAGTAGCTGCGAAGAAGCACCAGCGTCGGAGATCCACGCGACAAAAAGCTTCGGCCTCAGTGAAGGACTTCGGCGAGCTCCTACGCGAAGATGACAGGGACTCGGGCGACGAGAGAGAGGGCAACGGGCACGGCGCAAAACGGCGAATCTCTGAGGGGGTGCGGCGCCTTAAATAAGGGTCTCAGGATGCGTGCTTGACACGGACTCCAAGGCAGCGGCGGTTAGGGTTTCGGAGAGGCGACGACGGCGACTGGGCTGGCTGGGCGGCGCGGGCCAAAACGGACGGGCGAGGGGTCGGCCAAGATGGACCGGGCCGGAGGAAAAATCGGCCGGGAGGAGCGGGGTGTTGGGCGGCGACGCGCGGCGGCAAAGCAAACGAGGAGAAGTGGGCGGGCAGGCGAGGAAAAGAAGTGGGCCGGAGAAGATTTGGCCCGAGGGCTTTTTGAAATTTAAAAACATTTTCTGATTTAAGAAAAAAATCCAGGAATTCAAATAAGTGTAAATAAATTTAAATAAATAGCAAATAAATTTAGAAAAATCCCCAAAAATAAAGAAAAATTCCTTGGAGCATAATAAACCCAACTAAAACTGAAAATCTTTAGTTTCATGAATATTTTAGTCAAATTAAATCCTTCCATTAATGGAAAATTCAATTTAAGCTGGAATTAATTCAAGAGAAATGCAAATGGTTTATTTTTGAATTCAACATTCCAAAACTCAAATTTTTGGGATGTTACATTAATCGACCTAACCTGCCGTTTGACCTGGCAGCATCCCTGCTCGATACTTCTCAATTCTCACTCTACTCGAGTCACTCGACCACTGGTCTTTGACCAGCCAAAGTCCAGACCACTCGAGGTCCGACCACTGGTTTTTGACCAGCCAAAGTCCAGACCACTCGAGCTCCAACCACTGGTTTTTGACCAGGACAGACTGAAACCAAACTCAACTGTGGAATATAAGAACCCGGGTACCCTCATGACAGACCCAAGAGGGAGGCCCAGAAGATACTCCCCGCGTCAGGCCCTGCTGCCGTGCGCAAGGGGACATATCCTAAAGGATGTTAACTTATATTTAGATATGATAGATACGGTTGTAATCCGAGTCGTTAATAGGGTAGATAAAGATGTAAACTTTATCCTATTAACGGACTGGAATCTTGTACCCGATCGGAATCTCCAAACCGATCAGGACTCTATAAGCCACCCCACCCCCGCTATATAAGGGAGAGGGCGGGCAACAACATAGGGATCGGATCATCCAAGCCTAGAACAAGGAAGCCATAGAGCATAAAACACCTCATATCGCCCGGAGCACATTGCGCTTTGAGCAACCCCATATCTAAGAGATCAGTATAATCCCAGCGCACAGGATTAGGGTATTACCTCATCGCTGAGGGCCTGAACCTGTATAAACCCCTTGTCTTGTGTGACCTTCGAGTTTGAGATCGAGCGCCTACCCCATAAATTCATTACCGACTACAAAAGTCGACAGTTGGCGCGCCAGGTAGGGGAAGCGCTATAATCTTTTCCTACAGACTCGATGGCAACGATCGGCGGAATCACCACCACCTTCATCTCCGGTCAGGCTTTCCGCTTCGGGAGCCTGGACTTCGTCACAGATGCGCGCGGAGAACTTGTCCGCCTAGACTTGAACCAGATCCAATCTGGTAAAGATCAGGCCGACTCATTTCAGGTATGTCACTTTGACTTGGCCGGCAAACCAGTCGACGTCGCGAGGAATTGCTGCGATCGTCATGGCGTCTTCGCGATAGAAGAGCAGAAGACCGATCTCCAATGCCAACAAGAAGAACAAGAAGCTGCGAGGGAAGATCGTCTTCGTAAGGGTAAGGAGGTGCAGGTGCGATCGCTTCGATCTCGTGGCCGCAATGTATGCGAGGACATCCAGCAATCCAGGTTGGGAGATCAAGCCGTCTTCCACACGCCAATGCAGAACGTCGTCGCCTCCAAGACGCTTCTCGACAAACTGGACCCGATGATTACATCGGATAGCCCGACGGCCAGGATCGTGGCCCAGATCAAGGCCATGGTGACGGCGGTCGCAATTCAGCAAAATCAGAAAAAGCCGATAGGTGAAGCGCACTCACGCTCCCACGCGGCTATCGGCACGGCCACGAGCCTACGCCTGCGCCCCGAGCGTCACCTTCGGCACGACTACGAGCCACGCCTGCGCCCCGATCGCCACCTTCGGCACGGCACGAGCCACGCCTGCGCCCTGAGCGCGGCCTACAGCTCATCTACAAGCCTTCGCCTGCGCCGCGAGCAAAGATGGCATGATCGTCGGCAACATATGGAGCATAAAGCAGCTAAGTCGTTTTTTACTCAATTATGTCATTATAAATAAAATTATTGACTTTCCTGACTTGCTACTTAGTTGACCCACAACTAAGGAGTAAGTCGGGGGCTACACCTAATAGTGTGCGCATGCGCACATCTGTTTCTGAGTTGTATTTTTCTTCTTTTACTTAACGATTGCAAGTGAATCCGAAAAGATAACTCCGAGTTGTGAAGCTCGACCCCATGAACGCGAACTTTAGTCACCCAAAACACGTGCACGGAAAAGAGCCATGAGCCGACTCCCAACGCTCGGGGCTAGACTAGTCGGGCGAGTGCTTAAACAAAAAGAGTCAAACCACTCGGATGAATTCAAAATCAATAAGGAAAAAGAGTAAAAAACTCTAAAATTATATATACACCAGTCGGACATCACATCCGAGTGAATTGTTTTTACATTGCGTAAGTTCTGCATATACATGATTTCAGGGCTACTAAATTTGGATGCGACGTGTGTGAACCAACGCTTCAACGACGACATCAGCAACTTCGGTGACGGATGAATTTAAAGGGAGCGGCGCTGAATTTTGCCTTGAGCGGAAAAGCGTTTTGACTTACAGATATCGCTTGGGATCAAGATATCCCAAGATGAGCCGACTGCCATAATTCCAATAATGGGGCTAGGAACCACTCCGAAAGATTAACGCGTGGAGCTCTATTGAGTCCTTCACGATCTCTTTGCCTACAACAGGGCACTCGACTGTAAAGTAAAACTAGTCGGGAAGCTGCATCAAGAACTGGAAGCACTCGGTGTGAAGCATGACTCAGTTGGGCTGCAACCAGGAAGGCGGCAACTCGATCGCAAAGGACTCGAGGGCTACTGTGGAATATAAGAACCCGGGTACCCTCATGACAGGCCCAAGAGGGAGGCCCAGAAGATACTCCCCGCGTCAGGCCCCGCTGTCGTGCGTAAGGGGACATATCCTAAAGGAGGTTGAACTTATATTTAGATATGATAGATACGGTTGTAATCCGAGTCGTTAATAGGGTAGATAAAGATGTAAACTTTATCCTATTAACTGACTGGAATCTTGTAACCGATCGGAATCTCCAAACCGATCAGGACTCTATAAGCCGCCCCACCCCCACTATATAACGGAGAGGGCGGGCAACAACATAGGGATCGGATCATCCAAGCCTAGAGCAAGGAAGCTATAGAGCATAAAACACCTCATATCGCCCGGAGCACATTGCGCTTTGAGCAACCCCAGATCTAAGAGATCAGTATAATCCCAGCGCACAGGATTAGGGTATTACCTCATCGCTGAGGGCCTGAACCAGTATAAACCCCTTGTCTTGTGTGGCCTTCGAGTTTGAGATCGTGCGCCTACCCCATAAATTCATTGCCGACTACAAAAGTCGACATCAACCTTGAGCACCAAAAGCTCGAATACAGTCAATTACTCATCACACGCTTGGACCTCCACATGGTCTTTCCGCATGTGATGTAATTAGCAAAGTGTTTGCGTACCTAAATATCCTTGTTTCGAGCAGATTTTGCTTTCATATGATGAATGTTATAAGCATAAACATATTTTTTGCATGCTTTTGTATATTTTATCTGTTGTAAAAATGTATAATAATTCGTCATCCAGTTTTACGTTGCGATCTGTTCTTGAGAAGGAAAATTGAACGAAACCAATTTTCTTGATTGGATCCATAATTTGAGAATTGTTCTCAAATAGGAAAGAAAATAAATATGTTCTAGAGAATCCCGTTCTTACTGTACTAGCCTCTGACGCTTCTCATGCTGAATTAGATGCTTACAAGAAGCATGCTAATGATGTACTTGACGCCACTTGTCTCATGTTAGCCACTATGAACTCAGAGCTTCAGAAGCAATTTGAGAACATGGGGCATACGACATGGTCATGCACTTGAAAAACTTGTTTTAGGTACACTTGAAAAACTTGTTTCAGGTACAGGCATGTGTTGAAAGATATGAGACAACAAAAACATTACATGAATGCAAAATGGCTAAGGGGACCTCGGTTAGTACTCATGTGACCAATATGATTGGTTACATTGAGAACATGGAAATATTAGGATTTCCATTGAATCGAGACTTAGCCATAGATATAATTCTCCAGACTTTGCCATCATGTTATGGTCAGTTGATCATGAACTACAACATGAATGGCTTGGAGAAGTCGCTCACTGAATTACATGGGATGATAAAAATAGCTGTGCAAAATATCTAGAAAAAGACATTAGATAGCTTCATGGTACAGAAAGGAAAGAACTTCAGAAGGAAGGGAAAGAGAAAGGCTAAAGGCAATGGTATTACTAAAACTGAGAGTTCAAGTAATAATCATAAGCCTAAGAAGTTCAAACCTAGTTGATGCAGGTGATTGATACAGATCTTTCGATCAGAGAGGTAACTTCGATTTGTGGAGACAACTCATGATCCGGCTACCAACCATACACGACTGATACGCCAATCATTTGTTGAACCAACTCCAGGATTGTTATCGACCTTGCTAGAAGCACGATCGATCTGATCACGAATTTCAATTCCAGCAAACAATTGAAGAACAAGCAAGAACGATGTAAAGAGCAATCTGAAATTGCGAATATGATTGAAGTACTACTACTGATGTGGGATTTTGAAGCACGATATTGCTGTTGCTCTGGCCAAACAAGAGAATACCGAATAGTTTCACAATGGAAAACTACAACTAAACAAAACCCACCTCTCCCTAGGGCTGCTTCCAGCTTATAAAGGAAGAGGAGACAAGGGGGGCGTGGCCAAAACAAGGAAAAACTGACAAGGACTCTTGCCGCAATCGAAAAGGACTCCTTCCCCCCTTGGACTCTGACTGGATACATGGGCCTAAGCCCAAATAAGATGGCATAGCACTATAACCTTTAATTAAAAATAAAACTAGATGTTTGGAGGTAGCAGCTGAAGCAAATAGTCATGGGAGTTCGGCCATCCTTCACTGTGGCATCATGGTGGCTTCAATTGAGTAAAGTAGCCATCATCTCCATTGCTACTCTCATGCCTTATTGTCATGTAAGGACCTTGATTTCTAATTAGAATAACATCACATGCATCAGGCAGTATCGTAGTGTTCATGGAATATAAGTGCACTCTGAGAAACGAAGTTACTAGATATTTAAGTTAACGAGCACGTGCTCTGGTAATTGGTCCTTGTACATCTAGTTGAGGAGCAGTAGGAAGGGATGTCCTCTTCACCAGTCCTTCTTCTGAAGCAGCCTACTTCCATTGCCAAAAGGTTGGTCACTGAAAGAGAAACTACAAGAAATACCTGGCCAATCTAAAAAAGAAGCAGGAAAGTTCGACTTCCGCTTCAGGTATTTATGTTATAGAAGTTAACATGGCCATTTCTCCTCAAAATGCATGAGTATTAGATACCAGTGCAGAATCTCATATTTGCTCAAATATGTAGGTGCTCTAAAGGTGTAGAAAGTAGGCAAAAGGGTGAAGTTCAACTTCACGTCTGCAATAGGGCAAGAGTTGCTGCTATAGCCGAAGGAACTTATATGTTAACTTTGCCTTCTGGTTTGGTTCTAGAATTAAGTAATTGTTACTTTGTACCTGCCATAAATAAGAATATTATTTCAATTTCATATTTGGACATAGCAAACTATTAGTTCAAAATAAAGGACAAGTGTTATTCGTTTTATCTTAATGATGTATTTATTGCATAGCTCCATTATTGAATGGGCGGTACTATCTAGACCTTAAAATACTGATCTATAAGATACCTACCAAGAAAAATAAGAGTTGATGATTTAAATCCTACCTTTATTTAGCACTGTCGTTTAGGTCATATAAACGAGAAACGCATTTTGAAGCTCTATAAGAATGGACTTCTTGATTCATTTGATTTTAAATCATATGATATATGCAGATCTTGTTTATTGGAAAAATGACCAAAGCGCATTTTACTGGTCTAGGTGAAAGAGCAAATGACTTATTGGCACTCGTACATACAGATTGTATATGGACCAATGAGTGCAGTGGTCAGAGGTGGCTTTCAGTACTTTGTTACATTTGCTGTTGACTTCAATAGATATGGCCATATCTATTTCATCAGACATAAGGCTAAAACCTTTGAAAAGTTCAAACAATTTCATAACGAAGTACAAAATCAAAACTTGCTCTTTCTTTGACTTTACCTAAAATCCTTCTCGCCAACTTGGTCATGATCTCATTTTCTCTTTTCATGGACAAAGTTTGACTTTGCATCCAAATTGGTTATCCTTCTCTCTTTCATAAAATCAAATTTCATAACTTTCGGGTGTTTGTCAATATATTCATTAAGGGGGAGATTGAAAGACCATGTGGAGGTCTACCCTTGATTGTGATGAGTTATTGGCATTATTTAAACTTGTGGTGTTTTGATTTGAGTTGGAAATTGAATTTGAAGCAAATTGGTTAAATTTGCCCAACACTTGCGGTGCTACCGGTCTAAGGGCAGTAGCACCGGCCATGGGCGATCATACCGACCTCTGGCTGGTGTGAAAATTCTAGAGAGCCGTTTCTCTGGACGACGGTAGCACCGGCCCTTATGAGCAAAGATGATTTTTAAATTGTGATTTTTTATGAATTTCATTGCAATCTTTTTGGACATTGCTTTGTGATATGTTTCCTTGCTTTTGATGGTTGTAGGACGGCAGTGCTTAATCATGGTGAGGCGGAGGATGATCGGGACTAGGCGAGGTGCGCCGGAGCTCCAGATGGTCGAGGATCGCCGAAAGATGATCGGAGATAGAGTCGTGGCAAGCCAAGAAGACAATGAACGGATGAGATGCTAGCTGAAAGCTGATTGGATCAATGAGTGCCATTGGATCGCGGTCTAGTTGATAGGACAGCAGTTCTAGTTAGTGTGCTTTGAAAACCGTGCAAAAAACCAAGTATACTTGTTGCGTTTCAGGTTAGCCCATGTATGGCTGTGTGTGGGAGTCATTTCTAACCCTTGATCTGATCCTTAGGGTAGAAGGAACTCATCCAAGGGTGGAGGGTGACTCAAGAGTAGTATAAATAGAGGGGGAGGGGTGCCTTCCTCCTCTTGAAGGTTTTAGAGGTTTTGTGCTCCTTTGAGCTTTCGTCCACCTTGTTGTGAAGCTTTGTAAACATCCCTTACAAAAATCCAAAATATTTTTCCTTATGCTCGAATTTACTTTCTGCATTTAAATTATGTCTTAAATTCAGCATTTAAATTTAGCATTCAAATTCTGCACTTACATTGTTACAATTTACGTTTATGTAATTTGGATTTGCCTCCCCTCCTTTTACATGCTTTTGGATTTGCCTCCTCTCCTTCTACATGCTTTTGATTCTTGTGCCATGGTAGTTGATTGATTGATGAATCTTCTACATATTATACCTTAATCATCTAGGCAATCCATGTGTTTTTCTTGCAAGAAACCGATCTTATGTTGTTGAGTGAATCATTCTTCTAGATAGAATTTGTGTGGTTTTGGACTTGTGTTCTTGCTTGCTGTGACGTGTGGGAGGTTATCCAAGATCATCTTGATCATCAAAATCCCACGAGCAAGTCTAAGATCGAGTTCTTGAGTTTTGCTCAAACTTGGTGTGTTCTTCCTTCAAAGTGAAAAAGGTTAGAACTTTGACATCAATCCTTGCGATGGATGGTTGGAATAAGTTCCTGACATCCCTAGGATCACATCTACCAAGTTTCGTGAGTTTTTATCGAGCCGATCAAAAGATTCATCAAATTGGCTTTTGAGTTCGTGATGTGTTTTAGCTCTGTTCTTCCTGCTGTTCTTGAGCCCAGTCATACCGCCCACTGTCCGATCATATCAGGCTTTGGTCATACCAGAGACCCTGTAGTTATCCCGGAGACACTGCGGTCATACCGGCCTTACAGAGCAAATGGCTCATTCACATCTGTCTCTTTTGATTATTTTTGTCTGAGGGCTTGTTTGGATTATCTTGATTGTGGGAAAATTTTATTTGGGATCATTCATCGGCCTCTTTGATCGCCCTCTAGGTCCTTCAATTGGTATCAAAGCCAGTTTTGCTCTTCCATAGATCTTGACCAGTCTCGAGAGCCATGGCGATGGACAAATATTCCATCAAGCCTCTCATCTTTTTTGGAGTTGATTTTCCATTTTGGAAGTCCTGAATGGAGTCGTACATCACTGCCCAAGGCTTCCTGATATGGCAAAAGGTGAAACTCCCGTATGAGGTTCCTGCCGATGAAAATGTCACCGCAGGAAATATGCCTGACATTGAGGCGAACGCTAAAACAAGGAACATCCTCATACAGGGTCTTAGCCGCAGTGAGTACGATAGGATCTCTCACCTTCGTTCTGCTCATCATATTTGGGTGACCCTCGTGCTTATCATGAGGGCACCACCCAAATCAAGACGGTGAGACAAGACCAATTCAAGCATGATTACAACAAATTTGAACAACATGCTAGTAAGAGTCTTGACGAGTGCTTTGGTCATTTTGAGTGACCTCCGAGTAGTCAGTTGCATATACCCTGACTCGGATAATGCTCGGCATTTCTTAACCGAACTCGATCTTCGAGTTTGGGAGATTAAGGTGACCACCATCAAGGACACTACCGATTTGTCGACTCTGACTCTTTACGGGCTTTATTCCTGACTCAAGACTCATGAGATTGATGTCATCTCTCATAAGACAAATCTCAGTCATAGCCTTAGTCATCGATCCCACTGGATCCACTTCTGATACTTCGGCTGGTTTTTCCCTCTCTACCCTTTGCGGGGTAAGCGATGAACAACTGGAAAAATTTCCAGAAAATAAGCTTCCTCTTTTGGCTCTCAAATTCTCTTATGTATACTAGAGGGTGAGAGAGCGGAAGAGAGGTGTCATGATCACCTGCTTCGAGTGTGGTGGCCCCAACCACATTCGAGCGAACTGCCCCAAGCTGGAGAAAGGCAAGAACGACGTCGGCGGTTCGGGAAAGAACGACGACACCAACAAGAACCGTAACAAGAAGCCTCTAGTTTGTGACCCGACTCGTGAGAAGAAGTACCGCAACTTCTCGAAGAACAAGAAGCTCTTTCACCGCGTCCTCGCTGCACTCGATGACATCAACCTCTCCAACACAAAGACCTTGAGCGACGAGGGCGAGGATGATCCGCAAGAGAAGAACAAGAGCGGCGACGACTTTACCGGGATGTGCTTCATGGCGAACGCCAATGGTATCAGCGACTCCGAGCTCTACAACGACTTGAACGAGTTACCCTCCCATGACCAACTCAATGAAGCTTTCTGCAAATTAGGGAAATTTCATGCTAGAGCTAGATGTATGGAGCTAGAGAAGGAAGTAGCTGGTACCTTGACTCGGGAGTTAGCTTCTTTTAGATATTCTCCCTCCCGAGTAACTGATGGCTATTCTTTGTGTGATGGCTTGTGGAGCTAGAGAACCTAAGGACTATACATGATAGTGAGTTGTCTGAGCTAGATAGTCTTAGGTTGAAGAATGCTAGCAATGGATCTGTTAATGCTATGACTTTAGATGCTAGTTTTTTTGTGCTCACTCTACTCCCTCATGCGAAAATTGCCCTTAATTACTTGCTGAGATTGATGCCATGAGCACTCACCATTGGAAGCTCTCAACTAGAAATGATGAACTTGAAATGCATGCTTCTAAGGACTCAGTCAGCTTATGTGAGGGCTGTAGGCAACTAAAAGTTGACAATTAATCTTTAAATATCAAGTGTGCTAAACTTGCTAAGGACTACTTACTAGTTAAGTCACAAGAAAGTTGCTTGTGATGTTCTATGATTGAGGGAGACTTTGAAGGATCGAGATGGCGATCATAGAGGAGGTGAATGATCCCAAATAAAATTTTCCTCTATTCAAAATAATCCAAACAAGCCCTCAAAGACAACCACTCAAAAGAAACAAATGAAATGAAAAAATTGTTCTGGATGGCCAGTGCTACCACTGGGAGGCCAATAGCAATGGAGGTTGGTAGTACCGCACTAGGGGCGATAGCACCGGGCTCAAGAACAACTGAAGAACTAGCACGAACTTCAAAAGCAATTTTTGAGGAATCTTTTGATCGGCTAGACAAAAACAAACGAAACTTGGTAGATGTGATCCTAAGGATGCCAGGAACTTATTCCAACCATCAATTGTAAGAATTGATGTCAAAGTTCCGTCCTTTTCACTTTGAAGGAACAACATACCAACTTTGAGCAAAACTCGAGATCTTAATCTTGGACTTGCTCGTGGAGTTTTAATGATCAAGATGATCATGGATAACCTCCCACACGTCACAGCAAGCAAGACCACAAGTTGAAAACCCCTCAAACATGATCTAGAAGAATGATTCACTAAAGAACACAAGACCGATTTTTTGCAAGAAAAGATGCATAGATTGCCTAAATGATTGGGATATGATTTGAAGAAGATTCATCCATCAATCAACATCCTCAGCATAAGAAGCAAAAGCATTTTAGAAGGAGAGGAGGCAAATCCAAAAGCATGTAAAAGGAGGGGAGGCAAATCCAATTTGCATGAATGTAAATTGCAAGAATTTAAGTGCGAAATTTAAATGCTGAATTTAAGTGCGTAAAGTAAATTCAAGCATAAGAGAAAATGATTTGCATTTTTGGAAGGGAGGTTTACAAAGCCTCACAACAAAGTGGTCAAAGCTCAAAGGAGCACAAAACCTCTAAAACCTTTAAGAAGAGGAAGGCCACCCCTCCCCCTCTATTTATATTACTCTTGGGCCACTTACCACCCTTGAATGAGTTCCTCAACCCTAAGGCACTCCATCAAGGGCTAGGATTGACCCACTCACACAGCCATGCAAGGGATAACCCAAAACCCACCAAACAAACAGGATTTTCATGCACAGTTTTCAAAGCACACTAACTAGACCCGCTATCGAATCAACTAGACTGCGATCCGACGACCCTCCTTGATCCACGCAGCGTCTAGCTGGCATCTTTTCCTTTCCTTATCTTCTAGGATTGCACCGACTTTGTCAACGATCATCTTCCGATGATCCTTGACCGTCTGGACCTTCGATGCTCCTTGCCTTATCCCGGTCATCCTCCGCCTTACCATGATCAAAAACGTCGTCCCGCAACCATCAAAAACAAGGAAAACCCATCACATAGCAATGTCCAAAAAGATATACAATTAAACTATCAAAATCATAATTTTTGGATCATTCATGCTCATCAAGGCCGGTGCTACCAGCCCCTGGCATGTAGCACTGCCCTTCATCCCAAAACAAGAAGAGAAAATTTAAGCAAAAATGACTCTATTTGTGCGTATTCGACTCAACACCTTACATTCACAAGACGGCTTCCAATTGCACTTGGGATGACCTTGGAATGCATAGTGTATGACCGAGACCATCCTCTTAAGAGTTCATCTTGAGATGCTCTCATATGGCTTGAGTCAATTGCTTTAAAAAGAAAAATGCAAATAAATAATAAAAAAACATAAGTGGGTAAAGAATGCAAATAATGTCAAACATTTGCACCCCACTATGTCTTTTAAAGTTCTTAAAGAAAAATTTGCATTAAGTGATAAATGAGCCCGAAGGATCTTGTATGCCATTGGATCTTGGTCTAGTTGATAGGTTAGCGGGTCTAGTTAGTGTGCTTTGAAAACCGCGCAAGAAAACCCATTATGTGTGTGGGTTTTGGATGAGCCCTTGCATGGCTGGTTGAGTGGGTTAATCCTAACCCTTGATGATTGCTCTAGGGTTTAAGCTCATTTAAGGGTGGTAGCTGGCCCAACAGTAGTATAAATAGAGGGGTAGGGGTAGTCCTCCATTTGAAGGTTTTGAGGTTGTTGTGCTCCTTTGAGCTTTGCCCACTTTGTTGTGAGGCTTTGTAAACCTCCCTTCTAGAAATGAAAGTTTAATCCATTCCTCTCAATTCTGAATTTACTTTCCGCATTTACATTATGCTTTAAATTCAGTCTTTAAATTCCGCAATTTATATTCTTGCAATTTACTTCTTGCACATTTGGATTTGCCTCCCCTCCTAAATGCTTGTGGATATTGTGCTGGATGTATAATTTATGGATGAGTCTTCTTCAGACCATATCCCAATCATTTAGGCAAATCTTGTGTTTTTCTTTGCAAGAAACCGATTTTTGTTCTTGAGAGGATGATTCTTGGAAGATCGGGTTTTTGTTGTTCTTGACTTGTGTTCTAGCTTCCTATGACATGTGGGAAGCCATCTAGGATCATCTTGATCATCAAGAACCCACGAGCTAGCTAAGGGCAAAGGTTTTGTTCTTAAACCTGTTTTTGTGCAATCTTACGTAAATTTGAAAAAGGTCAGAACTTTGACGTCGATTCTTGCAATCACCAGTTGGAATAGATTCCTGATATCCATAGGAAGGTGTCCATAAAGTTTCATTGAGTTTCGATCAATGGATCAAAAGATTCCTCGATTTTTTTTGAACTCATGCTGAAATCACTGTTCATATGCATGTTTTTACTGTGGCTATAGTAACTTTGGTATTACCGCCCCTACATGGGCGGTAGTGCCGACCGCAGGCTGAAATTTATAAAAACTGATTCTTCCGCCTCCATTTGATACCTAAGTATCTTAGCTTGGTTTATTTGGGTGAAGAATTGCATTTGTGATCGTCTTTGGAGGATAAAATTTAATTTGGGATCATTCACCCCCTCTCTGATCGCCATCTCGATCCTTCAGAACCTATGTTTGCAAAAGTATTTTGTTTTATACAAATTGCATGCTATTTCTATACCGATGATTATTTGCTGAGAATAGCTAAATACATAATTGTCATTATGCTACCTTGATTATTGAATATCATATATCTATTGTTACCCTATGTTGGAACATTATTTGTTGGAAATGATTATTTTGCCAACATTGGGTTACCATAGCTATCCTTAGACATGCTTAGTTGTACTATGGGTTCATACCACATAATGAATATTGATAATCTTGATTAACTCCAAACCAATCGGCTTCAACACAATCGAACACCAGGTTCAAGGTTTGCCAGCCGATTTGATCCTACAATTGGCAAGAAAAAAGAATCTAAACAGCTATTATAGCCGATCAAATGGTTGATAAAGATATGTTTTCTCCGATAAAAGCAATGCGTAGTAAGATCGGAATGAAAACATACCTGAGGTAATTAGCATGAGTCGATGATGATCAAAACGGCGTTGCTGAACTTTATGGATTAAAAGCAAATTACAAGGAAAAGATTTTAAGTCTAAAAAACTACTCCTAGCCGGCAAAAAAGGAAACAAAAGTAGATGCGAATATTTGATCGATTGTCTGATTATTTTTCTTCGTCTTGCCCCCCGATGAAAGTTCAAGATACATTAATTTGGTTTTAATGTTAATGAAAAATCTAATATTGAGACTAACTCTTTTGATAATCATAATATTGATTAGTCTCAATTGTTTATTAATGACAATCCTTTTATGACTAACTCTTTTGTTGAGTTTGACTCTCATTAGTCTCTTTTGGATGAAAAGATGGAAATATCAAAGATATGCATTCGAGTTCATATTATCATATCTTGTTGCATTCTTTGGATATAATATTTATAATCATATTGATAAATTCAAATATGAGACTAACTCTTTTATTGAGTATATCTTTGATTAGTCTCATCTCATTGAAAAATGGAAAACCCAAGGTATGCACTCGTATTCATTTTACAATATCTTAATGCATATTTTGGATTCAAGTTAAATGATGAACTCTACTATTATTTTAGACCTCAAGATGTGCATTAATGTTTCAACTC
Organism: Otatea glauca; assembly: GCA_036346275.1. Lineage (NCBI taxonomy): Eukaryota > Viridiplantae > Streptophyta > Magnoliopsida > Poales > Poaceae > Otatea > Otatea glauca. The sequence continues at coordinate 32,256,492 of CM070727.1, read as the reverse complement.
CATATATACATGAATGCACACATTTAGGGGGAGTTCATGCTTAATCTTGAAGTTTCAAAGTATTGATCTAATTCATCTTTCTATATCAAGGATCATTACTTTCAAACAACCCCTTGAGTATATTTAACTTGTGTAGTTGTAGTATACTCAGGGCAATATAGGATAAACTCAAAAGCAATCAAAAATTGAATATGTGCATATTGATTCAAGTTTAATTATTTGTATACACACATCTAACGGAGTTTATTATGTAATTAATGGTCTTAAGAGTATTGATCCCTTTCCACCACTCCATATAAATTAGATCATTACTTTTAGATTCCATCGAATTGAGTATATGAATCTTGTGTAGTTAATATATACTCATGCACTACTACAGAACAGCACATCACTGCCGGTTCAGAAATCCCATCACTGCCGGTCATTGGCGTCGGCAGTGATTGGTCGGCAGTGATACTCGGAGATTATCACTGCCGGTTCTATCTACAATCGGCAGTGATATTGTACTATCACTGCCGGATCAATCCTAAATCCGGCAAAGATGATATTATCACCGCCGCTATATCGTAAAACCGCGGTGATATCGAACTAGCACTCGCCGGTTGTACCATAATCCGACAAAGATATGTACATATCAACGCCGTTTTCCAAGAACCGGCGGTGACAAGCTTGCATATTTTTTGTGCAATATATATATTTTTATACAATTGTTTACAATGTCCATAAGTAGTATACAAAGCATCGTTCAAATCATAATTCAAATATATCCATGTATATATGAAGCATCGTTAAAATCATAATTCAAATATATTAAATTAAGCATCAAATAATTTGTTTTTACATTGATTTATTTACAAATGTAGCTCGACTACATGTCATCCCATTCGCTTTGATTTTACAAAGAGTCGAAGTAGACACGTCACACGTCTAGGCCGTAGGAATGAGGGCGATGAGGCTATCCGTGGAACTCGCCGTTTGGATTGATGATCTCATCATGAATGAATCTGGCGATCTGTTCTTGAATTGCTATAATTTCACAAGAATAACTTATTGGTTCTCGCTTGGGGCGCTGTTTTTGAACAAAAAAGGAATTTAATTACCGATGATATTTATTAAATAAAAAAGGGCATCAAAGTGTAATTACGTACCATGGCTTCGTTATAGCCGACACTCTCCGTGACAATTGAATGCATATTTGTACATACATAGAATGCACATAAATTGTTTCCGGGTTCCTGCCTCATGCATGGAAAGTCATTTATTATTTCAAAATTTTTCCTATATGGACGATACCGAACACTTTTCTTGCGATCGCAAGTAAAGCCCCGTGAATGATTTTGAATAGTAATTAAACTTAAATGCAATAGAATGGAATTTTGCTAGAGTAATAACGCAACGATCGAGTTTACTGCTCAAAGATGTCCCAAAGGTCTTGGTATAGATTTGTTTGTTTTCTCCCGAGTCCAAGACAAAAATCTCGCTAGCATCTAATCGATGACGAGGAGGACCCAAAGAAACCTGCATATATATGTCAACGTAGTCAATTACTCCCACATCGTCGTGTTACACAAAAATAGTAAAACGATATTAGAAGTCGAGATACGTGCTTGAAGTTATAGGGTAAAAGTACGGAGGTTTTGTATTGCGACTTCAAAAAGTATTAAATAAATAGTCTTCAACGAATCGTGGATTGTCGCTCACAAGTTTCTCGTTGACGAGCCCCGATCTAGGAATGCTAGATTGTCATTGTTATTTATTCTACATGTCTCAGATTCCATTCTACATAAGAAAGAAGTTAGAGATGCAATTAAACAAGATGTAAATGTCGAACGATATACCTTGATGCACTTACAAAGTCCATAGTCTAAGTATGTTCACGCCTAGGCATCTTGTCGGGTACAACATATATAGCTCCGTGAAAACAACCCAGCAGATGTTATCCCCATTGTGAAAATCTTGCACTCGTATCCGATCGCGAACGCCCATACCATCGTTGGATCGCCGCATGTACCACTCGATGGACGCGCCGCAGCTTGTGTTGTAAGGTTGTCGAAATGAGTGGTTCAACCAAATGTTTTCCCATAACGAACTTCCACCGAGACCTTGCGCCAGAGCATCTAGTTGAGCATCATCCGCTTGAGCATCCCGCTTAACGATGTCGGCACTAGCCGCCGCAAGTATTGCTTTCTGGATATGCGCTCGTAGTCCGATATTTTGCAAGGTTTAGAAGCCTGCCCCGTCTTTTGCACTTTTGCCATACTCAAGAAAAACTTTTGCGCGTTAGCATCAACTTTAGTCTTCTTACTTGATGGCACCTTTTTAAAGTGAGATGTTACGCAGGCGCTTACATGTTTTTTCCGATCTTCTTCAGTCATGTCAGCTGATAATTTCTTCTGTGAATGTCCTGGGTTCAAAGATGGTTGAGATTTCTTCGAGGACGGTGCCGACTGCCGAGATGTTCCTGTTATTCGATTCTTTACAGTTTTTGGCGGAGGAGTCGGGCTTTTTCTTGTTCGTGCCGGCGGAGGAGTTGGACTTTTCCTGGTTGGCGGCGAGAAGGGCGGGAGCTCTCTGTGTGGAGAGTGCGGCTGATCATCATTGTCGTCGCCCTCATCGTCCGAGCCAAACTTAATCAAGCTCTTGCACCACGCGAGGAAGCCATTCACGTTTTCTCCTAGCTTTTTGTTCCCATCCTCGCCAGGGATCTCTACCTCCATTTTTCGGTATTGGCGGATGACACTGTCCACTTCGACCGACAGTGCAAAATCTGTGACTCCTGGCATGGCCAAGCCCTGCCCTCAGCCACCTTTATGGTAATGCCATGTGCGGCCAAATGTAGCTTGCACGGTGTCGGTTCTTTGATGTCATCCACAGGAAAATACACCCATGCTCTTCGAATCCTCGTGGACACGCAGCTGTTATTCATGAGCACCGGACCGATGAGCTCAGGGCTTTCACCGGGTGGCGGTCGTGAGCTGAGAGCTTTCTGTACGGCTTGCTCCACAGCCTTAGCTAGTTCCGCTCTTTGTTCCTCTAGCGCTCTCGCGACAACATCTTTTATCTGACGTTCCAGTTGATCTTCTCTTAATCTCTTTGAATGTTTGTACATCCATGCGTCTGCGGGGAAGGCTTCTTTCCACGTGACCAAACCAACTCCTCTGGTGCGACCTGGATGCTCCTTGTTACCCTATGGTTAGCTCGTCATTCTCCCTTGGTGGCGCGAAAGATCCTTGGGAAGACTGCATGTGAGCATCTGTGATTCTGCGCAGCACTTCCTGCTCTCTATCGCTTCTGAAGCATAAGCTGCCATCATCGGAGATAGAAGCATTGTAACACCCTAATTTTTGCTCTAATTTAAAATTTGAAGTATTTTTTATTTTTGAGAAATTTTGGAAATTATTGAAATTTATTTGGAATTATTCAAATATAGCCTTTCTTGAAAACAAATTAAATAAAGGAAAAGTTTTTGCAAAGTTTTATTGAAAATATTTTAATGGAGTTCCAAACATCTCAAAGTATTTTCCAGAATTTTTCTGGAATTTTTCAGATATTTTTACTACTTTCTTTGGCCAAAACTAATTTCCCGAATTATTTTTTATTCGAAAAGGATTTAAAATCCTGCACGATTGTCAGGCCGAAATCGCTGGTCGCCCAAGATCGCTCTCGCCCAGCTCGTGACTCCGCCCACGCACCGCCCCACCAAACCATAGCGCCGCTTAGCCCAAGCCGTCCGATCCGGATCGCGCTGTCGCAGTGCCACGCCGCCCGTGCGCGTGAGCCTTCGGATCATCGCCGCACGAACGCACAGGATCGCACCACATCGCTTTGTCCCCGCGAGGTCATCGGAGAGACGTGGGTGTTGATGGCCGTGACTTCGCCGCCATTTCGCGCACGCCGAGGCAGCCCTTAAGTCCCCGCTGAAGGCGCCGCAGGCAGGCCTTCGCCGCATCTTTGACTCCTCGACGCACGCCGAGACTCCTCTAGTGCCCGTGAGAGCTCGCCAGAGTTGCCTTCCTTCGCCACCGCTGTTTTTGCTTCCTCCCATCGCCGCCCGAGCCGCCCGCCGTGCTCCGACCCTTCCCGAAGTTCACCGGCCACCGTGCATCGAGTGGACCACTTCATCACGCCGAGAAGCCCCGCAGCCGCGTTGCACGCCGTCTTCATCCTCTCCGGCAAGATCTGCGCCACCGTGACATCGCCACCACCCGAAGCCGCTCACCGCGGCGATCGCCGCCGAATGCACCGATTCATCCACGCCGCCAATCAATAGTAATCCTCATCTTCACCCTCACCGCTTGATCTAATGAACGGTCTAGATTGCTTCGATTAGTTTCACGATTAGTTTATTTCAGCCATTAGATCTAGATCGTAGGGTTTATTTTTTTACCGTCGCAGAAGGTCACAACCGCTTGGATGCGCGCGGCCGCCTTGGATTGTGCCGCGTGTCGCGCCGCAGAGAGGCTAGAGCCGATAGCCTTGGCTCATCGCGCCGTCCGCTTGAATCGAGCGGATGAGATCGCACCGCATCGGGCCGATCCTGTGTTGCTGCGACGCGGAAACCGAGGAGTCGGCCGCCGCCGTTTCGCCGACGCCACCCGAGTAATCGTGACCGCTCGATCCGATCCAAGGGTCACGGTGAAGCCACGGTTGGCTCATGGTAGAGGTGAGGCGAAAAGTCGCATGAATCTCGGCCGCTCGCTTTAAATCGAAGGACGAGATTGAATCGAGTTTCGCGATTAGTTTAGCGCCGCGTGTCGCGTTAGGATTGGCTGCGAGCCGTCGCGACGCCACGGCTTGCGCCACCCGGCACGAGCACGCTGCCGCGGTCCACGGTGGACCAGTGGCCAACCGTGGACCCACCCATAGATCAGAGCGACGTGGCGGCCTCGGGCGTGCCGCGGTCGAGATGACGCCATATATATTTTTATATATATAAAAATATTTCGACCGAATTTCTTTTCTGTGCTGACGTCATCATGACGCGTGCTGACGTCACAAATGCGAATTTCCAGTGTAAAAATATTTCAGAAAAATCGGATTTTCTTAATTTCTGTATTTTCAGATTTTATACAAACTTCCAATGACTATAACTTTTGCATTTTAACTCGGATTTCGATGATTCAAATTTCTAAAAATTCATAAAATTATGAGCTATTTAATGGTGAATTTTATTGGAATTTTTGAGGTCGTTTAGTCTTCTGTATTAGTTATTTATTGCATATTTTGTTTGTACGCGTAGACGCAAATTTGCCGGAAAGTTTCAAGGAAGATTTCGTCGCTCAAGACCAAGCTTCGGAACAAGACTAGCAACTCTTTGAAGGCAAGTGATGCTTTGATCATTTTGATCCCAGATTTTAAAATGTAATTTATGCTTTGAAACTATGCATGCTAATTATTTAAAATGAAATTAAATTGATTTGGGATAATGTAGATAATCAACCCATTTTGTTATGCCACCTTGAATTATTAATTGTATGCCCTAAACCATTGTCACCCTAAGTTTGATTATATTAGTTGGATGCTAATATTGTGCCAACACGGGAGGCTAAACCGTGAGTAGATGCTTAGCCTTGCAACGAATCATGAGTGATCTTTCGGAAAAATGCTACAAAACTGACTAAAGACATATTGAATGTATTTTGAAAAGTGATGTGATGATGCCATATGATGAGATTGAGGTACCGCGACCTGTGTGGTTCCGTAACGATGTGGAGTTATTGCTGGCATGTGTTGCACAATAATCAACTGGGTGGGAAAAGATTTAGACTGGGGCAAGTGGCAAGAGGCTGTGTGCCTGGTGGGCCTGTGTTGCATTGGGTTGATGAGTGATGTGAGTCTGTGTGCCACATTGGGCTGTGTGCCACTGTTGAGTGTTGGAAGTCTTGCCTTGGTCGCTTAAGGACTTCACCTTGCAAGCCTTTGATCCGAGTCACCCGTACAACCACATGTCCGATATGGGATGCACCTAGTTGACTAGGGTTCGATATCTTTCCTCCGATACTCGGGGTGACAAGACACAGGGGTGTATCTGTATGGGGAGCGTGCACTGCTACGGCTTGGTGCCCATCCAACGGTGATTGGCCGTCCTATACTTCGCTCTGTGTGAGGGAAGTGATAGTGAAGGCACACCGAGAGGTTCTCTGGTTAAGGTAGAAGTTCCTAAAAGCTTTGTTGCGACAATCACCGTGTGGTGAGCGGTCAGATCTTGTGGGTAAAGTGTACAACCTCTGCAGAGTGTCAAACTATTCAATAGCCGTGCTCACGGTATTGAGCATTGCTCGGGATTACAGCCAAGGGTAGATTTTCATAAACAAAATGTGGGAAGGGTGGCTGTGTGCCGTGTTGGAAATGAATCATAAGGTCAGCGTGTCGAGAATCTTCAATGAAAAACCATTTGAGTTTAGTATTATTTATATCTGTACATCGCTTTAATCTAAACAAGATACTAGTTCAAAATGCCGCTTGATGCAAAAGAACCATTTAAGCCAATCCATTGGAATAAGTTTTGCATATAGTAATAGCGCTGCATTTTGTGCATTACTTGTTGAGTGCCTTGTGTACTCACCCCACCTTGCTTATCAAACCCAACATCAGTGGAGGAGTCAACACCAGCATGGGAGGAAGAGTACATCGAGGATGCGAGCAACTAGGGGGCAAGCCCAGTCGGTTGCCTGTGGCAAGATGAAGCCTTCCACGACCCCTTTTATTTATGTTCCGCTGCTATTTCTTTACTTTGAATAATGTAAGCCCTGTGTGGCTGACTTATCTGTAAGGAGACCATAAGGTCGTACAACTCGATTTATATACATGTTTGCACTATTTATTCTTATATCTTTGTGAATGTCTGTAATGTGCAACCCTGTATGACTGTGTGTGCTAGCATGATACTGGGTCGCATGTAATACACAGAGGGTCCAGATTTGCGCATTCGGGTCCCGACAGAGGTGGTATCGTGAGCAGTCGATCAGAGGACTTGACCCTAGTTTGGTTGTGCCTAGGAGGGTAAAACTATTTTCTAAAAGACCTAATCAACTTGAGCAAGAATATCAAAGAAATCTCGATTTATCTCTTCTCCTTATTCATACCTATGCTGAATTTTTATTATTCTCTGCTTAATTTAAACAAGGTTTTTTTGGCGTATGAGGATGATGCATACCTATGGAGAGCGCACTGAGGATACGCCGCGAGTTATGGCGTATGATGCAGATTGTTCGGAGGTTTTGACACCAACATGACGAGGACTTCGGTGGTACAAGCAGACTTGACGTCGCCGGGATGTCAAGATCACATGTATGCTCGAAAGGACGAGGCGAGCCGTCCTATCTACATTACGGTCAGAGGTCTTCTTTGAGGCCGAATCCAGAGACGGCGCGACAGCGATGCGGCAGATTGCCCGCACCTACTCCGCAGAGTTGGAGGACACCGCCTTTCGTCACCATCCGCGTCGAGACAATCGCTTGAGAGGATGGAGCTTGTAGAGGAGGACGCCACTATCACCCACCGGCGAGGTACGCCATCGCCAGAGGATGCCTTGATGAGACAGTCCGGGAGTTGCAGAGGACCCGCGCCGAGGTCACAGAGGCGAGGATCCACCGGGAGGGCTTAGCTCATTCCATGCGTAAGATCCAGAGTTGGAGATGGCTTTGTACGGACCCGAGCCCGAGCGATCCCCGGAGTTACACGATCCAAACCGGAGGAGCCGAGCAGAGGCACCAGTCAGGAGCAGCAGCCCAGGACCAGTAGTCGATGGGGTCTTTTGCACCACCGCAGAGGTCACGAGACCAGTTTGCCCGATGCCGAGCACCCACGGTGTATGCTCCGAGGAGCCGCACGGGTTGGCTCGATGAGTGATCGAGTCTAGTAGAGTATAGTGTCGAGACTCAAGGTTGAGTCGCGTCTTTTCTTTAGAGTCACCATTAGGTGTGAGTCGTCATGGGTTCCTATGTTTGCTTACTTGTTCGTTGTGAGTGTCTCAGATGCGTTGCATTGCCCTTAGGCACTTGTGAGCAACCATACACTTTATATTATATCAATAAAGTGGCTAAATAATTTAAGTTACACTGCTTTCCCACATAAATTCTTCTACTTGTCTATGCTTTCTTCTTTTCTTAACCTTGGAAGCTTGCAACAGATGGTGAGGACACGTGGAAATGTTGGAGCCAGTGAAGTGGACCTAACCAAAGCGGATAACGTAATGAAGAGCCGATTCTCAACCGCTGCAGTCGATATGCGTAACACGGGAGCCTTCTTGATCGCCTGCACTCAACTTATGAACACGATGGTTCAAACCATGCAGCAGATATCCAACCAAGCTGCTGCGAATGTTCAAGCCGGGGTAGCCATGGACCACACCCTACTCAAGGTTGTCGGAGTTTATGAAAACCCGCCCACCTACCTTCTCGAGCAACGCCAATCCACCGGAGGCGACGATTGGCTATGGACAATTGAAAGGAAGTCGCACATTACCCAAGGTGTAGGACATGAGAGGGTACTCTATGCCTCTCATCAACTCGAAGGACTACCGCAGAATGGTGGGAAAACCACAAATTTCATGAGGACCCACAGAGTATCACGTGGGAGGAATTCACCTCGACTTTCCTCCATTACCATGTACCCGAGGGTATCATGGATCTCAAAAGGAAGAATTCAAGCCTCAAGCGGGGGGCCAAAGGTGGCGACACCACGAAAAATTCACCCAACTAGCACGCTACGCACTGAGGACGGGCTATGGATAAGGCCGCATAATCCCGCTTCATGAAGGGATTGAATGCGAGTGGTCAGCAGTGGGGCGATCACCCACACATTCCCGACTTCCAAGAGCTAGTTAACAAAGCTCTTATCTTAGAGGACAAGCGCCGAGAGTGGGATGACAACAGAAGCGCAGAATGGCGCAACAAGGAGGTCGCTGGGGCAAGAGAGGCGAGGACGGCACCCCAACAGTTCATTCGGTACCACCTGCAGGCAATGATAGGGCACCACCGCCGCAAATCGCCTAGTGGGTCGAATGTTCGAGACTCGGCCAGAATCGTAGCACAGGTCGAGGAACCTCTCGAGCGGTGGGAAGACGTTGCTACCATTGCAATGAGATGGGGCATTTTGCCAACAATTGCCCTAAGAAGGAGGTGTCACCCGGTCCGCTTTAACACAGGAACACACGGCAAGGACTCCGCGCCAATCGTGAACCGCGGGGCATCAATAGCGACAACTCCATCCCAAGGAACCGCACGAGGCCGAGTCAACCACATTACGACGGATGAAGTCCGAACGCCACGGACGTTGTAATCGGGTAAGTTCCTAGTAAACTCGATCACCATCGCTTTATTTGATTCCGAGCTTCGCATTCTTTTATTTCCGAGATTTTGCTGTTCAAAATGATATGGAAATAGTGAATCTTAAATGTGTGCTCATAGTCCAATCCTCGGATCGAACTCCGATCTAAAGTAGGATGTTCGGGGTAAGACTAATAATTAATGGAGTGGAGTTCTAGCGAACTTAATCGCCCTTAATACCCAAACCTTGGATGTTATCACAGGAATGGATTGGTTAACCAAACACAAGGCGATCTTGGATCGGAAAAAGAGTCATATCGGTCGAGAGCCCTGATGGAAAGAAGATTGAGTTTGAAGCAAAATCGGTGCGGGAGGGACAATTGATGGTCAACAAAGATGAAGATCGCGACTTAGAAGAAGTGCCCATAGTCAATGAATATCCGGATGTTTTCCTAAGATTTACAGAATGCCGCCGATAGAGATATCGAGTTCGTGATAGAGTGGTTCGAGGACAGCTCCATAGCTAAGAGACCTTACAGATGTCCACAGAGGAATTGGTGGAAATGAAGAAGCAAATTGAAGAATCACTGAAAAAGGATTTATAAAACCTAGTTCATCGCCATGGGGAGCACTGTCCCTATTCACAAGAAGAAGGACGGAGTTTTAGGATGTGTATAGACTATCGTGCACTCAATGATGTGACGATAAAGAATAAGTATCCTCTACCGGGATCGATGATTTGTTTGACCGATTGAGAGGAGCAGAGTTTTCTCCAAAATTGATCTCCAATCGATACCATCAATTGAAGATCCAATCGAGGATATTCAAGACCGCATTTTCGTCAAGATATGGGCACTACGAGTTTACTGATGATGTCCTTTGGTTTGACAAATGCACCAAATATTTCATGAACTTAATGAATAAGGTGTTTATGGAATACTTGAACAAGTTCGCCGTCAGATTCATAGATGATATCCTTATCTATTCCAAGACGAGCGAAGAGCACGCCGAGCATTTGAGGCTAGTCCTTGAAAAGTTGAGAGAGCAACAGCTTGTTTGCGAAATTTAGCAAATGTGATTTCTGGAAGAATAAGGTTGAATTTCTTGGACACATAATGACTGTAGCAGGAGTTGCGGTAGATCCAAAGAAAGTGGAGACGGTTCTGCACTGGGAGCAACCCAAGTCGGTAACCCAAATCCGTAGTTTCCTTGGAATGGCGGGGTATTACCGTCGATTCATCGAAGGATTCTCTACGATTGCGAGACCTCTTACGCAATTGTTGAAAAAGGAAAAGAAATTCTTATGGACGCCAGAGTGTGAGAAGAGTTTTCAGGAGTTGAAGTGGAGATTAACATCGGCACCTGTACTAGTTTTACCTGATGTCCATCAAGGCTTCGACATCTATTGTGATGCATCGCGTCAGGGATTGGGATGTGTGTTGATGCAAAATAGGAAGGTAATCGCCTATGCATCGAGGCAATTGAGACCACACGAGGAGAACTATCCGACCCATGATTTGGAATTAGCTGCCGTGGTGCATGCACTAAAAATATGGCGTCATCATCTCATCGAAATAGATGTGAAGTGTATACTGAGATCATAAAAGTCTTAAGTATATCTTCACGCAAGCTAACCTAAATATGAGGCAAAGAAGATGGTTAGAGTTAATCAAGGATTATAATATGGGAATTCACTACCACCTGGTAAAGCCAATGTGGTGGCGGGCGCTTGAGCGAGAAAGAACCACGGTGTAAATATGTTTGATGGAAACAAGTCGAGCAATTGTGTAAAGAATTCCGAAATTAGAATCTGAAATAGTACGGAAGGATTCCTAGCAACCTTGGAAGTAAGACCTACCTCGAAGATCGATCAAGGAAGGGCGTAAAGATGATGATAAGATCAAAAGAATTAAGGGCAAAATGGATGATGGCAAAGCAAAAGATTTCAAATGGATGAACAAGGTACTATGTGGTTTAAAGAGCGATTTGTGTGCCGAACAAAAAGGAGTTGAAGCAGTTCATTCTGGAGGAGGCTCATGACTCCAAGTACTCAATTCATCCAGGAAGTGCGAAAATGTATCAAGATTTAAAGGAAAGATTTTGGTGGCCAAGCATGAAACGGGAAGTCGCCGAATACGTTGCATTATGTGACATATGCCAAAGAGTCAAAGCTATGCACCAAAGGCCAGCAGGGCTATTACAACCCTTAAAGATACCTGAATGGAAATGGGAAGAAATTGGTATGGATTTCATAACCGGATTGCCTAGAACGCAAAGTGGATATGATTCCGTATGGGTCATAGTGGATCGCTTAACCAAAGTGGCACATTTCATACCGGTAAAGACCACTTATTCCGGAGACCGGTTAGCAGAACATTATATGGCACGGATCGTCTGCTTGCACGGAGTACCGAAGAAGATAGTATCGCATGAGGTACCCAATTTACCTCCGCATTTTGGGGTAAGCTACATGAAGCGATGGGAACTCGTTTGAACTTCAGTACAGCATACCATCCGCAGGACGGATGGGCAAACTGAGAGAGTCAATCAGATATTGGAGGACATGTTGAGGGCATGTGCCTTAGCATATTCAACCTCATGGGACAAGTGTTTGCCTTATGCTGAGTTCAGTTATAACAATAGTTATCAGGCGAGTTTACAGATGTCTCCATTTGAAGCTTTGTATGGTCGGTCCTGTCGCACACCATTGAATTGGAATGAGACAGGCGAACGACATGTCTTTGGACCAGACATTCTTGAGAAGCGTAAGAACAGACGCCTCGATCGTGGAAAGATTGAAGATTGCACAATCAAGGCAAAAGAGTTATGCTGACAACCGTCGCATGGAACTGAGCTTTGAACCCGAAGATTTTGTGTATCATAGAGTAACGCCACTCAAAGGAGTCAGAAGGTTCCATGCAAAAGGGAAGCTCGCACCCAGATATGTCGGACCATTCAAGATCTTGAGCCGCAGAGGTGAAGTTGCTTATCAGTTGGAGTTACCACAGTCTTTGGCAGGAGTGCATGATGTATTTCATGTATCACAACTGAAGAAGTGTCTTCGAGTACCGGAAGAGCAAACACTTTTGGAGGCTTCCACGACCCCTTTTATTTATGTTCCGCTGCTATTTCTTTACTTTGAATAATGTAAGCCCTGTGTGGCTGACTTATCTGTAAGGAGACCATAAGGTCGTACAACTCGATTTATATACATGTTTGCACTATTTATTCTTATATCTTTGTGAATGTCAGAATGTGCAACCTCAGATGATCAGGTGTGCTAGCGTGATCTGGGATCGCACGTAATACACGAGGGTCCGAATTTGCGATTCGGGTCCCGACAAGCATCCTCCCCAAGCAACCAGGTGCTTGATCGTTAAGCTAAGGCGGCCGTTGCGGAATTATACCCTTGCGGTTATTTCTTCTTCGGACCGATCCCATGCTGGTATTTTCTTCACGTACCCTCCTTTTCCTAGTTTGTGAGGGTGAATATTCTTATCCGCGTTTGCTTTGTTCCTTTGACTTACTATGTGAGCTTCTTCAGACCTCTTGTACGCCACAAATTCATCCCAGAACTCCCTTAACTTTGGGTACGTGTCAAAATTCGGAGTTTCATTCTTTTTCACATAATTCTTGTTTAGTGCTATCTTCCAATTCTTCCACGCAGTGCACATGATGCAAAGTGCTCGTTTCTTTGCAACCAGCTCGGTCCCTTGGGGGAACTGGAAAACTTGTTTCAGCTTGTCCCATAATGAGTTCTTCAGGTCACTGGGTACCACCCATAGGTCACCTCCGCGGCCAATCCATGATCTATAGCTGATGGACACATCATCCCTAGCAATAACCCTGAGTCATCTGTCTGACCCCAATGATGACTCGTATAGCAGTTCCCATGACCACGAGAGCTCCACAGAACACCCTAATTTTGCTCTAACTTAAATTTTGGAGTATTTTTATTTTTGTGAATTTTTTGGGAATTTATTTAAATTTATTTGGATTTATTCAAATAGGGCTTTTCTTGAAAACAATTGAATAATAGAAAAGTTTTGCAAAGTTTTATTGCAAATATTTTAATTGAGTTCCAAACATCTCAAAGTAATTTCGGAATTTTTCTCGCTATTTTAAAAGCTCCAAATGATTTAATTGAATTTCTAGAATTATTTTAAATGTGAAATGTTTTAAAATCACATGAATAAAGAATGGCCGAGCCCATTCTCGTGCGTGTCGCCGCCCAACCGCGCGAAACCCTAGCGCCGCCACCCAAGTCGTCCGGTCCGGATCGAACGCCTGTGAGTGTGCCACGTCGCCCGCACGCGTGAGCCTTCGGATCGTCGCCGCACGGACGCGCGGGATTGCGCCACGTTGGTCGTCTTCGCGAGATCACCGGAGCTAATGCCACCAACCGTTTCCGCTCGTTTCGCCGCCTGTAGCGCGCACGTCGAGGCCCCTTTAAGTGCACCGAGTAGCGCGTCCGGCAGAGCTCCTTTCGCTACGTCTTTTGACTCCTCGCACGCACGCCGAGACCCTCTCTAGCGCCTGAGCGAGCTCGCCGTAGTTGCGTCTTTGTGCCGCCGTTGTTTTTGCTTCCTCTCGTCGCCGTCCGTCGCTTTCCGCCGTGCTCTGACCCCGTTCCGAAGTTCACCGGCAAGACGCATCGAGTGGACCACTTCTTCTCGCCGAGAAGCCCGCGCAGCCGCCGCCGAGGTCATCTTCCCACTCCGGCAACCTTCGCTTCTTCGCCCCGTCAACCTCGCCGAACCGCGCCGACCGTCCGATTTGCATCGTTCGGTTACGGTGAGTCGCGTAGCCTCCATCTCTGTAGATGTTTAGATTGAATCGTGGCCGTTGGATCTTGATGTATGCGGCTTGGATTAGATCTAGTTTCGCGATATGTTTTTGTCTTAGCCGTTGGATCGTTAGTGGATGCGTAGGATTGAGCCACGCCGCACCATGAGCGATGGCCGCTCGGTACCGTAGGCCGTTAGATTAGATCTAAACGGTAGAGATTGGATCTGGTTTTACCCTAAGGATCCGTGCCGTTCAGATTTGAACGTGCGGCGGAGATGGCACCGTACCCTCGCCAAATCACGTGTTGACGCGTGGGCATTTTGACTGGGGCGGAGACCAGATCTAGCCGTCGATTTCGGGCGTACCGTCGCGATTGCGCCGCGTGTCGTCGCATGAACCGAGACGTCGCAGTGGCGACGCGGTGCTGGCCGTTGGATCTGAGCGCGCCGTTGGATGTGCGACGCGTGGAGGCGTGGAGTGCGAAGCGTCGCCGAACCGCGCGGGGGTGAGATCCGACCGCTGGATGAGCGAGCGATGCGGATCTTGCCGCGTGTCGCGCGTCGGGATTGGCTGCGCGATCGCCGCCGCGCCACGGCTTGCGTCACCGGTGCATGAGCACATCTTTGCGATCCACGGTGGACGAGCCGAACCGTGGACCCGACCCATGAATCAAGCAGCGTGGCGGCACTAGAGGTCGCCACGTGTCGTCTTGGCGTCAACAATGGCGTCATAAATATTTTATATATAAAAATATTTCGACCGAAATTCATTTCTATGCTGACGTCATCATGACGCGATCTGACGTCATTTATGCGAATTTCAGTATAAAAATAATTCAGAAAAATCGTATTTTCTTAATTTCTGTATTTTCGGATTTTATTCAAACTTCAAATGACTATAACTTTTGCATTTTAACTCGGATTTGGGTGATTCAAATCTCTAAAAATTCATAAAATTATGAGCTATTTAATGGTGAATTTTATTTGAATTTTGAGGTCATCTAGTCTTCTGTATTAGCTATTTATTGTATCTTTTGTTTGTGCGCGTGAGACGCAAATTTGTCGGAAAGTTTCGAGGAAGAATTCGTCGCTCAAGACCAAGCTTCGGAACACGACCAGCAACTCTTTGAAGGCAAGTGATGCTTTGATCATTTTGATCCCAGATTTTAAAATGTAATTTATGCTTTGAAACTATGCATGCTAATTATTTAAAATGAATTTAAATTAATTTGGGATAATGTAGTTAATCAACCCATTTTGTTATGCCACCTTGAATTATTACTTGTATGCCCTAAATCATTGTCACCCTATGTTTGATTATATTAGTTGGATGTTAATATTGGGCCAACACGGGAGGCTAGACCGTGAATAGATGCTTAGCCTTGCAGCGAGTCATGAATGATCTTTCAGAGAAATGCTACAAAATTGACTAATGGAATATTGAATGTATTTTGAAAGTGGTGTGATGATGCCACATGATGATATGGAAGTATGGTGACCTGTGTGGTTCCATATTGATGTTGAGTTATTCTTGGCATGTGTTGCACAATAATCAATGGGGTGGGAAATGTTTTAGATGGGCAAGTGGCAAGAGGTCAGTGTGCAGTGGGCCTGTGTGGCGATGGGTTGATGAGTGATGTGAGTCTGTGTGCTACATTGGGTCGTGTGCCACTTGTTGATGTTGGAAGCCTTGCCTTGGTCGATTAAGGACTTCACCTTCAAGCCTTTGATCCGAGTCACCCGTACAACCACATGTCCGATATGGGACAGGACCTAGTTGACTAGGGTTCGATATCTTTCCTCCGATACCTCGGGTGACAAGACACAGGGGGTGTATCTGTATGGGGGAGCGTACCTGTGCTACGGCTTGGTGCCCATCCAACGGTGATTGGCCGGTCCTATACTTCGGCTCTGTGTGAGGGAAGTGATAGTGAAGGCAATACCAGAGAGGTTCTTTGGTTAAGGTAGAGGTTCCTGAAAAGCTTTGTTGCGGACAATCACCTGTGTGGTGAGCGGCTGTATCTTGTGGGTAAAGTGTACAACCTCTGCAGAGTGTCAAAACTATTCGAATAGCCGTGCTCACGGAATTGAGCATTGCTCGGGGATTACAGTCAAGGGGTAGATTTTCATAAACAAAACATGGAAGGGTGGTGTGTGCCAAGTGTTAAAATGAATATTAAGGTCAGGTGTGTGGAAACCTCATGGAAAAACCATTTGAAATTATTATTACGTATAAGCTGTTTCTTGCTTTAATCTAACTAAGATATTGGTTAAAAATGCTGCTTGATGCAAAAGAACCATTTAAGCCAATCCTTTGGAACAAGATCGCATATAGTAATAGTGCTTGCATTCTGCATTACTTGTTGAGTGCCTTGTGTACTCACCCCACCTTGCTTTCAACCCAACATCGGTGGAGGAGACTACACCATTTGGGAGGAGGAGTACATCGAGGACACGATGAACTAGGGGCAAGCCACTCGGTTGCTGTGGCAAGATGAAGGCTTCCACGACCTTTTTTATGTTCATTGCTATTTCTTTACTTTGAATAATGTAAGCCCTGTGTGGCTGACCTATCTGTAAGGAGACCAAAGGTCGTACAACTCGGTTTATATACATGTTTGCACTATTTATTCTTATATCTTCGTGAATGTCTGTGATGTGCAACCCTATATGACTGTGTGTGCTAGCGTGATCCTGGACTGGCACAGAATACACAGAGGGTCCGGATTTGCGGGTTCGGGTCCCGACAGAGGTGGTATCAGAGCAGGCTGACTGTAGGCCTTGACCCTAGTTTGGTTGTGCCTAGGAGGGTGAAAACTATTTTCTAAAGACCTAATCAACTTGACCAAGAATGTCAAAGAAATCTCGACTTATCTCTTCTCTCTTGTTTCATACCTATGCTGAATTTTTATTATTCTCTGTTTAATTTAAACAAGGTTTGTTTTGGCAGATGAGGATGATCCATACCTATGGAGAGCGCACCGGAGGATACGCCGCGAGTTATGGCGTATGATGCGATTGCTCGGAGGTTTTGATGCACCAGCGTATCGAGGACTTGGTGGTGCGGCAGGACTTAACGTCGCTGGGATGTCAAGATCACGCATGTATGCTCGGGAAAGGACGAGGCGAGCCGTCCTATCTACATTACGGTCGAGGTCTTCTTTTGAGGCCGGAATCCGAGACGGCGCGACGAGCGTCGCGGCGATTGCCCGCACCTACTCCGCAGAGTTGGAGGGCACCGTCTTTACGTCACCATCCGCGTCGGGACAACCATTTTGACAGATGGAGCTCGTGGAGGAGGACGCCACTATCACCCACCTGGCGAGGTACGTCATCGCCCAGGAGGACGCCTTGGACGAGACAGTCCAGGAGCTGTAGAGGACCCGCGCCGAGGTAACGGAGGCAAGGATCCAGCTGCGGGAGGGCTTAGCTCACTCCATGCGAAGATCCAGAGTTGGAGATGGCTCAGTATGGACCCGAGCCCGAGCGATCCCGGAGTTACGATCTAGATCCGAGGAGCAGAGCAGAGGCAGCACCAGTCGGAGCGAGCAGCCCAGGACCAGTGAGTCGATGGGGTCTTTGCACCAGCCGCGATGAGTCACGAGACCATTCGCCCGATGCGAGCACCCACGGTGTATGCTCCGGGGGAGCCGCAGTCGGGTTGGCTCGATGAGTGATTGAGTCTAGTAGAGTATAGTGTCGAGACTCGAAGGTTGAGTCGCGTCTTTTCTTTAGAGTCACCATTAGGTGTGAGTCGTCATGGGTTCCTATGTTTGCTTACTTGTTTTGGTTGTGAGTGTCTCGTATGCGTTGCATTGCCCTTAGGCACTTGTGAGCAACCATACAGCTTTATATTATATCAATAAAGTGGCTAAATAATTTAAGTTACACCTGTTTCCCCACATAAGTTCTTTTACTCGTCTATGCTTTCTTCTTTTCTTAACCTTGGAAGCTTGCAACAGATGGTGAGGACACGTGGAAATGTTGGAGCCAGCGGAAGTGGAGACGGTTCTGCATTGGGAGCAACCCAAGTCGGTAACCCAGATCCGTAGTTTCCTTGGAATGGCGGGGTATTACCGTCGATTCATCGAAGGATTCTCTATGATTGCGAGACCACTTACGCAATTGTTGAAAAAGGAAAAGAAATTCTTATGGACGCCTGAGTGTGAGAAGAGTTTTCAGGAGTTGAAGAGGAGATTAACATCGGCACCTGTATTAGTTTTACCTGACGTTCATCAGGGCTTTGACATCTTTTGTGATGCATCGCGTCAGGGATTGGGATGCGTGTTGATGCAAAATAGGAAGGTAATTGCCTATGCATCGAGGCAATTGAGACCACATGAGGAGAACTATCCGACCCATGATTTGGAATTAGCTGCTGTAGTGCATGCACTAAAGATATGGCGTCATCATCTCATCGGAAATAGATGTGAAGTGTATACAGATCATAAAAGTCTTAAGTATATCTTCACGCAAGCTGACCTAAATATGAGGCAAAGAAGATGGTTAGAGTTAATCAAGGATTATAATGTGGGAATTCACTACCATCCTGGTAAAGCCAACGTAGTGGCAGACGCCTTGAGCAGAAAGAACCACAGTGTTAATATGCTGATGGAAACAAGTCAGGCGGAATTGTGTAAGGATTTCCAGAAATTAGAACTGGAAATGGTACCAGAAGGATTCCTAGCAACTTTGGAAGTAAGACCTACCCTGGAAGATCAGATCAGGGAAGGGCAGAAAGATGATGATAAGATCAATAGAATTAAGGGCAAAATGGATGAAGGCAAAGCAAAAGATTTCAAACTGGATGAACAAGGTACTATGTGGTTTAAAGAGCGCATTTGTGTGCCGAACAAAAAGGAGTTGAAGCAGTTAATTCTGGAGGAGGCTCATGACTCCAAGTACTCAATTCATCCAGGAAGTGCGAAAATGTATCAAGATTTAAAGGAAAGATTTTGGTGGCCAAGCATGAAACGAGAAGTCGCCGAATATGTTGCATTATGTGACATATGCCAAAGAGTCAAAGCTATGCACCAAAGACCAGCAGGGCTATTACAACCCCTAAAGATACCTGAATGGAAATGGGAAGAAATTGGTATGGATTTCATATCCGGATTGCCCGAGCATAAAGTGGATATGATTCTATATGGGTCATAGTAGATCGTTTAACTAAAGTGGCACATTTCATACCCGTGAAGACCACTTATTCCGGAGACCGGTTAGCAGAACTTTATATGGCACGGATCGTCTGCTTGCACGGAGTACCGAAGAAGATAGTGTCGGACGAGGTACCCAATTTACCTCCGCATTTTGGGGTAAGCTACATGAGGCAATAGGGACTCGTTTGAACTTCAAGATGACCTACCATCCATGAGCGGATGGTCAAGCCGAGAGGGTTAACCAGATATTGGAAGATATGTTGAGAGCTGCGCTTTAGCATATTCAACCTCATGGGACAAGTGTTTGCCTTATGCTGAGTTTAGTTACAACAACGATTATCGAGCGAGTTTACGATGTCTCCATTTGAAGCTTTGTATGGTCGGTCTGTCGAACACCATTGAATTGGAATGAGACAGCGAACGACACGTCTTTGGACGGACATTCTTGAAGCGGAAGAACAGATCGCCATACGATCGGGGAAAGATTGAAGATTGCACAATCAAGGCAGAAGAGTTATGCTGACAACCGTCGCAGGGAACTGAGCTTTGAACCTGAAGATTTTGTGTACCTTAGAGTCACACCTCTCAAAGGAGTCAGGAGGTTCCATGCAAAAGTGAAACTCGCACCCAGATACGTCGGACCATTCAAGATCTTGAGCCGTAGAGGTGAAGTTGCTTATCAGTTGGAGTTACCACAGTCTTTGGCAGGAGTGTATGATGTATTCCATGTATCACAACTGAAGAAGTGTCTTCGAGTACCAGAAGAGCAAACACTTTTGGAGGCAATTGAACTGCAAGAAGATCTGACTTACAAAGAACATCCGATGAAGATTCTGGACATAATGGACAGAGAGACAAGGAACAAGTCAACACGTTTCTGCAGAGTTCAGTGGAGCAACCATTCGGAAAGTGAAGCAACATGGGAACGAGAAGAAGATCTGAAGAAGGAGTTCCCTAACCTATTTCTGTAGACAGCCTTGAATCTCGGGGACGAGATTCTGTTAAGGGGGGGAGGTTTGTAACACCCTAATTTTTGCTCTAACTTAAATTTTGGAGTATTTTTATTTTTGTGAATTTTTTTGGGAATTTATTTAAATTTATTTGGATTTATTCAAATAGGGCTTTTCTTGAAAACAATTGAATAATGGAAAAGTTTTTGCAAAGTTTTATTGCAAATATTTTAATTGAGTTCCAAACATCTCAAAGTAATTTCTGGAATTTTTCTGCTATTTTAAAAGCTCCAAATGATTTAATTGAATTTCTAGAATTATTTTAAATGTGAAATGTTTTAAAATCACATGAGCGATGTGGGCCGAGCCCATTCTTGTGCGTGTCGCCGCCCAACCGCCCGAAACCCTAGCGCCGCCCACCAAGCCGTCCGATCCGGATCGAGCGCTGTGAGTGTGCCACGTCGCGCGCGCGTGAGCCTTGGATCGTCGCCGCCGGACGCGCGGGATTGTGCCACGTCGGTCGTCTTGGCGAGATCACGGAGCTAATGCCGCCGACCGTTTCCGCTCGTTCGCCGCTGTAGCGCGCACGCCGAGGCCCCTTTAAGTGCCGAGTAAGCGCGTCCGTGAGCTCCTTCGCTGCGTCTTTTGACTCCTCGCGCACGCCGAGACCCTCTCTAGCGCTGGCGAGCTCGCCGTAGAAGCGTCTTTGTGCCGCCGTTATTATTGCTTCCTCTCGTCGCCGTCCGTCGCTTTCCGCCGTGCTCGACCCGTTCCGAGTTCACCAAGCAAGGCGCATCGAGTGGACCACTTCTTCTCGCGGAGAAGCCCGCGCAGCCGTCGCCGAGTCATCTTCCCGACTCGGCAACCTTCGCTTCTTCGCGCCGTCAACCTCCTCGAACCGCGCCGGCCGTCCGATTTTCATCGTTCGGTTACGGTGAGTCCGCGTAGCCTCCATCTCTGTAGATGTTTAGATTGAATCGTGGCCGTTGGATCTTGATGTATGCGGCTTGGATTAGATCTAGTTTCGCGATATGTTTTTGTCTTAGCCGTTGGATCGTTAGTGGATCGTAGGATTGAGCCACGTCGCGCCATGAGCGATAAACCGCTCGGTACCGTAGGCGTTAGATTAGATCTAAGCGGTAGAGATTGGATCTGGTTTTACCCTAAGGATCGCGCCGTTTAGATTTGAGCGTCGCGCGGAGATGGCACCGCACCCTCGCCAAATCACGTGTTGACGCGTGGGCATTTTGATCGGCGGAGACCGAGATCTAGCCGTCGATTTGGGCGTCTGTCGCGATTGCGCGCGTGTCGTCGCATGAACCGAGGCGTCGCGATGGCGGCGCGGTCTGGCCGTTGGATCTGGCGCGCCGTTGGATGTGCGACGCGCGTGGGCGTGGAGTCGCGGCGTCGCCCGAACCGCGGGGGTGAGATCCGGCCGCTTGGATGAGCGGCGATGCGGATTTTGCCGCGTGTCGCGTCGGGATTGGCTGCGCGTCGTCGGCGCGCCACGGCTTGCGTCACCCGGTGTATGAGCACGATCTTCGCCACCCACGGTGGACCAGAGCCGAACCGTGGACCCAGCCCATGAACCGAAGCAACGTGGCGGCACTAGAGGCTGCCACGTGTCGTGCTGACGTCAGCAATGACGTCATAAATATTTTTATATATAAAAATATTTCGACCGAAATTCATTTCTGTGCTGACGTCATCATTACGCGATGCTGACGTCATTTATGCGAATTTCCAGTATAAAAATAATTCAGAAAAATCGTATTTTCTTAATTTCTGTATTTTCGGATTTTATTCAAACTTCAAATGACTATAACTTTTGCATTTTAACTCGGATTTGGGTGATTCAAATCTCTAAAAATTCATAAAATTATGAGCTATTTAATGGTGAATTTTATTTGAATTTTTGAGGTCATCTAGTCTTCTGTATTAGCTATTTATTGTATCTTTTTGTTTATGCAGCGTAGACGCAAATTTGTCGGAAAGTTTCGAGGAAGAATTAAGTCGCTCAAGACCAAGCTTGAACACGACCAGCAACTCTTTGAAGGCAAGTGATGCTTTGATCATTTTGATCCCAGATTTTAAAATGTAATTTATGCTTTGAAACTATGCATGCTAATTATTTAAAATGAATTTAAATTAATTTGGGATAATGTAGTTAATCAACCCATTTTGTTATGCCACCTTGAATTATTACTTGTATGCCTAAATCATTGTCACCCTATGTTTGATTATATTAGTTGGATGTTAATATTGTGCCAACACGGAGGCTAGGCCGTGAATAGATGCTTAGCCTTGTAGCGAGTCATGAATGATCTTTCGAGAAATGCTACAAAATTGACTAATGGAATATTGAATGTATTTTGAAAGTGGTGTGATGATGCCACATGATGATATGGAAGTATGGTGACTGTGTGGTTCCATATTGATGTTGAGTTATTCTTGGCATGTGTTGCACAATAATCAATGGGGTGGGAAATGTTTTAGATCGGGCAAGTGGCAAGAGGTCAGTGCTGAGTGGGCTGTGTGGCGATGGGTTGATGAGTGATGTGAGTCTGTGCCACATTGGGCTGTGTGCCATTGTTGATGTTGGAAGCCTTGCCTTGGTCGATTAAGGACTTCACCTTGCAAGCCTTTGATCCGAGTCACCCGTACAACCACATGTCGATATGGGACAGACCTAGTTGACTAGGGTTACGATATCTTTCCTCGATACCTCGGGGTGACGGACACGAGGGTGTATCTGTATGGGGAGCGTACACGTGCTACGGCTTGGTGCCCATCCAGCGGTGATTGGCCGGTCCTATACTTGGCTCTGTGAGGGAAGTGATAGTGAAGGCAATCACGGAGAGGTTCTTTGGTTAAGGTAGAGGTTCTGAAAAGCTTTGTTGCGGACAATCACTGTGTGGTGGCGGTGTATCTTGTGGGTAAAGTGTACAACCTCTGCAGAGTGTCAAAACTATTCGAATAGCCGTGCTCACGAATTTAGCATTGCTCGGGATTACAATCAAGGGGTAGATTTTCATAAACAAAACATGGAAGGGGTGGTGTGTGCCAAGTGTTAAAATGAACTGTTAAGGTGTGTGTGGGAAACCTCATGGAAAAACCATTTGAAATTATTATTACGTATAAGCTGTTCTCTGCTTTAATCTAACTAAGATATTGGTTAAAAATGCTGCTGATGCAAAAGAACCATTTAAGCCAATCCTTTGGAACAAGATCTGCATATAGTAATAGTCTTTGCATTCATGCATTACTTGTTGAGTGCCTTGTGTACTCACCCCACCTTGCTTTCAACCCCAACATTAGTGGAGGAGACTACACGGTTTGGGAGGAGGAGTACATCGAGGACACGATGAACTAGGGGCAAGCCCGATCGGTTACTGTGGCAAGATGAAGGCTTCCACGACCTTTTTTATGTTCATTGCTATTTCTTTACTTTGAATAATGTAAGCCTGTGTGGTGACCTATCTGTAAGGAGACCATAAGGTCGTACAACTCGGTTTATATACATGTTTGCACTATTTATTCTTATATCTTCGTGAATGTGCGTGATGTGCAACCTGTATGATCATGTGTGCTAAGCGTGATCTGGGTCGCACGAGAATACACGGAGGGTCGGATTTGCGGGTTCAGTCCCGACATCCACTATGTTAAAAATTCCTTAGGCATCTTGTTCGGACCACGACTTGCACGCTGCCTTCGTTGATCAGACGTCTGAGCCTACAATTTGATCTTCCAAATTATTAGTCGTGTGGGCCTACAATGTTTTGGGAACCACAGTGTAATAAAACTTTACCTGCCCTACGCTAGTAACGTCGAGTTGGTCCAAGGCGTGGATCCTCGCAAGTTCGAGATAGGACGTTGGGCTATTGTCCGGGCTACCCCTTCCTCCTTCGTCCATATTTGAGGGCCCAACTCCCTCCGGCACTTGTCCTTCGTCGGAGGCCATTCCTGGCAAGTTTATGAATAAGGGATATGTTCGTGCTAGTTCTTGTCACAAAAGTACCAAACAAAAAAGAACCAGCAAAAAAAATCATGTTCTTTTTATCATTTTTAGTCTACGAAGTTGCAAATTGCAATTACCATCTCTTATGGGGAGGCAACACATGACTAGTTTGCTTTCATTAACTTGATGTCTAATGTGCCGATACTAATTTGTAGATGGAAGTTGGCGCCCTGACTGAACCTGTAGCATTTCAGTGTTACAATTGCTTCATTATAACCCGCAGCATGTCGGTGTTGCAATCATTGCATGTAAAATGAGCATTTAACTTCCTGGTACAGCACAAGCAACTGACACGGGCACATGTTTGACAGAAATTACTAGTGTTTCCGGCATCCATTTTAGTTTCCTCTGCATCATGCCAACCTTGATAATAGCTAGTGTGCAATAGACATAAGAATTTGAGTTGAACTGTAAAACACATGTATAACATCTGTATGAACTCATTAGGGCCAAATTGGCCAAATCGGAACCGGCAGGACCAATCTGAATTGGACTTAGTGAACAAAATCACCATTTTTTTTGTACAAGAAAGGATGCTCACTGCAATTGTATAGCAATGTGCCTAGTTTCTTTCTTTTGCAGTATTATGATACTGAATTGTCATATATAAATCTATGTGATTTAACATGTTTGCAATCAGCCAATCATTTTCATGTTTGCAATGCATTATACTTTTGTAGTATCACTTAACTTACGATGCGATTGTTCTTCGTAAGAAATTAAAGTAAATTCTAACAATGCAAATCAGAAGCATTTATCATCCTCTTATTATTTTGAAAGTTGAGGTACGGTACCTCACGTTTGTAGTTTTCTTCCTCGGCGGGAGGTTGAGGCGGCAATGGCGGCGGTGCGGACGACAGCGATGGTCGGGCGGTCTTGTGGCGGCGGCGACGAAGCGGTCGCGACGGGACGGCTGGGGCGGTCTTGTGGCGGCGGCCGGGCGGTGAAGCAGAGCGAGGCGACGGCCAGGGCGGTCGAGGCGACGAAGTGGCGGCGTGAGGTTGAAGTGGAAATGAGGGGCTGAGTGGCGCGGCGTTCGAATTTATAGGGTTGGAGTATCACTACCGGGTCACCACAAAAACCAGCAGTGATACACTATCACTGCCGGTTCATAAAAAGAACCGACAGTGATAGTTGAATTATCACTGCCGGTTCACGATCAACCCGGCAGTAATATCTATTTTCACTGCCGGTCCAATCTAAAACCGGCAGTAATAATACATTATCACTGCCGGTTGTATCTACACCCGGCAGTGAAAGTATTTATCACTGCCGGTTCAAAACAAAAACCGGCAGTAATACTTGATTTTCACTGCCGGGTTAATACTACAAACCGACAATAATAAACCTCTTCAATGCCAGCTTAATGATACAACCGGCAGTGACAAGCTCCGGTAACTTATGTTAAAGTTTTCAAAGGATGATTTTTGAAATCCTATCAATTTTTATCCAAATTTTCTGAAATTTTTTGGAGGAATACTTGAGGACATGTAATATTTGATTTAAATATTTCACCTAAGTTTTGACAAAGTTGTAAAATTATAAAAATCCAGATTGCTCACTGTTTTGATAGTTTTAATATTTCAAAAATTCACACAAATACAAAAAAAACACATAGATGAAGTTGAATTCACACAAATTGATACATATGACAAAAGAATACATTAATTGTGACATATGAGAAAATAAACATGTATGTAATTACGACAACTAAGCTACGATTCGACCTTCGTCATGATCGCGGTGTATGTATGTAACTTCATCCTCACTCTCTTCCATGAGACCTAGGTCAACGTCCTCTCCGAAAGGAGGAAGCTCATCGAATTGGTTGTACTCTTCCTCGTCGACAACATTCTCAACCCCGACAATCCTTCTTTTTCCTTGAATAACCACCTGGCGCTCCTTGTTAGCTGGATCGGTTACAAAAAAGATTTGTGTAACAAAATTAGCAAGTACGAATGGTTCATCTCTGTATCCGACCAGTTTGAGGTCCACGGTAGTGATACCGTACTTGTCGATGTTCATGCCCCTTGGAAGTCTTACCCATTGGCACCGAAAGAGAGGGACCTTCAAAGGTCCGTAATCAAGCTCCCAAATCTCTTCTATGAATCCGTAGTATGTTTTCCTATTTCCGTTCTTTGTCGTAGGCATCCATGACGGATACCGCTGTTTTGGTTGGTGCTCTTTTTATCTTGTGCTCTTGTATAAAAAGTAAAACCATTTATATCGTATCCTTGGAATGTCCGGATTGTAGTGGACGGTCCCTGAGCCAACACTTTCAACTGAGCGCACTCTGTCTCCGTATGCATCATGTGCCTACGCAACCAATCGCCGAAGTTATTTCTATGCTCTCTCGCGATACAACCCTCTGACTTCGTTGGTTTTGTTCTGGATAGCATGCTCTTGTGCATGTTGACATACGGGGCCACCACAACTGATTGTCCCAAAACTGCGAAATGTGCTTGTGTGAATGAAGCTAGATTGTTTGTACGGAGTGATTTCTCGCCCAGTGTCCCTTTTCCCTGTAGCCTGCCCTCATGCCGTGATGTAAGCACACCAATCGGTATGAGATCCATGTAATTGATGCAGAACTCAATGACCTCCTCGGTTCCCCAACCATCTGCAATGCAACCTTCCGGCCGATGTCGGTTACGAACATATTTCTTTCTAACCCCCATGAACCTCTCAAAAGGATACATTTGATGCAGAAACACGGGACCGAGAATCCGTATCTCTTTCACGATGTGAACAATGAGATGGACCATAATATCAAAAAAAGATGGAGGGAAACACATCTCGAGCCTGCAGAGAGTGTGGACCACGTCTTCCTGTAGCTTATCTAGTTTCAATGGATCGATGGCCTTCTGTGAAATCGCGTTGAAGAATAAACACAACTTTATAATTGGGTCTCGGACTTTCTCTGGCAGAACACCCCTAATTGCAATTGGAAGCATATGCGTCATCATCACGTGGCAATCGTGAGACTTCATGCCAATTAATTTTAAGTCTTTCATTGAGACTAGTCTCTTTATGTTGGTAGAGTATCTGGACGGAACTTTCACTCTGTGCAAGCATTCGCACAGGCTAATTTTTTCTTTCTTGCTCAGAGTGTAGCAGGCTGCGGGAAGGTACTTTTTCCCTGTATCCATGTCTCTGTGATGCAGCTCCTTCCTGAGTTTCATATCTTCAAGGTCCATCCGTGCTTGGAGAGTATCTTTTGTTTTGCCAGGTATATCCAATAAGATACCAAGCAAACTGTCACACACGTTCTTCTCTATGTGCATGACATCGATTGCGTGTCGAACTTCCAAGTGCTGCCAGTAAGGTAGGACCCAAAATACTGACCTCTTTTTCCACAAAGGAGCCTTATCACGGGAACTCGGGATAGATGTACTACCTGCTCCCTTTCCGTGGATAATTTTAAGATCCTTTACAGGTGCAAATATCTCTCTCGGTGTGATTCTTGAGCTAAGCGGTCTCCTTTGTCCCGTCAAAAGCTTTCTTATTATTGCGGTATGGGTGATCCTTGAGGAGGAACCTACGATGCCGCATCTAAGACATTTTTCGACAGTTCTTCAGCCACCGACTAGCTGTACTATCTAAGCACTGGACGTATCCATTGGAGCCTTTTGTCGTCTGGCCCGAAGGTTACCAAGGGCAGGGTAATCATTGATGGTTACGAACAACAATGCGTGTAGGATAAAGTTCTCTCTTTTATAATCATCCCATACCCGTACTCCATCGTTCCACAAGATTAGAAGATCTTCAACCAATGGTTTGAGGTACACATCGATATCGTTGCCAGGTTGCCTAGGCCCTTGGATCAGTAGTGGCATCATAATGTACTTCCGCTTCATACAAAGCCAAGGAGGAAGGTTGTAGATACATAGAGTTACCGGCCAAGTGCTATGATGACTGCTCATGTTACCGAAAGGATTCATCCCATCCGTACTCAACCCGAACCTTATGTTCCTCACATCATATGCAAAGTGCTTCTTATATTTTCTATCGATGTTCCTCCATGGCACAGAGTTAGCAGGGTGTTTGAGCATTCCATCGTTCTTACGCTCTTCGGCGTGCCATCGTAGCAATTGGGCATGCCTTTTGTTCGCAAACAATCAATTCAGACGGAGAATTATAGGAAAATACCACACCACCTTACGAGGGGATCTCATCTTCTTACGCTTCACCCCGACGTCATCATTATCGATGTCATCATCGTTGCACTTATACCGCTTTGCTTTGCAAACAGCACAGCCATCCAAGTCCGCAAACTCATTGCGATACAACACGCAATCGTTTGGACATGCGTGTATCCTTTGTACTTCCAATCCCAACGGGCAGACAACCTACTTGGCCTGGTACGTACTTGTAGGCAGCACTTTACCATCTGGAAGCAAATCCCCCAAGAGACATAACAGCTCAGTGAAGGTCTTGTCGGACCAACCATTGCTTGCCTTCAACTGCAGTAGTGTAAGCACGGTCTGCAATTTTTTGTGCTCCTCCTTGCAGCCTGGGTACAATGGTGTCGTGGAGTCCTGTACCATATGTTGGAACTTTTGAAACTCTCTTTCACTCGTGAAGTCTCCCTCCTCATCACGCAACATTTGATCCAGATCATCGTCGTGGCTGTCGACAAACGTATCTTCAACTGTCGTCATATCGTTGTCTCCGTCATCTTTAATAATGTGTTGCCCTTCATGTACAATCTTATCTTCGCCGTGCTTGGTCTAACAGGTATAGCCAGCCTTGGAACCTCTTCGAAGCAAGTGTGCTCGTATCGACTCTATGGTAGAAAACAGCTTCTGATTTTTACAATCAACGCATGGACAGCACATGTAGTCCGCCAGATTCTTCGACTTATGCGCCACAGCCACGTTTAGAAAATAACTCACACCATTAAAAACTACGCCCATAGCGGTCCGTGTCATACATCCACCTTCGGTCCATCTACAATTAATTAAATCAAACATTACATACGCATATAATTGCAAATAACAAATAATTGTAAATGATTAGATTTAAAAACCTAGGTAGCAATTTTGACTATATTAAAATACATCAACCTTTTTCGTTATGTAAATATCCATGTAGCAATTTTTAGTATTGTAAAAATGAAATTAATTGTAAATAGTTAGGATATATTTAGACTATATCAAAATATATCAATCTTTTTCATTCGTCAATATCCATCTTGCAATTCCTTATTATTTAAAAATTTGGAAATAATTGTAAGTACTTAGGATATACTTTGAGTACATTAAAATACATCAACATTTTTGATTAGGTAAATATCCATCTAACAAGTTTTATTATTTCAACATTTGAAAATACATGAACCTTTTTCATTATGTAAATATCCACGTGGTAATTTTTATTATTTACAAAATTGAGATCAAATTACTAACCTCAAATGCGAAGTACAATACAAATTTTAACAAATTTTTGGCAGCAGATCGTCGCAATCTACAAATCGAGCAAGGACAGGCGCCTCTCTGTCTTTGCTCGATCGGTCGAGGCGAGGATCTCGATTATATAAGCGACTTATCACTGCGGTTCTGCGCGAACCGGCGGTGATAACCTCGAAATGCGGGAAAATCATATTGCGCGGAAAATAATATCACTGCGGTTCTAGTCTCAAACCGGCGGTGAAAAGGCAAGTACCACTGCCGGTTTAAGAATGACCCAGCGATGATATATCTCTGCGGTTTTTTCTCAAACCGGCGATGATATGTTGCGTTTTCTCGCCGGTTGGTTGCATGATCCGGCAGTGATAAGTTCTGCCCCCAACTTAACTTTCGAACCGGCAGAGATATGTTATCACTGCCGGCTCGGTCCTAACCGGCAGTGATATGCCGGCAAGGATTGCCTGTTCTGTAGTAGTGATGACAATTTAAATTCAATTTAAATTGTATTAGGTTGGCATTAAATCAACAAAAACTAGTCATGTGTTGATGATTCACTTTGTTGATCCTAGGGCAATAAAAAATTCTTGAGTATATGAAGCATTAGTTGCATTAGTATACTCAAGACACAATTAATCTTTCAATCAATTTGTCTTTGGGTTGTGGTCAATCATCAAAGGATAAGATCAAAGGATCTTGGGAGCATCCATTATGTGTTAATGGAGTGCATTGATGATTGAGACAACCATGTGTTTTAAACTAACACTTTCAATGAGTTTGAAATAGGTTAAGTGCAAGGTTGAGATGGATGAACGGGACAAGGACATCATCATGTGTTAATTAGCACCAAGAGAGGATCTCGAAGCTAACACAATGGGAGTTCATCATGTGTTGATGAACAAGACGAAGATCCCGACTTGGAGGGAATATGATGGAAATCATAAAAGCTCCAAGTGGATGTGCTAGAAGCAAAGGTATAACTAGCTAGGGCTAAGGATGTATTCCTAGTCTTTTACCGGTCTCGGTGTTTGGAGTGGAGACCGGGTTGCTAGTTAGGTGCCTACTATTAAGAGGGGTTAAGTCTTTTAGCTTGACCTTCATCATGTGTTGATGAACTCAATCCGGTTCACTCTAGCTCACCTCTTGGTTGGTTATTGCATGAGCTAATTATTTGCATGTGTTGCAAATATGAGAGCTCATGCTTGCTTCTTATTGAATCTTGATTTATTTTTTGCATAGAGCTATGGATTTGCATGTGTTGCGAAAAGGGAGATAGCTTATGCAAGTTGGTTTAAGTGGTTGTTTGTATCGAGCTAGATATTTGCATGTGTTGCAAATAGAGAGCTCATGCATTGGAGTTTTAGCTTGTGACTTGATCATGTGTTGATCGTCACAAAGGCTAAGATAAGTTTATGCTTTGTGTTTGCAAAATGAGTTTTTGCAAAATATGGTTTAATTGAATCTTATCTTGGAGTATGTGAATAGAGTTTGCAAATGTATTTGTAAATTGGTTTGATCATGTGTTGATCATCACATGGCTCAAAGAAATGATCTTGATTGATCTAGTTTGCAAGATTTATATTTGGAAATGTGTTTTGCAAAATATTGGTGTTCATGCATTTGATATTGGAGCATGTGATTAGAATTTGCAAATGTGTTTTTCAAAATTATTTTGATCATGAGTTGATCATCACATGGCTCAATATTTGATCTTATTCACTCTCTAGCTTGTAGTCACACTCTTGATCAAGTCTATGTGAGGGATTTCGAGAAATCAGATTTTAGACTTAAATGACTACATTAGAGTCTTTATTTTTGTGATATTTAAAAATATCTATGGTTGTTTAAATCTTGAAACAGGGTGGAGATTGTAGCCGTCGTGATAAGCTTCGCATAGAATCAAAGATCACCTCAATCGGAGTTCGGAGTAAAAAGTTATGAGTGTTTTAGTGGCTGAAACAGTGGTAGCACCACACCAAAATGGGCGGTAGCACCGGCCCGGGCGGTGCTTCCGCTCCAAAGGGCGGTGTAAAAAGTCCAGAATGCGTGTTTTTAGCCCGAGAAAAATAAAAAAGGCTCGATGCTACCGCCCGAAGCCCGATAGCACCGGATTTTCTGAGTAACGGCTAGATTTTCTAGCCGTTGGCCTAGAGGCCGGTTCAACCGGCCTTAGTAGGGTGGTAGCATCGGGTTTACTGCACTTTTTGCCTGTTTTTACCCCCAACTGCTAGTTTTCTTGGAGGAGGCTATAAAAGGAGCCTTGGAGCTGGCATTAGGTTGTTGCTGACCTTGGAGAAGTTTAGTGGGAGTTATATGCATGTGTTGCTCTCTTCTATTTGGTTTTTGAGCTAAGAGTGAGCTCTATTTGCATGTGTTGCATTTAGGAGAGGATTGAGAGCCTCTTGTGCATGTGTTGCACTCGGTGATCACCATTGTACATGTGTTGTATTTGGTGGAGCTCAAGCTAGAGGGCTTGGCTTGTTACTTTTGGTGTTTACCGACACCTAGACGGCGTGTGAAGGCGGTGTGCACGTTGAGCTTCTCAAGGAGATTGTGAGAAGGCCTGTCAAAGTTGTGAAGGTCGAAGCTCACCTACTCGGAGCGGGAAAGAGCTACAACTAGTGGAATCGGGGCGGGTGCTCAATTCGTGGAGCCGGTCTAAAGAGGTTTGGGCTAGCCTTAACGTGGATTAGGGGAGACCGACAAGTCTTCGAACACCACGGTAAAACATCGGTGTGTCTCTTTGTGTTTTCTTTCAATTCTCTATTTACATTGTTGCAATTTACATTCCTTTAATTAAATTGCTTGATTGTCTTTAGAATTATGTATTCTTGAGTAGAGACATAATTAGCTAGTGTACTTAGTGAGCCTAGTTGATTTAGGCTTTAAATTATCAAAAACTTAGTTTATCGCTTCCACAACTATTATCATTTAGGTTTTGACATAAGGGTACTTAGACGAGACTTTAATTATAGAAAAAAAATTTATAGCCGCCTATTCACCCCCCTCTAGTCGGCATCCTCGATCTTACACCCAACCCCTTTTATAGCACATAGGCTGATTGTATCCTTCTCTGATTTCTCCACAATTCGTATCAGCTTCACTTTTTGGAGATAAATTCCATTTCGAGCCAATGTCGGCTAAGATTCATTATCCATGTTTAACTCTAGTGTGACTTGAAGTGGCATCAATATTTATAACTAAAAATTGTTATTCTCTAAAGTAATTCAATTTGGCTCGAGAACACAGTTGTTTCGGTCTTGCAGAACTCAGCTGATCCCATGCTTGCTGTTTCTCATCAACGTTCTGCGACTCTTTGTTCATGTACGTAGGTGGCAATGCCATGTCTTTAAATGAATGGTGCACACTTTGATCTCAATTGAAAAGGTGAAGTTGAGATTAAAGATGGCCAGTTGAAAGTTTCGCCTTGTTAATGTAGTTTTGACCTTCTCCAACCCTTGTTGATTACACATATACATGCCCACTTCTTGGGATAAACACCAAGGCTGGAGCATGTCTAAATTTTGAAATAACAATTGAAGTGTAAGACTTATATATAGCTAGAGCATTTACAGGAAGTAGAGCTTTATAGATCTCGAGAGTTAGAGAGCTTACGTAGCATAATATAAACCAGCAAGCTCAACTTTTGTATGTCGCGACGACATTAGAGATGATGCAAGTAACCCATCCAGAACACATCACAGCCATTTTTCCCTTCCTTCAACTTGATGTTCATGGCTAGCAGTGCTTGTGACTTTGTCATAGAGCAACGTACACTGCTGACACCCATTTGCTGTAGGACAGCCAAAAAATGATAGTTCGCTCATGAACGCTATAAAACCGTGATTATTGGCTAAAATACACTTCATGTATTAAATTATTGTTATTTCGAAATTTAGGTCAGAGAAGGGGTTCCATCTTGAAAAAAAAAGTTCTGAATTTGACCATCTAAACTTGATAATTTGACCAATGATAATTGAACCATCACTACTACAGAACAGCCAATCCTTGCCGGCATATCACTGCCGGTTAGGACCGAGCCGGCAGTGATAACGTATCTCTGCCGGTTCGAAAGTTAAGTTGGGGGGAGAACTTATCACTGCGGTTCATGCAACCAACCGGCGGTAAAAAGCAAGATATCACTTGCGGTTTGAGACAACAACGGCGAGATATATCTCTGCGGTCGTTCTTAAGCGGCGGTGATACTTGCATTTTCATTGCGGGTTAAAGCGAGAACCGCGGTGATATTATCTTCCGCGCAATATGTTTTTCGCGCATTCAAAGCTTATCACTGCGGTTCTGCGCGAACCGGCGTGATAAGTCTTTATATAACTGAGACCCTGCCTCCGATCGATCGAGCAAAGACGAGAGGCGCTCTGTCTTTGCTCGATTTGTAGATTGCAACGATCTGCTGCAAAAATTTGTTAAAATTTGTATTGTACTTCTTTTGAGGTTAGTAATTTGATCTCTATTTTTGTAAATAATAAAAAATTGCAGCGTGGATTTTACATAATGAAAAAGGTATATTTTCAAATGTTGAAATAATAAAAACTTGTTAGATGGATATTTACCTAATAAAAAATGTTGATATATTTTAATGTACTCAAAGTATATCCTAAGTACTTACAATTTTTTCCAAATTTGTAAATAATAAGGAATTGCAAGATGGATATTGACGCAATGAAAAAGATTGATATATTTTGATATAGTCTAAATATATCCTAACTATTACAATTATTTTCATTTTTACAATACTAAAAATTGCTATATGGATATTTACATAACGAAAAAGGTTGATGTATTTTAATATAGTCAAAATTGCTACATATGTTTTTAAATCTAATCGTTTACAATTATTTGTTATTTGCAATTATATGCGTATGTAATGTTTGATTTAATTAATTGTAGATGGACCAAGGTGGATGTATGACACGGACCGTTGTGGGGCGAGTTTTTAATGGTGTGAGTTATTTTCTAAGCGTGGCTGCGGCGCTAAGTCGAAGAATCTGCGGACTACATGTGCTGTCCATGCGTTATTGCAAAAATCGTGCTGTTTTCTACCATAGAGTCGTCGTGTACACTTGCTTGAAGAGGTTTCAAGGCTGGCTATACTGTTGGACCAAGCACGGCGAAGATGAGATTGTACATGAAGGGCAACACATTATTGAAGATGACGGAGACAACGGTATGGCGGCATTGAAGATCGTTTGTCGGCGACCACGACGGCGATCTGGATCAAATGTTGCGTGATGGGGAGGAGACTTCACGAGTGAAAGAGAGTTTCAAAAGTTCCAACATATGGTGCAGACTCTACGACACCATTGTACCCAGTACGCAGGAGGAGCACAAAAATGCGGACCGTGCTTACACTCTGCGCAGTTGAAGGCAAGCAATGGTTGGTCAGATAAGAGCTTCACCGAGCTCTTATGTCTCTTGGGGATTTGCTTCCGGAGGGTAGCGTGTTGCCTACAAGTGCGTCACCGCCAAGCGGGTTGTGCGCCTGTTGGGATTGGAAGTACAAAGGATACACACATGTCCAAGCGATTGCATGTTGTATCGCAATGGGTTTGCGGACTTGGATGGTGTGTGCTGTTTGCAAAGCAAAGCGGTATAAGAACAACGATGATGACATCGATAATGAAGATGTCGGGGTGAAGCGTAAGAAGATGAGATCTCCCGTAAGGTGGTGTGGTATTTTCCTATAATTCCCGTCGAATCGATTGTTTGCGAACAAAGGCATGCCCAATTGCTACGATGGCACGCCAAGAGCGTAAAACGATGGAATGCTCGGACACCTGTGACTACGTGCAATGGAGGAACATCGACGAGAAAATATAAGAAGCACTTTGCATATGATGTAAGGAATATAAGGTTCGGGTTGAGTACGGATGGGATGAATCCTTTCGGTAACATGAGCGATCGTCATAGCACTTGGCGGTAACTCTATGTATCTACAACCTTCCTCCTTGGCTTTGTATGAAGCGAAGTACATTATCATGCCACTCTCGATCCAAGGGCCCGGCAACAACGCAACGATATCGATGTGTACCTCAAACCATTGGTTGAAGATCTTCTAATCTTGTGGAGCGATGCGATGCGGGTATGGGATGAGTATAAAGAGAGAACTTTATCCTCGCGCATTGTTGTTCGTAACCATCAATGATTACCCTGCCCTTGGTAACCTATCGGGCGGACGACAAAAGGCTTCATGGATGCATCCAATGCTTAGATGGTACAACTAGTCGGTGGTCAAGAACTGTCGAAAAATGTCTTACATGCGGCATCGTAGGTTCCTCCGCAAGGATCACCCATACCGCAATAATAAGAAAGCTTTTGATGGGACAAAGGAGACCGCTTTAGCTCAAAGAATCACACTTGAGAGAGATATTTGCAGCTGTAAGGGATCTTAAAATTATCCACGGAAAGGGAGCGGCGGTGCATCTATCCCGAGTTCCGTGATAAGGCTCCTTTGTGGAAAAAGAGATCGATATTTTGGGTCCTACCTTCTTGGCAAAGACTTAGAAGTACGACACGCAATCGACGTCATGCACATAGAGAAGAGCGTGTGTGACGACTTGCTTGGTATCTTCTTGGATATACAGCAAAACAAAAGATACTCTCAAGCATGGATGGACCTTGAAGATATGAAACTCGTGAAGGAGCTGCATCACGAGACATGGATACAGGAAAAGTACCTTCCGCACTGCTACACTCACGAGCAAGAAAGAAAAAATAGCCTGTGCGAATGCTTGCACAGAGAAAGTTCCGTCGGATACTCTACCAACATAAAGAGACTAGTCTCAATGAAAGACTTAAAATTAATTGGCATGAAGTCTCACGATTGCCACGTGATGATGACGCATATGCTTCCAATTGCAATTAGGGGTGTTCTGCCAGAGAAAGTCCGAGACCCAATTATAAAGTTGTGTTTATTCTTCAACGCGATTTCACAGAAGGCCATCGATCCATTGAAACTAGATAAGCTACAGGAAGACGTGGTCCACACTCTCTGCAGGCTCGAGATGTGTTTCCCTCCATCTTTTTTTGATATTATGGTCCATCTCATTGTTCACATCGTGAAAGAGATACAGATTCTCGGTCCCGTGTTTCTACATCAGATGTATCCTTTTGAGAGGTTCATGGGGGTCATAAAGAAATATGTTCGTAACCAACATCGGCCGGAAGGTTGCATTGCAGATGGTTGGGGAACCGAGGAGGTCATTGAGTTCTGCGTTGATTACATGGATCTCAAACCGATTGGTGTGCCTACATCACGACATGAGGGTAGGCTACAGGGAAAAGGGACACTGGGCGAGAAATCACTCCGTACAAACAATCTAGCTTCATTCACACAAGCACATTTCGCAGTTTTGGGACAATCAGTTGTGGTGGCCCCGTATGTCAACATGCACAAGAGCATGCTATCTAGAACAAACCCAACGAAGTCAGAGGGTTGGATCGCGAGAGAGCATAGACATAACTTCGGCGATTAGTTGCGTAGGCACATGATGCATACGGAGACAGAGTGCGCTCAGTTGAAAGTGTTGGCTTAGGAACCGTCCACTACAATTCGGACATTCCAAGGATACGATATAAATGGTTTTACTTTTTATACAAGAGCACAAGATAAAAAGAGCACCAACCAAAACAATGGTATCCGTCACGGATGCCTCACGACAAAGAACGGAGATAGGAAAACCTACTACGGATTCATAGAAGAGATTTGGGAGCTTGATTACGGACCTTTGAAGGTCCCTCTCTTTCGGTGCCAATGGGTAAGACTTCCAAGGGCATGAACATCGACAAGTACGGTATCACTACCGTGGACCTAAAGCTGGTCGGATCTGAGAGAAGAACCATTCGTACTTGCTAATTGTGTTACACAAATCTTTTTGTAACCGATCCAGCTAACAAGGAGCGCCACGTGGTTATTCAAGGAAAAGAAGGATTGTCGGGGTTGAGAATGTTGTCGACGAGGAAGAGTACAACCAATTCGATGAGCTTCCTCCTTTCGAGAGGGCGTTGACCTCGGTCTCATGGAAGAGAGTGAGGACGAAGTTACATACATACGCGCGATCATGACGAAGGTCGAATCGTAGCTTAGTTGTCCTAATTAAATACATTTTATTTTCTCATATGTAACAATTAATGTATTCTTTTGTCATATGTATCAATTTGTGTGAATTCAACTTCATCTGTGTGTTTTTTTTGTATTTGTGTGAATTTTTGAAGCGATGGTTGGTCTACTGCATTTGTTTGAATTTAAATCAAATATTACATGTCCTGAAGTATTCTTCCAAAAATTTCCAGAAAATTTGGATAAAAATTGATAGGATTTCAAAACAGTGAGCAATTTCAATTTTTTTATTTTGAAATATTAAAACTATGAAAACAGTGAGCAATCTGGATTTTTATAATTTTACAACTTTGTCAAAACTTAGGGGAAATATTTAAATCAAATATTACATGTCCTGAAGTATTTCTCCAAAAATTTGGATAAAAATTGATAGGATTTAAAAACTCCCAAAGCAATCATCCTTTGAAAACTTTGACATAATTGACTGGAGCTTATCACTGCCGATTGTCTCATTAAGCCGGTAGTGAAGTGCTTTATCACTGCTGGTTTGTAGTATTAACCCGACAGTGATAATCAAGTATTACTGCCGGTTTTTGTTTTGAACCGGCAGTGATAAATACTTTCACTGCCGGGTGTAGATACAACCGGCAGTGATAATGTATTATTACTGTCGGGTTGAGATTGAACCGTAGTGATAAATACTTTCACCGCCGGCTGAGCTTGAACCGCGGTGACAATTCAACTATCACTGCGGTTCTCTTTATTATCCGTCGGTGATAGTGTATCCTTGCCGGTTTTGTGGTGACCGGCGGTGATACTCTAACCCTATAAATTCAACGCCGCGCCACTCAGCCCCTCATTTCCACTACAACCTGACGCCGCCACTTCGTCTCCTCGCATCGCCCCGCCGTCGTCCCGCATCGCCCGGCCGTCGCCTCAACCTCACCGCCCCGCCGTCGCCGCGACCTCATCGCCTCGGCCGTCGCCGCGACCTTCTTTGCTTCGGTAATGACCTTCTTTGAGCTCAGAAGTTGTATCAAGTATTAATATGTTGACATCAACAAGTTCTATCAAGTAGTAATTAGTTGAATTGTCCATGGACAGGAGGATAATTAGCACTGAAATTTGATTTTCTTGGTGCCCAAATAGGCTATGATTCATGTGTGTATGATGTAATGACTGCATTTTTGTTATTCTAGTCTTCTTATGCTTCGTTGATCATAGCGTGAAAAATATCTTGATTATGAAAATGAATAAGCTAATTATGGGTTGTGGCGCATGGTGAAAACTACAATGACCTTATTGGAGTACTTAACTACTTGAACTAGATTTGTTCCTTTTTGTGAGAAAAAATCGAGTTTGTTCTGATTGTCGGAAAAACCATATCGGATGGTCTAAATTAAATTTATGTTGGATTTGCCTTATTAGCTAGCAAAAATTGTGAAGCCAAAACATTCCTTTGGTTAGAACGATTATCCATCTATTTAGTCTCATGTAGTAGGTCAATGGGTCTTAATTTTACGCCATATGATTTCACTAGGTTTCCGATTTGTTTAAGGAATAGCTTGCTAGAGGAAGCCTAGTACACTAGTTGATGATTTGCACTTACAGGACTAGGAAAATAGTTGCTATATCTTTGCTGCATTATTTTTGTTAAGGTGGATAAAAACATAGATTTAATTTTTTTTAGATTGACTGAATTTTTTATACAATTTCGTAATTGTCTAGAAGAAAGAATTTAAGAGCTCTTTTACAATGGATTAAAATCAATATAAGCCGTCCATTCCTTTGAATCCAATGGTTGAGACATTTTTTGGAATTGTTAGGAGCCTGGATCCGATTTTTCAAACGTAACATTTTTTCCTACACGTGAAACATTTTTTTCTACGTGTGAATGCAGATTCAAAAAAAGATGTATATGTGTCCTTCAAGGATGTTTGTGTATACAGATAAAAAAAATATGTGTGTATTTCAAAAATGACCTTGTTAATTGGAAATTTTCAACAAACTTGCAAGGAGTGGCCTCCGACGAAGGACAAGTGCCGGAGGGAGTTGGGCCCTCAAATATGGACGAAGGAGGAAGGGGTAGACCGAATAATAGCCCAACGTCCTATCTCGAACTGCGAGGATCGACCATGGACCAACTCCGACGATACTCACGTAAGCGAGGTAAAGTTTTAGTACACTGTGGTTCCCAAAACATGGTAGGCCCAGACGACTAATAATTTAGTAGATCAATTTGTAGGCTCAGATGTTTGATCAACGAAGGCAGCGCGCAAGTCGTGGTCCGAACAAGATGCCTAAGGGAATTTTTAACATAGTGGAGCTCTCGCGATCGGGAACTGCTATACGAGTCATCCTTGGGGCCGTCAGACAGCCTGCGGGGTTATTGCTAGGGATGATGTGCCCATCAGGTATAGATCATGGATTGGCCGCGGAGGTGACCCATGGGTGGTACCCAATGACACGAAGAACTCATTATGGGACAAGTGAAACAAGTTTTCCAGTTCCCCAAGGGACCGAAATGGTTGCAAAGAAACGAGCACTCTGCATCATGTGCCTTTGCGTGGAAGAATTGGAAGACAACACTAAACAAGAATTATGTGAAAAAGAATGAAACGCCGAATTTTGACACGTACCCAAAGTTAAGGGAGTTAGGGATGAATTTGTAGGCGTACAAGAGGTGCAAGAAGCTCACATAGTAAGTCAAAGGAACAAAGCAAGCGCGGATAAGAATATTCACCCTCACAAACTAGGAACCGGAGGGTGCGTGAAGAAAATACCAGCATGGGATCGGTCAGAAGAAAAATAACCCGCAAGGGTATAATTCCTACAACGGCCGCCTTAAGCGAGCGATCGAAGCAATCGGTTGCTTGGGAGGGTGCTTCTATCTCCGATGATGGCGGCTTAAGCTTCGAAGCGATAGAGAGCGTGAAGTCTTCGCGCAGAATCATAGATGCTCACACGCAGCCTTCCCAAGGATCTTTCGCGCCACGAAGGAGAATGACGAGCTAACCATAGCCTTGGGTAACAAGGAGCATCCGGTCGCACCAGAGGGGTTGGTTTGGTCACGTGGAAAGAAGCCTTCCCGCAGACGCATGGATGTACAAGCGTTCAAAAGATTAAGAGAAGAACGACCGAACGTCGGATAAAGATCTTTGTCGCGAGAGTGCTAGAGGAACAAAGATCGGAACTAGATAAGGCTGTGGAGCAAGCCGTACAGAAAGCTCTCAGCTCACGACCGCCACCCAGTGAAAGTCCTGAGCTCATCAGTCCCGGTGCTCGTAAGAGCATTGCGGCGTCCACGAGGATTCGAAGAGCATGGACTGCATTTTCTGTGGATGACATCAAAGAACCGACACCGTGCAAGCTACATTTGGCGCATATGGCATTACCATAAAGGTGGTGAGGCGGGGCTTGGCCATGCCGAGTCACGGACTTTGCTTCGTCACCCGATACGCAGGATTCGCCAGGTCGAAGTGGACAGTGTCATCCGCCAATACCGAAAAATGGAGGTAGAGATCCCTGGCGAGGATGGGAACATAAAGCTAGGAGAAAGCGTGAATGGCTTCCTCGTGTGGCGCAAGAGCTTGATTAAGTTTGGCTCGGATGATGAGGCGGCGCGATGATGATCGACCGCACTCTCCACACGAGACCTCCGCCCTTCTCGCGCCAACCAGGAAAAGTCCAACTCCTCCGTCGGCACCAACCAGAAAAAGCCCGACTCCTCCCAAAACCGTAAAGAATCGAACAACGGGAACATCTCGGCAGTCGGCACCGTCCTCGAAGAAATCTCAACCATCTGTGAACCCAGGACAACCACAAAAGAAACTATCAGCTGACATGGCTGAGGAAGAGCGGAAAAAGCATGTAAGCGCCTGCGTAGCATCTCACTTTAAAAAGGTGCCATCAAGTAAGAAGACTAAAGTTGATCTTGTGGCAAAAGTTTTTCTTGAGTATGGCAAAAGTGCAAAAGACGGGGCAGGCTTCTCAACCTTGCAAAATATCGGACTACGAGCGCATATCCAGAAAGCAATACTTGCAGGCGGCTAGTGCCGACACGTTAAAGCGGGATGCTCAAGCAGATGATGTTCAACTAGATGCTCTGGCGCAAGGTCTCACGTGGAAGTTTGTTATGGGAAAACCACTGGTTGAACCAGCTCATTTCGACAACCTTACAACTCAACTGCGGCGCGTCCATCAGTGGTACATGCAGCAGTCCAACGATGGTATGGAGGTGTTCGATCGGATACGAGCAAGATTTTCACAATGGGGATAACATCTGCTGGGTTCTTTTCACGGAGTTGTATATGTTGTACCAAAAGATGCCACAGGCGTGAACATACTTAGACTATGGACTTTGTAAGTGCGTCCGTATATCGTTGAGCATTTACATCTTCGTTTAATTGCATCTCTAACTTCTTTCTTATGTAGAATGGAGAGTGCAGACATGTAGAAGAAATAACAATGACAATCTAGCATTCCTAGATCCGGGGCTCAAATCAGCGAGAAACTTGTGAGCGACAATCCACGATTCGTTGAAGACTATTTATTTAATACTTTTTGAAGCGCAATACAAAACCTCCGTACTTTTACCCTATAACTTCAAGTATGTATCTCGACTTCTAATATCGTTTTACTATTTTTGCGTAACACGTGCGATGTGGGAGTAATTGACTACGTTGACATATATGTGCGAGTTTCACGGGTCCTCCTCGTCATCGATTAGATGCTAGCAAGATTTTTGTCTTGGACTCGGAGAAAACAAACTAATCTGTACCAAGACCTTTGGGACATCTTTGAGCAGTAAACTCGATCGTTGCGTTATTACTCTAGCAAAATTCCATTCTATTGCATTTAAGTTTAATTACTATTCAAAATCATTCACGGGGCTTTACTTGCACTCTTGCAAGAAAAGTGTTGGTATCGTCCATACAGAAAAATTTTGAAATAATAAATGACTTTCCATGCATGAAGCAGAACCCTAAACAATTTATGTGCATTCTATGTATGTACAAATATGCATTCAATTGTCACGGAGAGTGTCGGCTATAACGAAGCCATGGTGCGTAATTACACTTTGATGCCCTTTTTATTTAACAAATATCATCATTAAGTAACTTCCTTTTTGTTCAAAAACAGCGCTCAAACCGAGAACCAATAAGTTATTCTTGTGAAATTATAGCAATTCAAGAGCGGATCGCGGATTCATTCATGATGAGATCATCAATCCAAGCGGCGAGTTCCACGAGTAGCCTCATCGCCCTCATTCCTCGGCCTAGGCGCGTGACATGTCTACTTCGACTCTTTGTAAAATCAAAGCGAGCGGGATGACATGTAGTCGAGCTACATTTGTAAATAAATCATTGTAAAAACAAATTATGTGATGCGTAATTTAATATATTTGAATTATGATTTTAACGATGCTTAGTCGATACATGCATATATTTGAATTATGATTTGAGCGATGCTTTATATACTACATATGGACACTGTAAACAATTATATAAAAATATATATATATTGTACAAAAAATATGCAAGCTTGTCACTGCGGTTCTTGGAAAATCGGCGGTGATATGTGTCTATCACGTCGGATTATGGTACAACCGGCGGTGCTAGTACAATATCACTGCGGTTTTATATATAACCGCGGTGATAATATCATCACTGCCGGTTGTAGATAGAACCGGCAGTGATAATCCTTATCACTATCGGATTTTGGTTTGATCCGGCAGTGATAGTCCAGTATCACTGCCGGTTGTAAGTAGAACCGGCGGTGATAATCTTATCACTTGCCGGTTCTGAGCGGCGGTGATAATCTCAGTATCCTTTGCCGACCAATCACTGCCGGCGCCAATGACCGGCAGTGATGGGGTTTTGGAACCGGCAGTGATGTGCTGTTCTGTAGTAGTGCATTTAGACTTCATTTTACAAATTGCCTGGCAAATAGGACTTTTCATGCCCCTCCATTCTCCTACACTTCAAAATAGTACTATTCTTAATAGCATGGTGTTTAGCAAAGTACAACAATTTTTCAATGTCCATCAGCGCATTACAAATTTCTGGTATCCTTCGACAAAAACCATACTTTCGTAATGTCCTAGAGAGAATTAGGCTGTTTCAATAGTGCGCAGAAAGGATTATGTACTAGTTTCTTTGTTGATATGTTTGTATCCAATGATTTGATGAAACCTCTATGGTTGCTAGTAGAGAGGTTATAACGGAACCCCAAATTTTGCACAAATTACAATATTTCCCTTTTACACAAAGGAATATGATTGCTTATCCAGCCTAAGAAAGAGAGCGGATGGGCAGGAGTTAGTCTTGGAAAAGGAATTGCATCACCTCCGGTTAGTAGCCTCTCCTAAGCAAAACAAAAGCAAGCACACAAATATTCAAACCTGAGATAGTCATATTTCAATTTTCTGGAAATTAAACCAATGGTTAAATTTCAAGCCTAACAACCATTCAGACTTCATATGCTTACAATACATATCAAGACTGCGGTCAAGCTAAACATGAAGTTTCTTACAAAAAAGAGCAACGTTCGGAGCACCTTATTAACCAACTCGATTAACACATCGATAGCCTGCTTCTATCATCTGGCCCAACCAAGCTATACTCGTATCCATCTATGATATACTATGCAATGTGATGACACATGACTATAAGGGCAGCATGGGTTGCCTACAGCTATTGAGTAAAATTTTAGGATCATATTAGCAGGTGGAAAGGGAAGTGGTTAAGAGATTATACTCACCAAGAT
This sequence comes from Otatea glauca, assembly GCA_036346275.1. NCBI lineage: Eukaryota > Viridiplantae > Streptophyta > Magnoliopsida > Poales > Poaceae > Otatea > Otatea glauca. Next base: position 32,212,059 of record CM070727.1, on the reverse strand, counting down.
TCAGAATGGTGCCAAAAGCAAAATTATCTTTGACCATCATGGAAGCATTAGTGACGCAACAATATTAGCCTAATATTGACAACAACTAAAATTCTAGCTAGCACATCAACAGAAGAATATAGCAAGTAAACCTTTCTAATGTAAACGTTAGCCATACCAAGTACAGGCTAGACATTTTTTTTTATTTTGTAGAGAGAACACAATTTGTATCAAGAACACTGACACAACCCAATTTCTTTTGAAAATGGTATTAAAGATGCAATATAAGGTACTATAGTCTGCCTACTTTCTTACATTATTGTTGGCGTCAAAAACTTGAGGTAGGGTTTCTGACAACAGCACACCAGACGAACACCTGGTTCAGAGCGTGCTAGTCGATTTGACCTGGAATCGACAAGGTAAAAATATGAAATTCGCTCAAAGCTGACAGTGAAGATCAATCAGCTTAGATTCAATCAGCTTGAAGCCGATTAAATCAAGATAAAAGGGTAAGTCTAACTAGCCGATTAGGGCTAATCAGAGGATAAAGGCATATCGATTCTAAAGAAGGCGATGCGCAACAAAATCAGAATAAATCGAACCTGGGGCGTAATTTGAAGAAGATCAACAATCGGCGATGCACAACTTTATTGATCAAGATCAAATTACAAAGACTAAATAACAAGAACTACTCCTAGTCGACACGAAAAAGTATTATAAACTTGTGTGTTTGATTGTGTTGGATCCCTCTCGCAGCTCGCTTTGGCCCTTCTTTTATACCCGTTGGCCGATCGTGTCCCATTACAACACGTTACAAAACCTAATCCGTATCGGCCTTATTTCGGATAGCTTGCCCTCAAAGATCTTGCCGTTGCCAAATATCTTCAAATCTTTCCAAATCATCTGTTAGTTACCATATGTTGACTTTCTTGCCGATTTTGACTAGACTTACCAAATTATGGTGCAAACATATGCCCCCCATTTTTGAGAGATGACTCGTCATCTTTCAAAAATTTCAACTATCGGCTTTTCTCCGTCGGCTAACCGTTAAACTTCATATAGTAACTGCTACTTTAATTGCGCCATAATTTTCTGACATGCGTATAGTGCGTTTTAACTGCTTGTGTCTTTTGAGATTCATTTCCCGTCGCTTCAAATTTTTACCGTCCTATATAAAGCGGCCCCTACATGGTCATTCTTCACGCGCTCAAGCTCTCGCACCATCTGTAATCGGCTTAAACTCTCTGTTCGACGGTCCCCCGAAACAAGTCCTTAGCTCAATCATCCTCCCAGATCGGCTGCAATGGACCCAAGCCAGGTACTCATTCTGATTCCGCATAGCAACGACCAATATTTTTTGGGTCCCTTGGGAAATCTAGATGTCAGTACCGTCACAAACCAAGAAATTCCTCGTCTTCCTTTATCGGCTTCTGGTCATAACATAGAAGGTTGGAATAAAAGTTTTAGGGCTTGGCTGACAACTCTCAAGGGGTGGAGAAATTGGTTTATCAGAGTGGCAGCCCAAAAGAAGGGTGAATGGGAGAAAATGGGCATAGCCGAGTGTATCCCCCTTTCTTTAGCTGATCCAGAAGCCAATGAACCCTTGGTGGCCATAGCCTGTTATTTTTGGTCGGACTGCTTTAATGCTTTTTTGTTTCGTACCGGTCCCATCAGCCCAACTTTGTTGGACGTAGTTCAGTTGTGCTGTCTGAGGCCAGATGGTGAACAAGTATCGGCTTTTAGTTGTAAGCCAAAATATAAACTTATCCGATCTAAAGGTGAAGGGTGGGCCAAATATATCAGAAACAATAATAAGGTTAATAGCCTGGTATCGGACGAAGAACATGTTGCTTTCCTGAACCTTTGGCTAGATCGGTTTTTATTCTGCGGGGCATCCCTTGGGCCGACTCAAGTTTATCAAGTAATAGCAGAATAGCTTGTTGAAGGACGTCAGCTAGCATTAGGGAAAACCTTCCTTGGCGCAGTGTATCAGATGCTCTATGTGATAAGGAGTCGGCTTTTCACTGGTTTTGAGAATTTCACTGTTGGGAATGTGAGCGGTCCGATGTGGTTTGTACAAATATGGCTTTACTGCCCATTTAGTCGTTCTTTCAATCTGGATTTAGCCGACGGAACTCCTTTTCCAAAAGAGGACACCCTAGAAGGAGCACCTTTCCAGTTCAGAGAATGCCAATCCTTTGGTGAGAGATTTCGATGAGGACATCACTACTATGGATACGTACACACCTCATTGGACCAACTCCAACACGTCATCCATGGGCCAAGAAGATACAGATATCAAATCCATCACGTTCTGGAATCCAATTCGGCCTCCAGATACCAGTCTGAAGTAAAATGAGCATAACTTCTGCATACAGAGTCCAATTGGAGAGTTCTTATACTTGATTGAAAGCTTACAACAAGACCTTTCAAATGGATCTGATCCCAGCCCTAGATTCAACGTGGATCATCCGGAATCATGAAAATCATAAGCTACATCACTGTTTTGGGCTGTTTTGGGCCTTATAAGCGTGTAGGGGCCCAAGCCCAAGTTGTGTGCGCCCCCCTGGCTGCACACAACCCTAGGATGACCCTCTCACGTCCCTCCCTCTCATAAAATCAGTAGCCGTCACATTAGAAACTTGGGTTTTGTTTAGTTGTAGTTTTCTTTGGTGAAACTATTTGGTATTCTCTTGTTCGGCGAGATCAACAGCAATACTGTGCTTCGGAACTCCACATCAATACTTCAATTATATTTGCAATTTCAGATTACTTTTGCTTTGTTCTTGCTTGTTACGACCCAGGTTACGACCGAAACTCGATCGACGCCAAGCAATCTCTGAACCAAACTCCGAGTTGTTATCAACCATGCCAAAACCCGGTTGACCTGATCACGAAGATCAATTCCTGCAAGCAATCGAAGAACAAGGTAGTAAAACTGTGGATGAGTACTACCAAGAATTTCAGCGTAGATATTTGCGTTGTGGGTTAGAAGAGATCAAAAAGACTCAGATGAACAGCTTTTATTGTGGGCTAGATTTTGATATTCAGATGATGATATCTTGTAAAGAATTCAATTCTTTGTCATGCTTGCTTAATTTTTCACGTAATGCCGAAAGAAAAATAAAGAGAAGACAATCAACTATAGTTCAGGTTTCTACAGAGTTAAATGCTACTCCTGTTGCATGCACTACACCAAACCCTAATGAGAGCATACACCCCGAGCATGCGAAAGAAATACCAGAAAATTCGAGTGAAGTAGAGGATAGTACATGTGAGGATGATTCTACTAACACAATCCACTCTACTTCTGTTGCTTCTATTGTTGCTATTCCTTTTGATATGCAGGTTACTTCTGAAGATGGGGAGCTAAAAGCTGAAATACCTGCGTTGTCAAGTGAAATTTTTGAGGTACCTACTACTTCTGAGGAGGATGCTAATGACTATGGTACAGATCTGATTTTACATCAAGAAAAGGAGCAAATTTGTGAGTATGTTCCTACTGTACTTAATTCTAGTGAGTTACCATCTTGTGCCACTATTGTAGAACCATGTGATGAATTGCATGCTTATAATTTTGATTATGTGGTGCTGATTACGCATAAGGAAGTGATAGCTAGAATATCCCCTGCCACTGTTTTGTGCTATATCATGTTGAATGAGCCTGTTAGCTTGAATTATACTATGGATAAGATTTCTGAAATTTCATCTCTTAAGTCTTTATCTAGCACCTATGCCTACTGTTTTAAATTTAATTTATTTGGAGATTATGGCATAGATGGCAAGTTTCTTATTTATAGAATATGCATTACTTGTGATAGACTTGCTGAATTGAAGTTTGCTATTTTGGGCAATCCCAGTTGTATGCAACAGCTTGTTTCATGTAAGACACCATCAAATTTTCCTGATATGTGTGATACCCATAGTTTGCTACCACATTGTTCGAATTTTAGTACATTGACATGTATTACAAATCAGCATGTCATAGTTGATGAGTGGAAGCCCAGTAAAATTGGTTCACCGTTGTTGGAATTGTTTGATATTGCTTGTTTACAATCTGGTCATATGAATGAGCTATGCTTGTTACCAAAATTTGTAGTTTTGCCCATCGATGTTATTGAACAAGGCTTACAAAACATGAGTATTCTTTATCTAAGGTCAGGGATAGATATGTGCTTTACTTATATTTGCAAATTAAGTTGCAAACTGAATCTTGTTAATATTTTTGTTATATGCTTCACTTATAATCACAAATTGAGTTGCAAAATTGTGAGGAAAGGTGCTTTGCTTAAATCTGATTTCCTCATTTGCTGTTATGCAAATAGTATTACACGAATCCAAAAGAACAATGAAATATAGGATATATACATATATGCTGCGTACACGTTGTTCTTTTTGTTGTTTGTTTCTTCTCCAGTTTGTCCAAAACCGAGAATGGTTTTCTTTCAAGGAGGGGAGGAAGCATCCAAGAGTGCTAGCTTTCATCATGCCATTCTATGCTGGAAAGAAGTGTTGAGCTATATGAATATGGATAATTATCGAGTGAATCCTCTAAATTTCATTCTTGTCCTAAAAATATATAAAGAGGCGGAGCTACTATTTTATTTAATTAAATGCAGGACCCATATGAGGACGCTTTGTGTTGAGGACGAGATAAAACGAAAGCTTGAGTCGAGGACAACTCAAATAAAGAAGGGGAGGATGATGAGGACATCACTACTATGGATACGTCCACACCTCATTGGACCAATTCCAACACATCATCCATGGGCCAAGAAGATACGGATATCAAATCCATCACGTTCTGGAATCCAATTCGGCCTCCAGATAGCAGTCTGAAGTAAAATGAGCATAACTTCTGCATACAGAGTCCAATTGGAGAGTTCTTGTACTTGATTGAAAGCGTACAACAAGAACTTTCAAATGGATCTAATCTCAGCCCTAGATTCAACGTGGATCATCTGGAATCATGAAAATCATAACCTACATCACTGTTTTGGGCCTTGTAAGCGTGTGGGGGCCCAAGCCCAAGTTGTGTGTGCCCCCCTAGCTGCACACAACCCTAGGACGACCCTCTCATGTCCCTCCCTCTCATAAAATCAGTAGCCGTCACATTAGAAACTTGGGTTTTGTTTAGTTGTAGTTTTCCTTGGTGAAACTATTTGGTATTCTCTTGTTCAGCGAGATCAACAGCAATATCGTGCTTCGGAACCCCACATTAATACTTCAATTATATTTGCAATTTCAGATTGCTTTTGCTTTGTTCTTGCTTGTTCTTCGATTGCTTGCAGGAATTGATCTTCTTGATCAGGTCAACCGGGTTTTGGCACGGTTGATAACAACTCGGAGTTTGGTTCAGCGATTGCTTGGCGTCGGTCGAGTTTCGGTCATAACCTGAATCGTGAGGGTCATCTCCACTAATCGATAGCTATCCATCTCACCGAAAGATCGGGCCTCTGTTAAGTCTCATCAGATTTATAATGTGCTCCAGTAATGAGACAAGAATCACACCCATCGGCTGTAGAAAATTTTTGTCCTTCTTCCTGCGATTAGACATTGAAGATTTTAAACAAGACTTCTTTAGTTATGGTGCTACAGCCACTTTCCCCTTGCCTTCTTTCCTGCATTTGGAAGCCGACAGCTCTTTGATGCCTCAGGAGACTTCGGACTTGTATAAAATCTTCATCTCTCCATGCGTCATCCATGCCAGCCTTCATACTAGGAATCGGACATTCCAGCCTTCGTATGAATTTTACCATCCCTCAATCTATGCAAGGCAACTCGGCTTTGGTCAGGTAATTCCAAGCCTACCACTTCTTGATCGACTTCAGCCCCGAGCCAGAGTTCGCAATGCCATTTCAGCCGAGTTGGTTTTGGAGTTAGCCGATGAGCTTCAACTTCGCAGCCTTCCTCAGTTCTTCCTGAATGCTTGCCGGGCAGGTGGCTTCACAACATGATGGTTGGCTATTGCAGAGTCGATATTATGGAAAAAAAACTCCGTCATTTATAATCAAGGAATTCTTCCCCGATTTTCTAGAGCCATCCTTAGTGTCTAACAGCGATTCTAGCAGTGAAGCTAGTTCATCGGGTTACACTAACACAAGTTTAGAAAAAATATCTAGCGAGGTATCGGCTTTGATCATCATTTCTTTATTTGCCTTAATCATCAGACATTTTACTGACTAACTCTTGTTTGCTTTTTAGGCTAAGGCTACTGGCAAGAAACCTTCTGTCGGCCAATCGGATAGCGGCCAACAAGGAAAAAGGCCACACCAATTGACTGGCCTTACTGGGTACACCTCGGGTACCCTAGGCATTCAAAGTCCATCATTGTCGGACATAGAGAAAAAACAACCAAGTAAGCATAGTATAATCGACTGTTATTTCTTTTACTCTTTTGCAACTAACCTTTTAGCCGATCATAATTTCAGAAAAGAAGAAAGCAAAGTATACCAAGGCTCCGGCGAAAAGGGGATCAAAGCCCCAGGAGCAAAGTGGCGAGAGCTCGCCACACGCGTCGGCTACTCCAAAGGTAAGCAATATATTTTATGGATTAATAAATTTTTTCTGATGATGTTGGCTTACTCTTTCCATTTTTCTTCACAATGACATCTTCAAAGACAGTCGCTACAATCTTGGTGACCTCCTGTTTATTCAGAGGAGTCCTTTCTCCTTCATTGCTGACACCACCAGCCACAGCGGCCGAAGCACAGCCAGAAACGTCCGACCCAACCAACCTGTTGGGTTTTACTCTGGCCAATCTTGATGATCCTATGATCATGGCCACCGACGACTACGATGAAGTGATCAGGAAGATTCTTGAAGTCTCGAAGGAAGTGTGGGCTGCTGTCACCTCTGCTCCTGGAATGCAAGAATGGCTCAACAAACTCTTCAATTTGGCGATGAAACCATAGCCGGAGATTTTGGCCAACAACCAGCGATTAGAGATGCCATGGCTGTAGTAGAAGCCGATCTCCCTCCAGAAGCCATGGAAGCTCTCCTCAATGTCTGCCACTTAGACGAGAGGAGGTCCGAAGTGGAGGCAGCTCAGGCAAGGATAGCGCAGCGTGAAGCTCAAGAGGTCGATCAGAAAATCTTAGACGAGCTGGTTGCTGACGCCAAGGCCAAGAAGCAGAAGTTTGACGCCGACACTGAGCTGCTCAAAACCACAAAGAACTCCATCGGCAAGCTCGAATCGACCAAGAAGTTTCTTATGAAAGAGTTGGCCAAGACGGAGAAGCTAATCTTGGAAGGCCAACAAACCCTTGAGAAGTCTTCGTCGGCCATCAAAGATCAAAAGCTGGGCATCGCAATGGCCGTGGTTGGAGTAAAGAAGCAAATGGAAAAAGTGGTGATTGCCAAAGCAACCGGTGCCTTATCGGCTTTAGGCTCAACTCTTCCAGGCTCTGGCATCCAGTATTAGCTTTTTTATGAGATGTAAAAACTTTGTCGGATGTTCTGAGATACTTGTCCTGATACTTTTTGCAACTCTTTGCTGTTTATAATCGGCTGTTTAACCGATTTATGTTTGTCTTTGTGTAATTTTATTTCTCCTAGCCGATTAACAGCACCGTGTTAACTTGGCCTTCTCAGAGCGATTTCCAGTCGGCTAGTCTCCAACCCAAACACTATGATAGTATTTCTTTAAGTATTTTTCGTTAATCGCCTTGGGTAAAACATGCCTTTCTAATGTTTCGAGTATGTATGAATTTCCACTAACTAGCCGATTAACCTTGTACAATCCTTCCCACGTAGGTGACCATTTTTCGACTTGGTTATCTTTCGAACCAACAGGCAGTATCGTTTTCCAAACTAAATCGGCCTAAAAGACTTAGGCATGACCTTTTTATTGTATGCTTTTGCAACTCTGACTTTATTCTTCTTAAGCCGATTAAACGTAGACAAACGTAATTCTGCTAACTCATCCAAGTTATCGATCATCAAATCGTTATAATCCTGAGCCGACAAACCATTTTGCCTGGCTATTCGTATAGAATCAATGTTAATCTCCACGGGTAAAACGGCCTCTTGTCCATATACTAACTGATACGGCAAAAGTTTTGTTGCTCCGTGATAAGCTAGCCGATACGCCCAAAGTGACTTCGATAGTGTTGAATGCTAATTCCTTGGTCTTTCATCGATTTTTCTTTTTATCAATTTGATTAATGTCGTGTTAGATGACTCGGCTTGTCATTAGCCAGAGCGTAATATGAGATGAATTCAACAATTTGATTCCTAGACTCTTCTCGTAATTCTGAAACTCAATAGACATAAACATTGTACCTTGATCGGTCGTGATTGTTTGTGGTATTCCAAACCGATGGACAATGTGTTCATTAACAAACCCGATTGCTTCAACACTAGTCACCTTTTTAAGCGGTATAGCTTCAACCCATTTAGAGAAATAATCAGTTGCGGCCAAAATAAACTTGTGGCCTTTACTCGAAGTAGGAAATATTTGGTCGATTACATCTATCCCCCAGCCTCTGAACGGCCATGGCTTGATAATCGGGTGCAAAGCCGATGCTGGTGCTAGTTGTATATTGCCAAACTTTTGACAAGTCTGACATCCTTTATAATATTTGAAACAATTCTCTAGCATTGTCGACCAAAAATACCCTGTTCATCTAAGCATCCATTTCATTTTATAAGCCGATTGATGAGATCCGCAAATACCTTCATGCACTTCACCCATAGCCACCCGTGCTTCTTCAGTTCCAAGACATCTCAGCAGCAAACCTTCCATCGTTCGATAGTATAAAGTGTCGTCCTTGATTACGTACTTTAAAGCTTGCTGCCTGACCTTGCGCTCGGTCGGCTTAGATGGGTCGATTAGGTAATTCCTTATTTGCGTTCTCTAATCAACAATATCCGCGCACATGATAGCTTTGTTTATTAGTTCGGTCACCTGATATCGGCCAAAGTCTTTGTATCCCGACGCCTGCTGAGCCAGTGCGTTGGCTCTATCGTTTGATTCCCGAGGGATATGACCGATAGAAAATGAGGTGAACGAGTCGATGATTTCGAAGCACTGTTCTAAATATTTGAGTAATACATCGTCACAACACTGGTATTCACCTTTTATTTGCTGTACAATTAACATGGAATCGCCATATGTCTCCACAGTACTTATTCCGATATTTTCTAACAACTGTAAGCCTTTGAGCAACGCTTCATACTCTGCCTGGTTGTTTGAGTATCGGCTATTTAGCCGAAATGCAAATTTAAAATTATATCCTTTGGGTGATATGACTACAATACCGATGCCATCACCTTCCCTGCATACCGACCCGTCAAAAAACAACTGCCAAGGGGCGACAGATACCAGGTCAGCAGCAGTATTATGCCCTATTATAAAATCGGCCAGAACTTGCCCTTTAACTACTTTGGCCGATTCATAAGTCAGGTCGAACTCTATTAAGGCATAAGCCCATTTGCCAAGTCGACCTCGCAAAATTGGAGCCGATAACATATATTTTATAACATCGGTTTTACAGATCACCTTACAAACCGATGCTGAAATATAATGCCTTAGCTTTCTACATGAGAAATATAAAGATAAGCATAATTTCTCAACGAAAGGGTACCTGACTTCAGCATCAAGTAGGCGTCGGCTTAAATAAAAGATAACCCTTTCCTTACCATCGACTTCCTATGCTAAAACAGCTCCGATAGTTTCCTCCTCAGGCGATATATACAACTTGAAAGGAATCCCTTTTCGTGGTGCAGCCAGAACCGGAGGATTAGCTAAATATTCCTTGATGTTATCAAAAGCCTTTTGATGGTCAATTCCCCACACGAATGCTTGATTATCCTTCAATTTCAATAGTGGGGCAAAAGTACGAATCTGACCGGAAAGATTTGAGATAAATCTTCGGAGATAGTTAATCTTGCCAATCAACTTCTGTAATTCGTTTTTCCACGTCGGCGGCTCTATTTTGGCTATAGCTTTGACCCTTGCTTGATTGACTTCAATACCTCTTTCATGTACCATAATTGCCCAGCCGACACGCCAAACGCACTTTTGTAAGGATTCATCTTTAAGCCATGCGACCTTATGTTCTGAAAACATTTCTCTAAATCGGCCAAATGCTGTAAGTCATCCGCAGATTTCACTACAACATCATCAATGTATATTTCGACAATATGACCGATTAAGTCATGAAATATCAGATTGCACTAGGACACTTGAAGGCGGTCTTAGGTATATCGGCTTCTGCCAAGAATATCTGATTATACTTGGCATTACCGTCTAAAAAGCTTATGATTTTATTCCCTAATGTAGCATCGATAAACATATTGGCTATCGGCATCAGATACTCATCTTTTGGTGTGGCTTTATTTAAGTCTCTAAAGTCGACACATATCTGAAGTTTTTCGTTTTTCTTCATGGCTGGAACGATGTTGGAAACCCATTCCGCATATCGGCAAGGCCTAATGAATTTTGCCTCTAAGAGTCGTTCTATTTCCTCCTTTATAATATTATACAGGGCCAGATTAAAACGTCTAGGATACTGTTTAAACGACCGATATCCTGGTTTAATAGGCAACCGATGTTCTACCAGCCATCGGCTTAAACCAGGCGTCTCGTAATACTCCCAAGCAAAACAATCTTTATAATCTCTAAGGATTTTGATCAATCTTTCTTTGTATTTTACATCTAATTTTGCGCTACTAAAAGTTGGTCTTTTTCTATCACCACTACATATATCGACTTCTTCAAGCGGATCAGTAGATGTGAAGTCCTGGCCCAACTTTTTAATTTCTTAGAAATCTTCTATAGCCTCATAGCTATCTGTTATTCACCGATAGCTTTGCATTTTATCTTGTAAAACCTTCATTGTTTTTCTTATTCCCATCGGTGTAATACCTCGTTTGTCCGATCAAACGTGCCCGGCTTGACACTGATCAGCACAAGTCCTGTCTTACTCACGCAAATGAAGTCACAATCATCCAGCGTTCTCCCAGATATGCATCCAGCTTCTTCGTGTTGCCAATTCACGTCAGAACTGGCAATGGCGATATGAGCCGATGTGTCGGCCGTAACAACCTCAACTTCCCCTCCATTCCATTGAACAAGCGCTTGATGCATAGTCGACGAGATGCAACAATTGGCGTGAATTCAATCTCGACCAAGCAGAACACTGTAATTTCGCTTGGCGTCAATAACAAAAAATGCGGTCGGCAAAGTTTTACTGTCAATAGTCAATTTTGTGACCATAACGCCTTTGGCCATTGTGGGATCGCCTGTGAAGTCATTTAAAACCATATTAGTCTTGATCAAGTCTTCATCGGACTTACCAAATTTCTTGCAGGTGGTATACGGCATCAGATTTACTGTAGCTCCACTATCCACTAGCATCCTTGATATCGGCTTGCCATTTATATAACCTTTCAGATACAATGGTTTTAGATACCGATGATCATCTCTCAGTTTCTCGAAGATTGCATTTTGGACACCTGAACACGACTGAGCAAAAGTTTCTTTGGCCGATTCGGTTTTTAATTTTGAATTCGGCCGGCAATGTGAATACCATATTGATATCCATCGAAGGTGTGTCATCCCTAATCATAGGAGAATCCAGGTCATCTGCTGACTCAAAATCTTCTTCAACATGTTCTTTTTTCCTCCATTCCTTCTTGATAACCTTGATCGGCCGAAGCTCATTGAAAGTCTCATCCCTCTGTTTTTCTGCATCGGCTTCTCTGATCTCTTGATTCCTTAGTCTCTGAAGCCATCTGCGCTGTGATCTGCTAAGGCCAGGTGGGCACCATCTAGGTTTGAGTTCTATTGGCTTACGTTTTGGCCAGCCAAATCTTCCCGATCAGAACTAGACTTTTGTGTTACAACCTGGTCCGGTACCTGATTTGGTTCAGATATTCTTTCGCGAACAGGTCTTCTGTAAATTTTGTCATGGTGATCTCATATCGGCCCAGACAGCCTATCTCTAGCCGATCGGTTGGGCCAATCGTCTTGGGGATAATGCTCCATTGGGCATGTATACGGAGATGGCAATGCTACTCCCGAGGATTGAATTTTCTGATCGGGGAAGATTGAATTTTCTGCAGCAATCCCGAGGACAAAACCTTGAGTTAGGGTGAGCACCAGGTAGAGGACATCAAGATGAGTCTACAAAATAAATCACGGTCAAACTCGCAAAAACGAAGGAGAACGGGCGACGGCAAGATTCGATATTGGAACGGCCGTAACTTTTGATTTCCTAGATGAAACTGCACCAAATTTGGTGGAGAGCTAGACTGGACCATATGGCACGAGATGACCCGAGCGGATTTCAGAAAAACTCACCGAGATGACGGGGAACACGATGCCAAAATCGGCCGACGATGGCGGCGCACCGGAAGACAATGGCTGCAGTTTTTAGGGTTTGGGAGGAGCTCTGGGGATTAGAGGTGCGTGGGAGGGGTCTTAGGACACTTATATAGGCTAGGGAGTCGTGCCCTATAAGGAGACACGAAGAAAAACCGAATTTGGATTGAAAACGGATCGGATCGAACACCTAGCGCAATAAACAAAGAAGGGATGACGTGGCGATTGCAGTGCGTCGGATGGATATCCGAGGGCTGAGGCTGGAGCGATGACGTGGCCGCCTCTGGAGCTGCCACATCGATTTAGAACAATTTCCGAATTAAAATAATTCCAGAAATTAAAATAATTCGTTTAGAGCAATAAAAATACCAGAAAAATTCTAAAAAATTCTAGAAAATATTTTAAGACATTTGGAGCTCAAATAAATTATTTTTAACCAAACTTTATTTAAAATTTTGCAGTATTTAATTAAATTTAACAAAAGGCTTAATTTAAATTAATTTCAACTAAATAGCAAACGAACTCCAAAAAATCTTTAAAAAATTACAGAAAATTCCTGAAGCACAATGAACTCAAATAAAACTAAATTTATTTTAATTGAAGTTTATATTAGTCAAATTAAATTATTTTAGCATTAGAAAATTTCAGATTAAGCTTTATTAAAGAGAGAAAATCCGCGGGGATTTTTGGAAAGATGAACTAAACAAAAGATTTTTGAAAACCCAAATTTTGGGGTGTTACAACCACCCTCATTTTCTCTCTGTCTGATGGCAAGATCAGATGAGGAAAAGGTAAGTGACTCACCTTCTTATGATGAGATAGTAGAACTAGTTGAAGAACTAAATAATGCTTTGCATGATAAAACAAATTCAACTAGAACTCTTAAGAAGACTATCACTGGCTTGTTTAATGATCAAAAGTTGCTAACAGACAAGTATGAAAAGCTTATGCATGAACATGAAAAGTCTGTACAAATTCATAATGATCTAGTTACAAGTCATGCTTTGCTTGCTAAGAATCATGAAGACTTGCAGACTAACTATTGTGAGCTAGAAATTGAAAATGAAATGCTAGCCAACAAATCCAGTCATGTTTCTTTATGTAATGCATCAGTCTCATGTGACTTATTTAAAAAAGAAATTATGACTTTCAGTTCTTCTGATGCTTGCAATGGTAATTGCAAATATGCTTCCTATGCCAAGGAGCTTAAAACTGAGAATGAAGAACTAAAAGCTAAGATAGCCACATTTGATAAAGGCTTAGAAAAATGCTTTCTGGGTAGTGCTACTCTTGACAAAATTCTTGTTGAACACAAACCCAACTTGGTTAAAAAGGGCTTAGGGTATAAACCCAACAGTTTGCCTAAGAAAACTGGACCAAGTCATATTGAACAGATTTTTGTCAAGAAAAGCACTCAATGTTATTACTGTCATAAATCAAATCATGAATCTAAAAATTGCTATCTTGCAAAAATTTCTCATGCCAAAAGGGATTGCATGGTGGATGCCCATTACATGCTATTTAAAGATTTTAGGGGCAAAACAAATGCAAAATATGTTGGTCCCTCAAATCTTAATAAGAAACTTAAAGTTGTCTGGGTACCTAAGGCCATGTTGTTAAATCCTTTCAAACCTAAACTGGCTATAACTAACATCAAAGGACCCAAAAGTATTTGGGTACCTAAAGCAAAGAAATGAACTTGTAGGTAAACTATAAAAGTGGAGGCAGACACTGGGTTATTCATAGTGGCTGCACTCAACACATGACTGGTACCTCAAGAATGTTCACTTCAATTGAAGGAGAAAGTGATCCAAGTCACAAAATCACCTTTGGAGACAGCAGCAAAAGAAAGGTAAAAGGTCTTGGTAAGATTGCTATATCAAATGATCACTCTATCGACAATGTTCGTCTTGTTGATTCCTTAAATTTCAACTTATTATCTGTTGCTCAATTATGCGATCTTGGATTCCATTGTATCTTCTCATCTGATGGGGTAACTGTGTTTGCTAAAAATGAAAAGCTTATATTCAAAAGTTTCAGATTTCAAAATCTCTACTTAGTAGATTTCAAATCTAACTCCTCATGCATCTCGACCTGCCTGTTAGCCAAAGTTTCCCTTGGATGGCTTTGGCACATGCGTCTTGGGCATGTAGGTATGTCTAATCTCAAAAAGCTTTTTAAAAATGAGCTAGTGGTGGGTCTGAAAGATGTTAAATTTGAAAAGAATAAGCTATGTAGTGCTTGTCAAGCAAGCAAACAAGTAGCTAATTCTCACCCAATTAAAAGTATCATGTCCACCACTAGACCTCTTGAGCTTCTGCATATGGATGTATTTGGCCCTACTTCATATGCAAACATTGGTGGTAACTCATATTGTCTGGTAATTGTTGATGATTTCTCCAGATTCACTTGGGTATTCTTTTTGCCCAATAAAAGTGAAGTTGGAAAAATTTTCAAAACTTTTGCTAAAAGGGCTCAAAATGAATTTGAATGTCCCATCAAGAAAATTAGAAGTGACAATGGATATGAGTTTGTTAATACCAATATTATTGAATACTATGATGAATTAGGAATTAAGCATGAACTTTCTGCTACATATACTCCTCAGCAAAATGGTGTGGTTGAAAGAAAGAATAGAACTTTAATTGAAATGGCTAGATCTATGCTAGATGAATATGAAACTTCTCATGCGTTTTGGGCTGAAGCCATCAATACTGCTTGTCATACTGTTAATAGGCTTTATCTTCATAGATTGCTTAAGAAAACTCCTTATGAATTATTGGTGGGTAGAAGACCCAATATATCATATTTTCGTGTATTTGGTTGTAAAGTATATATCTATAAAAAGAGAACTCATTTGGGTAAATTTCAAACTAGATGTGATACAGGCGTTATGCTAGGATATTCTTCTAAGTCCAAAGCATATAGGGTATTTAATAATTCAACTGGACTGGTGGAAGAAACTTATGATGTAACATTTGATAAATCTCATGGCTCACAAGGTGAGCATGAGAATTTAGATGATGTAGGTGATGATGGGTTGGCTCAAGCAATGAGAAAGATGGAAGTAGGTGATATTAAACCAAAGAAAGACAAGGATGAACCTCCTACTCAATCAATGGTGCCCCATGATGGAACCCAAGATGGAGAAGAAGAAAAAGAACAAGATTGGCCAGTCTTCATCAAAAGTCATCATGCCATTGCTAAGGATCACCCCACAAACGAAATCATTGGTGAAATCAGTAAGGGTGTCCAAACTCGCTCTAGACAAGCTTCTTTTTGTAAACATTACTCTTTTGTCTCTTGTATTGAACCTAAAACAGTGGAAGAAGCTCTAAAAGATGCTGATTGGATAATTGCTATGCAAGAGGAACTCAACAATTTTGAAAGAAACAAAGTTTGGAGCTTAACAAAACGCCCAGAGGATCAAAATGTCATTGGTACAAAATGGGTATTCCGAAACAAGCAAGATGAGAATGGAGTGGTAATAAGGAATAAAGCCAAACTTGTAGCTCAAGGATTTACTCAAGTAGAAGGGCTGAACTATGGAGAGACTTATGCCCCAGTGGCACGTCTTGAAGTTATTCGGTTTCTTCTTGCCTTTGCCACTCATTTTAATATCACTCTATTTCAAATGGATGTGAAAAGTGCATTTCTTAATGGATTCATTGATGAAACTGTTTATGCTGAGCAACCACCTGGTTTTGAAGACCCAAACTTGCCAAATCATGTGTTCAAATTATCTAAGGCACTCTATGGTCTAAAACAAGCTCCTAGAGCATGGTATGAGCGTCTTAGAGATTTCCTACTTAATAAGAACTTCAAAACTGGGAAGGTTGATCCAACCTTGTTTCTGAAAGACATCAATGGAACATTAATGATTTGTCAAATATATGTAGATGATATTATCTTTGGTTGTACTAATCATTCTCTTTGCAAAGAATTTGGTGATATGATGGCCAAAGAATTTGAGATGTCTATGATTGGAGAGCTGACATTCTTTCTGGGATTCCAAATCAAGCAATTGAAGGAGGGAACCTTTATTTCACAAGAAAAGTACACCAAGGACCTCCTCAAGCGCTTCAAAATGGAATAATGCAAGACAATAAAGACTCCCATGGCTACTAACACTCATCTTGATCAAGATGTGGGAGGTAAGTCTGTTGACCAAAAGCTTTTTAGATCCATGATAGGCTCATTACTATACTTGACAGCATCTAGGCCTGACATCATGTTTAGTGTCTGTATGTGTACTAGATTTCAAGCTGCACCTAAAGAAATTCACTTAAGTGCTGTAAAAAGGATATTTAGATATCTTAAGTTTACTTTTAGTATTGGTTTATGGTACCCTAAAGGTGCTCCATTCGAGCTTCTTGGCTACTCAGATTCTGATTATGCCGGATGCAAGATTGATCGTAAAAGCACCTCAGGGGGTTGTCATTTGCTTGGAAGATCTTTAGTTTCTTGGTGTTCTAAAAAGCAAAATTCAGTAGCACTGTCCATTGCCGAAGCCGAATATGTGGCTACAGGCAGTTGTTGGGCTCAAATTCTATTCATCAAACAAACATTTCTAGATTTTGGGATAAAATTTAATAATTTGCCTCTGTTGTGTGATAATGAAAGTGAAGTGAAAATAGCAAACAATCCGGTCCAACATTCCAGAACTAAGCATATTGAAATTCGACATCACTTTATTCGTGATCATGTTGCTAAAGGAAATATTGTGCTAAGTTATGTAAGAACTGAGAATCAATTGGCTGATATTTTCACTAAGCCGCTTGATGAGGCCAAATTTTCAAAATTAAGAAATAAACTAAATATCATTGCCTATTCAAATATTGTTTGATGATGTCACACTTAGGGGGAGCAAGCTTGCCTTCTATGCATCACTTGATACCCAATTTCCGAAAAACCTCTTCGGCTTCCAAAACTCCCTAAACTTCCGAAACTTCTCTAACTTCAAGCCTCTTTGGATTATGATGCATTTACTCCTTTCGTACCGCAATGGCTATAAAAGGCGAACCAGGGCTCTGGGGATGTAATCCTTCACTTAGTTTTTCTCCTTTCTTCTCAAAACCTCTATCTTCTTCATGCCGAAAAGGATTTTCAAGGACGACCGGGACGACCCTGAGCTTGCGGAGCTCTGGAGGGACTTCGATCGTGCCTTGGAAGAGTTGGCAGAGGAAAGGGCGGTCGCCCGTGACAGTGTCACCGTCGATGCCCTTTACAGGGCTAGGGAGGCGCTCATAGAGGCACTCGGGCGCGTACGTCGAGGTGAAACTTTGGCCTTCCCCCTGTAAAATCATTTCCCGGGCATAATGACCAGGGAATTTATATAAATAAAGAAATGTCTTTCTGAAATTTTTTTCTTGAATTTTTCTTGTCGTATCTTAGACCCTGCTTAAGGTGTCTCGAATCTCACGTGGTTTCTCGATTGTATGATATTCACATCCGTCTGTCGCAATATGTAGTTTAGGCTCGATGCGTAACACATCGTGTTAATATCTTGCGTAGCTGGCGGTGTGAATAAATAAATTCATAAAAAAATTGCTGCCATAAGAAAATACTGCTACAAGACTTACCTTACTATGCTTCCTTCTTATCCAATCCAAAATATATTAACTAAGTCAAATATCTCTATTCAGCAATTGAGTTTCTCAAGGTGAGCTTAAATTGAAAATACTTATGCTCATTTGGATGTTAGACTCAAACATTCCCTGTGATTTAAAATTCTTCCAGTATTTCTTTTTATGTTGGTTTGGTTGCTATTCATAGCTATATCCCTTATTTTCAAATCTTCTGAAACATAGTCATATTGCAGACTAAGATCATTTTAAGTAAACCAGCATTTTGTCTCTTGGGGTCGGACCAATCTAAAACAGAACATCAATGCACCCGGACTAAAAGTTTTGGTCCAGAATTAATGGAAGTCTTGGTCTCGACTCCGCCCAAGACCAAACCCTTCAACAATGACCAAAACTGGTCCATCGAGTTTGAATCAATTTGGTCCGGCTCAATTAGTAAAACTGTCTGATCCTTTTGCCGAATCAAGTCTGCCTTATGAACAAATGTTTCTAAGTCTGATTCTTATCCAAATTTAAATGGATTGTGTCTATTTAATAAAACCTTTTCTTCTTTTCTCAAATTTCAAAATTCGTTCAAAATCTTGCCTATTGCTTTAGGACTTATCCTCTGCTAACGTGACCTTGTTTTTGGGACTCCCTGTTTTGCTTAAACCGATTCCAAAAAGGGGTCCCACTACCTTTTTACCAGCATGCCTGTTCCCTTCCAACTACCCTGGTCAAAGGCGTCAGTTACCAAGACATATTTTACTCTTGTTACTCGCATTCATAGCAGTAACTTCTTCCATCTTCCCCTTGTTACCTTCCTGCTTGCGCAAACTCTTCAAAACTAGAAAATCCATCTTAGCAGCGTAGCATATCCTTAATCGGATCGTGGCAACGGTGTTCATCTGACATTTTGCGCAAGAACTTCTCTCAATCTCAGTAAGTTCCTTGAAACCTCCCTTTTCTCTTCAAGTCTCAAACCCTAGACCTAGTTTTTAGACTTAAGTTTTACTGTTTTTAGGTCTGGTCTTGTGCTTGAAAAAGGGTCTGCATTTTGAGTCTGAGCAAAGTTGGTTAGGAATCAAGATGAGGTCAAAGAACCCAGATAAGAGGGGACTGATTGGAAAAATTATTGATAAAGTAAAAAGAAAGAAACAGAAAATGTCTAGTTCATCTCCTGGAACAACTTTACCTGAACAACCTCAAGGACCTGTATTAATTCAAGATGTTCACAATACTATTCGAGCAAACAGAAAAGTAGTTACTTCTCACCCAAGAAAAGGAAAACAAGTGATTGATTCTGAATCATCCTCTGAGGACAGTGCCTATGAGCCTAATAGTGAATCATCCTCAGAAAACACTTAACTAGTTTCTGAAGTTGACTTTTTCAGCAGTGAGGAATTGGCTGTCCTAACTACCAAGAAACTGAGAGCAGTACGGTTAGTTAATGAGAAAAACTTGTTTCCTGAGTAAGACCAGCTTTGGGTGAAAACTTTGTGTCTTCGTTACACAAAAACATATATAATGCCTATCTGCATAGAAAAGATAGAAAAGAAAAGATGATATCTGCTTTGTCAACTCACTAGTATGTAGATTGGGATCAAGTAAATTCCATAATTTGCTCAACAGGATTGTTTGACTGCATAAATTCAACCCCTGGACTAATTCGTATAATGTCAAACCAAACAATACCATGGAGTTTGTCAAGAACACTAGAATTTTATGCATCCTTGTAGTGAACAAACAGAGAAAATATATCATGTTCACTCTAAATGGAAAGATAAGAAATATCAGATCAACTCAGTTTGAATCAGCAATTGGAGCCTCAAGTCCATTAATAAATAGAACAAGGATATTTGAAAAGATGTTCCCTCGTCAGAGATGGAGATTGAGTGATGATATGCCAGACTTGCAAATATCTGGACACATCTATAAGAACACCACCAGTGCAGACTTTAATCCAAATAGAGTCTCTTGTGTGACTGAAGAAGCAAAAGTACTGCTGCTAATACTAAGGCACACAATATATCCCGTCTGGATACAAGGAAGGTGTGACCTCAGTTCAAGCATGGTTGTTGCATCTTATTTTGTCAAGACAACCTATAGATTTGGCTGATTACTTCTTTGGGCAAATAGAAGAGGCAATCTACAGAAAATTTGGTAGTACTTTGCCTTTTGGTCAACTAATCACTGAAGTCCTGTTAGCACAAGGTATAATCTCTCAAAATGATCTGAATAGGGAATTTAAGTGTTTCCCAAAGAAGTATAACATTCATAACGCCACTGGACAAAACTTGAGGATCACTGGTTTTCTTCAAGGATTACGAGAAAATCAACAGGAAGAACCAGTACTGGCTGAAGAAGAAAATGAGTCAAGTGGAGAAGCTGAAAATGAGTTTGACAGAAACAATCACAAAGGGTATTCACAGACTCAAGGCAGTGATTTCTAGCATCAATCCTATGGAAGCCATATGCCCTCCTATGACAGTCATCATCAAGCTTATGAAAGTCATCATGAGTCTGCTAAAAGTGGAAATGACAGAAAGCCTAGTGCTCAAAGTGGCAACAAAAGTAAAACTGTAAGCCATCATGAATTTGCTCATCCGTATAAATGTATGGTTCTGGAAGTGAATCAGGCAATATGGATGATGCTGCCACTCAAGTTCTCTCAAGCCCAGTTGATAGAACTTTTAATGAAGAGCAACAGTTCTATCACCTTCAAGAGTCAGCAGCTGCAGCAAGGTTCATGGAAGCACAAGCTTTCAGGCCAGGAGCACATGAGCATGAGGCAGGAGGATCTGGGATGCCCCAACAATTTGAGTCATATTATCCCCCATCATGAGCTCATCCTGAGCATGATCAGAGGGATACATTTCCTGGTTGGCAGAGTCTTTTTGACTTTCAGTATCCCATCTCATCTCCTCCAAAATATAATGAGCAAGCACAAGAAGACACTCTTGACTCTCAACCTGCTTGGTTCTCCACCTTTGAACAACAATATTATGCTGATCAAAGAGGATTTCAAGCAAGATACATGGAAGATCAAGCAACTACAGCTCTGAGATATGTAGAACAAACAAAATTTCAAAATGAAGTCTTGTCTAGATTTGATCAACTCAGCAACAACCAAGGAAACCTAAGACAGTATATCCAGCAGCTTGGTACAAATCAAAATATGCTAAAAGACAGACTATATGACATGAATCAGAAAATGGATGATCATTACAAAAGACTGAGAAATCAAGTTGAGGCTGCAAGCACATCACATACGAGTAATTAGTTATGGCTCAGACACAGTTTAGACCATCTCACAGAATTCACTGAGGATGCCTTGCTTGACCATACTCGTCTGACACGTGAGTGCCTTTATGATGTGGGTCAAGTCCTTGCTGAATCAAACAGCTTGAATAAGTCCTTGAGCAAGATGCAGTCAGATCTCCATAATTTGACCATTCAACCGGGTGAACCAGACTATCCAAGCTGGCATGATCAAGCCATGTCTCAAAGGCCAAACTCTCATACTCAAGAAGCTTCTGATGATCCAAAGGTTTCTCCTCCAAGGAAGAGCTCAGTTCTGGGCCAGCTCAAAAGAACCTTTTCCAGGAGCAAATAGGTACCCTTTTTGGCTATTGATGCCAAAGGGGGAGAATATCTCTATAACCATAATCTCCTAGGTTCTGTTCTGTAGGCTGGACAAAGTATTATTGTATTGTCAAAAGACAAGTATCTATCTAAATATCTTATATGTCTTTGACTTTGTATCTGACTTATGTGTGCTATATTAATGCGCTGTTATTCTTTCTGTTTATGATCTTATATTTTGTGCACTGATACTTTCTTCGACTTATAATAATACTTTTGTCTTTATGCTTTGATATCTTGCTCTGATAATTTAATACTTTGATATCTTACCTTGTTTTGTGCTCTGATACTTACTTCATAATGCTCTGATATTCACTTCGTACTTTGACAAAAATTATGAGTATTCTTATTTTTAAGGATCTAATATACTCCTAATATATCACATTTGTCAGAATTCAGATCATGCATTCATTGAGGGGGAGCACATACATTCATAATTTCTACAGATATTCTATTTAGCTAACTCTGTTTTGCAGAATGAATGAGATATTATTAACTAAAAAGGTAAGTTGTCATCAATTACCAAAAAGGGGAGTTTGATAGCGTCTAGGCCCCCTCAATTTCATTATTGTGTTTTATTATAGTTTTGGTATTGATGACTAAGTTAATAATACTAAAAAGCTCTTAAGAACATATGCTGGAATCAATGATGGAGCAAGTTGGACGAACAAGATTAAGTTGCTTAGTTTCTAGTTTGTGACGTGGGAGATGATTCAAGTCAAATAGCTAGGATTGTTTTTCTTTTGTGGTTGTCTAAAGAGGGACTTTGCACAAGCTAGTGAATTGGATCATAAGGCAAAGGCAAAACTAGATTTCTCGAGTCAAAAGACATTTTGTCATTGACCTTTGAATCATATTTTTAGTATACAATAGACCAAACTTCAGCTATCCATTTCTTTAGTCAGTTGCATACACAGCATATTCTTTTGAAGTCAAAAAGATTCTTTGGTCCAAATCTTGAAACTCTTCTGCGTCAAAATTCCCATCAGAATACCTGCTCATAGGACCAAAACTCTTGTTTTCATATTCCTTCATCCTTGATAAAAAACCTCCTTGAAAGTCATCTGATAGCCAAGGGATTGCCTATGTATGACATACCAAAATATTTGGTTCGGCATACATGTAATAGTATCTTCTCTGTGACGGACCAAAATGTTCTCCGTTTTCCATTTACAGCGGACCAAATATTTTGGTCCGGCACTCATTCAGTTCATAAGCCTTTGGTCAGACCAAACTTTGAAGTCCTATTTATTGAAACCTTAAATGAATATTCTTTATCATTCAAAAGGGTTTTACTTTAACAACGGACCAAACATTCTTGCTTAAAATTTTAGTCCGTTGCTAAAGTAAAACGCTTGGATAAAACTTATCTCTGTTGAAAAAGGGTCTTTGGCTGCTAATCTTTAAGTCTCCATGTATGACAGACCAAAATATTTTGTCCGACGTACATGTGTCTCTATGCCAGACCAATCTCTTGAAAAGTCCATGTATGACGGACCAACATATTTGGTCTGACGTACATGTATCCTTCTCAGTTGTGCGGCGGACCAAATTCTATGTAAAGCCTATGTACTACGGACCAAATTTTGTGGTCCGTCGTAAATATTCAAATTTGGTTTGTCATACACATGTCCAGTATCGCTAGGCACTGTTACTTAATCCGGTGTACGTGTACTTTTCTGATATTTCTGACATCTGACACGTCCAACGGCTACTGTAGCAGGTGTAACAGCTATATTCATTCCAAATAGCTGTATAAGCATTTCATGAGCCATCTACCACGAGATAGATAAACTCCTTTACATTTTAGCATTGAAAATAGCTCTCATTCTTAAAAGGAGTCAGTGCTTCACCTTCAAACAAAATTCTCAAACATCTCTAAGTGTTTTAGCTCCAAGCCGAAGTCTAGCTGTGTGATTTGCGAAGTGAACCAAGAGACAGAACTTGTGCAAAGTTTATTACTCTTGGGTCTTAGTGATCCTAGACAGCTTGGAGAAAGTGAACAGTGCGACCTGTCCGTAGGTGATTGTGGAAGGCCACTGTGATTGTGAGAGGTTTGGAACTCACCTCACTGGAGTAGTGAAAGAGTTACCTGAGTGATCACCGGAGCTACTGCGACTACCTTTGGAGAAGCAATACTTCGAAAGAAGTGCTTCAACGTGGATTAAGAGTGCGGCTCTGAACCACGGGATAAATCTCTTTCTCTTTTGTGCTCTATTTCTCTTTATTGCTTTCGTTATAATCATTGTTTGTTTTTACTTCTGTTATGTGCTTTTCTCTCTTTAAGAACTGCGAATTGTTTTTAAGAAGTTAAAACTAGTAAAAGTTGCCTATTCACCACGCCCCCTCTAGGCCAACTAGATCCTTCAAAGTTGACATTTAGACAACCTCTGACGGCAGTCAGATATTGAAGATTACAATCGGTACGTTACAAATAGAAGCCGATCATGAAGAAAAGAATTCAAGGACCATTAAACCCAAGAGAACTCCTCAGGTGGGTAAATGGTATAAAGCCGAAAAATCTCCATCAAGACAGACAACAAAAAAGCTGGGACCGACGTTTTCTCAGTTAATGGAGAAGTATGAAAGAATGAATAATCGACCACGATGTCCTACTCATCGGTCGGACAATCTATATCACATTGAGAACGTAGAGAGAGCGCATAGAAGATGTCCCTTTTGGCACTTTTGTTGGGAAAGGGGAGTAGCATTGCCATCTCCGTATACATGCCCAATGGAGCATTATCCCCAAGACGATTGGCCCAACCGATCGGCTAGAGATAGGCTGTCTGGGTCGATACGAGATCACCATGACAAAATTTACAGAAGACCTGTTTACGAAAGAATATCTGAACCAAATCAGGTACCGGACCAGGTTGTAACACAAAAGTCTAGTTCTGATCGGGAAGATTTGGCTGGCCAAATACGTAAGCCAATAGAACCCAAACTGTAACTCCCTAAAATTTGCTCTAATTTAAATTTTGGAGTATTTTTTATTTTTGAGAATTTCAGAGAATTTATTAGATTTTAAATTGGATTTATTTATTTTTGACCTTTCTTTAATTTAATTAAATTCATGCAAAGTTTATATTGGAAATATTTTATCTGAGTTCTAAATGTTCCAAAATATTTTCCAGAATTTTTCTGGGTATTTTTGCTATTTAATTTTGCTTTGTTTATTTATCTGAATTACTTTAATTCGATAATGTTTTAAAAATCGAAGGAATAGTGTTTGGGCCGAAACCCTTCGGTCCGGCCCAAACAGCCCACTCGCGGCCAGCTCGCGCAGCCCGCTACACCGAAAACTCTAGCCACGCGCCGTCCGATTCCGATCGAACGCTCGCTGTTGCGCCATGTTGGCAGCCGTCCGACCGAGTCCACTCAGACGGTGGGGATGGAGCCACGTCGCCTCGTCTCCGCGAGATCACCGGAGAGGCGTGGGCATTGATGCCCATGAGTTTCGCCGACGGTTTTCACGCACGTCGAGGCTCTTTAAGCCGTGTAGGTTAGCACGTTCTGCAGAGAACTTCAAGACGCTTCTTTTGACTCTTTGTACGTACGCCGAGACCCCCTGTAGCGCCCGCCGTAGTTGCTTTCTCTCGCCGCCGTTGTTTTTACTTCCTCTCGTCGTCGTCCGAGCCGCTCCGCCATGCTCCGACCCCGTCCTGAGTTTGCCGAAGGAAGCCGCGTCGTTTGATCGCTTCTTCACGTCGGAAGATCACCGTGGCGCCGCCGCCTCGCCGTTGTCTTCCCACCCGTAGCTCGCTTCACCAACGCCGCCGTCGTCTTCACCGAGCGCCATCAACCGTTCGATCACCATCCAACCGTTGAGGTACGTCCACGTAGCCCTTCTCTGTTTACGTTTGGATTAGATCGTAGCCGTTAGATCTGTGATGTGCGGCATAGATTAGATCTGGATATTAGGTCTTTTAGTAGATATCAGTCGTTGGATCGTTAGTGTACACGTGAGATTGCGCCGCGTAGTTAAGATGAACAGTAAACCGCTCCGGTAACCTACGCTGTTGGATCGGATCTGAACAGTTGAGTTCAGATCTGGTTTTGCCTTAAGGATCCGCGCCGTTCAGATTTGAACGTGTGGCGGTGATGGCGCTGTACCATCGCTGAATCGTGTGCTGATGCGTGGGCGTTTTGACCGTGGCGGAGACCAGATCCAGCCATCAATTTTGGGTGCGCCGTCGTGATTGCGCCGCGTGTCCCTGCGTAGCCGAGGCGCTCTCGGCCGACGTGGGATCCGACCGCTGATTCAGCGCACCGCCGATCGTGCGCGTGGCAATGCAAAAATCGAGGTGCCACTGAGACGAACGTGTGCGTGAGATCTGACCGTTGAATCCTTTGACGGCTGTGATTTCGCCACGTGGCTAAGATATGGCTGTAGGTTGAGCAATGGCCGAGATAGTGACACGTGTTCGTGCACGAATCTCGAGGCAGTCACCTGACGTCAGCAGTGACGTCAGTGCTGATGTCATCAGGTAGGGGCCAAGTGCATTGTTTTGTGGACCGGGTCCACGGTGGACCAAAGCCGAACCGCGGACCGGGTCCATAGACCGAGGCGACGTGGCAGCACCAGAGGCTGCCACGTGTCATACTGACGTCATAAATATTTTTGTTTATAAAAATAATTCGCCCGAATTTCATTTCTGTGCTGACGTCATCATTAGGTCATGCTGACGTCATAAATCCCAATTTTTTTCACGTATAAAAATAATTATAACATATCGGATTTTCTGATTTATATTTTATTTAAAACTTTGAAAGGCTATAACTTTTGCATTTTAACTCCGATTGAGGTGATTCCAGTCTCAAAAAATTTGTAAAATTGAGATATTTTTATTTATGAATTTTATTTTAATTTTTGTTTTATTATATTCTACTGTTTTGGTATTTATTGCATATATTATTTTTACGCGTAGATGCAAATTTGCCGGAAAGTTTTGAAGGAGAGTTCATCACTTCAAATCAAGCTTCAGATCAAGACCAGCAACTCTTTGAAGGCAAGTGATGCTTTGATCATTTTGTTCCCAGATTTTAAAATGTAATTTATGCTTTGAAATTATGGATGCTAATTTATTTAAATGTATTTAAATTGATTTGTGGTATGTAGCTAATCAACCCATATTGTTATCACCACCTTGAAATTACTATTTGTATGCCTTTAAATCATTGTCCACCCTAAGGTTATGCGTATTTGTTGGATATTAATATGATGCCAACACGGGAGGCTAGACCGTGATTAGATGCTTAGCCTTGCAGCGACTCATGAATGATATTTCAGAAAATGTATCGATGTTGACTAATGAAATACTGAATTTATTTTGAAAGTTGTGTGTTGATGCCACATGATGAGACTAAGGTACAGAGACCTGTGTGGTTCTGTACTATTGTTGAGTTATTGCTGGCATGTGTTGCACAATAATCAACAGGGTGGGAAATGATTTAGACTGGGGCAAGTGGCAAGAGGCTTTATGCCAAGTGGGCCTGTGTGGCAATGGGTTGATGAGTGATGTGAGTCTGTGTGCCACATTGGGCTGTGTGCCACTGTTGAGTGTTGGAAGTCTTGCCTTGGTCAGTTAAGGACCTCACCTTGCAAGCCTTTGACCTGAGTCACCCGTACAACCACATGTCTGATATGGGACAGACCTAGTTGATTAGGGTTCTGACATCGTTCCTCTGATACCTCGGGGTGATAGTACACGGGGGTGTATTTGTGTGGGGAAGTGTACCTGTGCTGCGGCTTGGTGCCCATCCAACGGTGTTGTCTTGTCCTATACTTCGGCTCTGTGTGAGGGAAGTCATAGTGAAGGTAATACCGGAGAGGTTCATTGGTTAAGGTAGAGGTTCCTGAAAGGCTTTGTTACGGGCAATCACATGTGTGGTGAGCGGCTGTATCTTGTGGGTAAAGTGTACAACCTCTGCAGAGTGTCAAATCTATTTGAATAGCCATGCTCGCGGTACTGAGCATTACTCGGGGATTACAGTCAAGGGTTAGATCTTCAAAAATAAAATGTGGAATGGGTGGCTGTGTGCAAGTGCTAAAAATGAACTATTTAAGGCTGTGTGCCGAGAATCTTTGAAGAAAAACTATTTGAAGAACTTAGCATTATATATAAATGTTTTCACTGCTTTTAATCTAAATAAGATGCTAGTTTAAAAATGTTGTTTGATGCAAAAGAACCAAATAAGCCAATTCTTTGGAATAAGCCTTGCATGTAGCAATAGCACCGCGTTCTATGCATTACTTGTTGAGTGCCTTGAGTACCACCCCTCCTTGCCTATCAATCCCAACATCAGTGGAGGAGTCTACGCCGGCCTGGGAGGAGGAGTATATTGAAGATCCGGGCAATTAGGGGGCAAGCCCAGTCGGTTGCCTATGGCAAGATGATGGCTTCCACGAAGTTTATTTGTTTTCCGCTGTTTCCTTTCTTACTCTGATAATGAAAGCCCTGCATGGCTGATTTATGTAAGGAGACCATAAGGTCGTACAATTCAGTTTATATAAATATTTGCACTATTTATGGTATCTCTGTATGTCTGCAATGTGCAACCCTGTAAAGACTGTGTGTGCCAGCGTGATCCTGGACTGGCACAGAATGCACAGAGGGTCCGGATTCTCAGAATCGGGTCTCGACACAAACCTAGGTGGTGCTCACCTGGCCTTAGCCGATCACAGTGCAGACGGCTTGAGAGACTAAGGAATCAAGAGATCAGAGAAGCCGATGCAGAAAAACAGAGGGATGAGACTTTCAATGAGCTTCGGCCGATCAAGGTTATCAAGAAGGAATGGAGGAAAAAAAGAACAGGTTGAAGAAGATTTTGAGTCAGCGGATGACTTGGATTCTCCTATGATTAGGGATGACACACCTCCGATGGATATCAATATTGTATTCACATTGCCGGCCGAATTCAAAATTAAAACCGAATCGGCCAAAGAAACTTTTGCTCAGTCGTGTTCAGGTGTCCAAAATGCAACCTTCGAGAAACCGAGAGATGATCATCGGCATCTAAAACCATTGTATCTGAAAGGTTATATAAATGGCAAGCCGATATCAAGGATGCTGGTGGAAGGTGGAGCTACAGTAAATCTGATGCCGTATACCATCTGCAAGAAATTGGGTTAGTCCGATGCAGACTTGATCGAGACTAATATGGTTTTAAATGACTTCACAGGTGATCCCACAGAGGCCAAAGGCGTTATGGTCACAGAATTGACTGTTGGCAGTAAAACTTTGCCGACCGCATTTTTTGTTATTGACGCCAAGGGAAATTACAGTGTTCTGCTTGGTCGAGATTAGATTCACGCCAATTCCTGCATCCCGTCGACTATTCATCAAGCGCTTGTTCAATGGAATGGAGGGGAAGTTGAGGTTGTTACGGCCGACACATTGGCTCATATTGCCATGGCTAGTTCTGACGCGAATTGGCAACATGAAGAAGCTAGATGCATATCTGGGAAAACGCTGGATGATTGTGACTTCATTTGCATGAGTAAGACAAGACTTATGCCGATCAGTATCAAGCCGGGCATGTTTGATTGGACAAATGATGTATTACGCCGATGGGGACAAGAAAAACAATGAAGGTTTTACAAGATAAAATGCAAATCTATCGGCGAATAACAGATAACTATGAGGCTATAGAAGATTTCCATGAAATTGAAAAGTTGGGCCAAGGCTTCACATCTACTGATCTGCTTGAAGAAGTCGATATAGGTAGTGGTGATAGAAAAAGACCAACTTTTATTAGAGCAAAATTAGATGTAAAATACAAAGAAAGATTGATCAAAATCCTTAGAGATTATAAAGATTGTTTTGCTTGGGAGTATCACGAGATGCCTGGTTTAAGCCGACGGCTGGTAGAACATCGGTTGCCTATTAAACCAGGATATCGGCCATTTAAACAGTATCTTAGACGTTTTAATCTGGCCCTGTATAATATTATAAAGGACGAAATAGAACGACTCTTGGAGACAAAATTCATTAGGCCTTGCTGATATGCGGAATGGGTTTCCAACATCGTTCCAGTCATGAAGAAAAACAGAAAACTTCGTGTATGTGTCGACTTTAGAGATTTAAATAAAGCCACACCAAGAGATGAATACCCGATGCCTATAGCCGATATGCTTATCGATGCTGCATCAGGGAATAAAATCATAAGTGTTTTAGACAGAAATGCCGGATATAATCAGATATTCATGGCAGAAGCCGATATACCAAAAATAGCCTTCAGGTGCCCTGGTACGATAGGGTTATTCGAGTGGACAGTTATGACTTTCGGTTTGAACAATGTTGGGGAAACTTACCAGCGAGCCATGAATCTGATTTTTCATGACTTAATCGGTCATATTGTCGAAATATACATTGATGATGTTGTAGTGAAATCTGCGGATGACTTACAGCTTTTGGCCGATTTAGAGAAATTTTTTCAGAACATAAGGTCGCATAGCTTGAAGATGAATCCTTACAAATGTGCGTTTGGCGTGTCGGCTGGGCAATTTTTGAGCTTTATGGTACATCAAAGAGGTATTGAAGTCAATCAAGCAAGGGTCAAAGCTATAGCCAAAACAGAGCCGCCGACGTGCAAAAACGAATTACAGAAGCTGATTGGCAAGATTAACTATCTCCGAAGATTTATCTCAAATATTTCCAGTCGGATTCGTACTTTTACCCCACTATTGAAATTGAAGGATAATCAAGAATTCGTGTGGGGAACTGACCAGCAAAAGGCTTTTGATAACATCAAGGAATATTTAGCTAATCCTCCGGTTCTGGCTGCACCACGAAAAGAGATTCCTTTCAAGTTGTATATATCGCCTGGGGAGGAAACTATCGGAGCTATTTTAGCACAGGAAGTCGATGGTAAGGAAAGGGTTATCTTTTATTTAAGCCGACGCCTACTTGATGATGAAGTCAGGTACCCTTTCGTTGTGAAATTATGCTTATCTTTATATTTCTCATGTAGAAAGCTAAGGCATTATATTTTAGCATCGGCTTGTAAGGTGATCTGTAAAACCTATGTTATAAAATATATGTTATCGGCTCCAATTTTGAGAGGTTGACTTGGCAAATGGGCTTATGCCTTAATAGAGTTCGACCTGACTTATGAATCAGCTAAAGCAGTTAAAGGACAAGTTCTGGCTGATTTTATAACAGGGCATATCTACACTTGACGACAGTATCCGCGTCCCTTGCCGCTTGTTTTTGACGGGTCGGTATGCAGGGAAGGTGATGGCATCGGTATTGTACTCATATCATCCAAAGGATATAATTTTGAATTTGCATTTCGGCTAAAAAGCCGATGCTCAAACAACCAGGCAGAGTATGAAGTGTTGCTCAAAGGCTTACAGTTGTTAGAAAATATCGGAATAAGTACTGTGGAGGCATATGGCGATTCCATGTTAATTGTACAGCAAATAAAAGGTGAATACCAGTGCTGTGACGAAGTATTACTCAAATATTTATAACAGTGCTTCTAAATCATCGACTCGTTCGCCTCATTTTCTATCGGTCATATCCCACGGGAATCAAACGATAGAGCCAACGCACTGGCTCAGCAGGCGTCGGGATACAAAGACTTCGGCCGATATCATGTGACCGAACTAATAAACAAAGCTATCATGTGCGCGGATATTGTTGATTGGACAACGCAAATAAGGAATTACCTAATCGACCCATCTAAGCCGACCGAGCGCAAGGTCAGGAAGCAAGCTTTAAAGTACGTAATCATGGACGACAGTTTATACTATCGAACGATGGAAGGTTTGCTGCTGAGATGTCTTGGAACTGAAGAAGCACGGGTGGCTATGGGTGAAGTGCATGACGGTATTTGCGGATCTCATCAATCAGCTTATAAAATGAAATGGATGCTTAGACGAACAGCGTATTTTTGGTCGACAATGCTAGAGAATTGTTTTAAATATTATAAAGGATGTCAGACTTGTCAAAAGTTTGGCAATATACAACTAGCACCAGCATCGGCTTTGCACCTGATTATCAAGCCATGGCCATTCAGAGACTGGGGGATAGATGTAATCGACCAAATATTTCCTGCTTCGAGTAAAGGCCACAAGTTTATTTTGGCCGCAACTGATTATTTCTCTAAATGGGTTGAAGCTATACCACTTAAAAAGGTGACTAGTGTTGAAGCAATCGGGTTTGTTAATGAACACATTGTCCATCGGTTTGGAATACCACAAACAATCACGATCGATCAAGGTACAGTGTTTATGTCTAATGAGTTTCAGAATTACGAGAAGGGTCTAGGAATCAAATTGTTGAATTCATCCCCATATTACGCTCAGGCTAATGACAAGCCGAGTCATATAACAAGACATTAATCAAATTGATAAAAAGAAAAATCGATGAAAGACCAAGGAATTGGCATTCAACACTATCGGAGTCACTTTGGGCATATCGGCTAGCTTATCACGGAGCAACAAAACTTTTGCCGTATCTGTTAGTATATGGACAAGAGGCCGTTTTACCCGTGGAGATTAACATTGATTCCATACGAATAGCCAAGAAAAATGGTTTGTCGACTCAGGATTATAACGATTTGATGATCGATAACTTGGATGAGTTAGCAGAATTACGTTTGTCTACGTTTGATCGGCTTAAGAAGAATAAAGTCAGAGTTGCAAAAGCATACAATAAAAAGGTCGTGCCAAAGTCTTTCGATCAGGCCGATTTAGTTTGGAAAACAATACTGCCTGTTGGTTCAAAAGATAACCGATTCGGAAAATGGTCACCTTCGTGTGAAGGACTGTACAAGGTTAATCGGCTAGTTGGTGAAAATTCATACATACTCGAAACATTAGAAGGGCATGTTTTACCCAAGGTGATTAACGGGAAATACTAAAAGAAATAATATCATAGTGTTTGGGTTGGAGACTAGCCGACTGGAAATCGCTCTGAGAAGGCCAAGTTAACACGGTGCTGTTAATCGGCTAGGAGAAATAAAATTACACAAAGACAAACATAAATCGGTTAAACAGCCGATTATAAACAGCAAAGAGTTGCAAAAAGTATCAGGACAAGTATCTCAGAACATCCGACAAAGTTTTTACATCTCATAAAAAAGCTAATACTGGATGCTAGAGCCCGGAAGAGTTGCGCCTAAAGCCGATAAGGCACCGACTGCTTTGGCAATCACACATTGAACTTCATCAATGATGCGATCGTTTTCTTTTGCGCTCCCTGGCACTGGCACCACTTTTGCCATTTGCTTCTTTACTCCGACCACGGCCAATGCGATGCCCAGCTTTTGATCTTTGATGGCCGACGAAGTCTTCTCAAGGGTTTGTTGGCCTTCCAAGATTAGTTTGTCCGTCTTGGCCAACTTTTCCATAAGAAACTTCTTCGATGATTCGAGCTTGCCGATGGAGTTCCTTGTGGTTTAGAGCAGCTCAGTGTTGGCATAAAACTTCTTCTTCTTGGCCTTGGCGTCAGCAACTAGCTCGTCTAAGATTTTCTCATCGGCCTCTTGAGCTTCACGCTGCGCTATCCTTGCCTGAGCTGCCTCCATTTCAGTCCTCCTCTCGTCTAAGTGGCAGACATTGAGGAGAGCTTCCATGGCTTCTGGAGGCAGATCGGCTTCTACTGCAGCCATGGCATCTCTGATCCGCTGGTTATTGGACAAAATCTCTGACTGTGGCTTCATCACCAAATCGAAGAGTTTGTTGAGCCGTTCTTGCATTCCAGGAGCAGAGGTGACTGCAGCCGACGCTTCCTTCGAGACTTCAAGAATCTTCCTGATCTCTGCATCGTAGTCGTCGGTGGCCATGATCTCAGGATCATCAAGATCGGCCAGAGTAAAACCCAACAGGTTGGTTGGGTCGGATGTTTCTGGCTGTGCTTCGGCCGCAGTGGCTGGTGGCGTCGGCAATGAAGGAGAAAGGACTCCTACAGAAGCAGCAGGGAGGTTGGCCAAGATTGCAGCGACCTATGCTGAAGATGTCGGCTATGAAGAAAAATGGAAAGAGTAAGCCAACATCATCGGAAAAACTTTATTAATCCATAAAATATACTGCTTACCTTTGCAGTAACCGAAGAGTGTGGTGAGCTCTCGCCACTTTGCACCTGGGGCTTTGATCCCCTTTTCGCCGGAGCCTTGGTATACTTTGCTTTCTTCTTTTCTAAAATTATGATCGGCTAAAAGGTTAGTTGCAAAAGAGTAAAAGAAATAACAGCCGATTATACTATGTTTACTTGGTTGCTTTTTCTCTATGTCCGACAATGACGGACTTTAAACGCCCAGGGCACCCGAGGTGTACCCGGTAAGGCCAGTCAATTGGTGTGGCCTTTTTCCTTGTTGGCCGCTACCCAATTGGTCGACAGAAGGTTTCTTGCCAGCAGCCATAGCTTGAAAAGCAAACAAGGGTTAGTCAATAAAATGTCTGAAGATTAAGGCAAATAAAGAAATGATGATCAAAGTCGATACCTCACTAGATTATTTTTCTAAACTTGTGTTAGTGTAACCCGATGAACTAGCTTCACTACTAGAATCGTTGTTAGACACTAAGGATGGCTCTGGCAAATCAGGGAAAAATTCGTTGATTATAAATGACGGAGTTTTTTCCATATATATCGACTCTGCAATAGCCGACCACCATGTTGTGAAGCTACCTGCCCAGCGAGCATTCAGGAAGAAGTGAGGAAGGCTGCGAAGTTGAAGCTCATCGGCTAACTCCAAAACCAACTCGGTTGAAATGGCATTGCGAACTCTGGCTCTGGGCTGAAGTCGATCAAGAAGTGGCAGGCTTGGAATTACCTGACCAAAGCCGAGCTACCTTGCATAGATTGAGGGATGGTAAAATTCATACGAAGGCTGGAATGTCCGATTCCTAGTATGAAGGCCGGCATGGAAGACGCATGGAAAGATGAAGATTTCATACAAGTCCAAAGTCTCCTGAGGCATCAAAGAGCTGTCGCCTTCGAAATGCAGGAAAGAAGGCCAAGGGAAATCGGTTGTAGCACCATAACTAAAGAAGTCTTGTTGTTTAAAATCTTCAATGTCTAATCGCAGGAAGAAGGACAAAAATTTTCTATAGCCGATGGGTGTGATTCTTGTCTCATTACTGGAGAACATTATAAATCTCTTACCAAAGGATCGGCATTCTCTGAACTGGAAAGGGGCTCCTTCTGGGGTGTCCTCTTTTGGAAAAGGAGTTCTGTCGGCTAAATCCAGATTGAAAGAACGACTGAATAGGCAGTAAAGCCATATTTGTACAAACCACATCGGACCGCCCACATTCCCAACAGTGAAATTCTCAAAACCAGTGAAAAGCCTACTCCTTATCGCATAGAGCATCTGATACACTGCGCCAAGGAAGGTTTTCACTAATGCTAGCCGACGTCCTTCAACAAGTTGTTCTGCTATTACTTGATAAACTTGAGTCGGCCCAAGGGATGCCCCGCAGAATAAAAAGCGATCTAGCCAAAGGATCAGGAAAGCAACATGTTCTTCGTCCGATACCAGGCCATTAACCTTATTATTGTTTCTGATATATTTGGCCCACCCTTCACCTTTAGATCGGATAAGTTTATATTTTGGCTTACCACTAAAAGTCGATACTTGTTCACCATCTGGCCTATGACAGCACAATTGAGCTACGTCCAACAGAGTTGGGCCAATGGGACCGGTACGAAACAAAAAAGCATTAACAGGCCGTGGCCACCAAGGGCTCATTGGCTTCTGGATCAGCTAAAGAAAGGGGGATACACTCGGCTATGCCCATTTTCTCCCATTCACCCTTCTTTTGGGCTGTCACTCTGATAAACCAATTTTTCCACCCCTTGAGAGCTATCGACCAAGCCCTAAAACTTTTATTACAACCTTCTATGTTATGACCAGAAGCCGATAAAGGAAGACGAGGAATTTCTTGGTTTGTGACGGTACTGACACCTAGATTTCCCATGGGACCCAAAAAATATTGGTCGTTGCTATGCGGGATCGGAATGAGTACCTGGCTTGGGTCCATTGCAGCCGATCTGGGAGGATAATTGAGCTAAGGACTTGTTTCGGGGGACCGTCAAACAGAGAGTTTAAGCCGATTGCAGATGGTGCGAGAGCTTGAGCGCGTGAAGAATGACCGTGTGGGGGCCGCTTTATATAGCACGGTAAAAATTTGAAGCTGCAGGAAATGAATCTCAAAAGACACAAGCAGTTAAAACGCACTATACGCATGTCAGAAAATTACGGCACAATTAAAGCAGCAGTTACTATATGAAGTTTAATGGTTAGCCGACGGAGAAAAGCCGATAGTTGAAATTTTTGAAAGATGACGAGTCATCTCTCAAAAATGGGGGGCATATGTTTGCACAAGAATTTCGTAAGTTGAAGGACCATGTGGAGGTCTATCCAGATTTGTGATGAGTATTTGACTAAATTTGAGCATGGGTTGCTTTTGTTTGAGTTTGATTTGAAATAGATTTTCAATTGGAAGCAATTTGAGGTCTTCTCTATTTTCCCGATGCTACTGGCCAGATCTAGTAAAAATGAGTTTTAATGAGTGGATTTATTGCACATCTTTGTGGGCATTGCTATGTGAGGAGTTTCCTTGTTTTTAATGGTTGCAGTATGACGGTGCTAGATCATGGTGAGGCGAAGGATGGCCGAGACTAGGCGAGGAGCGTCGGAGGTCCAGACGGTCAGGGATCGCCGGAAGATGATCGGAGACGGAGTCCGTACAAGCTGTGAAGACAAGAAATGGATGAGATGCTAGCTAGACGCTGCGTGGATTAATGAGGATCATTTGATCTTGGTCTAGTTGATAGGTCAGCGGGTCTAGTTAGTATACTTTGAGAACCGTGCAAGAAAACCCATTATGTGTTGTGGGTTTTGGGTGAACCCTTGCATGGCTGGTTGAGTGGGTAAATCCTAGCCCTTGATGGATGCTCTAGGGTTTAGAGGCTCATCCAAGGGTGGTAGGTGGCCCAAGAGTTGTATAAATAGGGGTGGAGGGGTAGCCTTCCCACCTTAAAGGTTTTGAGGTTTTTGATGCTCTTTTGAGCTTTGCCCACATGAAATGTGATGCTTTGTAACCTCTCCTTCCAGCAATGAAATGTTTTTCATTTATGTTCATGTTTCATTTTCTTTACGCATTTACATTATGCATTTAAATTACGCAACTTAAATTCAACATTTACTTTCCCATATTTACATTCTCGCAATTTACTTTATCGCAATTTGGATTTGCCTCCCCTCCTTATAAATGCTGTTCTTCTAGGATGTCTTGAGGGTGTTCATATGGTTTTACATCTTTCTTGTACCCTAGGATAGACTAGAGATCATGTTTTTATCAAATTGCAAATCTGGCCAGAACTTGTTCTTTGCAAAGTAGTCAATCTTTGATTTTTATACAAATCTAGAAAATTCCTTTTGACATTATTCTTATTTTAGAAGGTGAACAACTCATATATCCATCTCTGGAATTTTTTTTGAGTCCACTGGTTGCACCGTTTGAGAGTTATGAAGTGAAAACCGAGTCTCAAACATTCTGGTCGAAGTTCATGACTGTCTGTAATGATTGATTTTTCATGTTTATTCTACTAAGATTTTTTAGGTGATGTTTGGTGGAGTGTTTCACAACTCAACTGCTCAAAGGGATAAAAATTCCCAAAAATTTTAGAGGAACAGAAGCTGACCAACCACCTGCTCCAATTGAGGATAATTCCTGGAAAATCTGCTTTTACTTTCCTGGAAAGAGACTTTGGTGTTTTAGCTTTATCTCTTTTAGAAAAGTAGTCTTTGAGTTGATTCCTATTTATTTGGACTCTTGAAAACTAGGATTGTGATTAAAAAATCCCTCAC
Source organism: Otatea glauca (assembly GCA_036346275.1). NCBI lineage: Eukaryota > Viridiplantae > Streptophyta > Magnoliopsida > Poales > Poaceae > Otatea > Otatea glauca. The sequence goes on along the minus strand of CM070727.1, from coordinate 32,174,718 downwards.
ATGATTCATGGTTCTCAACCATGCAAGCTAGGGGTACACATAGTTGTCTAATTCTTCGGGTTTTGGAGGGTGTGCGAATCTGAGAAACACCAGTTTGATGAAAAATCTTTGGGTGTTTCAGATTTTTATTACGATATTGTTTGGAGTACTTTGAGTAGGGGAAATTTTATTTGGGATCATTCACCCCCCCCCCCTCTGATCCCCATTTCGATCTTTCAATTGGTATGAGAGCCGGTTTTGCTCTTTCATAGATCTTGACCGGTCTCAAGAGCCATGGTGATGGACAAGTATTCCACCAAGCCTCCTATTTTTGCTGGAGTTGATTTTCTGTTTTGGAAATCGCGGATGGAGTCATACATCACTGCCCAGGGCTTCCTGATATGGCAGAAGGTGAAACTCCCGTATGAGGTTCCTGCTGATGAAAACGTCACGGCCGAAAATATGGCTGACGTTGAGGCGAATGCTAAGGCAAGGAACATTCTCATACAGGGTCTTAGCCGTAGTGAGTATGATAGGATTTCTCACCTCCATTCTGCTCACGAGATCTGAGTGACCCTCGATGCTTACCATGAGGGCACTACTCAAATCAAGACCATGAGGCAGGACCAGTTAAAGTGTGAGTTCAACAAGTTTGAACAACACGCTGGTGAGAGTCTTGACGAGTGCTTTGGTCGGTTTACGAAGATTTTGAGCGACCTCCGAGCAGTCGGTTGCATATACCCTGACTCGGATAAGGCTCGACATTTCTTGACCGCACTCGATCTTCGTGTTTAGGAAATGAAAGTGACCACCATCAAGGACACTACCGACTTGTCCACCTTGACTCTTGATGGGCTTTACTCCCGTCTCAAGACTCATGAAATCAACTTCGTCTCTCGCAAGACGAAATCACAGTCGATGGCCTTGGTCACTGATCCCACTGGATCTTCCCTTGATCTTTCGGCTTTCTCTCTTTCCGCCCTTTGTGAGCTAAACGATGACCAACTGGAAAAATTTCCAGAAAATGAGCTTGCTCTTCTTGCTATCAATTTTTCTCATGCATACAAGAGGGTGAGAGAGAGGAAGAGAGGTGGCATGATCATATGCTTCGAGTGTGGTGGCCCCAACCACATTCGGCCTAATTGCCCCAAACTGGAGAAGACAAAGAACGACACCAGCGGTTCGGCAAAGAATGACTACATCGATAAGAATCGCAACAAGAAGCCTCCAGATCGCGAGCCGACGCATGAGAAGAAGTACTGCAACTTCTCCAAGAACAAGAAGCTCTTCCACCGCGTCGTCGTCGTACTTGACGACATCAACCTCTTCGATACGGAGACATGGAGCGACGAGGGCGAGGATGATCCACAAGAGAAGAAAGGCGGTGACAACTTCTCCGGCATGTGCTTCATGGCCGACGCCAACGGCATCAGCGACTCCGAGCTCTACAGCGACTCGGACGAGGTACCCTCCTATGACCAGCTCGATGAAGCTTTCTGTAAATTAGGAAAATTTCATGCTAGAGCTAGAGCTAGGTGTATGGAGCTAGAGAAGGAAGTAGGTACCTTGACTCGGGAGTTAGCTTCTCTTAGATCTTCTCCCTCTCGAGTCACTGATGATTGTTCTTTGTGTGATGCCGTGCTTGAGGAGTTAGAAAAACTAAGGACCATACATGATAGTGTGCTTGTTGAACTTGATGGTCTTAGGTTGAAGAATGCTAGAACTGGTTCTGTTGATGCTATTCCTATTGAGGCTAGTTTTCTTCATGCTCACTCTACTCCTTCATGTTCAAATTGCCCTAAATACTTGCTGAAATTGATGCCATGACCGATCACCTTAGGAAGCTTTCTTCTAGAAACGATGAACTTGAAATGCATGCTTCTAAGGACCCAGTCAGCTCATGTGAGGGTTGTAGGCAACTAAAACTTGACAATGAATCCTTAAATATCAAGTGTGCTAAACTTGGTAAGGACTTACTAGATAAGTCATAAGAAAGTTGCTTGCAATGTTCTATGATTGAGGGGGACTTGGATAAAATACATGTCGAGCTTAGAAAGAAATTAGAAGACCAAGCCCATAGAATTAGAAATGCGTCTTGAGTTTCTTGTGAGGCCCTCAAGATTGAGGCAGCCGTCTTTGTGTAAAAATGCACGTCTTTGAGAGAGCTCATCTTTCTGGTTCTTCTTCTTCTTCTTCCCCTGCTCTTCTTGTGCCTCTTTCTTTCGAGATTGCCAGTATCTTATGAGCACTCTCGAGAAGTTTGTAGGAGGCAAGAAGAAGCTCAATCTTATTCTAGACCAATTAGAGATTAGTAGATTCAATCAAGGTCTAGGATTTGATCCGTTGGAGCACGCTCGGGCGTATCCTCCCACCATTGTGCGCGGCTCCAAGAGTGGAGAGATTGTGGTAGCTCCCAGACTGAGTACCACCGTGTTTAGGTCTGTTGGGGTTGTCTATAGGACTTCTGACCAGAAGGGTGTTAATCCTGTTGCTTCTGCCTCTAGCAAGGCGAAGTACACATGCACCTTCTGTAAGAAGGATGGTCACCTAGTAGATTTCTGCTTCAAGCGAGCCAAGATCACTCGGCGTGAGCGTGTTACTGCTCTTAGGGGTATTCAGGTCATCCCGGCACTTTGAGTGCTCCTAAGGCACACACTGCTTCTAGACAGGTTAGAGAGTCGCCTGTTTTTGGGCAGCGTCCAGGACTCGGTTTTCATGCTAGTTCTTCGAGTTTTAGTCTTGGAGCTGTTTGTAGTCAGTCTTTCCGCCGTCTTCTTGATATTCCTCATTTTTCTCATCGAGGTAGATATCAGCGGCGTGAGGTGTTTTCTGGTAGGAGTTTTAGGCAGTTTCATTGGGGTGGTTCGCTTTTGCACTAAGGCGAGCCAACCCGCCACTCCTAGATCTTCTACTAGAGTTGCTACTGATCTTATTAGGGTTAAACGTTAGAGAGACACTCGAGTCCAGTCTTCTTCTGTGACTGGTACTCTGAGGTGTCGTATGGTTCAGTATTGGGTTCCTAAGTCTTTACTCTATCCCAGTACTGAGTCATCTTTCTCTCTTGTGTCTTGATCAGGTTCGTCGGATGGGGAAGGGAGATGTTTGGATTGTCAACTCCAGTTATTCTCCTCATACGACCGGAGATTCTCGATGGTTCTCTTCCCTAGTCCGAGCCCCCGGTGATGATTTGATCACTTTCGGGGATGCTTCTTCAGGTAGAGTCATCGCTAAAGGTACTATTTGCATTAATGACAATTTCATTCTTAAAGATGTTGCCTTAGTAAGTAAGCTGCAATACAATTTGCTTTCTGTTTTTCAGCTTATTGATGACTCTTTCGAGGTGAGTTTTAAGAGTAATGCCTATAGAATTCTCGATTCATCAGGAGGGTTAGTTTGCGGGATTTCTAGATTTGGGAGAGTCTTCCGTGCTGATTTTTCTGTTTCTTGTGGAGACTCTCTTCGGTGTTTGATTGCTTCAGAGTCCCGTGATCTCTCCTTCTGGCATAGGAGACTTGGTCACATTGGATTTGATCATTTGACCCTAATTAGCAGCCACGATCTCATTCGTGGTTTGCCCAAACTCAAAATGGTCAAAGACTTAGTTTGCTCTCCCTGCCGACATGGCAAGATGGTTGCTGCTTCTCATCCCCCAGTCACTGTTGTGATGACTGATGACCAGGAAAGCTTTTACATATGGACACTGTTGGTCTAGCTAGAGTGCAGTCAGTGGGCGGGAAGTGGTATGTCCTTGTCATTGTTGATGATTTTTCGAGGTATTCTTGGGTGTTTTTCATGTCCTCAAAGGATGAGACTTTTACCCATTTTAGGAGTTTGGTTCATAGGTTGTCTTTTGAGCTCCCTGGTGCCCTACGAGCTATACGAAGTGACAATGGCACGGAGTTCAAGAACTCCTATTTTGAGAGTTTTTGTGTGGAGTCTGGTTTAGAGCATCAGTTCTCCTCTCCATACGTTCCTCAGCAAAATGGCATAGTGGAAAGGAAGAACAGGACCCTGGGAGAAACAAGAGAAGTGCCAATGAATTGGTAAGTGCCAGAAGTGTTCTTCCTTTCTATCCTACAACTAGCAAAGTCGGCATCAGAAAAGGCTCTATGAGATAGACAAGAAGAAGAAGAGTACAAAATACCATAATCAGTGGTAGCACGAAGGTACCTGAAGATGCGCTTGACCGCCTGGCGGTGAGAGGCGCGAGGAGAAGCTTGAAATCGAGCGCACAGACACACAAATAAATGTATGTCCGGCCTCGAAGCGGTGAGGTACAAGAGGAGCCGATCATGCTCAAACTCCTTTTGATTAGCGTGCTCACCATCCTCATCGGGCCGAGGACAGCAGCAGGCCATAGGAGTCATCACTGGCTTCCCATCGGACATATCGAAGCGCCTCAGGAGGTCACGGGTACACTTGCCTTGATGCAAGAAAGTACCCTCCCGAGTCTGCTTGATTTGGAAGCCAAGAAAGTAACTCAACTCGCCCATCATACTCATCTCAAACTCTGTGCTCATCACCTCAGAAAACTAAGACACAAGCGAATGAGACGAGCCACCAAAAATGATATCGTCCACACAAATCTGGACGAGAAGAAAATGCGACTCATGTTGTCTGATGAATAGGGTCTTGTCTACTACGCCCATTTTGAAGTCATGGCTGAGAAGATAAGACTTGAGCCTCTCATACCATGCTCTGGGGGCCTGCTTGAGTCCATACAGGGCTTTGGAGAGCTTGTATACATGACTCGGAAACTTGGGGTTCTCAAATCCTGGAGGTTGTTTGACATAAACCTCTTCCTCAATATAGCCATTGAGGAATGCACTCTTGACATCCATTTGATAGAGCTTGAAGCCCCGGGATGCAGAGAATGCAAGCAGGATCCTAATAGCCTCTAGTCTAGCTATAGGGGCAAAGGTCTCCTCAAAATCAAGGCCCTCAACCTCAGAAAAGCCCTGTGCAACTAACCTAGCCTTATTGCGAATGACAACCCCATCCTCACTCTGCTTGTTTTTGAACACCCACTTGGTCCCAATGACATTATGACCAGATGGACATTCTACAAGCTGCCAGACTTTGTTCCTCTCGAAGTTTTCAAGTTCCTCATGCATAGCATTAGTCCAAGACTCATCAGATAATGCATGAGTCACATCCTTGACTCAAACGAGGCAACAAAGGCAGAGTGAAGGCAGAAACTGGACAAACCTGATTTTGAGCGAGTGACTCGCTCAAACAGATCGCCGATGATCTGATCAGGTGGATGAGAACACTAAATATGATGGTGAGGTCTAGAAGCAGAAGTGGCCTCTACCTCATGCACAGAAGAGGTAGGAGCAGAGCCACTAACTGAATGAGAGTCAGAAAGCAAGGGCTGGCCTTCCTGAGGTGCAGCAATGGAAACAGGAGGCACCTCAAGTGTAGAGGGGACTGGATCAGGTGGAACACCATCATCTCCATCATCCCCATCCTCTACAAAGATGGTCTCAGAGGAAGAAGAAGAGCCTGAAATATCGGGTCTAGCTCCTGGGCTAGCCTCATCAAATGTCACTTCACAGGTCTCTGTGATCCTATGCGCATTGCAACTCCAGACCCTATAGCTATGAGAAGAAGTCGAATAACCCAGAAAGATACCATCATAAGAACGAGACTCAAACTTATCCAGGTTACCAGACTTTAAAATAAAACACTTGCAACCAAACACACGAAAATAAGAAACACTGGGCTTTCGCCCATATCTCAACTCGTAAGAAGTGCGGTGCAAATGTGCTCTCAAGAATACATGATTAGAAATATGGCAAGCAGTAGCTATAGCCTTAGCTCAAAACTTCCTAGGAGTATTATACTCGTCTTCCTTTCCACTACCCCATTTTGTTGAGGGACGTAGGGAGAGGAGAACTGATGCTCTAAACTAGACTCCACACAGAAACTCTCAAAATAGGTGTTCTTGAACTCTGTGCCATTGTCACTTCGTATAGCTCGTAGGGCACCAGGGAGCTCAAAAGACAACGTATGAACCAAACCTCTAAAATGGGTAAAAGTCTCATCCTTCGAGGACATGAAAAACACCCAAGAATACCTCGAAAAATCATCAACAATGACAAGAACATACCACTTCCCACCCACTGACTTCACTCTAGCTGGACCAATAGTGTCCATATGTAAAAGCTATCCTGGTGCATCAGTCATCACAACAGTGACTGGGGGATGAGAAGCAGCAACCATCTTGCCATGTCGGCAGGGAGAGCAAAATAAATCTTTGACCATTTTGAGTTTGGGCAAACCACGAATGAGATCGTGGCTGCTAACACGGGTCAAATGATCAAATCCAATGTGACCAAGTCTCCTATGCCAGAAGGGGAGATCACGGGTCTCTGAAGCAATCAAACACCGAAGAGAGTCTCCAGAAGAAACAGAAAAATCAGCACGGAAGACTCTCCCAAATCTAGAAATCCCGCAAACTAACCCTCCTGATGAATCGAGGATTCTACAGGCATTACTCTTAAAACTCACCTCGAAAGAATCATCAATAAGTCGAGAAATGTAAAGCAAATTGTATTGCGACTACTTACTATGGCAACATCTTTAAGAATGAAATTGTCATTAATGCAAATGGTACCTTTAGCAATGACTCTACCTGAAGAAGCATCCCCGAAAGTGATCAACTCAACACCAGGGGCTCGGACTAGGGAAGAGAACCATCGAGAATCTCCTGTCATATGACAAGAACAACCGGAGTCGACAATCCAAACATCTCCTTTCCCCATCCGACGAACCTGATCAAGACACAAGAGAGAAAGATGACTCAGTACTGGGATAGAGTGAAGACTTAGGAACCCAATACTGAACCATACGACTCCTCAGAGTACCTGTCACAGAAGAAGACTGGATTCGAGTGTCTCTCTGACGTTTAACCCGAACAAGATCAGTAGCACCTCTAGTAGATGATCTAGGAGCTGAAACTGGGTTAGCATGCCATGGTGCAAAAGCCGAACCACCCCAGTGAAGTTGCCTAACACTCCTACCAGAAAACAAATCACACCGCTAATATCTACCTTGATGAGAAAAACGAGGAATATCAAGAGGACGACGGAAAGACTGACTACGAACAGCTCCAAGACTAAAATTCGAAGAACCAGCATGAAAACCGAGTCCTAGACGCTGCCCAAAATCAGGCGACTCTCTAACCTGTCTAGAAGTAGTGTGTACCTTAGGAGCACTCAAAGTCCGGGATGACCACAATACCCTAAGAGCAAGAACACGCCACGCCGAGTGATCTTGGCGTGCCTGAAGCAGAAATCTACTAGGTGACCATCCTTCTTACAGAAGGTGCATGTGTACTTCGCCTTGCTAGAGACAGAATCAATAGGAGTAACACCCTTCTGGTCAGAAGTCCTATGGACAACCACAGCGGACCTAAACATGGTGGTGCTCACTCTGGGAGCTACCACAATGTCACCACTCTTGGAGCCGCGCACAATGGTGGGAGGATGCGCCCGAGCGTCCTCTAAGGGATCAAATCCTAGACCTTGATTGAATCTACTAATCTTGGATTGGTCTAGAATAAGATTGAGCTTCTTTTTGCCTCCTACAAACTTCTCGAGAGTGCTCATAAGATACTGGCAATCTCGAAAGAAAGAGGCACAAGAAGAACAGGGGGAAGAAGAAGAAGAACCAGAAAGATGAGCTCTCTCAGCACGTGCATTTTTCACCCTCAGCACGGCTGCCTCAATCTTGAGGGCCTCACAAGAAACGCAAGACGCATTTCTAATTCTATGGGTTTGGTCTTCTAATTTCTTCCTAAGTTCGACATGGATTTTATCCAAGTCCCCCTCAATCATAGAACATCGCAAGCAACTTTCTTGTGACTTATCTGGTAAGTCCTTAGCAAGATTAGCACACTTGACATTTATGGATTCATTGTCAAGTTTTAGTTGCCTACAGCCCTCACATGAGCAGATTGGGTCCTTAGAAGTATGCATTTCAAGTTCATCGTTTCTAGCAGAAAGCTTTCTAAGATGTTCGCTCATGGCATCAATTTCGGTAAGCAATTTTGATGAGGACATCTCCACAATGGATACAGCCAGCTCTAACTCCACTCACCAGGATGAACCACCACTTCAACAACCACTCACTCTAGCCCGTGCACGTTAACTAAATTATCAGGTGAAGGCGTTCCTAAGTATTCCAATTAATGATACAATGAATGGGATGCTATTTAATTTTTGTGATGATGTGATTATTCTTAGGAACCATGGAGAAGACCCACAACGCACAAAGGAGTTCGCGTCTAGAGGGAAGAGCAAATTGGAATCAGATTCGGACTTCCAGAGATGATCAAATTCAAACGTCCATAACTTTTGATCCAAAAGGCTTCTGGAGATCTACGAGTACAAGAACGAAAGCTCTGGTCGTCCTCTTTCCAACCAATCTGAGATCACCTCCAAATTCCTTCCGAGTCAACGGGAATACGCAAAACAATCCAGAACACTTTTCCAGTCCGAGTCTAATTGGGCTCTAGTCTTTATTTCGAGTTGTAATCAGTAGGCCCAGTGCTGCATGCCCTTGGTCTATAATTAGCCAGCCGCCACCATAGTTAGGGTTTTGGGTTTTGTTTGATTCAGTTAGCCATTGCTACTGCTTGTACTCGCGGCGTCGACTAGGCCGCCTGCCTACTTGTTCATCTAACCCCAACTTCGAGTGTTTTTGTTTCAAAACCGATCTGAATTCATATTCGCAATTGAGTTGCTTGTAATTCATTGTTCTTGCTGGTTCTTCGATTGCTCGCAGGAACAAAGACCTTCGTGGTCAGGTTGGTCGCGCTTCCCGCGGGATCAATAACCTTCAGGAGGGTGGTGTACCGGTCGCTAAGGTGCAACGTCTGGTTCATTGTAGTCATGCCGCCAACTTCGCCCTCCACCAGATCGACACTACCTCCTCTCATCGAAAGATTGGGACGCCTAGTTCTATCAAGTGGTATCAGAGCTTTCGGTTGCTCGGTGAGAGACTGCTTGTTCTTAGATTTGTTTTGCCTACAGTCCAAAAAAAAATAGCCCAACAAAAATAAAATCCTTTCGGTCCTAGCCAATTTCGGCCTTTTGCTTTTGTTGTTTTAGCCATTCTTGTTGAATTTGCATTACGTCGTCGAGTCTTTGTTGGTCTTAGTGTTTGTGTCGTTTAGAGTTTCAAGTTCTTATCACCTTAGTATCACGTGTTTTGTTCAATCCTGTTTTCGTTGTGCCATACCATCTTCCCTACCATAATAGCAGATCAGAATCCATCACCTGCCACATCCCCTACCTTTCCACCATCATCCCTACCATAACAAAGCAGATCGTAATCCATCACCGCCACATCCCCTACTTTCCACCATCATCCCTACCATAACAAACAGATCGTAATCATCGCCAGATTTTCCACCTTTTCCATTCATCATCCAATCAAATAGCCTTTCCAAATTTGGTTTTCCCCTGTTCGGAAATCAATAAAAAAAATATATCCACGGCATACCTCTCTGTTCGGAAATCAATAAAAAAATATATATCTTTTAATGACCTTTTTACCCCTGGTATTTTTTTGCAAAAGTGCTTGTGACAATTGGTGTTCTGGGGTCCTAGAAGTTCATATTTCCAAGTTTGGGACTCTAGCAAAAAAGAAAAAAAAAGGAAAAAGGAAAAAAAAGAAAAGAAAGGGAGATATCTCAGGTTGTTTCTCTTCGTTTTACTTGTTGTTCCGTGACGACATCTGTGAATAGGCTTGCGTCTCTAATACGGCCTTGCATAGGACCAGCACATACCGTCGTCGAATGTTTATTCAGCTTGTTTTGACTAACGTGGCTCTAGCATTTCCTTGAGTTGTTTCTCGGCCACCTATAGCTCCACAGAAAAACTACAACTTACCAGGCTCTAGCATTTGGCATCGGTACACTACCTCTCCAGGAGATTTTGACTCGCGGTCACCGACACCTCCTGCTAAGGCTTGGTAAGAACTGGTAAGAGCTTGGTGATACAAGTTGAGAGACAGTGCCCTTTCCTGTGAATTGTTTGTTCTTTTGCTTTCTAACCATGTCGAGAACAATGAGCAATGATGGTCAGCATTCCCCTCGCACTAGGGGAATCATTCAACATTTCGAGCGCCAAGTCAAGCTGCATACAGAGGGCCTTGATAGTGATGTGCAGGTGGTAAATGAGCGGCTGCGACAGGTGGAGAAGGCTCAGATTGACACCAGCACCTCACTTGCTGCTATTAACACTTCACTTGCTGAGGTGATAAAGCGGCTTGATGAGTTCGGGCGAGCTCCTACAGGAGACGGTGCTGCTCCTCGTCGGCATCACAACAACAATGGTGCTTTGGGCAGCAAGGTGGAGGAAAATGTTGATGAATACTCTGCTGACACGGAGGTGGACGACGAGGGAGGCCATCTGCGACGGCAGTTGTGCCGCAATCGCTTCGGCATGCCCCCTTGCGTATGCCACATGAGGTACGCGCTGATGATGACACACTTGGCAGAATTAAATTCTCTATTCCACCTTTTGATGGAAAATATGATCCTGATGCATACATCACATGGGAATTAGTCAGAGAACAAAAGTTTGCATGTCATGAGTATCCCGAAAACAAAGAGTTAGGGCTGCCACTAGTGAGTTCACTAATTTTGCCTCTGCTTGGTGGAGTGAGTTTCACGTAAGAATCCAAATGTTGCATAAATCGGGCTGATTTGAAAAGAATCATGCGAGCTAGATTTTTCCCTCTTATTACCAACGTGATTTGATAAATAAGTCATTTGCTTAGGCAAGATAGTAAGAGTGTAGAGGAATACTATCAGGAATTACAAATGGGCATGTTGCGCTGTGGTATAGAGGAGTCTGAGGAGGCTGCTATGGCTAGATTTATGGGTGGGCTGAACCGTGAGATTTATGACATTCTTAATTACAAGGAATATAATTCGATCACTCGCTTGTTTCATCTCGCTTGCCATGCTGAAAGAGAAGAGCAGGGACGACACAAATGGTTTAGCACGAGAACTAATATTTCTGCAGGTCGTGCTAACACTTCGTCAACACGAGCCCCACCTATAGCCACAAGGCAACCGGCTGCACCGTCCTCCAACAACAACAAGAATCGACCTTCCTCTTCCGCGCCGATTTCCATGACTTCGGAGGTAACACAAACTTCTACACCAGAGCCCGCCAAGAGCTCTGCTTCGGTTGCTTCAATTGGGAGGACGAGGGATGTGCAATGCCATCAATGCAAGCGGTATGGTCACATTAGGAGTCAATGTCCGAGCAAGCGTGTGTTGATTGTGCGAGACAATGGTGAGTTTTCTTCTGCTAGTGATTTGGATGAAGAAACATGTGAGCCTCATTGTACAGCGTGCGTTGAGTGTCCAGATTGGAAAGTCCGACCAAAATCAGCGGCACAACCTGTTCCAAATCAAATGTGTCGTCAAGGAGCGATCATGTCGTGTGATCATTGATGGAGGAAGTTGCAACAACCTTGCAAGCTTGGACATGGTGGCGAAGCTTTTGTTGGAGACAAGACCGCACCCCCAGCCCTACTATGTTCAATGGTTCAACAGTATTGGTAAGGTTAAGGTTACACGCTTGGTGAGAGTACAATTTGCTATTGGTTCCTATCATGATTTTGCTGAATGTGATGTCGTACCCATGCAAGCATGTTCTATATTGTTAGGTAGACCTTGGCAATATGATAAAAGTTACATGCATAATTGTAGAACCAACCAAGATTCCTTTGTGCATAAGGGAAAGAAGATTGTATTGCATCCTATGACTCTGATTCCATTCTTAAGGAGGACATTGCTAGAGCTAGTAAGCAAAAGATTGATGAAAGTGCAAAAAGAAAATTTCTAGTTCTGTTTGTGATAATAAAAATGTGATTAAGTTGAAAGGTGCATGTTTTCTGCACCAAATCGATGTGAAGGAACCGTTGTTGATGAATCTGTTTGCTATGCCTTAGTTGATGCTTTGTTCTCATTTGAGGAGATACCTGCTGCTTTGCCTCCTGCTGTGACTAACCTTTTGCAGGAATATGTTGATGTTTTTCCCAAGGACGTTCCTCCAGGCTTGTCACCAATTCGAGGGATTGAACATCAGATTGACCTCATTCCTGGAGCATCTTTGCCCAATCGAGCGCCATATAGGACTAATCCGGAAGAAACTAAGGAGATATAACGCCAAGTGCAAGAACTGCTTGACAAAGGGTACGTGCGTGAATCTCTTAGTCCTTGTGCTATTCCGGTCATTTTAGTTCCTAAGAAGGACGGATCATGTGTGTGGATTGTAGAGCAATCAATAACATTACCATTAGTATCGTCATCCTATTCCGAGGTTAGATGATATGCTTGATGAATTAAGTGGCTCTACTGTGTTCTCTAAGGTTGATTTGCGTAGTGGTTACCACCAAATCCGCATGAAATTAGGTGATGAATGGAAAACAACTTTCAAAACTAAGTTCAGTCTATATGAGTGGCTAGTGATGCCTTTTGGATTGACTAACGCACCTTGCACTTTCATGAGACTAATGAATGAAGTTTTGTGTGCTTTCATTGGTAGATTTGTGGTGGTATATTTTGATGATATCTTGATCTATAGCAAATCATCAGATGAACATCTTGCTCATTTGCGTGCTGTTTTTGATGCCTTACGAGATGCACGTTTATTTGGTAACCTTGAGAAGTGCACATTTTGCACCGATCGAGTTGCTTTTCTTGGCTATGTTGTTACTCCACAGGGAATTGAAGTCGATCAAGCCAAGGTTGAGGCAATTCAGAGTTGGCCGACTCCTAAAACGGTCACACAGGTGCGGAGTTTCCTTGGACTTGCAGGATTCTATCATCGCTTCGTGAAAGATTTCAAGATCGATTGTTTGCACCACTGAATGAGTTGTCCAAGAAAGGGGTGGCTTTCCAATGGGGCAAGTCACATGAAGATGCCTTTGACTTGTTGAAAGAGAAGCTGACCCATGCACCACTGCTCCAACTCCCAGACTTTGGTAAGACTTTTGAACTTGAGTGTGATGCTAGTGGCATTGGGATTGAGGTGTGCTGATCCAAGAAGGTAAACCAGTTGCTTATTTCAGTGAGAAATTATCTGGGCCTCGTTTGAACTACTCAACTTATGATAATGAATTTTATGCACTGGTTCGAACATTAGAGACTTGGCAACATTATTTGTGGCCCAAAGAGTTTGTTATACACTCTGATCATGAATCCTTGAAGCACATTCGCAGCCAAAATAAGTTGAACCGTAGGCATGCAACATGGGTCGAATTCATTGAGTCTTTCCCTTATGTTATCAAACACAAGAAGGGGAAGGATAATGTTATTGCTGATGCTTTATCTCGACGATATACCATGCTTTCACAACTAGACTCTAAAATCTTTGGCTTGGAAACGATTAAAGAGCAATATGCGCTTGATGCTGATTTTAAAGATGTTTTGCTAAATTGTAAGGACGAAAGAGTTTGGAATAAGTTCATTGTTAATGATGGTTATGTGTTTCGTTCTAACAAGCTATGCATTCCAGCTGGATCTGTTCGTTTGTTGTTGCTTCAGGAAGCACATGGAGGAGGACTGATGGGCCACTTTGGTGTGAAGAAGACAGAGGATGTGTTGGCCAACCATTTTTATTGGCCAAAGATGAGGCTCGATGTGGAGCGCTATGTCTCTCGCTGTTCTACTTGCAATAAAGCTATGTCACGATTGAACCCACATGGTTTATATATGCCTCTTCCTGTTCCTAGTGTTCCATGGGAGGATATTTCAATGGACTTTGTTTTAGGCCTACCTAGGACAAATAGGGGAAGGGATAGCATATTTGTTGTCTTGCATCGGTTTTCTAAGATGGCACATTTTATACCTTGTCATAAGAGCGATGATGCTACAAACATTGCTGATTTGTTTTTCAGGGAGATAGTTCGCCTACATGGAGTGCCTTCCACAATTGTGTCAGATCGGGATGCAAAATTTTTGAGTCATTTTTGGCGGACGCTTTGGAAGAAACTGGGTACCAAGCTTTTGTTTTTACTACATGTCACCCTCAAACCGATGGCGGATGAAATCGTCAACGAGCGTTGTCTACAATGTTGAGAGCCATTTTGAAGAACAATTTGAAGATGTGGGAAGAGTGCCTACCTCATGTGGAGTTTTCCTACAACCGCTCATTGCATTCTACTACCAAGATGACTCCTTTTCAGGTGGTACATGGTTTCAACTCGTGCACCCATTGATATTTTGCCATTACCATGTTACGAAAAAGTAAACTTAGATGTCTTTGCTAAACGTCTTGATTTTGTCTGAAATTACATGAGACTACTAAAGATAACATTGAGCTCATGAATGCTAGATATAGAGTTGCTGGTAGTCAGGGTAGGAAGGAATTAACTTTTGATCCTGGAGATCTTGTTTGGTTGCACTTGAGAAAGGATAGGTTTCCTGATTTGCGAAAGTCTAAATTGATGCCTAGAGCTGATGGTCCTTTTAAAGTGATTGCTAAGATAAATGATAATGCATACAAGCTTGATTTGCCTGCAGACTATAGTGTAAGCAATTCATTCAATGTTGCTGATTTGGAGCCGTACATGGGTGATGAAGATGAGCTTGAGTTGAGGACGACTCCATTTCAAGAGAGGGAGGATGATGAGGACATCTCCACAATGGATACAACCAGCTCTAACTCCACTCACCAGGATGAACCACCACTTCAAGGACCACTCACTCGAGCCCGTGCACGTCAACTAAATTATCAGGTGAAGGCATTCCTAAGTATTCCAATTAATGATACAATGAATGGGATGCTATTTAATTTTTGTGATGATGTGATTATTCTTAGGAACCATGGAGAAGACCCACAACGCACAAAGGAGTTCGCGTCCAGAGGGAAGAGCAAATTGGAATCAGATTCAGACTTCCAAAGATGGTCATTTTCAAACGGCCATAACTTTTGATCTGGAAGGCTTCAAGAGGTCTACGAGTACAAGAACGAAAGCTCTGGTCGTCCTCTTTCCAAACGATCTGAGATCACCTCCAAATTCCTTCCGAGTCAACGGGAATACGCAAAACAATCCAGAACACTTTTCTAGTCCGAGTCTAATTGGGCTCTAGTCTTTATTTCGAGTTGTAATCAGTAGGCCCATGTTTAGGCCCAGTGCTGCACGCCCTTGGTCTATAATTAGCTAGCCGCCACCATAGTTAGGGTTTTGGGTTTTGTTTGATTCAGTTAGCCATTGCTACTGCTTGTACTCGCGGGTGCCGACTAGGCCGCCCGTCTACTTGTTCATCGGAACCCCAACTTCGAGTGTTTTTGTTTCAGAACCGTTCTGAATACATATTCGCAATTGAGTTGCTTGTAATCCCTTGTTCTTGCTAGTTCTTCGATTGCTCGCAGGAACAAAGACCTTCATGGTCAGGTTGGTCGCGCTTCCCGCGGGATCAATAACCTTTAGGAGGGTGGTGTACCGGTCGCTAAGGCGCAACGTCGGGTTCGTTGTAGTCGGGCCGCCAACTTCGCCCTCCACCAGATCGACGCTACCTCCTCTCATCGAAAGATCGGGACGCCTAGTTCTATCAAATTTAGGGCAATTAGCACAAGGAGTAGAGTGAGCATGAAGAAAACTAGCATCTACAGAAGGAGTATCAATAGATTCATTTCTTGCATTCTTCAACTTAAGACTATCTAATTCAGTCAACACACTATCATGTATAGTCCTTAAGTTCTCCAACTCCACAAGAATAGCATCACACAAAGTGCAATCATCAGTGACTCGGGAGGGAGAAGATCTAAGAGAAGCTAACTCCCGAGTCAAGGTACCTACTTCCTTCTCAAGCTCCGTACACCTAGCTCTAGCTCTAGCATGAAATTTTCCTAGTTTCCAGAAGGCTTCATCGAGCTGGTCATAGGAGGGTACCTCGTCCGAGTCGCTGTAGAGCTCGGAGTCGCTGATGCCGTTGGCGTCGGCCATGAAGCACATGCTGGAGAAGTCGTCACCGCCTTTCTTCTCTTGAGGATCATCCTCGCCCTCGTCGCTCCATGTCTCCGTGTCGGAGAGGTTGATGTCGTCAAGCACGGCGACTACGCGGTGGAAGAGCTTGTTCTTGGAGAAGTTGCGGTACTTCTTCTCACGCGTCGGCTCACGAAATGGAGGCTTCTTGTTGCGGTTCTTGTCGAAGTAGTCGTTCTTTGCCGAACCACCGGCATTGTTCTTTGCCTTCTCCAGTTTAGGGCAATTAGCCCGAATGTGGTTGGGGCCACCACAGTCGAAGCCTGTGATCATGCCACCTCTCTTTCTCTCTCTCACCCTCTTGTATGCATGAGAAAACTTGCGAGCGAGAAGAGCAAGCTCATTTTCTGGAGATTTTTCCAGTTGGTCATCGCTTAGCTCACAAAGGGCGGAAAGAGAGAAACCAATAGAAGAATCAGAAGAAGAAGATCCAATGGGATCGGTGACCAAGACCATCGACTGAGATTTCATCTTCCGCGAGACGACGTCGATCTCATGAGTCTTGAGACGGGAATAAAGGCCGTCAAGAGTCAAGGTCGACAGGTCGGTGGTGTCCTTGATGGTGGTCACCTTCATCTCCCAAACACGCAAATCGAGTGCGGTCAAGAAATGTCGAGCATTATCCGAGTCAGGGTATATACAACCAACTGATCGAAGATCGCCCAAGATCTTGGTAAAATGACCGAAACACTCATCAAGACTCTCACGCCGTCTTTGCTCAAACTTGTTGAACTCACGCTTGAATTGGTCTGTCGAACCGTCTTGATTTGGGTAGTGCCCTCATGGTAAGCATCGAGGGTCACCCAAATCTCATGAGCGTAACGAAGGTGAGAAATCTGTCATACTCATCGCGGCTAAGACCACAGATGAGGATGTTCCTTGCCTTAGCATTCGCCTCAACGTCAGCCATATCGCCGGCCGTGACGTTTTCAACGGCAGGAACCTCATATGGGAGTTTAACCTTCTGCCATATTGCCGGCCGTGACGTTTTCATCGGCTGCAAGAATGACTCCATACGCGACTTCCAAAATGGAAAATCGACTCCAGAAAAAATGGGAGGCTTGGTGGAATACTTGTCCATCGCCATGGCTCTTGAGACCGGTCAAGATCTATGAAAGAGCAAAACCGGCTCTAATACCAATTGAAAGATCGAAATGGCGAACAGAGGGGGGTGAATGGTCGCAAATAAATTTTCCCAAATACTCCAACAAAAACCTCGACAAGATCGCTCAAAGGAAATCGTGAAAAACCCGAAAAAACTAGACAACTATGTGTACCCCTAGCTTGCATGGATAAGTACCATAAAATATGTGGGGATTTTTGAGTCACAATCCTGGTTGTCTAGTGTCCAGGATAAAGAGGAATCAATCCAACTCTTGCTTTTAGAAAGGACATCAATTCAAATCACAAAAGTCACTTTCAGAAAAGCAAAAGCAGAATTTCCAAAAATTGTCCTCCAATTGAACATGAGGTTGGTTGGTTTATGTAGCTCAAAAAATATTGAGAATTTCTCTCCCTATGAGAAGAAGCGTCATGAAGAATGCCACCAAATATCTCCTCTAAACGCCTTACAGAAAAATCAGGAAAAATCGAACACATAGTCAGTCAAGAATTTCGAGCAGAAAGTTTGGGGCTCGGTTTTCACCTCATGGCGCCCAAACGGTGCAACAAGTGAACTCCAAAATTTTTATTCAGGTGTATATCTGAGTCTCGCACCTCCTTCGACAAGAATCACTTAAAAATGATTTTTCTATATTTGTATAAAAATAAAATACTAAATGCTTTGCAAAGAACGAGTTCTGAACAAAGTTGGAACTTGAAAGAAAAGATGTTCTCTACTCAATCCAAGAGTGCAAAAGAGATGTAAAACCATATGAACACACTCAAAATATCCAAGATCAACAGCGTTTAGAAGGAGGGGAGGCAAATCCAAATTGCGTGAAAGTAAATTGCGAGAATGTAATTGCGGGAAAGTAAATGCTGAATTTAAATTGCGTAAAGTAAAGACATAATGTAAATGCGCAAAATAAATTCAGAGATGGATGTATAAAACTTTCATTTCTGGAAGGAGAGGTTACAAAGCCTCACTTTCATGTGGGCAAAGCTCAAAGGAGCATTCAAAAACCTCAAAAACCTTCAAGAGGAGGAGGCTACCCCTCCACCCCTATTTATACTACTCTTGGGCCACCTACCACCCTTGGATGAGTCCCTCAACCCTAGAGCACTCATCTAAGGGCTAGGATTAACCCACACACACAGCCATGCAAGGGCTAACCCAAAACCCACATACATACCGGGTTTTCTTGCACGGTTTTCAAAGCATACTACCTAGACCCGCTAACCTATCAACTAGACCTCAATCCGACGGCCCTCATTGATCCACGCGGCATTTAGCTAGCATCATCTCCTTTCCTTGTCTTCTTGACTTGCCCGGACTCCGTCTCCGATCATCTTCCGGCGATCTCCCAACCATCTGGACCTCCGACGCTCCTCGCCTAGTCCCGGTCATCCTCCGCCTCACCATGACCTAGCACCGTCGCCCTGCAACCATCAAAGACAAGGAAAAACCTTTCACATAGCAATGCCCACAATGATATGCAATAAACCCATCCAACTCATCACTACCGCGCCCATACGGCCGGTACTGCCACTCCTGGCAGAGACAACTCAAATTGCTTCATTTTGAAAATCAATCCAAATCAAACTCAAACTTGAGCACACCTTGCTCAAATAAAGTCAAATACTCATCACAAACATTTATGGACCTCCACATGGTCCTTCAAACCTCCAGTTAGCCTATATCTTCACCAAGCCTTTGGATAGCTCTAGATTTGTTGCCTTGAGGAGTGAGCTTGGAGTCGTGAGCCCTTACGGCCTTTCGTGAGGGGGAGCTGGTTTGTATATTATGTAAAATATTGTTCCCTTCCAGCTTTTGTTTTCTCTTTGTGTTTTTCTTCTCAGTTACTTTGGGTTTTTTTTTCTTGAGTTGAGTTCACTCACTTAGACTTCTGGTAGGCTTTGCATGGACCTCTTATCTTGTACTTTAGGTTGCTATCATGCGTGATTAGCTGTTCTCTCTTCTCTCTAGGTTGAGTTCCCTCACAGTCTTATAAGTCTAGCAGGTATTGGGCCTCTTGGGTAGACAGGGTCTGTGTGCACTCCTTAGTTGGGATCTAGAGTCAGCTTCCCTCTGTCAGTCACTGGGGAAGATAAGAGCGAGTCTGAGCCGTAGTGAGTCTCTTCTATCTTATCTATGCTCAACAGCAATCCAGTTTTGCAGTCTCTCGACTTCTTCTCCTTATTCTGTTTTTCTGGTTGTTATTGAGTTTATTTGGGTTTTCCTTATGCCTAATCTTGGTAATAACTCAACTTTAACCATATTTGAGCTTAAAATTGATTCATTTGTTGAGGGGGAGTTTGGGACTCTGTTCATGCATTGCATTTAGACTGCATTTTCTGGTGTATGAGCTTTGTCTATTATGCAATTAACTCAACCTTCATGAAATACATCATGTTATATCTTTTAAAGAAAATCACTAGCTTAGATATGTCCAAGTCCAGTTATCATGCTAAGCTTATTAAAATCTGAAAAATTTGAAAGCTTTAAATGAAAACTTGACGAAACATGTTGCTTTTACTTACTAAGTTTCTTCTCTAGGGTTTTTTTACCATGAATTATGAAATTTTGGATTTCTCTAGAGTCCCTATAGTAACTTGGGTGAAATTTGTTTGATCCATATTTGAGTCCTACAGAATTGCTTATATGTGCTAAATTGAAAATTAAAAAAAATTGACTTTTTTGTGCAAAATTGATCTCAACACTTTATATTCACGAGATTGCTTCCCATTGCACTTGGGATGAACTTGGAATATATTGTGTATGACCAAGATCATTCTCTTAATAGTTACTCTTGAGATGATCGAAAATGGCTTGAGTTAATTTAAAAAAAATGCAAATATCAAACACATAAGTGGGTAAAGAATGCAAATAATGTCAAATATTTGCACCCCGCTATGTTTTTTAAAGTCTTAAAGAAAATCTTCATAAATTGAAAAATGAGCTTGAAGGACTTTATATCCACTTCAAAATTCCCCAAAGTGTTGAGTAGGTTGAACTTAGGTTTTTCATTTGATCCTTGAGTGGTTTTGCTTCTAGCTTTGAAACTTTGCTAAGTTTTGCACTTGTCAAATCATGCTAAAATGAAATATTGTAAAACTAAGCTTTTTCATAAAATGTATTGGTCTTGGACATGTCTTAGTTTAGTCATATTCTAAAATTGACAAGCTTGGTGTAATATCTTTCGATTGCATTTCATGCATATATAAAAAATTGATGCCTATATTGCCAAAAGGAGGAGAAAACGTAGAAAAGGCATCACTAAAAAGATAAAAATGTGAATGCTTATTTGGTTATTATGATCTTTGTAAAACTATGCTAGTACTTCTTTTGGATCATAATCTCATAATCACATTTGACATGTTTAGTTGGATTTTAGAGTTTTTGTTGAAAACTTGCCCTTTCTTAAATTTAACTCTAAAATCTAAATTCCTCTTCATCAACTTGGTCATGGTTCCAATTTCTATCTTTGGACCAAGTTTGACTTTGCAACTAAAAAATTGCTTTCTTCTTCATCCTCTTCAAACTCAAATCATATGCCTTTTGTTGTGTTGTCAATATACTCATCAAGGGGGAGATTGAAGGACCATGTGGAGGTCTATCTAGATTTGTGATGGGTACTTGACTAAATTTGAGCTTGGGTTGCTCTTGTTTGAGTTTGATTTGAAATATATTTTCAATTTGAAGCAATATGAGGTCTTCTCTGTTTTCCCGGTGCTACCGGCCAGATCGAGTAAAAATGAGTTTTAATGAGTGGACTTTGATGGATTTATTGCACATCTTTGTGGGCATTGCTATGTGAGGAGTTTCCTTGTTTTTGATGGTTGCAGGACGACGATGCTAGATCATGGTGAGGCGAAGGATGGGCGGGACTAGGCGTGGAGCGTCGAAGGTCCAGATGGTCAGGGATCGCCGGAAGATGATCCGAGACGGAGTCCGTGCAAGCCGTGAAGACAAGGAACGGATGAGATGCTAGCTAGATGCTGCGTGGATCAATGAGAACCATTCGATCTTGGTCTAGTTGATAGGTTAGCGGGTCTAGTTAGTATGCTTTGAGAACCGTGCAAGAAAACCCATTATGTGTTGTTGGTTTTTGGTGAACCCTTGCATGGCTGGTTGAGTGGGTAAATCCTAGCCCTTGATGGATGCTCTAGGGTTTAGAGGCTCATCCAAGGGTGGTAGGTGTCCGAAGAGTTGTATAAAAAGGGGTGGAGGGGTAGCCTTCCCCCTTGAAGGTTTTGAGGTTTTTGATGCTCCTTTGAGCTTTGCCCACATGAAATGTGAGTCTTTGTAACCTCTCCTTCCAGAAATGAAATGTTGTTCATTTATGTTCATGTTTCATTTCCTTTACGCATTTACATTATGCATTTAAATTACGCAATTTAAATTCAGCATTTACTTTCCCGTATTTACATTCTCGCAATTTACTTTATCGCAATTTGGATTTGCCTCCCCTCATTCTAAATGCTATTCTTCTAGGTTGTCTTGAGGGTGTTCATATGGTTTTACATCTTTCTTGTACCCTAGGATAGACTAGAGATCAAGTTTTTATCAAATTGCAAATCTGTCTAGAACTTGTTCTTCGCGCAGAAGTCAGTATTTGATTTTTATAAAAATCTAGATAAATCCTTTTTAAGTTATTCTTATTGGAGAAGCTGCACGACTCATATATCCATATCTGGAAAAACTTTTGAGTCCACTGGTTGCACCGTTTGAGCGCTATGAAGTGCGAACCGAGCCTCAAACATTTTGGTCGAAGTTTCTGACTGTCTGTAATGCTTGATGTTTCATGTTTATTCTACAAAGAGTTTTGAGGTTATTTTTTGTGGAGTGTTTGACGACTCAAATTATCACAGGGATAAAAATCTCCAAAAATTTTAGAGCAACAGAAACTCACCAACCACCTGCTCCGATTGAGGATAATTCCTGGAAAATCTGCTTTTACTTTTCTGGAAAGAGACTTTGGTGTTTTAGCTTTATCTTTTTTAGAAAAGTAGTCTTTGAGTTGATTCCTCTTTGTTCGGACTCTTGACAACCAGGATTGTGGGTACACATAGTTGTCTAATTGTTCGGGTTTTGGAGGGTGTGCGAATCTGAGAAACACCAGTTTGAAGGAAAATCTTTGGGTGTTTCAGATTTTTATTGCGAGATTGTTTGGAGTACTTTGAGTAGGGGAAAATTTTATTTGGGATCATTCACCCCCCTCTGATCGCCATTTCGATCTTTCATAAGTCTAGTCAAAATCGGCAAGAAAGTCAACATATGGTAACTAACAGACGATTTGGAAAGATTTGAAGATATTTGGCAACCACTACAAGAATCAGGGAAAAATTCGTGGGCCAAAAACCCACGAATTTAAGCTAAAACCCACGAATTTAACTTAAATTCGTGAGCAAACCGTCGAATTTAGTTCACGAATTTAACTCGACGAAATTAATTAATTAAATTCGTGGGTACCCACGAATTTAAGTTAAATTCGTGGGTTTCTACTAAGCCCACGAATTTAATTGGGTTTCTGAGTTAAATTCGTGGGTTTAAAAAACCCATGAATTTAATCAGTTAAATTCGTGGGCTAAAAAACCCACGAATTTATCAGTTAAATTCGTAGGTTTAAAAAACCCACGAATTTAATCAGTTAAATTCGTGGGCTAAAAAACCCACGAATTTAACTGATTAAATTCGTGGGTTTTTTAAACCCACGAATTTAACTGTCATTTTTACAAAAAAAAATGTATATTCCAAATGTATGTTTATACATATATATATGTATCGCACTCAATACATATATGTATATATATCCAAATGTATGTATTTTTATATATATATGTATCGCACTCAATACATATAACAACTAAAGAAGAAAAGAAAAGGCAAAAAGAAAATTGAAACTAAAAATTGCTAAGCGAAGAATAAATAAGATCATCTATTTTGTTCAAATCGATCGTAATCAGAACACAAAAGACAAACTCCACAATGAAGTTGAAGCGAACGAATAATTAACAAACGTGACACCAAACCTATTACCAAGTACTAAAATATGAAACCAACCTTTTAACTCTTCAAAACCGGCTTAAAACTAAGTCTCCGAATGTACAAAATTTCGCATGACCTCTCTTGTAAATAGGACATCCACTCAACAGACAAAAAACATTTGCGATTATAACATATATCAATCTCTCAAACCGAAGGAGACATTCTAGCGATCCTTAGATAATCCAAACACACATCCAACGGCAATTTGTAAACTACGCAATGACGTACAACACATTACAACCCAATAGATACAATCCACAGTCCATTAAAATAAGTCCATCACAATAAGTCGATCACAACGTATCCATCACAACAAGTTATAAAGTACAACAGTTATACACCAATCGAGCTCAGAATGGAATTCATGCCTCGGGGTTGTTGGAGTTGTGGGCGCTACCACCACCGTTGGCGCTGTTGAAGATGTCTTCTATGATATCGTCGTTAGAACATGCTGGAGGGCGTGACCTAGAAACCTGCAAGTTCAAGATTAACTTAGGTTGTGCTACAAGTAACATTATGCTGATTCACATGAATGTCAATATGAGAATATCAATATGACGGGTCAAGCTAAACAAGAATAGGTATTATATATAAGAACTACACGCATTTAGCTAGTCAAGATATGCTTGCAATAATCATATGAACATCAATCTCATATTCAATGAAGTATCAAAGTAATACTCTCTAGTATTAACATAAGGTCAAGATTACAACTACAATTATTTAATTCAACTTCCAAAGACCCCAATTGCATCACCGAGTATTCAAAAGATAACAAACAAAGTGAAAATAGTTCAAAGAAGCAATAAGAGTTTTGGTAGTCATTTTAAGAGTTCAATATACAAAGTACAAATATAAAGCATTCTACAAGGATAAACAATCGATTGTACATGGGCAAACAACACTCTACAAGGATGCCATATGAAGCATTTAAAACATAAGTTCACAATTGAAAAAGTTGTCTTAAGATAACTTTTCAATTCCAAGAAGTCGAGACAATATAAGGTTCAAATCAAAAAGTTATTGGCGTAAAGAAAAATCAAATAGCACGTAATGGGTTCATAATTTGGTAAACCATCACTTATCTACAGAAGCACAAAGAATGAACTTTCATAAGCACACAAGTTAACCTTTCCAAGTATGAACATTGAGATGATTTGTGCAAGGTTTAAGAAAGAGTTGCCTAAATATCCTAAAATCGACTCGGTTGTGCATTTTAACAAAAATTATCACTTTTGCAACAGATTACTAAGATTGATATATACTAAAAGAATGAACTAGATTTCCTACTAAGTATATGTCCATCCACGCACACGTAATCTCATATTCAATGAAGCGTATGTAATCTCGTATTCAAAGAATGAACTAAAGTTCCTACGGAAGCATATGTTTCTAAATTTGAGCAAGAGAAAGGAAGGGATGGGGTAGGTAGCTCACTAAGTAATCAAACTCCACAACAAAGTTCAAGCTAACGAAAAATTAACAAATGAGACACCAAACCTACTTCCTCTACTAAAAGACTGAAACCAACCTTTCAACTCTTTCAAACCGGCTTAAAACTAAGTCATTGAAATGTACAAAATTTCGCATGACCTCTCTAGTAAATAGGACATCCACTCACAGACAAAGAAACATTTGCGCTATAATATATATACCAATCTCTCAAACCGAAGGAGACATTCTAGCAGATCCTTAGATAATCAATCACACATCCAAAACGGCAATTTGTACAAGAATTGACAAACTTAGCTCGTGTCGCAAACTTATAATATTTTCGACATCCATACATGTGGTGTCGTCTGCGAGGTGGCTGCAGGCCCACGGGTTGAAGTACATAGGCATTCCTTGGCTTGGCATAGGTGGTGGGTACATGTAGAACGGGTTTGGAGGTTGGGAGCCCTGTAAGGCATAGACAGGTACATCATGCCACATATAAATCATTCATTCTAATTTTAAATAACGAATTGAACCGATCCGTCTTTACTGGTGCCTCTCCGTAGAAGGTGGATGCATCTGGATTGAACATGTAGAAAGGAGGAGGAGGTGGGAGCTCTGTGGATCATAGTTTGTGATATGAAGTACACATAATAGAATTTTTTGAAAATAAAGAATGCATGAGAATATTATATAACCTGAGGTGCATCTCCTAGGGGTGGTGCCTGCATCCCAGTAGGGTTTATGAAGGACGCCGGGGGAGGCTGAGCACCTGTGATGCTTCTCCTTGTGGTGGTGGCTGCATGTGCGAGAAAACATGTAGAAGGGAGGTGGCTGGGAGCCCTATGACATAATAGTCCAGTTTGTGAATTCGTGATTTTACGAGCTAAGTGAATTAAAGAGTAATGAACTCAAGTATCTTTACCTGTGGAACAGGAGGGCGAAACACTGGCATGTTAGGTCCAAGAGATTGTGACAGTTGCTGCATATAGATTGTTTGTTAGATTTTAATCACAAATGTAAACTTGAGCGCTTTGTTCAAAGTTGAGATTGTACCGCAGATACATTTTCATGTATTCTCGAGTCTTCTCGGCTCCTGTGAGCTTCCTCTCGTGCTTGACGAGACTCTTCTCGTGCTTGACGAGCCTCCTCTCACGCTTCACGAGCCTCCTCGTGCGCTTGTGCTTCCCGTGCG
This sequence comes from Otatea glauca, assembly GCA_036346275.1. NCBI lineage: Eukaryota > Viridiplantae > Streptophyta > Magnoliopsida > Poales > Poaceae > Otatea > Otatea glauca. The sequence continues at coordinate 32,148,943 of CM070727.1, read as the reverse complement.
GACCTCGACGAGCGAGCACTCCGTGAGGAAACCGAGCCTCGTGGAGGACGATCGCATTCCACAACTCCATCCCCCATGGCCCACCTACAAACAATATATACCGAAATGTGACCATGCAATTTTTTCCCTTAGTAGAGCGAAAACAAATAAAATCAGTTTTATTAACGAACCTCCCATGCTTTAGGCCCTCCAACGTGGTACAACGCTCCACATCGACCGGTGCGGCCCTCCAATCAACCTCCGCCCATGACGTTGTGTCATTTGTTACGCATATGACGCCTACAAAACAAAGATTTTGGTGCTCCTGGATGTAAATTTGCACAAAACATATTGTGTCATTTATACTTACCATCCTCTCACTAGCCCCATCGTCGCACAACACATCCGGGTTCTGTGGATCCTCGCCTTGGTGCCCCCGGATGTAAACTTCCACAAAAGTGGGAGTACTCCCACTTTCAGCCTCCTACGATGCAAAGTTGTAAACATAGTGACAAATTCACTAACAATTATAATACCGATACTTACCATGTGTTGCTCTAGGCCAATGTGTCCGTCACACTGTACTTGTGCTTCCCCAATCTACTTCTTCTTCCCTCGATTTCTATTTGATTTTTCTTGAAAATCCTCAGACCCCGAAGACTGCACATCCACCTCCAAGACTCCATGTCCTTCATTATCCAATCGACCGAGCTCTGGAGATACTCTTGTTCTGTCAGGTGTATCCTCCTCGCCTCTGGTCCTCTTCTCATGTTCACCTTCTTCACCCTCTTGTAAAAATTGATGACAGCTTGAATGCGTGCATTGCTGAATGAATCTCCGACAACCTTTTGTGCCGCCCTGTTGAAGACGCTTTTGGCCTTCTTCAAAGCGTTGTAATCGTCTTCGTTCTCAAGGCGAAACCTCTCCTGCATATAATCACACACTGTCAAATTGTACTTACATTTAAAGCAATACTCAAATAGAGTAAATACATAACGCAAACATACCCCGAAGCCAGCCCACACTGCGCCCTGACATGTTTGGTTGTCTTCGCCTCCTTCCACGTTCTCCTTCAACGCCTAGTGCTTCCAGCCAGTGGGCGCGAATCTTTCCTCACCGACTCAACCATGCCAGTAGCGATACGCCAAGGGCTCCCAGACGGCGTTAACCTTTGTAATGTGGCCCGTCCCACCAACCCGGCTCTTTCCAAAGGCCTACAACAAAATACAAGACAAAGATGCATCAAAACAATAAGTTGTCACCTAGCTAATGCTAAAAGAGAAGATATAACTGTTACCTGCTCCCGTGTACCTCTATCAACCTCCTATCGGCCGGGTTGCATCACGGACGAACCGAGACGGTTTTACTGAAACTCAAATGCAAATAATTAGTTCATAGACATTACAATGTAAATATGGAGATTAAAAATAATCCAATACTACACATATACCGATGGTACCCAAGAAGACCCGCCTCTTCAATCGGCTCTAAGGTCACCTCAACTCTGATCTGCCGCCGCCTCGGCCTCGGCGTCTACATCTGTATCTGTTGTCCCATCGCCACCACCCCAACGACCTCCTCGTCGTCCGCCTCGCCCATGTCGTCATGCTCACATCCCAACCGCCTCCTCTGCAACCCCTACCGCCTCGTCCTCCGGTGGTCGCTCTCGCGCTTTGTTCTCGTGCTCGCCATCGAAGCACCTCTGAGCTGCAATCGCCATTTGCCTAATCTGCGCCGCCAAAGAATATGGCATCGCCGGCCGTCGAGTCCCGACCATCGTACCCTTGCTCCTCGACCTTCCGGAGGACGACCACCGAACTTGCCTTTAAGCTTGTCAACTTTGATGCCCGAACATACTCATCTGCTCAAATTTGACAAGAGTTAGTATACTGAGTTTACAAATAATTTTCAATAACTTGCAAAAAGAATGAGACAACTATAACATGTAAAAATGAAGGAGACAACAATGACTTGTAAAATGAACGAGGCAACAATAATCTTACAAAATATACATATCAAAAGTCGCCGGCATCGGAATGCATCATGCGACTCGTATTTCATTGAGACGCGTGCTTGAAGACGTGCAATCCTTATCGACTTTCGAGGGCGTTTCCGTGACGGGCCGGGTTCATCATTATTACGCCTGTGGCATCGGTAGGTAATTGATCGAGTCCCGCCGTCGGAGACAAAGAAAGAATCCCTATAGCTTCTTCTTGATATACATCACCCACATCATCCTCTATGTTACTTGCCACATACGAAACATCCCGGGAGGGTATACTTGAGGTTAACTTTAAATACAACCCACCAAGCCTTCAAGCTACGGTGAGGATAGCTCGTAGTACACCGCTCAACCTCGATGTACAAGCACGATGTTATTGATATGGCTCAAGCCGCGAATCGTGCTTCACCTCCACCATCCCAAAGTCATCGACACGTGTGCCGTTGTGTGGATCGAACCAATGGCAATCAAAAACACGACCTTCGATCTTTGCCACCCCAAAGGTATACTCAATTATGTTTTGTACAACACCGTAGTAGTCTAATATATCGCCACTGAATCGGATGACGCTGTGACTACTCCGCTGTTTGAAGTGGCCGCAAGTGGACGGCTAGCTTCTAATTTCACTGTTCAAAACGGAACCCGCTCACATCACAAATGACTATAGCTCCTTGCCGTCACATCACCATGTGAGAGCTGTCGGGGATCCTCATGGACGGAGGCATCACGCATACACTATATAGCAACATTCATCATCATAGTCTAATATTAAGTTACTACAACAATTCATTTTAGAAAAATGAATAAATAGTCAAATTACATGTCGATTTAACCATTGCACGAAGCTTGGGCCGCCTTTCAACCCATCACGACGTAGGTTATCCAATTGCTTAGTTGTGGGTTGTCGAGTTGATTTCAATTTTCTTTGTCAAATACTCTGCGTCATTTATTCTCGGGTTAAAAGGACACTTTGACCGAAATGTTCAAAACATAATTGAGAAAGTCACTTACTCAAAATATTTTCAACTTCTACCATGTTAGTGAACATGTAAAGCATGGCCATGTTCCACTCTCATACTCAACATGGTGTGCGATTATGCGACCCAACAGTTGACCCTTGCATTGAAAAAGCTTAAGTTCGCTCAACGGTTCTTCTTCCGCGGCACGATACCGATTCTTACGGACGTTCACGTTGTGCTTGCGTGCGAAATACTTTGTTGAGAAGTTTGTGATCTCTTTACTTGCATAAGCCTCTGCGATACACCCCTCTACCCTTGCCTTGTTGCGCACTGTAGCTCTAAGCTTTTTCAACTCCCTTTCGACTATACATCCATCCGAATCTGCGCAGACCTCCAACCTTCGCTTCCCAAGGTAGATGCACCAGCAAGTGTTGCATCACATTCATAAAACCAGTGGAAAGTTTTTCCAACTTGCATACAAGCAATGGAATTCCCTTCTCTAACTTCGCATCAACGCCTTAGAGATTTCCTTACCGCATATCTGCGTATAGAAGTAATCGAGCTCGCCAACATCCTCCACAACTCATTATCAAAATAGCCACGAAACATTACCGAACAAGTCTTTCCATGATAATATGGTAATCATGACTCTTTAGCCCGTTTAGCTTACGGTCTTGACATTCACACCCGTTTATGTTAGATGCATAGCGGTCGAAACTTTAGAGTTTTCAACCACCTCAAAATCTGCTTACGGTCTTACGGCTTCACACAAGATGGAGCTCGTGGCGGCTCTCATTCCCATTTAAACCAACTTTAACCTCGAGCCACGGCCTAGCACAATGATCACCCATGTCTTTCCTAGCACTCACGTTATCCTTTGTTTTGTCGGTTACATCAAACACCATGCTTATGATGCTTTACGCCACATTGCGCTCTTGGTGCATCAAATCTATGTTATGCGGCAGAATCAAAGCTTTCGTAAGGCAGCTCCCAAAGAAAAGAAATATGAGTCCAGTTGTGCTCCTTTCCATAGCCGTGAAACCCACTTAGTAGATCGTACAAGCCGACTATGCCACTCACCTATCTCCTCTCCCGTGAGTCGCCGGGGCCCTTTTTAACTTTCATCCTTTTCAAAATGCTTTGGCGTCGTTCCTAAAAGGGTGCCTCGCCGGAAGCCATCGTCGATGGCAATCGAAGAATGTGATCTTTTTACCGTGCGTGAGCCTGAATGCATCAGAGTCAGCCATACAAATTGGACAACACAGGCGACCATGAACACACCAGCCGGCCCAAATGCCATATGCCAACAAATCATGGACCGACCACAGGTATGAGGTTCGAAAGGTAAACTCTCTGCCACCAACGCTGTCGTATGCCTTTTCCCCTCGCCACAACTTCTTCACTCATCAATTAAGGGCCGCATGAACACATTGAGATCCTTCCTGGATGCTTAGGACACGGAATGACAAGAGCAAGGAATATGAACCCTCTTTCAAGCAAATCTCGGTGGAAGATTGTATGGCATGATGAAGACCGCCAACAAGAGTAGGGGCTAGCGCTTGTCCGAAGGTGTGAAACCGTCCGTGGACAAACCAAGACGGACACTCCTAGGGTCGCTTGCAAATGCAGGATCGAATCGGTCCAATGCCCGCCATGCCTCGCCATCGACGGATGGACCATCATATCCGGTCTTGGTCCTCACGCTTACCTTCTTTGTGCCACCGCATATGTTTATTGCTTTTGACATGTACACCGCTTAAGCCTATCCGTGATTGGCATGTACCAAGTCGTTTAGTCACGACCTTTGTAGTCACTGATACCCCTTCCTCATCTACCACCTCAACGAATCTGCACTTACCGCAATGCATACAATGGGTATCGTTGTCATGATCCTTCCAGAACAGCATGCAATTATTCTCGCACACATCAATCTTACGTAATTCATCCCGAGGCCGGCCATCAACTTTTTCGATTGGTACAAATCCTTTGGCATCTTGTGGTTAGGCGGAAGGACATCATTCATTAGTTCAAGCAAAGTGTTGAAGCATTTGTTCGAAAAGTTGAACTTCGACTTCATCGACATAAGCCGTAACCGCTGCGGGACGGTCACATTGGTCAAGTCATGCGACTTCTCGTCCGAGGCGCCAAGTAGCCTATAGAATTCCTTAACCTCCTCCGGCTGTGACCCTTCCCCGGAGTTAAATTCAGTCCCCCTGCCAAGATCATCCACCATGTCTTCCATCCGGTCGTGATCCTCCACATGGTCCAACATCTCTTCTGTCTCGATAGCCTGCCCTGCGGCCTCTCCATGACGGTGCCACACCAAATAGTTAGGCATGAACCCGTTTTTGCAAATGTGATATCGCACTATATCCTTGTCAGTAGTAGCTGTTATTCTCGCAGAGGGTACACGGGCAATACACATATTCAGCTCCTCCAGCGAATGCTTGCTTCAAGAAAGCATCCGTGATCTGCTCCCATTCCCTTGAGTGCCCCCCATCACTCCTCCATCCGTCATACATCGCCCTTCGATCGTCACCCATTATCAAAGCTAAACAAATGAAACAATGTCAACGTACGACCGTGGCTTAGGTGACAAAGACAACCTATTAGGAAAGATTTGTCCTAAATGTTAGTGTTATGCCCTTGAGGCAATCATTTAGATGATTGTAACATGACTATGTTTATGAATAATAATATGATTATTGGTCCAATGAATGTATATCATTGTATTGATCAACAAGTATGTGACTTGATTATGAAGCTCTTTACTTAATGATGTAATTCGATAAATATCTCTGATCGGATATCATCGTATAGGACTACGATGAATAGATCAGCACATGAAGTGATCGATGATCATGCTTCATAGATCATGGGATATGGAGATATCATCTCTACATTGTGGACCATGTTGAAGAACATGGGTTAGATAGACCCGCTATGGGACATCGCGAGAATGTTTCATTCTTATGTGTCATCGATGTATCTCATACCTAGAAGATGTATGATCCTTAGACTGAGATTGTCATATTCCCTACATGTGTAATAGTTTTCCTTGGGGCTATCAAACACTACTTCCTAACCGGATAGTTATAAAGGTAGCTTTCATGTTTACTATGAAACGTGCGAGAGGAAGTGAGCAATCAAGATGGAATTTGCCACTCCAATGAAACGGAGATATATGACAAGGCCACTCGTGTGATATGATTAAGAAAGTGCATGGCCATGCCGTGATTGAGGAGTCAATCACAACTTATTAATATATCACGGATACGAGAGATGGATTGAATCATCAAAGGATGACATGCTTCTCGCCTTGAGATCAATCTTCATATACTTGGCAAAGGGATTATTACATGAGTTCTTTTGATAGGTTCTGTTCGATTTGATCACAAGATGTTTGGGAGTTGGCATACTTTGCAAGAAGCCGCTACCAACTATTGGATTGAAAAGGAGTTTTCCGAATCCATGTCCAAACGTATGTGAACCTGCAGGGTCACACACTTAATGGGCTGGGACGCATTAATTTGGATTGGATCCGTAATTAATGAACCTCGTGGGCTTAGCATGCTAGTGGGCCCTGGTTTAGGGTTTCATCTCGTGGCTATATAAGGAGGGGAGGAGGGAGGGCGCAGAGTGTGCTTTCCACGGTTTAGGTTTGATTCACTTGAAACCCTAGCCTCCTCCTCTCGCCGCCCCGCCGAGCGACTAGGTGCTTGCACACGACGCACGGCGCCCATCTCTCGACGTGTGGACTATCTGCGGTGACGCTGCTGCGGCTATCGGCGTGGGAGGACGATCCACGGCGAGGCAAGGACGATCCACTACATCGACGCAACGATCGCGGCGAGGACGAACCACTACATCGACGCGCAAGGATTCCGCAATGCGCGTCTAGTGGTAATCTTATCTATGATCCCCTTCTTGCGAGTAGCTTTACGGTTGCGCGTAGTAGTTTTTTTGTGCTAGCGTAGCATACCGCGTTTCCTTCAAAGGGTATCGAGCCATCTCGTATAGTTTTGTGATCTCGGATGTTGCACATATGATGTGTGAGCTTAGTAGATTGGATCTATTACATGTTCACCAGTTCATGTGATGAATTGGTGACGGCGACCATCGATGAGATCGATCGATTTAGGGTTTGAGGAAAGTGCAAACCGACTCAATCTTGATTTGGGTGAGTCCGTTCATGGTGCGACGTTACCCTTACGGTCGGGTTACCGCCATCGTGGTTTCAAACGTATCCATATGGGACCAAGCCAATCGATCGAGTTGGATTGGGTCAATCTGGTTGATCCATGGTAAGCGCAAATGATTCAATATTGATTTGGGTGAGTCCGTTCATGGTACGACGTTGCCCTTACCGGTCGGGTTACCGCCATCAGGGTTTCTGAAACGTATCCATATGGGACCAAGCCAATCAGATCGAGTTGGATTGGGTCAATCTGGTTGATCCATGGTAAGCGCAAACAGATTCAATATTGATTTGGGTGAGTCCGCTCATGATGCGACGTTGCCCTTACCGGTCGGGTTACCGCCATCGTGGTTTCAAACGTATCCATATGGGACCAAGCCAATTATATTAGATCGGATTAGGTCAATCTGTTGATCCGTGGAAATTTTGAGGTGTTTTCCATGGCGGAAGACATGCCTCTAAAAAAATTTTGAGGATTACGCCGCGAGGCTCGCCTTGGACCCAGGCGCCGCCCCTGATGGACCCGCGGGCGCCGCCCCTCGGACCCGAGTCGTAGGGTTGCTTTTGTTTAACTCGTTTTTGCAGGGAATTATGTGAAATAGTATGGCCTATGTGTATGTGATGCATGTAATTTCCACATGGCCTGCGTGCCGTGTTAAGCCATAAGGCTATTTAAATTGTATAACGACCTACGTGTCGACTTGTGATGCTTCAAACCCTCATGTAAAATTCATTATCAAAAGTTGTAAGGTGTTGCATCCATAATGATGAAGACGATGGCTAGGTGAACAAATCAAGCAAGGTGGCTAGGTGAACAACCAAGCATGATGATGGAGATCTTAATGCTAAGGGCCATGCTATTTCACGACTTATTTTGATTTTACGTGGATGTGTGTTTTATCCTTGCTATTTTCTTTATGCTCATTGCATGTGATGCTATGTTCATAGTAATCTTTGTTCATCCTTATAGTTAAAAATCTTAAATCAAATTGTCCATCCAATTGTTGCACCTATCAAGAATTTAGATCGTTATTGATATGATCGCCAAAGTAGTATATCAATGGCTATCTCAATAGATGATAGGGATGTGTTGGACACATCACGCATAACAATGGCGATTTAAACGAGCTATCAAAACGGTTTTGGGCTTGAGGACATAAGTGGTTGGGATTTGATTTCAGATAATGAAGGAACCTATACAAGACAATTGGTGTCTAGGAAAACACACATGAGGCGGGTTTCTTAATTGGCACCCGAATACGGGAAGTGCTCCTTCCCTCATGTGAGCCCTTGGGGCAGGTTGACCTGGCCATGAGTCAAGTTGATGGAGGCATTCATTACTTGTTTTCATACTCAACAAACAAGAGTTACATATGATGTAATTAGCAAAGGTGTTGCTTACCTATGTCATTAAATTTCTAGCAGTGATGCCAAAGCTCACTAGTGTTTAATGAATATGGATCTTGAATACTCACTATGTGTCTATAAAAGGACATAAAATAGGAGTGTCTTTAATTAAAAGTTTAATAAAAGTTTTACATAAACATAGTGCTTAGAATCTTTGCATATTTTTGTTGTAGTTCAATGGCACCTTCTCCTACTCCTGCTACACCTGGTTTTGCTTTGAGATCGGTTTTGGAAAGGGAAAAACTGAATGGAACTAATTTTGTTGATTGGTATCGCAACCTGAGAATTGTTCTCAAGCATGAAAAGAAGGACTATGTTCTAGAGAATCCAATTCCTAATGAACCAGCCGAAAATGCTTCTCGCAATTTGAGGGTTGAATATGAAAAGCATGTTAATGCTTCAGAGAAGTCACCGTCTCATGCTAGTCACAATGGACTCGAGCTCCAAAAGCAATATGAGGACCAGGATGCTTACAATATGATTGTGGGCTTGAAGGGCATGTTTGGGAATCAAGCAAGAGCTGAGAGGTATGGTATCTCAAAGCTTTTATTTGCTTGTAAGTCGGTCAAGGCGATCCGGTCGATCCTCATGTGATCAAGATGATTGGTTACATTGGGAGATTGGAAAACTTGAGTTTCCCCTTAGCCTCGGTTTGGCCACGATGTTATTCTCAGTCTACGCCTCGAGCTTTGAGCCATTCATTATGAATTTTCATATGAATAGCATGGAGAAGAGCCTAACCGAGCTACATGGGATGCTCAAGGTCATGGAGGAAAGCATTAAGAAAAACCCAATCATGTGATGATGGTTCGAAAACAACCGCTTTCAAAAAGAGAAAGGCTAAGGTGGGGGAACGGAAAGAGCAAGGGCAAGGGCAAGGGCAAGGCTCAAGATGAGATCGCGAGCCTCAAAACTAAGCTTCGTGCTTAAAGTTGGCCCTCAACACGATACCCAATGCTTCTATTGCAAGAAATCGGGGCATTGGAAACGGAATCTGAAAAGTACTGGCGGATAAGAAGAATGGAAATGTGGTTTCCACTTGGTATTAATGTTATAGAAATTAATCTTGCTACTTCTTCACTCAGCTCATGGGTATATGATACCGGTTCGGTTGCTCACATTTGCAATTCGTTGCGGTGATAAAGAGTAGAGACTTGGCAAAAGGAGAAGTGGATCTTCGTGGGAATAAAGCAAGAGTTGTTTGGTCTTGCTGCTGGCACATACCCATTGCATTTGCCTTCGAGATTAGTTTTAGAACTCAATAATTGTTATTTTGTTCCATCTTTGAGTAGAAACATTATTTCATCTTCTTGTTTGGAACATGAAGGTTATGATTTCGAATAAAGAACTTTGTTTGTTCAATATTTTTGAATGATATGTATTATGGTCGTTGCCCCATGGTGGATGGGTTGTACGTCCTGAACTCAAGAAAACTGTCTATAATATTAATGTAAAAAGGCACCGCCTAATGATTTGAACCCTACCTTTTGTGGCATTGTCGCTAGGTCATATAAATGAGAAGCGCATGAAGAAGCTCCATGGTGATGGACTTCTAACCTCATTTGATTTTGAATCATTTGAAACATGTGAATCTTGTTTACTTGGCAAGATGACAAAAGCCCCTTTCACAGGTTTTAGTGAGAGAGCAAGTGAATTATTGGCCCTAGTACATACAGATGTATGTGGACCAATGAGCTCGACTGCTAGGGGTGGGTTTCAGTACTTTGTAACTTTTACCGATGACTTCAGTAGATATGGATATATCTATTTAATGAGGCATAAATCTGAAACTTTTGAAAGGTTCAAAGAGTTTCAAAACGAAGTACAAAATCAACTTGGCAAAACAATAAAACACTTACGATCCGATCGTGGTGGCGAATACTTGAGCCAAGAGTTTGGTGATCATTTAAAGCAATGTGGAATCGTTCCGCAACTTACTCCGCCAGGAACGCCTCAATGGAATGGTGTGTCCGAACGACGTAACCGGACTTTATTAGATATGGTTCGGTCAATGATCAGCCAAACAGATCCGCCATTATCCTTTGGGGTTTCGCTCTAGAGACAATTGCGCTCACTTTGAATAGGGTCCCATCAAAATCTGTTGAGAAGACGCCATATGAGATATGGACCGGAGAAGACCCATGTTGTCATTTCTCAAGATATGGGGATGTGAGGCTTATGTAAAACGTTTACAATCGATAAACTCGCACCTAAATCGTAAAAATGCTTTTTGTGGGGTATCCTAAAGAAACAAAAGGATATTACTTTTACAAAAGAAACGAGAACAAAGTTTTTGTTGCTCAAATGGTGTCTTTTGGAGAAAGAGTTTCTTTCAAAAGAAATCAAGAGGAGTGATGTGTATCTTGATGAAGTTCGAGAATCACATGAATATGTTCAAGCTACCTCAACCTTCACAAGATGTACAAAGTGTTGTACAACCTGTGGAAGAGACTCCACCTTCACGTAGGTCGGGAGGCCACGCCATGTACCTATTAGATATGGGAATGACATATTATTGTTGGACAATGATGAGCCCACGACTTATGAAGAAGCAATGATGGACCCAAACTCCAAAAATGGCTTGAAGCCATGAGATCCAAATTCAATCCATGCATGACAATCAAGTTTGGAACTTGGTCGATTCACTGATGGTGTAAAAACCATTGAGTGCAAATGGATTTTCAAGAAAAGATAGACGAGATGGAAATGTTCAGATCTATAAGGCACGGTTGGTGGCAAAGGGTTTCAAACAAGTTCAAGGAGTTGACTATGATGAAACTTTCTCACCGTAGCCATGCTCAAGTCTGTCCGGATCATTTTAGCTATTGTCGCATATTTTGATTATGAAATATGGCGATGGATGTCAAAACAGCCTTCCTTAATGGGAATCTTTAGAGGATGTATACATGATACAACTCAAGGCTTTGTTGATCCTAAATATGCTAAAAGGGTATGCAAGCTTCAAAGATCCATTTATGGGTTAAAGCAAGCATCTAGGAGTTGGAACATTCGCTTTGATGAAGTAGTCAAAGGTTTTGACTTTATCAAAAATGAAGAAGAGCCTTGTGTTTACAAGAAGGCTAGTGGGAGCGCACTTGTATTTACGATTTTGTATGTGGATGATATATTATTAATCGGGAATGACATTCCTATGCTTGAAGATGTTAAGACTTCATTGAAAAGGAGTTTCTCAATGAAGGACTTGGGAGAAGCATGCTATATCTTGGGCATAAAAATCTATAGAGATAGATCAAAAGGTTAATTGGATTAAGTCAGAAACGTACATTGACAAGATATTAAAAGGTTCAATATGCATGAATCCAAGAGAGGTTTCATGCCAATGTCACATGGCATCGGTCTCGCAAGAATCGGTGTCCTTCGACATCCGATGAGCGAGACAGATGAGCAAGATTCCATATGCTTCACTATTGGGTCTATTATGTATGCCATGATCCGCATACACGCCTGGATGTCTCATATGCTCTAAGTGTCACGGCGGATACCAAGCGGATCTGGTGATGGTCATTGGATAGCCGTAAAAATATCCCAAGTACTTGAGAAGAACTAAGGGTATGTTCCTTGTTTTTGGAGGTGAGGAAGATCTGGTTGCAAAGGGTTACACCGATGCAAGCTTCCAAACCGACAAAGATGATTTTCGATCGCAATCGGGTTTGTGTTTACACTTAATGGAGAAGCGATGGTGGAAGAGTTCCAAGCAAAACACGGTGGCCGACTCTACGATGTAAGCGGAGTACATTGCGGCTTCGAGGCCGCAAAGGAGGCTGTGTGGATTAAGAAGTTTATCACAGAGCTTGGTGTGGTCGCTAGTGTCTCTAGTCCAATGGACATCTATTGTGATAATAGTGGTGCCATTGCACAAGCAAAAGAGCCTAGATCACATCAAAAGTCTAAACACATACTCCGCCGCTTTCACCTTATTCGCGAGATTGTGGATAGAGGTGACGTCAAGAATATCCAAAGTCCATACGGAAGCCAATGTGGCCGATCCGCTGACAAAGCCACGGCCACACCTAAGCATGAGGCGCACACAAGGTCTATTGGTATTAGATACTTAATTGATTGACTCAAGTGCAAGTGGGAGATTGTTAGTGTTATGCCCTTGAGGCAATCATTTAGATGATTGTAACATGACTATGTTTATGAATAATAATATGATTATTGGTCCAATGAATGTATATCATTGTATTGATCAACAAGTATGTGACTTGATTATGAAGCTCTTTACTTAATGATGTAATTCGATAAATATCTACGATCGGATATCATCGTATAGGACTACGATGAATAGATCAAGACATGTAGTGATCGATGATCATGCTTCATAGATCATGGGATATGGAGATATCATCTCTACATTGTGGACCATGTTGAAGAACATGGGTTAGATAGACCCGCTATGGGACATCGCGAGAATGTTTCATTCTTATGTGTCATCGTGTATCTCATACCTAGAAGATGTATGATCCTTAGACCTGAGATTGTCATATTCCCTACATGTGTAATAGTTTTCCTTGGGGCTATCAAACACTACTTCCTAACCGGATAGTTATAAAGGTAGCTTTCATGTTTACTATGAAACGTGCAGAGAGGAAGTGAGCAATAAGATGGAATTTGCCACTCCAATGAAACGGAGATATATGACAAGGCCACTCGTGTGATATGATTAAGAAAGTGCATGGCCATGCCGTGATTGAGGAGTCAATCACAACTTATTAATATATCACGGATACGAGAGATGGATTGAATCATCAAAGGATGACATGCTTCTCGCCTTGAGATCAATCTTCATATACTTGGCAAAGGGATTATTACATGAGTTCTTTTGATAGGTTCTGTTCGATTTGATCACAGTATGTTTGGGAGTTGGCATACTTTGCAAGAAGCCGCTACCAACTATTGGATTGAAAAGGAGTTTTCCGAATCCATGTCCAAACGTATGTGAACCTCCAGGGTCACACACTTAATGGGCTGGGACGCATTAATTTGGATTGGATCCGTAATTAATGAACCTCGTGGGCTTAGCATGTTTGGTGGGCCTGGTTTAGGTTTCATCTCGTGGCTATATAAGGAGGAGGAGGAGGGCGCAGAGTGTGCTTTCCATGGTTTAGGTTTGATTCACTTGAAACCCTAGCCTCCTCCTCTCGCCGCCCCGCCGAGCGACTAGGTGCTTGCACACCGACGCACGGCGCCCATCTCCGGACGTGTGGACTCATCGCGGTGACGCTGCTGCGGCGATCGGCGTGGGAGGACGATCCACGGCGAGGCAAGGACGATCCACTACATCGACGCAACGATCGCGGCGAGGACGAACCACTACATCGACGCGAAGGATTCCGCAATCGCGCCTAGTGGTAATCTTATCTATGATCCCTTCTTGCGGTAGCTTTACGTTGCGCGCGGTAGTTTTTTTGTGCTAGCGTAGCATACCGCGTTTCCCTTCACTAAACCCACCCAAGAATGGAGGCTATTGCATGCGACTGTGACGTGCGCTTCTGAATCGAACGAAATTTCGGCAAGATATTCCCATTGTTCTCCAAACGCACGCTGATGTTTGGCGCGCCGGAGAACAACAGGTTATGTGGCCGAAATCACGCTCGGATCGCTTCGCACGCCACAGCCCTATGCAACAACCAACATTCTCGGGCATCCAAAATACGCCGGATACTTAGAAACCGCGACTCACAAGCAAATGTGAGATGCGCTGTTCTTTAACGGGTGACGCCTATGCTCTCTCTTGCTCGACACAAACCCTAAACTCTAACGTTATATACAACGCAGCAAGAAAATAAAAATATATATATCATATGCAGTGAATATAAAATGAGATGAAATAACTTTAAACGAATATAAAAGAGACGAAATATACCTTCTCCAACGCCGGTGGGGCGTCGCGAGGGTCCGGGAGGGCGGGTGGCGCCGGCGACGGCGAGGTGGAACTGGCGGGCGACGCCGGCGATGGCGCGCGGTGGCGCGGCGGGCGGACAAAGCGGGCGGGGTGGAGGCGGTGGCGCGGCGGGCGGATAGGCGGGCGGGTGGGCGCGCCGGCCGTCGGGCGGCGGCGTCTCGTCTCGCGCCGAGCCGGGCGATGGTACGGCGAGGACCAGTAGCGGGCGCAGCGCGGCGAGGGCCGCGCGCTGCGGGCGGCCGGCGGCGGGGTAGCTCGGCCGGCGGCCGGCGGGCGGCATCATGGCGGGCGGGCAAAGGCCAGGGGCGGCCGGCGGGCGCGGCGGCATGGCGGGCGAGGGCGGCCGGCCGGTGACGAAGCGCGGCGAAAGGCGGCGGGCGGCGGCGACGGCGCTGGTGGCGGGCACCACAACGGGCGGCCGGCGGGCGAGGGCGAGGGCGGGCGGGCGGGCGCAAGACGGCGGGTGACCGCCGGCAGCGCCGCTGGTCGGGGCAAGGCGCGGCCGGGGGCGGGGCAGCGGCCGGCGGTTCATTGGGTCTGCAGACGGCGGAGGTTGGCTGGCCGGCGGCGGACGGCCACGACGCGGTCGATCGGGCGAGGGGCGGCGGGCGAAGCGCCGGCCGGCGGGCGGCATGGCGGCGCCGCCGGTCGGCGTGGTCTCGGCGGCTGAGCGGAGGCCAGCGGCAGGCGGAGGGCGGGCGGCCGAGTGGAGCGGGCGCGGGCGGGCGGCGCAGCAGGGACGACGGCGCGGAGGGCAGGCGGGCCGACGGGCGGGAGGGCGGGGGCGGGCCGACGGCGGCAGCGAATGCGAAGCGGCGCGCGGCGGCGGCGCGCGTGGGTGGGAATTTTGGCTCTACTGGAGTGCGTGTGCGCGGGCCTGAGGGTTATTTTGCCCATGGTAAATTCGTGGGTTAGGTGGGGCCCACGAATTTAAAAATTTAAATTGCAGGTATTTGGTGGCCTACTTAATTTAAATTTTAAATTAAATGGTAATTTTTTGGCACACTAATTTAAATAATTAGATTCGTGGGTTACTTCAGCAAGACGAATTTAAAGGATTAAATTCGTGGGTTTCATTTCGGCCCACGAATTTAATTAAAAACGTGGGTTTTTTACAAACCGACGAATTTAAATAAATAAATTCGTGGGTTTTTTTTGGGCCCACGAATTTAAAAAACCCACGAATTTTTCTCTTTTTCTTGTAGTGAACGACATGATCTTTGAAAGCTATCCGAAATAAGGCCGATACGGATCAGGTTTTGTAACGTGTTGTAATAGGACACGATCGGCCGATGGGTGTAAAAGAAGGGACAAAGCGAGCTGCGAGAGAAATCCAACACAATAAAACACACAAGTTTATATTACATTTTTCTGTCGACTAGGAGTAGTTCTTGTAATTTAGTCTTTGTAATTCGATCTTGATCAATAAAGTTGCACATCGCCGATTGTTGATCTTCTTCAAATTACGCCCCAGGTTCGATTTATTCCGATTTTGTTGCGCATTGCCTTCTTCAAAATCGATCTGCCTTTATCCTCTTATTAGCCCTAATTGGCTAGTTAGACTTACCCTTTTATCTTGATTTAGTCGGCTTCAAGCTGATTGAATCTAAGCCGATTGATCTTCACTATCGACTTTGAGCGAATTTCATATTTTTACCTTGTTGATTCCAGGTCAAATCGACTGGCACGCTCTAAACCAGGTGTTCGTCTAGTGTGCAGTTGTCAGAAACCCTACTTCAAGTTTTTTACGCTAACACAACCCAAGGAGTTACACACTAAAGCAAAATTAACTACTCAGGAGGCGATCCAAAATCCCTAGCCAAGTGCCCCCCACCACTCCATCACTTACCTTGCCGCCGCCGCTGGATGCCGCTGGCTGGCCGACGGCGGCGGCAGGGCGTCCACAACAGTTTCCTCCCCACTTTCCCTCTTCTCTCCCCCTATTCCCTTCCCTTTCTCCAATTCCTTCTGGTCGTCCCTCTTCCGATTCTTCGCAACAGCGACCGAGGAGTTCGGTTTCATGCGGCGCTGACCAGCCGGCAGAGATGGTGCAGTGGATGGTGGTGGTGTTCACCTGCGAGTCCAGTGCGATGAAGCCACAAATCTATTGGCCGGTGCGACTCCCTCCTGCTCGGATCTAGCTAGATCGGATCTGCCCTCCGTTTGTCCAATCCGGTCATTCCGCTGGTGGTTGAGGTGGCCCGGTGGTTGGAACAGGCATGGCGAGGTCTTGGCTGGCGAAGGCAGCTGGTGCCAGGAGTGCGGCGAGCAGGACGCAGACGTGATGAGCTTGGCGGCAAGCAGGACGCGTGGCGGTGCGGCGCGTCCAAGGGCAGCAGGCGGCAGTCCTCTCAGCGGGTTCGGGGGTGGCGAGCGGGACGAAGGTCTCGGCGATGGGAAGACGGTGGAGGACGACGGAGAGAAGGAGGACGAAGAGTGCGTTAGGACAACGGTGGCCGAAGCATGCGCGGTGCGGGCATGGGCGCGACCGGTGATGCCAGCAGGAGTGGGGACATGGCGAGTGGGGTGCAATCCTGGGCGTCGGCGGCAAGTTTTCACTGCGTGGTGGCGTGATGATGTCCAGCAGGTGGAGGACAATTGCGTGGGGACGAGGGGAAGGAGGATGGCAAGCGCATGTGGACAACCGGTTGATGTGCTCCATCTCCTCCACCATCTCAAGGAGGTGGGTCAGGACAGCGAGGGGAAGGTGGACGACGAGGACAACGAGCTTGTGCCGGTGCTTTTGCGGTTCAGGCAGCTGGGGGTGCGTTGCAAGCTCAGTGGTGGTGTGTCGTTGCTGGTGTTGTGTGTCTGCTTCGAGTCGAGGTGATTCCTGTGACAGCGGACTGCTCGTGGTCATCTCGGTAGTGCGTTTGGTTTTGGTTGCCTCAATAGAAGGTCGTCTCAGTAGAGGGTCGTCGTGCCTCAGTTTGGTGGCCTTTGTGGTGTTTTCGGTGTGTGCCGAGGGAGTTTCCAGGTTTGGATCTCTCTCTCTCTGTTGCTGGTGTTCTCATTTTTGGGGATGGTTGTCGGTTTTTTCCCTGTAATTCCTCTCCAGAGGTTACTTTACTGTTACTGTTTCTCTCCTACTGAAATGAATGGCAGAGATCTTGCCTTTAGTTTCAAAAAAGCAAAATCCACACCTAGTTTTTGCTGAAAAATGAATGGAGCAATATAATTAAAGAAAAGGAAGATAATGAAATCTTACGCACCTATTTTCCTACTTTTGTTTGAATCAATAGGCTACAAGAATGAATCTCTGTAAGTTTACATGGAACAAACACCAAATTAGCATAGTAGTTATCTGAGCATAGTAATCATTAGTTTTATGTTTTCCTAATTCAAAAGAATAAAACCCTAGTTGCAAACACTAACCTGCCAACAATGTGCCACATATGCTAAGGCAAATTCGAAACAAAATAAATAAAACTGCAGAGAGAGAGAGAGAGAGAGAGAGGAGGGGATCCGGAGAAAAAGGGAGATGGGCAGTAAGGGAGGAGGGAGATCGGGATGGGATCAGGAGGGGATTGAGGAAAAGAGGAGGAGAAAAGAGAGAGAGAGAGATCGGGAGGGGAGGGTAGGGGAAGAGGGATAGGGGAGAAGTGTGATAGAGAGATTGAGGAGCTGAGGATGCAAACAGTACCAGAGGAATGGCAACGAACACCAAGTGAGGCAAACAACCAAAGAACAGAGAGTTGGTGTGGGAGCCTGGGAGGGGAACGAGAGCAGTGGTGCGAGAAGACCCTGGCGAGCGATGACATCGGGGACAAAGCTCGGTCGACGACGACAACTTCGCCTCGCCTTGTTCAATCCGTCTCTCCCGCTGCTAATCCACCTCACTGACGGTCAATCTTGCCTCTAGTGATGCTAGTTGAGTCATGCCAAATGGCCCAACCTGAGGCCCATCACTTTAGGCATGATTCAGGTACGGTATGGCTCGATGATGTCGGCACCACACGTCATGTTTAGTCCGTTTATTCAAAAATTAGCCATTTTATAGCCGTCAGAGGCTTTAAAATATTCAGAATAGCGATATAATTTTTCATTGTTCTTATTATATTAAATGAGATTAAAGTAATAATAGCGTAATTATTTCTTGCATTTTTTTCGTGGAGCACCAAGATTTTATGTCATTCCTAGCTTCTGATTTCGGGATTTCACCCGACGAGCTTCTTACATCCTATCAAGCTAAAGAAGCTGCAGTATCTGTACCATCCTCACGCTCTACAAATGCTACTGCGTCGGCAAACACCGGGGCAAAAAGATTAAGACACAATACATTGGAAGTCTGGGAAGATTTTGAGAAGATTTTCGATACATCAGACGGCGTTCAGAGCAGGTATGCTATTTGTAAATATTGTAAGCACAAATTAACTGCAAAATCTTGTGGTGGAACGGGCACTTGAAGAGACATGCTGAGAGCTGTAAAAGAAAAGCGAGGGTGGCTTTGAGACAGACGCAGCTGCAGTACAACCCCGACAGTACGATACGTCACTGGAACAACAATCCCGAGGTAGCTCGTGAATCTCTTTGTCATTTAATCACTTCTCAAGATCTACTTTTAAACTTTGATGAGTCAATAGCATTTGAAAAATATATTAGGACCGCTCATAATCCTAAGTTTTCTGCAGTTTCTAGACAGACAACAACTAGAGATATGATTAAATACTACAATAATTGTCGTAGTAAGTTAAAAGAACTCTTTAATGCCTGTACTTTTTTTTGTGTATTTGACATCAAACATATGGAGTGGTAGGGCTAAAGAGGATTACCTTAGTGTAGTTGCTCATTATGTAAACAATGACCGGCAAATTATAGAGTTCAAATTAATTGATATAGCATATACTGGTGAGAATATTGCTGATTGTATTGTAAAAGTTGTGGAAGATTTTGGCCTTACAGATAAAAATTTTGTAATAACATTAGATAATGCTGCAGCAAACACTTCTGCAATGATCATTCTTACTCCGCTTTTTAATTCGTACATCGAATCTTTCTTATTACCTTGAATCTGGTTTGAAGAGGTTAGCTCAGTACCTTGAATCTTTTCGCACTACAATATCTTTCTTAAATAATTCTAATCAACGAATAGCAGCATATAAGACTTATTGTGTTGCAATAGAGATACGTCCACGTAAGCTTGGTTTGGATATGCCCGTTAGATGGAACTCTACTTAATTGATGCTCAAGTCACTCATACCCTATAAGAGCATATTTTCTGTTTTTATTAACACGCACTATCGTAGCCATGATGGTCAACCGTTACTCACAGAGTAACATTGGAATACTTGCTATCATTTGTGGAACTTGTTTATGATTCCACTATTGCTTTACCTGGAGTTTATTACCCAACCTCTCCTTTAATTGTGTATCATATTCTAGAAATTGCTACACGCTTAAGGAACCATGAAAATGATAATATTTTGTGTGAATCTATTTATGCTATGAAAACTAAAATTTTAAAATATTGGAAAGAAATTCCTAGGTTATATGCATTTGCATTTATTTTAGAACTTAGAGCTGAAGTTCAAGGATTTGCTAATTTTCTCTAACATCTAAGTGATGCGGTGGGTACTGATTATTCTAGTTATTTTTCAAATGTTCGTGCTAACTTATCTCAAGTTTATTCTAAGTACGACCAGAAGTTTGATGGAGTTCACATGCAATGACCCCACTAGCACCCACAAAAGGTACAAAGAAAACTGCGTGGCGAAAGATATGGGGTGCAGATGGATCTACCTTAAGGAGTTCGAGTACAACAACGTCAAGTGCCGACACAATAACAAGTGGTGAGGAGCTAGCTGTCTATCTCAGCAGCGACATTGTCAACTACCAAGAGTAACAAGAGGAGGACTTCAATATTTTACAGTGGTGGCACGAGCACAAGATAACATATCCGGTGCTTTCCATATTAGCACGGGATGTGTTAACAGTTCATGTCTCTACGGTTTCTTCAGAGTCTACTTTCAGTCTATTCGGAAGAATAATCGAGGAGAAAAGAACAAATTTGACAAGTGAGATGGTGGAAATACTTCTCACTGTGAAAGATTGGGAACAAGCTGATCAATGAGCTCAATACACTATAGAAAATGTTGAGTTGGCGGCGACGTTTGAAAATCTTTATCTAGATAGTCAGGAAGAATAATTGTAATCTTCACTTTTTTCCTGTATCACTAAGCTATAGGTTGTACTGTTTTTTCTTTACCAAGGTTTTCTCATGTTGAGTTTTTACTTGGCAAAGTTTTTAACAAGGCAACCAAACATTCATAAAGCTCATTATTTAATTCCAATTATTTGTCTCCTTTCAGAATTTTATTTCATATTTTTTGATTTTCCTAATTTACATAGATTTTTAAAAAGTTTCTCTACATTCGTTTAAGTTTTTCTAATTATTATATATTTTTTCCAAATTGTTTTTGCATTTTTTTCAAATTTTATAATTTTCCAATTTTTCTATATTGTTTTAAATTTTCCAGATTTTTTTTAAATTTTCGGGCCAAACGGGCCGGCCGTGGCCCAACAAGGCCCGTCAGCCTATTTGTACTTGTGCCGACACGGCATGGCTCGACAACCACCCGGGCTGTGCTTGGGCCGTGACCTCGGCCCGTGGGCTGGCACGGCACGACCCGTTTAATAGCTAGGCCTAACTGGGGTGGGCCACCCATTTGGCCACCACTACTTGCCTCCACCGCCGTCCAATCAGTGCCACACATTCAATGACATACAGTTGGTTAGCTATTTTGTAGAACCCAAAGTAACAAAACTAGCATACACATTATAACAAAGATGATATCAGAACTTATCACGCGAAATTTATTTATTTAATTATCAGTGTTTACATAATTTATATATGGCTCACAGGGCAACTGAAAAGATAACAGCGAAAGAAAGAGTAGTAGTAAGGCCCAACAGATCTATCATTGGTAATCAACTAGGGCAACAGCCTAGTCATCGAGATCCTTGCTAGTGAAGATGTGCTCTCACCATAAAACAATAAATATTGCAAGGTGTGCACATATAATACTCCACAAATTACACATGAAATGCAGTATTAATGTAAGGATAACAAAGAAGGCATTATACGATTAGTTTGAGCATAAAGCGATATTTTAAATACAATAAGTAGTTCCAAAGGTATAGTTGATATAGTTAAAGTGAGTTTTAAACCAATTGTCAACGTGGGATCCAACCTGGAGTTTCATCCCAATTTTTTGTAGATTGAACCCCGTCCATCTATAAGCCATTTTTCTTAAAACACCTTTGAAAACCAGTGTCTAATATGTGAAAGGCTTTGCTCAGCATGCCCATGACCACGTGCTTGACTATTTGATTTGTTTTACACTCTGTAGAAGTTGTACAATTTTACCCACAAGAGATAATCAACTTAATATGTCAGCAACGGCACACTTCCTTATAAGTGCAACTAAGTGATTATCCCAAGGCCTTTACAATATGCTATCCCAAGTAGTCATGCTAGCTAAGGTTGTACCACTGACAGGGTTGAACTGCCCTAGTCAAAAGCCCCCTCTTGGACCATCATACAACTGAATGGCACAACCGACATTGGGAATGTTGCAAAGTAATTAGGCAGGTCAATCCTATACTAGATTTGTGGTAGTACAGATAGACTTTACAATCAGCAGCTCATAGATCGGTCCTTAATTGACTAGGAGAGCTTATCACAAACCCAAAACCATAGCGAAGCCACTTGACAACCATTCTCGCCTAGTCTAATTCACATTTTCACTTTCCTTTGAATAATAATGATTTTTCATAATATTCCATGGAACACCATTGCTAAGAAATGGCTTTTATCTTAAAAGAATTTTATTTGACTCAGATTCCAGAAAGAATCCTATATTTAGGTCTAAGCATGTCTAAGCCATTTGCTACAAAGTACTAGTTAATACTATGTTAGTGTACCAACTAGTGAGATTTTGCTTAGGGTGACAAAGGTATATGGATTATCAGTGTCAAATGGTTCATAACAATTAGGAGTAACAATTCATTCAAATCTAGGATTTAAATTAAATTGATAAAATTAGGCATGTAGTAATTTAAAACAAAATTTAATTTTAAATCTAGGATTAACATGATCAAGGGTGTACCTTGCCTTACTCGAAGCGATGGTGCTCGGGATCATCGATTTGGTACTCTTTCAACACTCCGGAATCTAAACATTGAAAAAAGCCAAATTCAAATAAAATAAAAAAATCCAAAACTCACATAAATTGGTAGATTAGGATTTTAGATAATTTAGGTGAAAGAACGGAGTCAAACAGAGTTAGAATGGAATCCAAGAAGATTTAATTCAACAATAAAGATCGAGAAATTATTGTTTAGGGTTTTTCTAGAATTTATGGAAATTTCATTTTGAAGGAAAATTCTTGATTATGGCGTAGCATGACATCAACAAGGATTTTCTATATTTTAGATTTTCTTTTTAAAGGAAAAAGGGTTTATGATGCAAGCTTGACACAATGATGATGTCATCAGAGAATTTTTTATTTTTGGCCGTATTATTTTCTAAAGGAAAATATCGGCTTTGGTTGATATGTGTGCGAATCTATGGACTGGGTCCACAAGCTTGCATCGATCCACCGTGGACCGTGTGCATGGCATTGTGCGTAGGGCGACACGTGGGGACCAGTGGTCATTGGGGCATCACGGCGCAGCATAGGGTGTCGAGGTGTGGGATAGAGAGAGGAGAGCACGAGGAAGGTGATGCGCACACTTTTGGCACATGGGAGCGACCGACATAGTGGCGGTGAGGGAGCAAATAGTGGAGGCGACTGGGTTGATGGTGGTGACTTCGCTCTAGTGAAGCGAGCGCCCGCACCGGAGAGAACATGACATGGGGAAGCTTACTATGGGGATAGTGGTGGCAGAGGAACTCGGGTGGCAGAACAATTGGCTGTGAGGAGTGTTGGTGGCCAGCGGCGAAGAAGAGTGTGGATCTATCTATTGGAAATATGCCCTAAAGGCAATCATAGAGATGATTATATTTCCATAAATGTTCATAAACAGTGATATTGTTCTTTGAATAACATCATAGATATTGATTAATAAGTACGTGACTTATTTGTGAAACTCTATATTCATCTTTATGATGTTCATTCTAAAAATGATCCCTAGTCGATAAACATATGAGGACACATATGAATAGACTAGCATATATATTGATTGGTGACCATGTTTCACAGGTCATAGATATGGAGATATCAAACCAATAATATGAACACATGTTGGAGAACATAGAATTGGATCGACCCACCTTGAGACACTATGAGAACGTTGTATTCTTTCATGTCATCAGTTGGTCTCATATACGATGTGTATGATATATCCTTCGACTTAAGATTGTCGCATGTTCTCAAGATGCGTAATGGCTTACTTAGGGGTCGTCAAACGCTACTCCATAACTTGGTAGTTATAAAGATGGCTTTCGGGTTTGTCATAAAACATGCTGCGAGGCGTGGTCGATCAAGATAGGATTTGCCCCTCCATGTATCGGGAGAGATATCTCTAGTCCTCTCGAGTGGTTGGATTCCGGAAAATGCATGGCCATGCTACTCGAGTAGAAAGTTACTCGAGTCATCGAGTTAAAGAGTTAACTCGATGTATTTGGGACTCCGAGTCACGGCATCGAGAAAGAGTGATCGAGCCATCCAAACAAGGATGACAACAACTTGCCTTAGGTTTGACCAATATCGTGAGGCAAAAGGAATTGCATATAGGATATTGTTGAGGTTCATCTAATCTTTACATGTACATGGGAATCGGCACGTCCTGCTAGGGGCCACTGCCGGTTATTGGTCGAGTAAGAGTATTCGAGCTATGTCTGGTCGAGTAAGAGTATTCGAGCTATGTCTGGTCGAGTAGGAGTACTCGAGCCATGACTAGTTGAATAAGGGTACTCGAGCTATGACTGGTCGAGTAGGAGTACTCGAGCCATGTCTAGTCGAGTAGGAGTACTCGGGCCATGTCCAAGTGCACGTGAACCTATAGGGTCGCACACTTAAGGGGCTGTTACTAATTCGAATAGGGATCCGAGTTGTAATGGGCTTAGAGTTCACAATAGGTTTCAAAGGTTGGAACCCATTATGGGACGTTTATATAAAGGGAGGAGGTTGTGGCTTTACATATAGAAGAGATACGAAGAAACACAATAGGAATTTAGAATACTTGAAACCCTAGCCGCCACCCCTCCTTCGTCCAGAACCGCGCAGTTGGTGCTAGCACTCCGGCACGTGGTGTTCCTACCCCGTACGTGTGGATACCTTGGAGGCGCTGCTGCGAAGCTTCAACGCTAGGACGATCCGCAACTTGCGTCGCTCACAAGAAGTTGTTGGAGGAGGAGCGAGGATAGTACAACTATATCTGCACCACCGCGCTACATCGACTCTACTTCCACTACGAGTCTGCACGTCTAGTGGTAATTCTATGATCTATTACTTGCAGTGGTTCCTTGGTTACGTGGTAGAAAATTTTGATTTTTCGCTAGAGTAGCCTACCCGTTCTCCAGCACTATCGAGAGAGGGGGAGATACTTCAAATTGATCGAGGGGAAATATATAGAGGAGTTGGGAACACCTTTTGAAGCGGTCCAAGATAACTGGGATCCCAAGGGCGGGGGATCGGTGAGGAGGGCATGGTGGCTAGGCATGGGGAAGACAACTGGCTTGGTAGCGTTTTGGGCAAAAGGGAGGGAGAGAGAGCTTAGAGTGGGCAAAAGTGCATTAAGCAAAGAAAGGCGAGCTCGATGCTCCCTTTTATTGGGTGAGGAAGGGCTTAGAGAGGGCATAATGACGATGGAGAGTGCGGCGGCTGGGGACTTGAATGCGTGCAAATGCGGTATTAAGGCGAGGGAAAAGGCCAGGAGTGAGTGTGGGGTAAGAGGAGGTAATCAATGTTCTGGATTGCACATGAAAAGAGGAGAAACAGCTATTGTTTTGGAGCTGAGGCTGTTTGGCAATGGTGGTGGAAGTGGCTTTGCACAAGGAAGAAGAAGGGAGGAAAAGGAAGAAGCTGACATGTGGGGCCTGAATGGAAAAGAGAGAAAAGGGGCAAGACGGGCCTGGCCGGGAAGGAAAGAAAGAAAGGCCATGTGAGCTAGGCTAAAAAAGTTAATGGGCTGGGAAGAAAAAGGGCTTTGGCCTAAGAGAAATATAGGAATTTAATTTAATTTAGATTTAAAATAATTCTACAAAATAGAAATGGCTTTTAGAAAATAGCAAATAGCGTTCAAATAATTTGGAAAAATTCACATAAATTTCATGAAGCATTTTGAACTTAAGAAAATTATTTTTGACTTAAATTGGATTTTTATTTTTATACATGAATTACTTTTTAATAAGGAAAGGCTTTTTAAAATCCAAAAAATGTAGATAAAATCCTAGAAAATCAAAAATAAATATTAGATTTTAGAAAATTGGATTATTCTCTAGAAATTCTCAAAAGCCAATAATTCTTTTTTTAAT
Organism: Otatea glauca; assembly: GCA_036346275.1. NCBI lineage: Eukaryota > Viridiplantae > Streptophyta > Magnoliopsida > Poales > Poaceae > Otatea > Otatea glauca. The sequence continues at coordinate 32,122,993 of CM070727.1, read as the reverse complement.
TTTAATTAATTTTTACATTTAATTTTAAAGACAAAAAATCTAGAGTATCACAAAACCCGTAAAAGGAATCTCTTCCCCGAGATTAGGAAAGGCTTGAAAGGAAGTTGGTTTACAGGTCCCTCAACTTAATCCTCACACATACCGTGCTCCATGTCTTGTGTGGCCTATGCTGTGACGTTGTTTAAGCGACCTTTTTGAATGTTTTGTTGTCGTCTTGTTGTATTGATGCCATGGACATTGAATGTGCTAGAGTTGTTTATGCCTGAGCCTACATTTTGCTACTTCTTGGGGCAATTCCTAGCGAAGTGTCAAATCCCCTAGCTGTTGAGGCATGTAACTCCCATGGTAGGGGATGTGTCTTTTTGTGGTGGTCCACCTTGAGTTGCATTGGAGATCGTTGTGCTATCACGGCGGATCACCATGACTTGCTCTTTAGTGAGCACTGCCGGTTCATGTTTAACTGACTGTGGTGGAACCATCCGAGCTTTGGGAAAAGCTCTAGAATTGAATCTTTGGGCAGACATTCTTCTTTTGTGACTTTCCATTTCCTGGTGCTTGCCTTCCTGATGAATAGCCTTGTTGACCAGCTATTGGAAGTCGGAGTAGTCATGGGAAATCAACTAGATACACAATTCATCATTGAGCCCTTCAATGAGCCTTTCATGTTTGGCTTCATCCATAGCCACATCTTCTGGTGCATAATGTGCCAACTAGTTAAACTTGTGCACGTACTTAGTCACTGTACGGCCCCCTTGGTGTATAGAATGGAACTCCTTTTTCTTCAGAGTGATTATTCTAGAGAGGATATGAGCCTTACAAAAAGCTTGCACAAACTCATTCCATGTGATGGCCTGGGCATCCTAATAGGAGAGACAAAAGTTATCCGCCCATTCTGATGCAAGTCCGTTGAGTAGGCACTACTACAGAAAGGCTTATATAAGACACCTCATCAGAGACAGTTTTCAAAAACCATCTATGTTTAATGCTAATCATAGACGGTTTTGCTAGCACAACCATCAAAGTTAGAGGATATACTAAGAACCATTTGTGATGAGCTAATATCACAAACGGTTTGTGGTACAAACCGTCTATGATATTAGCTAGCTCATCACATATGGTTTTTTACTCGAACCATCTATGATAACACTTTTCTATTATATATATTTCTAGGGTTTGTGCCCGCTGCACACCTCACCCAAACAAAATCTATTTCATCGACCTTGGCCTCCTTCCTGAGCCCGTCGCCACCGTCCATCCTCAACATCGCCGCCCTCGAGCCTGCCCTCCTCCTCCTCGAGCCCATCGCCACGCCTCCTCCTCAAGCACGTCGCCGCCTCCTCCCCCAATCCCTTCATCGAGGGTTTAAGGTGACAAGAATGAACACATATACAACTGTAAAATTTTCACTTATACTGAATTATTCTCTTTCCTTTTGATCTACCTTTGTTGATCTATGATACCTATCATATTTAGATTGAATCTTTTGTAAGAGTTAAGAGTATGTGGTATCAATTTTATTTGTACGTTAGGTATTAAACTTCATATGAAGTGTCCTTTTGCAAGACTGGAAGACATAATCCTGAACTAGAGTTAGATTTTTTTTCCATGCAGGTTGATTCTAGTAAGCTCTTCAATTCAGTGCAGCTCTTGGTCAACTATACATAACATCATTTTCTTTCTACATCCTTCATCTCAATATTGTGTACATAACTATGGACAACAATTATATTTTCTTAATCATTGAACCACTTATCTTGTGCATTTTGAACCTTATGATATTTTATCTACTATAGCCTGATTTCTCTTAATTGATAGGGTAATATTTAGTTTTTTTAAGGTTGAGTGTAACATATCTTACCGGAGTAGAGATTTCATGTTGTGAGTGTTAGAAAATAATTATCATGAATTTCACATTATATTCCACAATTTATGTGCACATTATATTCAAAAAACATCTAGATGTTTAACTTCTTATTGAGAAAGATAGAGTAATATGGATGTTTATGTTTCGTGATTCATGACATATTTATTTATGTCCCAGTGACTGCAAATTGCACATATATATTAAATAGAGCCTACAAACAAGATAGCTATTAGATGCTAAACAAAAACTTGAGGTGGAGGTAGAACAATTGAAGAGAAAGTCTGAGTTAAGAGAAAATATTTGTGAGATGAAATAAAAACTGAAAGACATAGATGACAAATTGCGAGATATTTAATCTCTTAACAAGATACTCATCATTAAGGAGCACAGGGCGAGTGCAGAGTTGGAATAAGCCAAAGCTGAGCTTCTAGAGGTAATATAAAGGTTTCTAGTATTTAATTCGATATGGTTATTGATAATATACCAAAACACCCTTTTCATAACAAAATGATCACTTTTATAGGGATTAAGAGATATGACTGGAAGTCAATCAGTTATTGGTGTCAAACAAATAGGCACTATGCTAGAGCTATGGAACTTCAGGGAGAACGGAAAAGCCACTGTTGCGGAAGATATGGCACATATGATGGCAGACATGGAAAAGCCCTCATGATGCGACAACGGCCCGATCTTCCAATAGGTTCTACTTTTGCGGAACGGAGACATTCGCGTTCCATGGGCTTCCAAACAGCAAAGATTGAATCCTTGCAATCACTACACCTACGCACCTATCGTTATCAACCGTGCTCACACCCGGATGACCTAACCACGAAGGTTAATTCCTGCACGCAGTAGAAGAAACGAGCAAGAACGAGAAAGAAAACAATCTGACAATTCAAATGATCAAAGTTGAGGTTATCTCTTTCACCAAACCAGGTTTTGTGACATTACTCTGATGAACAAGTGTTTCACACACGTGGGGAACAAACTTAGCAAATAACCTAAAACCTAAAAGTAGTGGCGGCTAAGTATATATAAGGGCGAGTTACAAAAAATGATCAATCAACGGTTCTGATTCAAAGTCTGCAACAATAGCAACTTTTCATGTCAATTTGGAGGACTTCCCGAATAAATCTTGAGGTGGGCTTGCATGCAATAGATAGGTCTTGAAATAAGCTTTCCAACGAGTGGTGGCTCAGCCCAAACAGACTTCGTATGAGGAAGTTATGGCCTCTTTAGTCCGGCGCTGTCAGGCTGACTCCGAGACGAGTTGTAGTCCCAATTGAAGTGCACGAACGGAATCAATTGGGCTTGTACTTTAGTTGAACATGGCTTGTAGTTGTTCAAGTTGTGTATGAGATCTCCTTGAGTTAACATCTCCTCTCCCATGCTCCTAAGTAACAACACATCACAAGGAAAATTATACAGTAGCACATTCTCATTAGAACAAGTATTATCACCTAAGAACGAGCTCACCTTGTAATTGAGTTGTTTTGCTCGAGCTCGTGTTATTGGACCAAGAGTTAAAGTTGTATCCACAGGAGTTATGTCCTCATCATTCTCCCCCTCTAAAATTGGAGTCGTCCTCGACTCATTCTCATCTTCTTCGCACATGTATGGTTTTAAATCTGAAATGTTAAAAGTGGGATTAACCCCGAAATCTGCAAGCAACTCAAGCTTATATGCATTATCATTAATCTTTGCAAATACTTTAAAAGGACCATCAGCTCGAGGCATTAATTTGACTTTCTCAATTTAGAAAACCTATCTTTGCGTAGATGCAACCAAACAAGATCACCAGGTTCAAAGGTTAATTGTTTTCTACCTAGGCTACCATATGCTTTATATTTTGCATTCATATTTTCAATATTTCTTTAACTAATTCATGCATTTTCAAACTCATTCAGTACGGCTTTTAGCATCAAAATTTAATATTTCAGAAGGAGGTAAAGGTAACAAATCAATAGGAGCACGTGGATTAAACCCATATACGATCTGAAACGGACTTGCCTTGGTTGTGGAGTTTATGGACCTGTTATAAGAAAATTCAATATGAGGTAAGCACTCTTCCCGCATCTTCAGATTTGTCTTGACAATCGCACGTAGCATAGTAGACAATGTGCGGTTGACAACCTCCGTCTGTCCGTCGGTTTGAGGGTGACAAGTTGTGGAGAAAAGCAATTTATCCCCAATTTATTCCATAGCTTCTCCAAAAATGACTCAAGAACTTTGCATCACGGTCTGAAATGATGGTATTGGGCACACCATGTAAACGAACGATCTCCCTGAAAAACAAATCAGCAACGTTTGTAGCATCGTCGCTCATATGACAAGTTATAAAATGCGCCATTTTAGAGAAACAATCAACCACCACTAATATACTATCCCTTCCCCTCTTAGTTCTAGGCAATCCTAACACTAAATCTATTGAAATATCCTCCCATTGAATGCTAGGGATAGGAAGAGGCATATAAAGACCATGTGGATTCAAGGAGGACTTAGCTTTATTGCAAGTGGTGCACCTGACACAAAGCGCTCGACATCACGCCTCATCTTAGGCCAAAAGAAATGGGCAGCAAGTACATCCTCCGTCTTCTTCACTCCAAAGTGTCCCATCAAACCACCTCCATGCGCTTCCTGCAAAAACAAAAGGCGAACAAAACTAGCTAGAACGCATACCTTGTTAGCACAATATAATAATCCATCATTTAGCACATATTTTTTCCAAGTTCTATCTTCTCTACATTTCAGATAAGCATCTCTAAAATCTAGATCAGTGGCATACAAGTCCTTGATTGTTTCCAAACCAAAATTTTTGTGATCAAGTTCTGATAACAAAGTATATCTCCGAGACAACGCATCGGCAATCACATTGTCTTTACCTTTCTTATGCTTGATGATATAGGCAAACGATTCAATGAACTTAACCCATTTAGCATGTCATTTATTCAGTTTTGCTTGGCTTCTAATATATTTTAAATATTCATGATCAGAATGAATAACAAATTCTTTGGGCCAAAGGGTAATGTTGCCATGTTTCTAACACACGCACTAAAGCATACAATTCTTTGTCATATGTACAATAATTCAGAGCAGGGCCATTCAATTTTACACTAAAATATGCAACGGGTTTACCTTCTTGTAGTAATACTCCAACCATTTTCCAATCCCACTAGCATCACACTCTAACTCAAAAGTCTTATCGAAATCAGGGAGTTGAAGTAAAGGGTCATTGGTGAGCTTCTCCTTTAACATATTAAAAGCATGTTCTTGTGCTGGTCCCCAGTAAAAAAGAATGCCTTTCTTAGTTAACTCATTCAATGGTGCCGCAATGGTGCTAAAATCCTTCACAAAACGCCTATAGAATCCTGCAAGACCATGAAAACTTCTCACCTGTGTGACTGTCTCAGGCATCGGCTAGCTCTTGATTTCTTCAATTTTCGCTTCATCCACTTCTATCCCCTGTGGAGTAACAAGATATCCAAGAAAAGAGACTCGATCCGTGCAAAAGGTGCATTTCTCAAGATTACCAAACAAATGTGCATCTCTCAAATCATTAAAAACAACACGTAAATGTTCCATGTGTTCTCTATGTGACTTGCTATAGATTAAAATATCATCAAAATAAACCACCACAAATTTTCCAATGAAAACACGTAAAACTTCGTTCATTACCCGCATGAAAGTGCTAGGTGCATTAGTTAACCCAAAAGGCATGACTAACCACTCATATAACCCAAACTTAGTTTTGAAAGCAGTTTTCCATTCGTCTCCCAACTTCATTCTAATTTGGTGGTATCCACTTCGCAAGTCTTCCTTAGAAAAAATGATAGAACCACTTAACTCATCAAGCATGTCGTCTAACCAAGGAATAGGATGACGATACCTTATTGTGATATTATTAATGGCACTACAATCCACGCACATTCGCCAACTACCATCTTTCTTAGGAACCAAAGTAACAGGAATGACACAAAGACTAAGGCTCTCTCGTACATACCCTCGGTCCAATAAGTCTTGGACATGGCGCTGAATTTCCTTATTCTCTTCGGGGTTGGTTCGGTAAGGTGCACGGTTTGGTAAAGTCGCCCCCGGAATCAAGTCAATTTGATGCTCAATTCCCTTCATAGGTGGCAGCCCTGGGGGAAGTTCATCCGGGAATACATCCTCATACTCCTACAAAAGATTAATGACAGCAGGAGGCAAAGAGCTAGGAAATTTATCAAAGGAAAAATAAGCCTCTTTGCAAATCAAAGCATAGCAAGCCAAATCAAACTCATTAAGCGCAAGTAAATCAGATTTTGTAGCACCTTTCAATTTAATTACCGCCTTCTTAACACTAGGTGCTTCCTTTTCCTTTTTAGGTGGGCAAACTTCTTTATCTACAACCTTATTTCAGTATTAGTTTCCTTCACCTGACATTGTTTTTTAGCTCTTTCTAACTCATCTTTCAAAATGGCAGTGGGGGGTCATTGGAATTAATTCAATGGTTCTTCCTTTATGTGTGAAAGTGTATTTATTGCTTCTACCATGGTGTAAAGCATCAGTATCATATTACCAAGGCCTACCTAAAAGCAAACAACAAGCTTGCATAGGCACGATATCAAAATCTGCATGATCATGGTATGTACCAATTGAAAAATGCACTCTCACAATCTTATTTACCTTCAACTTACCGCAAGAGTTGAACCATTGAATGTAATATGGCCGCGGGTGCTGCTGCGTGGTCAAGCCAAGCTTCTCGACCAACTCAAAGCTAGCAAGGTTATTGCAACTACCTACATCGATAATGACGCGACATGATCTTTCCTTCACAACGAACTTTGTTTGGAACAAGGTGTGGCACTTATTTTGCTCCACTCTCTCCATTTGAGCACTAAGTACTCGCTGTGCTACAATACTCATATACCTCTCAGAAGTTTCAGCTCCAAATCTGTCCACTCCATCATCATCACTACCCGTCGCATGTTCGTCACCTGCGGGGTTAGCTGAAACATGTGCCAAATCTTCATCATCAATATCACTAGCACTAGTATACTCACCATCATCTTTGGCAATGATAGCTCACTGATTTGGATAGTCTTTCATCATATGACCCCATCCCTTACAGCGGTAGCACTGCGTGTCACATGTCCTACCCGTGGAAGCAATTGATGACGCGCTCTTTGCCGGTGCTTGCACCATCGCTGATTTGCTTGCTGCGGGAGCACGTGGTTGTGGCGTGGAATCAGCAGAACGTGCATGGAAAGAAGATGATGTAGAGTGACCAGCAGAAGGTGCCGCAGGTGGTGCCCTAGGTGTGGCCCGAGTTGGAGGAGATCCTCCAGATGTAACTCCTCGTGATCAAGCTTGTCGTCCCTATACTTCCCTTTCAGCTTTGCAAGCAAGATGGAATAAACGAGTGATATTATGATAATCCTTATACTCTAATATGTCTCGAATTTCACGATTTAAACCCCCAAAAAATCTAGACATTTTTGCATCCTCATCTTCTTGCACTTTACAACGCAACATACCAATTTGTAACTCTTGATAATGCTCTTCTACGGACTTATTACCTTGGTTCAAGCGCTGCAATTTATTCAATAAATCTCTAGCATAATTTGAGGGTACAAATCTAACTCGCATGCATTCTTTCAAACCATTCCAAGTGGTTGGGACATTATCTGTTTGTTTAATTTCATGCCACCAATATGATGCAAAGTTAGTAAATTCACTAGTGGCAAGTCTTATTCTTTGTTCTTCCGGGACTTCAAAGTATGAAAAAAATTTATCCACAGATAGCTCCCATTCTAAATATTTATTCGGATTATAACGACCCGCAAAAGATGGCATGGTAAACTTAACTTTAGAAAATGCATCATTAACATTACCATGATGTCGATTAGCATTACCACTGTTACCTCCCATACCATGATGATTGTGGTGAACACGATCGCGAAAATGGGCATTCCGTTCAACAGCTTGATCAATATTGCCGACACTTTCTTCTCCTTCACCATCCTCTGTGTCGTCGACAGGGAATGCTTCTTCATCTCTAGGGGTAGCAAGATCGCTCTCCCTTCGACCTCCATTGGGAGGTGCAGGATCTGCAGGTGGAGGTGGCTGCCTCTCTAGGTACTCAATTCTGGTGACGAGGTTGGCAATGCTCAACTCAATTCGCTCCATCCTGTGTTCATTGTCTTGAGCAAGCTTGGTGAGGTTTGCGTCGATGCCTCTCAACGCGCTTTGATGATCCTCCACGTACTTCATGAGCTCAATTTTTGCAACACATTCATCTCCATCCGGAATTTCATTATGTGATCCTGTCACTGTTAGTAGAAGACAAGAGAAAAAAAACACGGAGTATATATTCTTCCTACCAACTACTAGGTGGTGGACAAGGGGTAAAGATCACTCTCGCTCAAGCTTCTTACCAAACTCTTGTAAGTTTCTTACCCATCGTGACAAAGCGGTGCAATCCGGTAGGTCGGTTCGTGACAACAGTGATGATGATGGAGCTAGCGATTGCAAAGTAAATCTGTAACTGAGTTGAAAGTAAAGTGGAGCTCGGAAGGCTATGTATATGTAGCAAGGATTAGCAATAATTCAATTCAGAAATTGCAAGACTAAAGATTAGTCCCAAGCTAGTCTGTGTTGCCAACCTAAACTCATCTCGGACCTAGTTCAAGCAAAAATAAGCACACAATTGCAAAGGGACTGAAAGGATGCTTCTGATTTTTTTAGTGCGGCTTTTTTTGTTGCACTTGCCTTTTTTCCTCGCTTCTTTTTTTTTGTATGCACCCTTGCCTCTTTTTTTTAACTCAAAGGTATACCTCTTAGTCAAGTAGGGATGGACAACAAAGCAAAAATATCATGTTTTGGGGCAAGGGAAAACATTAAACAGATGACCAAAAGAAATGGCAGAAACAGCTCAGCAAACTTCCAGGGCTCAGAACTCAATCTTAGAGGCCGATTTTGAGGGTCAAAAATTGCACAGGTCCCTTGACCTGTGGTTTTTTTCACATGCACCTCGTCGTCCTCTTCGAAACAAAAACAAGACGCCTAATCGGAGTTCGATGCAACAGCTTATGCTGTTTCTTCGAGCAGATCGCGCAATCTAGATCTCGACTCAACTAGAACCGACGAACACGATGACTCGGCAAGGCACCAAAATTCAGAAAAGAAAAACTGAATGTGAAATTGCAGGCACAAAGTGTTTTGGACAGGGATAAAAATGATGAACAAATATTTTTTGTGTGAGGCAATTTTCTGGACTCTAGGACGAAGAACAGAATTTGTACCCTCATATTATGCTAGAGATTTATTGAATAAATTGCAACGCTTGAACCAAGATAATAAGTCCGTACAAGAGTATTATTAGGAGTTACAAATTGGTATGTTGCGTTGTAAAGTGCAAGAAGATGAGGATGCAAAAATGTCTAGAATTTTTGGGGGCTTAAATTGTGAAATTCGAGACATATTAGAGTATAAGGATTATCATAATATCACTCGTTTGTTCCATCTTGCTTGCAAAGCTAAAAGGGAAGTACAGGGACGACAAGCTCGATCACGAGGAGTTACTTCTGGAGGATCTGCTCCAACTCGAGCCACACCTAGGGCGCCACTTGCGGCACCTTCTGCTGGTCGCTCTACATCATCTTTTTTTCGTGCACGTTCTGTTGATTCCACGCCACAACCACATGCTTCCGCAGCAAGTAAATCAGCGACGGTGCAAGCACCGGCAAAGAACGCGTCATCAGTTGCTTCCACAGGTAGGACACGTGACACGCAGTGCTACCGCTGTAAGGGATGGGGTCATGTGATGAAAGACTGTCCAAATCAGCAAGCTCTCATTGCCAAAGATGATGGTGAGTATACAAGTGCTAGTGATATTGATGATGAAGATTTGGCGCTTGTTTCAGCTAACCCCACAGGTGATGAACATGCGACGGGTAGTGATGATGATGGAGTGGACATATTTGGAGCTGAAACTTCTGAGAGGTATATGAGTATTGTAGCACAGCGAGTACTTAGTGCTCAAATGGAGAGAGCAGAGCAAAATCAGCACCACACCTTGTTCCAAACAAAGTTCGTTGTGAAGGAAAGATCATGTCGCGTCATCATCGATGGAGGTAGTTGCAATAATCTTGTTAGCATTGAGTTTGTCGAGAAGCTTGGCTTGACCACGCAGCAGCACCTGCGGCCATATTACATTCAATGGTTCAACTCCTACGGTAAGTTGAAGGTAAATAAGATTGTGAGAGTGCATTTTTCAATTGGTACCTACCATGATCATGCAGATTTTGATATCGTGCCTATGCAAGCTTGTTCTTTGCTTTTAGGTAGGCCTTGGCAATATGATACTGATGCTTTACACCATGGTAGAAACAATAAATACACTTTCATACATAAAGGAAGAACCATTGAATTAATTCCAATGACCCCTATTGCCATTTTGAAAGATGAGTTAGAAAGAGCTGAAAAAGAACGTCAGGTGAAGGAAACTAACACTGAAAATCAGGATGTAGCTAAAGAAGTTTGCCCACATAAAAAGGAAAAGGAAGCACCACGTGTTAAGAATGCGGGAATTAAATTGAAAGGTGCTAACATGCTTGCTACAAAATCTGATTTACATGCGCTTGATGAGTCTGATTTGGCTTGCTATGCTTTGATTTGCAAAGAGGCTTATTTTTCCCTTGATAAATTGCCTAGCTCTTTGCCTCCTGCTGTCATTAATCTTTTGCAGGAGTATGAGGATGTTTTCCCAGATGAACTTCCCCCAGGGCTACCACCTATGAGGGGAATTGAGCATCAAATTGATTTGATTCCGGGGGCGACTTTACCAAACCGTGTTCCTTACCGAACCAACCCCGAAGAGACTAAGGAAATTCAGCGCCAAGTCCAAGACTTATTGGACCGAGAGTATGTACGAGAGAGCCTTAGTCCTTGTGCCGTTCATGTTATTTTGGTTCCTAAGAAAGATGGTAGTTGGCGAATGTGTGTAGATTGTAGAGCCATTAATAATATCACAATAAGGTATCGTCACCCTATTCCTAGGTTAGACGACATGCTTGATGAGTTAAGTGGTTCTATCATTTTTTTCTAAGGTAGACATGCAAAGTGGATACCACCAAATTAGAATGAAGTTGGGAGAAGAATGGAAAACTGCTTTCAAAACTAATTTTGGGTTATATGAGTGGTTAGTCATGCCTTTTGGGTTAACTAACGCACCTAGCACTTTCATGTGGGTAATGAACGAAGTTTTACATGTTTTCATTGGGAAATTTGTGGTGGTTTATTTTGATGATATTTTAATCTATAGCAAGTCCATAGAAAACACATGGAACATTTACGTGCTGTTTTTAATGCTTTGAGAGATGCACATTTGTTTGGTAATCTTGAGAAATGCACCTTTTGCACGGATCGAGTCTCTTTTCTTGGATATGTTGTTACTCCACAGGGGATAGAAGTGGATGAAGCGAAAATTGAAGCAATCAAGAGCTGGCCGACGCTTGAGACAGTCACACAGGTGAGAAGTTTTCATGGTCTTGCAGGATTCTATTAGCGTTTTGTGAAGGATTTCAGTGTTAGTGTTATGCCCTTGAGGAAATCATTTAGATGATTGTAACATGACTATATTTATGAATAATAATATGATTATTGGTCCAATGAATGTATATCATTGTATTGATTAACAAGTATGTGACTTGCTTATGAAGCTCTTTACTTTTTGATGTAATTCGATAAATATCTCTGATCGGATATCATCGTGTAGGACAACGATGAATAGATCAGCACATGTAGTGATCGATGATCATGCTTCGTAGATCATGGGATATGGAGATATCATCTATACATTGTGGACGCATGTTTAAGAACATGAGTTAGATAGACCCGCCATGGGACACTGCGAGAATGTTTCATTCTTATGTGTCATCAGTGTATCACATACATAGTAGATGTATGATCCTTAGACCTGAGATTGTCATATTCCCTACATGTGTAATAGTTTTCCTTGGGCCTATCAAACACTACTTCCTAACCGGATAGTTATAAATGTAGCTTTCATGCTTACTATGAAACGTGCAGAGGGAAGTGAGCAGTCAAGATGGAATTTGCCACTCCAATGAAACGGAGATATATGATAAGGCTACTCGTGTGATATGATTAAGGAAGTGCATGGCCATGCCGTATTTGAGGAGTCAATCACAACTTATTAATATATCACGGATACGATTGATGGATTGAATCATCAATGGATGACATGCTTCTCGCCTTGAGTTCAATCTTCATATACTTGGCAAAGGGATTATTACATGAGTACTTTTGATAGGTTCTATCCGATTTTATCATAGTATGTTTGGGAGTTGGCATACTTTGCAAGGAGCCGCTACCAACTATTGGATTGAAAAGGAGTTTTCTGAATCCATGTCCAAACGTACGTGAACCTGCAGGGTCACACACTTAATGGGCTGGGACACATTAATTTGGATTGGATCCGAAATTAATAGACCTCATGGGCTTAGCACGCTGATGGGCCCTGGTTTAGGGTTTCATCTCGTGGCTATATAAGGAGGGGAGGAGGATGGGCACAAGGTGTGCTTTTCCACGGTTTAGAAGTGATTCACCCGAAACCCTAGCCTCCTCTCGCTGCCCCTGTCGAGCGACCAGGTGCTTGCTCACCGATGCATGGCGTTCCATCCCTGGACGTGTGGACTGCTGCGGTGACGCTACTGCGACTGCGGCGTGGAAGGACGATCCACGGCGAGGCGAGGACGATCCACTTTATCGACGCAACGACTGCGGCGAGGACGATCCACGGCGAGGCGAGGACGATCCACTTTATCGACGCAACGACTGCGGCGAGGACGATCCACTACATCGACGCGCGAAGGATTCCGCAACTGCGCGTCTAGTGGTAATCTAATTTGTGATCCCCTTCTTGCGAGTAGCTTTCTGGTTATGCGGTAGATTTTTTTTGTGCTAGTGTAGCATACCGCGTTCCTTTTCAGTAGTATCAGAGCCATCTCGTATAGTTTTGTGATCTGGATGTTGCACATATGATGTGTGAGGTTAGTAGATTGGATTTATTATATGTTCAGCCGGTTCATGTGATGAATTGGTGACGGCAGCCATCGATGAGATCGATCGGTTTAGGGTTTGAGAAAAGTGCAAACCGACTCAATCTTGATTTGGGTGAGTCCGTTCATGGTATGATATTACCCTTACCGGTTGGGTTACCGCCATCAGGGTTTCTGAAACGTATCCATATGGGGCCAAGCCAATCAGATTGAGTTGGATTGGGTCAATCTAGTTGATCCATGGAAAGCGCAAACCGATTCAATATTGATTTGGGTGAGTCCGTTCATGGTACGACGTTACCCTTACCGGTCGGGTTACCGCCATCAGGGTTTCTGAAACGTAACCATATGGGACCAAGCCAATCATATTAGATCGGATTGGGTCAATCTGGTTGATCCGTGGAAATTTTGAGGGTGTTTTCCCATGACAGAAGACATGCCTCTAAAAAATTTTCCAAGGGCGCTGCCCCTCGAACCCCGGAGTCGTAGGGTTGCTTTTGTTTAACTCGTTTTTGCAGGGAATTATGTGAAATAGTATGGCCTATGTGTATGTGATGCATGTAATTTCCACATGGCCTGCGTGCTGTGTCAAGCCATAAGGCTATTTAAATTGTATAACGACCTGCATGTCGACTTGTGATGCTTCAAACCCTCATGTAAATTTCATTATCAAAAGTTGTAAGGTGTTGCATCCATAATGATGAAGACGATGGTATCAAGCAAGGTGGCTAGGTGAACAAATCAAGCAAGGTGGCAAGGTGAACAAACAAGCATGATGATGGAGATCTTAATGCTAAGGGCCATGCTATTTCACAGCTTATTTTGATTTTCTGTGGATGTGTGTTTAATCCTTGCTATTTTCTTTATGCTCATTGCATGTGATACCATGTTCTTAGTAGATTTTGTTCATCCCTATAGTTAAAATTTTAAATCAAAATGTCCATCCAATTGTTGCACCTATCAAGAATTTAGATCGTTATTGATATGACTGCCAAAGTAGTATATCAATGGCTATCTTAATAGATGATAGGGATGTGTTGGACACATCACGCATAACAATGGTAGATTTAATCAAGCTATCAAAACGGTTTTGGGCTTGAGGACATAAGTGGTTGGGATTTGATTTCAGTAATGAAGGAACCTATACAAGACAATTGGTGTCTAGGAAAACACACATGATGTAGGTTTCTTAATTGGCACCCGAATATGGGAAGTGCTCCCTCCCTCATGTGAGCCCTTGGGGCAGGTTGACCTGGCCATGAGTCAAGTTGACGGAGGCATTCATTACTCGTTTTCATACTCAACAAACAAGAGTTACATAAGATGTAATTAGCAAAGGTGTTGCTTACCTATGTCATTAAATTTCTAGCAATGATGCCAAAGCTCACTAGTGTTTGATGAATATGGATCTTGAATACTCACTATGTGTCTATAAAAGGGATATAAAATAGGAGTGTCTTTTATTAAAATGTTTAATAAAATTTTTACATAAACATAGTGCTTAGAATCTTTGCATGTTTTTATTGTAGTTCAATGGCACCTTCTCCTACTCCTGCTACACCTGGTTTTGCTTTGAGATCGGTTTGGAAAGGGAAAACTTAATGGAACTAATTTTGTTGATTGGTATCGCAACTTTGAGAATTGTTCTCAAGCATGAAAAGAAGGACTATGTTCTAGAGAATCCAATTCTGATGAACCACCAAAAAATGCTCCTCGCGATTTGAAGGTTGAATACGAAAAACATGTTAATGCTTCAGAGAGTCGGTTGTCTCATGCTTGTCACCATGGACTCGAGCTCCAAAAGCAATATGAGGACCGGGATGCTTACAATATGATTGTGGGCTTGAAGGGCATGTTTGGGAATCAAGCAAGAGTTGAGAGGTATGGTATCTCAAAGCTTTTATTTGCTTGTAAGTCGGTGAAGGCAGTCCGGTCACCCTCATGTGATCAAGATGATTGGTTACATCGGAGATTAGAAAACTTGAGTTTCCCTTAGCCTCGGTTTGGCCACAGATGTTATTCTCCAGTCTCTGCCATAGAGCTTTGAGCCATTCATTATGAATTTTCATATGAATAGCATGGAGAAGAGCCTAACCGAGCTACATGGGATGCTCAAGGCTACCGAGGAAAGCATTAAGAAAAAACCCAATCATGTGATGATGGTTCAGAAAACAACTGCATTCAAAAAGAAGAAGGCTAAGGCTGGGGGAACGGGAAAGAGCAAGGGCAAGGGAAAGGCTCAAGATGAGATCGCAAGCCTCAAAACTAAGCTTCAGAAGCTTAAAGTTGGCGCTCAACCTGATACCCAATGCTTCTATTGCAAGAAATCAGGACATTGGAAACAGAACTGTGAAAAGTACCTGGCAGATAAGAAGAATGGAAATGTGGTTTCCACTTCAGGTATTAATGTTATAGAAATTAATCTTGCTACTTCCTCACTCAGCTCATGGGTATATGATACCGGATCGGTTGCTCACATTTGCAATTCGATGCAGGGGCTGATAAAGAGTAGAGACTTGGCAAAAGGAGAAGTGGATCTTCGCGTGGGGAATAAAGCAAGAGTTGCTGGTCTTGCTGCTGGCACATACCGTTGCATTTGCCTTCGAGATTAGTTTTAGAACTCAATAATTGTTATTTTGTTCCATCTTTGAGTAGAAACATTATTTCATCTTCTTGTTTGGAACATGAAGGTTATGATTTCAGAATAAAGAACTTTGTTTGTTCAATATTTTTGAATGATATGTATTATGGTTGTTGCCCCATGGTGGATGGGTTGTACGTCCTTGAACTCGAAGAGAAACCTGTCTATAACATTAATGTAAAAAGGCATCGGCCTAATGATTTGAACCCTACCTTTTTATGGCATTGTCGCTTAGGTCATATAAATGAGAAGCGCATGAAGAAGCTCCATGGTGATGGACTTCTAACCTCATTTGATTTTGAATCATTTGAAACATGTGAATCTTGTTTACTTGGCAAGATGACAAAAGCCCCTTTCACAGGTTTTAGTGAGAGAGTGAGTGAGTTATTGGCCCTAGTACATACAGATGTATGTGGACCAATGAGCTCGACTGCTAGGGGTGGGTTTCAGTACTTTGTAACTTTTACCGATGACTTTAGTAGATATGGATATATCTATTTAATGAGGCATAAATTTGAAACTTTTGAAAGGTTGAAAGAGTTTCAAAACGAAGTACAAAATCAACTTGGTAAGTCAATAAAACACTTACGATCAGATCGTGGTGGCGAATACTTGAGCCAAGAGTTTGGTGATCATCTAAAGCAATGTGGAATCGTTCTGCAACTTACTCCGCCAGGAACGCCTCAATTGAATGGCGTGTCCGAACGACGAAACCGAACTTTATTAGATATGGTTCGGTCAATGATGAGCCAAACAGATCTGCCATTATCCTTCTGGGGTTTCGCTCTAGAGACAGCTGCGTTCACTTTGAATAGGTTCCCATCAAAATCCGTTGAGAAGACGCCATATGAGATATGGACTGGGAGAAGACCTATGTTGTCATTTCTCAAGATATGGGGAGTTGAGGCTTATGTAAAATGTTTACAATCAGATAAACTCGCACCTAAATCAAAAAATGCTTTTTTGTGGGGTATCCTAAAGAAACAAAAGGATATTACTTTTACAAAAGAAACGAGAACAAAGTTTTTGTTGCTCGAAATGGTGTCTTTTGGAGAAAGAGTTTCTTTCAAAAGAATTCAGTAGGAGTGATGTGTATCTTGATGAAGTTCGAGAATCACATGAATATGTTCAAGCTACCGCTGAACCTTCACAAGATGTACAAAGTGTTGTACAACCTGTGGAAGAGACTCCAGTCCCACGTAGGTCGGGGAGGCCACATCATGTACCTATAAGATATGGGAATGACATATTATTGTTGGACAATGATGAGCCCACGACTTATGAAGAAGCAATGATGGACCCAAACTCCGAAAAATGGCTTGAAGCCATCAAGTTTGGAACTTGGTCGATTCTCCTGATGGTGTAAAAACCATTGAATGCAAATGGATTTTCAAGAAAAAGATAGACGTAGATGGAAATATTCAGATCTATAAGGCACGGTTGGTGGCAAAGGGTTTCAAACAAGTTCAAGGAGTTGACTATGATGAAACCTTCTCACCGGTAGCCATGCTCAAGTCTGTCCGGATCATTTTAGCTATTGCTGCATATTTCGATTATGAAATATTGCTGATGGATGTCAAAACAGCCTTCTTTAATGGGAATCTATCTGAGGATGTATACATGATACAACCTGAAGGTTTTGCTGATCCTAAATATGCTAAAAAGGTATGCAAGCTTCAAAGATCCTTTTATGGGTTAAAGCAAGCATCTCGGAGTTGGAATATTCGTTTTGATGAAGTGGTCAAGGGTTTTGACTTTATCAAAAATGAAGAAGAGCCTTGTGTTTACAAGAAGGCTAGTGGGAGCGCACTTGTGTTTCTGATTTTTGTATGTGGATGACATATTATTGATCGGGAATGATATTCCTATGCTTGAAGATGTTAAAACTTCATTGAAAAGGAGTTTCTCAATGAAGGACTTGGGAGAAGCATGCTATATCTTGGGCATAAAAATCTATAGAGATAGATCAAAAAGGTTAATTGGATTAAGTCAGGAAACATACATTGAAAAGATATTGAAAAGGTTCAATATGCATGAATCCAAGAGAGGTTTCATGCCAATGTCACATGGCATCAGTCTCTACAAGAATCAATGTCTTTCGACATCTGATGAGCGAGACAGGATGAGCAAGATTCCATATGCTTCAGCTATTGGGTCTATTATGTATGCCATGATATGTACACGCTTAGATGTCTCATATGCTCTAAGTGTCATGAACAGATACCAAGCGGATCCTGGTGATGGTCATTGGATAGCCGTAAAAAATATCCTGAATTACTTGAGAAGAACTAAGGGTATGTTCCTTGTTTTTGGAGGTGAGGAAGATCTGGTTGCAAAGGGTTACACCGATGCAAGCTTCCAAACAGACAAAGATGATTTTCGATCGCAATCCGGGTTTGTGTTTACACTAAATGGAGGATCAGTAAGCTGGAAGAGTTCTAAGCAAAACATGGTGGCCGACTCTACGACAGAAGCGGAGTACATTGCGGCTTCGGAGGCCGCAAAAGAAGCTGTGTGGATTAAGAAGTTTATCACAGAGCTTGGTGTGGTCGCTAGTGCCTCTAGTCCAATGGACATCTATTGTGATAATAGTGGTGCCATTGCACAAGCAAAAGAGCCTAGATCACATCAGAAATCTAAACACATACTCCCGCGCTTTCACCTTATTCGCAAGATTGTGGATAGAGGTGATGTGAGAATATGCAAAGTACATACGGAAGCCAATGTGGCCGATCTGTTGACAAAGCCACTGCCACAGCCTAAGCATGAGGCTCACACGAGGTCTATTGGTATTAGATAGTTAATTGATTGACACAAGTGCAAGTGGGAGATTGTTAGTGTTATGCCCTTGTGGAAATCATTTAGATGATTGTAACATGACTATATTTATGAATAATAATATGATTATTGGTCCGATGAATGTATATATTGTATTGATTAACAAGTATGTGACTTGCTTATGAAGCTCTTTACTTTTTGATGTAATTCGATAAATATATCTGATCGGATATCATCGTATAGGACAATGACGAATAGATCATCACATGTAGTGATCGATGATCATGCTTCATAGATCATGGCATATGGAGATATCATCAATACATTGTGGACGCATGTTGAAGAACATAAGTTAGATAGACCCGCCATGGGACACTGCGAGAATGTTTCATTCTTATGTGGCATCAATGTATCTCATACATAGTAGATGTATGATCCTTAGACCTGAGATTGTCATATTCCCTACATGTGTAATAGTTTTCCTTGGGGCTATCAAACACTACTTCCTAACCGGATAGTTATAAATGTAGCTTTCATGTTTACTATGAAACGTGCAGAGGGAAGTGAGCAGTCAAGATGGAATTTGCCACTCCGATGAAACGGAGATATATGATAAGGCCACTCGTGTGATATGATTAAGGAAGTGCATGGCCATGCCGTGTTTGAGGAGTCAATCACAACTTATTAATATCACGGATACGAGTGATGGATTGAATCATCAAAGGATGACATGCTTCTCGCCTTAAGTTCAATCTTCATATACTTGGCAAAGGGATTATTACATGAGTACTTTTGATAGGTTCTGTCCGATTTGATCATAGTATGTTTGGGAGTTGGCATACTTTGCAAGGAGCCGCTACCAACTATTGGATTGAAAAGGAGTTTTCCGAATCCATGTCCAAACGTACGTGAACCTGCAGGGTCACACACTTAATGGGCTGGGACGCATTAATTTGGATTTGATCCGTAATTAATAGACCTCGTGGGCTTAGCACGCTGATGGGCCCTGGTTTTGGGTTTCATCTCATGGCTATATAAGGAGGGGAGGAGGGTGGGCAAAGGGTGTGCTTTTCCACGGTTTAGAAGTGATTCACCCGAAACCCTAGCCTCCTCCTCTCGCTGCCCCTGTCGAGCGACCAGGTGCTTGCACACCGACGCACGGCGTTCCATCCCTGGACATGTGGACTGCTGCGGTGACGCTGCTATGACTGCGGTGTGGGAGGACGATCCACGGCGAGGCGAGGATGATCCACTCTATCGACGCAACGACTGCGGCGAGGACGATCCACTATATCGACGAGCGAAGGATTCTGCAACTGCACGTCTATTGGTAATCTAATCTGTGATCCCCTTCTTGCGAGTAGCTTTCTGGTTGTGCGGTAGATTTTTTTTTGTGCTAGTGTAGCATACCGCGTTCCTCTTCATTCAGCACCATTGTGGCACCATTGAATGAGTTAACAAAGAATGGCATTCTTTTCTACTGTGGACCAGCACAACAACATGCTTTTAATGTGTTAAAGGAGAAGCTAAACAATGCCCCTCTATTTCAACTCCCCGATTTCAGTACGACTTTTGAGTTAGAGTGTGATGCAAGTGGGATTGGCATAGGAGGAGTGTTACTACAAGAAGGTAAACCCGTTGCATATTTTAGTGAAAAATTGAATGGCCCTGCTCTGAATTATTCTACATATGACAAAGAATTGTATGCTTTAGTGCGTGTGTTAGAAACATGGCAACATTACCTTTGGCCCAAAGAATTTGTTATTCATTCCGATCATGAATCTTTAAAATATATTAGAAGCCAAGCGAAACTGAATAAACGACATGCTAAATGGGTTGAGTTCATTGAATCGTTTCCCTATATCATCAAGCATAAGAAAAGTAAAGACAATGTGATTGCCGATGCGTTGTCTCGGAGATATACTTTGTTATCACAACTTGATCACAAAATTTTTGGTTTGGAAACAACCAAGGACTTGTATGCCACTGATCTAGATTTTAGAGATGCTTATCTGAAATGTAGAGAAGGAAGAACTTGGAATAAATATGTGCTAAATGATGGATTATTATATCGTGCTAATAAGCTTTGCATTCTAGCTAGTTCTGTTCGCCTTTTGTTTTTGCAGGAAGCGCATGGAGGTGGTTTGATGGGACACTTTGGAGTGAAGAAGACGGAGGATGTACTTGCTGCCCATTTCTTTTGGCCTAAGATGAGGCGTGATGTCGAGCGCTATGTGTCACGGTACACCACTTGCAATAAAGCTAAGTCCCGTTTGAATCCACATGGTCTTTATATGCCTCTTCCTGTCCCTAGCATTCCTGGGGAGGATATTTCAATGGATTTTGTGTTAGGATTGCATAGGACTAAGAGGGGAAGGGATAGTATATTTGTGGTGGTTGATCGTTTCTCTCAAATGGCGCATTTTATACCTTGTCATAAGAGCGATGATGCTACAAACGTTGTTGATTTGTTTTTCAGGGAGATCATTCGTTTACATGGTGTGCCCAATACCATCGTTTCAGACCGTGATGCAAAGTTCTTGAGTCATTTTTGGAGAAGCCTATGGAATAAATTGGGGACAAAATTGCTTTTCTCCACTACTTGTCACCCGTAAACCGACGGACAGATGGAGGTCGTCAACCGCACATTGTCTACTATGCTACGGACGATTCTCAAGACAAATTTGAAGATGTGGGAAGAGTGCTTACCTCATATTGAATTTGCTTATAACAGGTCCATACACTCCACAACCAGGGTAAGTCCGTTTCAGATCGTATATGGGTTTAATCCACGTGCTCCTATTGGTTTATTACCTTTACCTCCTTCTGAAACATTAAATTTTGATGCTAAAAGCCGTGCTGAATTAAGTTTGAAAATGCATGAATTAGTTAAAGAAAATATTGAAAATATAAATGCAAATTATATAGAGCATATGGTAGCCAGGGTAGAAAACAATTAACCTTTGAACCTGCTGATCTTGTTTGGTTGCATCTACGCAAAGATAGATTTCCTGAATTGAGAAAGTCTAAATTAATGCCTCGAGCTGATGGTCCTTTTAAAGTACTTGCAAAGATGAATGATAATGCATATAAGCTTGAGTTGCCTGCAGATTTCGTGGTTAGTCCCACTTTTAACATTTCAGATTTAAAACCATACATGGGCAAAGAAGATGCGATTGAGTCGAGGACGACTCTAATTTTAGAAGAGGAGAATGATGAGGACATAACTCCTATGGATACAACTTTAACTCTTGGTCCAATAACACGAGCACGAGCAAGACAACTCAATTACATGGTGAGCTCGTTCTAAGGTGATAATACTTGTTCTAATGAGAATGTGCTACTACATAATTTTCTTTGTGATGTGTTGTTACTTAGGAGCATGGGAGAGGAGATGTTAACTCAAGGAGACCTCATACACAACTTGAACATCTACAAGCCACGTTCAACTAAAGTACAAGCCCAATTGATGCTGCCCATGCACTTCAATTCGGACTACAACTCGCCTCGGAGTCAGCCTGACAGCGTCGGACTAAAAAGGCCATAACTTCCTCATACGAAGTCCGTTTGGGCTGAGCCACCACTCGTTGGAAAGCTTATTTCCAGACCTATCTTTTGCATACAAGCCCACCTCCAAATTTGTTCGGGAAGGCCTCCAAATCAACACGAAAAGTTGCTGCTGTTGCAGCAGACTTCGAATCAGAACCATTGATTGATCACTTTTTGTAACTCGCCCTTATATATACTTAGCCGCCGCTACTTTTAGGGTTAGGTTATTTGCTAAGTTTGTTCCCCACGCGTGTGAAACACTTGTTCATCGGAGTAGTGTCATAAGACCTGGTTTGATGAAAGAGATAACCTCAACTTTGATCGTTTGAATTGTCAGATTGTTTTCTTTCTCGTTCTTGCTCGTTTCTTCTACTGCGTGCAGGAATTAACCTTCGTGGTTAGGTCATCTGGGCATGAGCACGGTTGATAATGACAGGTGCGTGGGTGTAGCGATTGCAAGGATGCAATCTTCGCTGATTGGAAGCCTTTGGAACGCGAACGTCTCCGTTCCGCAAAAATAGAACCTATCGGAAGATCAGGCCGTTGTCGCATTAGTTCCCGTGGCTATGCGAGACTAAAATCGAGGACAGGCACATGAAACCCACCATCGTGGCCTTTGATGACTTCTTCCATCTCTAGAGGTCAAATTGGAAGTTTGCTCCCTTGGGCTCGCTGACTTCCATAGTCCAAAACCAAGATAAGTATCCTGTACACGCCGCCAAATACAACTGGAATCACCCCGGGAAGAAGTTGTTCTACATGAAGGTGGAGGGCTTCCCATACACTGGAGGGTAGAAAAAGATCATGCAAAATGACTACCCAGAGATTCCTCCTCTCTCTGATGACGATGGGGAGTTCATCCGTGCTACATCCGTGGTCCGCAAGTGGAGCGGCGTTCGTGACTTGGTGGAGGAGATGACACTTTCAGATACCAGCCCCCTTGTGATGAGGATTCCCCATCAAACCTTGCTGATCTAGTTCCCCAAAAGTGATCAAGCCAAACTTAAAGATCAATAAGCTAGTCCTACGACAAGTGCTAGGGCAAAGGCTATACAAGATCAGGTGCATGTTTTACTTTTTGAATATCCATTAGTTCAGAATGACTTGCTATTTAATTTTGGCACCTATACTTGTGTTAGGTTTGAAGGTTTCGGGGATCTACATCGAGCTACAAGAAGGGACAGCATGACGAGAAACATGAGTTTGCTGACCTACAACAAAACAGAGCTTTAGTTATATCCAGAAATGATAGCTAGTGTGCAAGCATAAGGGGAGGTGTGGGGTCAGAGAGATGCATCAAGATGCGTGCCACATGGAAAAGAGCAATTCGGCAGCCCAAACAGAAGAAAGGAAGTTTTGCTAAATTTGGAGAGTGCATATTTGGAAAATACAAATTTGGAAAGTGCATATTTGGATGGTGTACTTTTGGAAAGCCCAAATTCGGATTCAACTCGTCACATCCAACAGCACCCAATTTGGAATGGCCATAACTTTCTCATACGGAGTCCAAATCAGGCAAATAAGTACTCGTTTGAAAGGTATTTTCGAGACCGTCGCAATGGATATGCTCTTGAATGCAGATTCATTATGGTTGCTCCAAAATATCAGAAACAAACTGGTGGAAGTTAATCTGCGTATTAATTTTTACCTTTTTTAGTTGAGTCTAATTAGGAAACTAGAGATAGAGTTTGATTATTGTACAAATAGTAGGAGGACGTCCAAGGGGTTATATATACCCATGTAATTCATGGCTTAAAGATTTAGACCACATTATTCATATTAAACAAAATAGCTTCTATGTTTTGTTCTTCCCGATTACAAATTGCAAATTGATAGAGGAGCTGAGCGTACCCCCGAACTATTTGTGTACCCCTCGCTTGTGTACACATTCTTTGCGTATACTTCCCGGTGGTTGAGTATACGAGGATCATGATTGTTTCTGAGCGAATTATGTGATGTGCAGGTCGGTTGTTCGCAGCTGGTTGGCCTCACTTCGTTTGGAGATGATGAGGCTTAATTGGGTGTCCCGATCTTTCGATGAGATGGATAACTATCGATTAGTGCATATGACCCTCACGATCTAGGCTACAACCTAAACACGACCGATGCCAAGCAATCGCTGAACCAAACTCTAAATTGTTATCAACCCTGACAAAATCCGGTTGACCTGATCACGAAGATCAATTCCTGCAAGCAATCGAAGAACAAGCAAGAACAAAGGAAAAGCAATCTAAAATTGCAAATATAATGAGAGTATTGATGTGGGGTTTCGAACCACGGTATTGCTGTTGATCTTGATGAACAAGAGAATACCAAATAGTTTCACCAAGAAAAACTACAACTAAACAAAACCCAAGTAATTTTGGGGGACTCTCTAGCTATATATAGGTAAAAGAGAAGGGGGATTTGGCCAACACAAAGGAGTGGCCGAATAGGACTCTTACAAGGCCCAAGGCCCAAGTTTGACTCGGATTGGACAGTTGACCCAACTTGTTTTGGTGATTGCGGAGTGCTCCAAAAGAATTTTTAGGTGGAGACAAATCCATTAGAAAGATCTTCGCCTTTTCTTTGAACCATGTGAGGATCGATCGTTGTGTTCTCACGTGATGGAAAGCTCATCCATATCTGGATTATCTTTTCCTAATAAAAACTTATGTTGCTCGATGTATGGATGAACTTCTGCGCTGTGCTGCAAGACTGTCAAATGAGCTTTGTAATACATATCAAACCGTGGACTCGTTAGTTTGGACCAACGGTTCCTTTGCCAGCAAGTCTGCCCTAATGACGAGATACAGGAACAACAATTGCTTGTCTTTTACCTAGATAGTCCACGTATAACTCAATAACCTCTTTAGTCCCATAACCTTCAACAATACTACCCTTAGGCTTCGACCGATTCCTCATGTATGACTTTAATATACCAATGTACCTCTCGAACGGATACATGTAACGTAAAAATGCAGGTACACATATCTTAATCTCTCTAACAAGGTGAACAACAAAGTGGATCATGACGTCGAAGAACGACGGGGGAAATGCATCTCAAGCTGATATAGAGTCTGCACCACCTCACTATGTAAGTTGTCTAGTACATTGGGATCAATAACCTTACAAAAAATCGCACTGAAGAAATTACATAGCTTCATGATTGCCAACTTGACATCCTTTAGCAGAATATTTTTTATTGCAACATAGAGCATTTGGGCCATCAAGACATGACAGTCGTAGGACTTCAAACCAACAACATCAAATCATCCATGGACACAAGCTTCTTAATGTTTGCGGAGTAGCCCGATGGAACTTTAATACCTTGGAGACACTTGCAGAGATCTTTTTCCTTCGTGGACAAGATGTAGTAGCAGCGGGGATGTACGAACCTTTTCCATCATCCTCTATCATTGTAAGCTTGGGCCTAATTCCCATATAGGCCATTTCCTGGTGAGCATTCACACCATCCTTGGTCTTCGCAGGTATGTTCAGCAGGATGCTAGCCAAATTGTCGAAAATATTCTTCTCAA
The DNA here is from genome assembly GCA_036346275.1 of Otatea glauca. Lineage (NCBI taxonomy): Eukaryota > Viridiplantae > Streptophyta > Magnoliopsida > Poales > Poaceae > Otatea > Otatea glauca. Next base: position 32,097,580 of record CM070727.1, on the reverse strand, counting down.
TGTGCATGAAATCAATACAATGCCGGACATCTAACTCCTTTCAGTATGGTAATTCCCAAAATATCGACCTCTTCTTCCAAATGGTCCTAGGACGAATAGATTTACGGATCTTTCCGTACTGAACATCGATATCCTCCAGCGTGAATATATTTGCCTTCCACTCATAGGTTGTGGGGCCGAACGAACTTCCCTCTTCCCATCAAATTTGTCAGCCATCTTACGGTATCGATGACATCGAGGTAGAAACCTACGGTGACCCATATACATAGTTTTCTTAGAATTCGGTAGTCACAAGGTCTCAGTCTCCTCTTCACAAATAGGACACGATTTGGCTCCCTTCGTATTTTAGCCCGCCAAATTACCGAGGGTCAGAAAATCATTTATGGTGCAAAATATCATAACCCATAGGGTGAAGTTCTCTCTTTTGTATTCATCCCACACCGCGATCCCCTCGTTCCACAATTTTACCAAATCCTTAATCAGTGGTGTTAGGTACACATCAATATCATTTCCCGACTGTTTGGGTCCCGAGATTAGCAACGACATCTTGATATACTTCCGCTTCATGCACAACCAAGGAGGGAGATTGTAGATACACAATAGAACTGGCCAAGTGCTGTGACGACTGCTCATATTACCAAACGGATTCATCTCATCGGTACACAATCCAAATCTTATGTTCCTCATCTCGGCACCAAACTCCTCATGTTTCTAATCACAGTCTCCATTGAGCCGAATCAGTAGGGTGTCTCGGCTTGCCATCTTCCTTTCAAGATTCATAACGCCAACGCAACAATTTGCCTCTTTTGGATTTGAAATCAACCGCTCCAAACGGGGAATGATGGGTAAGTACCACAATACGTTGGTCGGTGCCCCTTTATTGACCTCTTCACCGTCTTCGCCTCGGCTGTTACGCTTCTTACCATTATGCTTCTCCTTTTTTTGTATCGGGATACACCACAAACTGGATAAATGTGCAATTCTTTATGCGTGTTACGATACAAGATGTAATCATTCAGACATGCATGTATCCTTTCTATTTCCATTCCCATGGGACATAGTAGTTTCTTCGCTTCATAAATTCTTGTTGGCAACTCGTTTCCCTCCAGAATCACATCCGATAAAAGAACTAAAAGTGCATTGAAACTTTTATATGTCCAACGGTGTTTTGCCTTCAGTTCAAACAATGCAAGGACCGAACCAACTTGGTGTATGCCACTTTGCAACCCGAGAACAACAGTTTGACATCGTCTTCCATCAAGCTACAACTCATGATTGGGTTCCACCATGTCTTCGTTGCATACCGAACGGGTACTACTTGTCTCCCTGTGATGGATCCAACACGTGTAATTTCTCACAAAGCCATGTCGAATCAAGTGGTCTTCAATTTGTGCTGAGCTGTCAAATCTCCTGAGATTGGTGCAATCAAAGCAAGGACAATACATGTAGTTTACACCCCTCTTCTAATGAGGACATAACTCCTATGGATACAACTTTAACTCTTTGTCCAATAACATGAGCCCGAGCAAAACAACTCAATTACAAGGTGAGCTCGTTCTTAGGTGATAATACTTGTTCTAATGAGAATGTGCTACTTCACAATTTTCCTTGTGATATGTTGTTACTTAGGAGCATGGAAGAGGAGATGTTAACTCAAGGAGACCTCATACACAACTTGAACACCTACAAGCCACGTTCAAATAAAGTACAAGACCAATTGATGCCGTCCGTGCACTTCAATTCGGACTACATCTTGTCTCGGAGTCAGCCTGATAGTGCCGAACCAAAAAGGCCATAACTTCCTCATACGAAGTCTGTTTGGGCTGAGCCACCACTCGTTGGAAAGCTTATTTCAAAGCCTATCTATTGCATACAAGCCCACCTCCAGATTCATTCGGTAAGGCCTCAAAATTGACATGAAAAGTTGCTGCTGTTGTAGGCTTTGAATCAGAACTGTTGATTGATTACTTTTTGTAACTCACCCTTATATATACTTAGCCGCCGCTACTTTTTGGGTTAAGTTATTTGCTGAGTTTATTCCCCACGTGTGTGAAACACTTGTTCATTGGAGTAGTGTCACAAGACCTGGTTTGGTGAAAGAGATAACCTCAACTTTGATCGTTTGAATTGTTAGATTGTTTTCTTTCTCATTCTTGCTCGTTTCTTCTACTGTGTGCAGGAATTAACCTTTGTGGTTAGGTCATCCGGGCGTGAGCACGGTTGATAATGATAGGTGCGTGGGTGTAGCGATTGCAAGGATTCAATCTCCGCTGATTGGAAGCCCTTGGAATGCGAACGTCTCTGTTCCGCAAAAGTAGAACCTATTGGAAGATCCGGCCGTTGTCGCATCATCTTCACCATATATCCTTCTGCAATTTTTTTGAACTCCTTGACACCCCTGTAAAATTCAGCACTCACATGGTTTTTCTAATATATCCATTCATCACAGTCCATCTGCAATTAAACTACGCACACTAAATTAACAAAAAACTGGAGCGATAGCTTGCAAGCTATTTCAAATATTGAGACATCTTTTAATTACCTTTACAAAATAAAGGACGGGTTCCAAGATATATAATTTTACTCCCGATACCTTCTTCCCTAGTTAAGAACTTTCAATTCCCTAGTTAGGAGACATACATTTCAAACATCAACAATGATATCAAATTACCCAATGCAGTAAGCTTGCAATTCTTTTGATTTTAATGAAACAAAATAAGAGTGCAAGCATTAACAAAGTTGATGAATTGAATGATCTTAAAGAAATGTCTATCTGTTGACCAACTAATTAAGTACCAACAATGACTCCAAATATCTAATTAGGTTATGTCCTAATCCCATTCGAGGATATGTGGTTCAGGCAAGTTCCTAAGCTATTGAACAACTCCAAAGAAAATTTCGGCAGCATCTCCTTGTTGTTCTTCAAATACACGTCTCGACAACAAGTCAAGAGGGTGTGTATCCGGAGAACACTAGGGAGATGCTGTCGAAATTAATTTTCTCTGTAGTTGTACAACAGCTAATTAAGATCTTGCCCGAATCACATATCCTCGAACTGTCCAAAAAATATGATCAATTCAAGAGTGCTTTTTTATAAATATGCCATTTCAGCATATTTATAAATAAGCACCCTCAAATGAGAGACGTAGGTTATGCAACCTAAACTCTAACATTCATCATATTACAACAACAATAATTAGACGCCTCATCACAAACGATTTTCAAAAACCGTTTGTGATGAGGAACATCACTGACGGTTCTATAGTGAAACTGCCAGTGACATCATCACATCTAAGTTTAGTAATGGGTTCTAATTGTATTATACTCAAGATCTAGCTTGGTAAGGGGAGAATTTGAAGATTGTTTAGATCTAGCTTGTAGATCCATGTGTTCTTGGTGATCTAAGGTTAGTAATTGGTTCTAATTGCATTATTATATTTAAGATTTAGCTAGCTAGTTTGGTGAAGAGAGAATTTGAAGATTGTGTTTAGATCTAGCTTGTAGATCCATTTGTTCTTTGTGATCTAAGGTAGTAATTGGTTATATAATTGCATTATATTCAAGAATTAGCTAGCAGTCCATAATTTAAGAATGTGTGCTGCGCACACCTGGTGTACTTCAATATTTAACACTAAATGTTATATGCGTAGCGTAAATGGACCAAAGCTGGATGTACACTGAGAACCGTGTGAGTGTCGAGTACATTAATGGCGTCTCCGCTTTTAGAAGAGTTACAGAGGAGGGGGGTGCAATTTATGTCTTCTCCATGCATTGACTGCGAGAATCTGAGGATGTTTCGAAACTTAGCGCAGATTAAAGCACAGTTGATTCTGAGGAGTTTCAAAAGGGGTATACATGTTGGACCAGTCACGGTGAAAAGCAGAATATGTTGGGGAATGGGCAGGCTACACTAGCGTAACATCAAAATTTTCTACCGCATAACCAATGAACCATTGGAAGTTATAAATCACAGAATTACCACTAGATGCGCAGACCCGTAGTGAAAGTAGAGTCGATGTAGTGTGGTGGTGCAGATATAGTTGTACTAGCCTCAAGCCTCCTCCAACAGCTCCTTGTGACCATCGCAGGTTGCGGATCGTCACAGCGTTGAAGCTTCGCAGCAATGCCTCCAAGGTATCAACACATACGGGACAGGAACACCATGCACCAGAGTGCTAGCTATCGACGATTGTGATCGCCTGACCGCAAGAAGAAGAAGGGTATGTTGTGTGAGAGAAGCCCGAGACCGTGCCTGGCCAGGAGGAAGGGGGTTGCTTGTTGGTCGAGAAAGAGAAAGGAAGAGGTGAACACGAGGAGTTATACTGGTTCGAGCCCCCGGCGTGGGTAACAACTCTATCCAGTCTTGCCTGGAGGTGAAAGGTGCAGATAATGCTCTGTGATTGAATACAAGGGGTGCTCAAACTCGGTTGTGCTCGAGAATGGGCGTGCATGTTGCCTATAGCTTCTTTTTTCTCTCCCTCTTCCTCGCGCAGGGGAAGGTTTTATACTTCTATGGTGCGGACCGTTACAGGAAACAGTCAGGAGAGATTCTCGAGCGTGTGACGTTAAAACTGGACTTAATGCGCAATGAAGTCGGGAGATAACGACCTCGGAAGTGCAGCTCACATCTATCTTAACTCCATCCTTTAAGGCCCTGCCTTTCACTCGGTAGCCGTCGGCTGTGTACGCCCGACCAGAGCTTCCGAGCTCGACCAGGGCCTCCGACCTCGCCCTTGCTATCGAACTAGCTCCTTGGCTAGGTCAAAAAATGGCTGTTGCAGGGATATCCAGTCCCCGACAGCTAGCCCCTGAGGCTCAAATAGCGATCCTGAAGCTCAGGATGACCTTGAGTCTGATGACCTTAAGGGGACGGTTCCCCAGCCGAGCTTGGAAATGCTCGAGCTCAATCTTGGGCTCTTACGTGAGGAGGTCCTTGGCATTATCGTAGTTGGGAGCCCTCGAATTTTGATGCCTCGGTTGGGGCGGAGAAGTCGTGGGAACAGCCTGCGACGCTTCAGCCTCTGCAGTGGAGATCCCGACGCGCCTTTCGAGGTGCAATCGGCGCGCCTTTTGAGACATAACCAGCGGCTTGCCTTCTCCACTAGACCCTTTAAATTTTGAACCGTCGCCTCCTTTAGAAGATTCCCCAAATCCTTTCTGCGTCGAACCCTACCGCCCCATCACCCCCTTAATCTTCTCTTGCGATCTTCCTCCATCGACCCTTGTCCCAACCAAAACCCATGCCCAAGTTTGGGAAGAGCTTGATGACCCTGGAGCGGATGAGGGAGCTCGAGATGCTGGGGATGCTGGACCCAGCGACATGGCGGCTGTCGGGTGGGGAGGCCAAGTCGCGGCCTCAAGCAGACGAGCTCGTCGGCACCGAGCATTACATGCTCTTCGGTTTACGAACGCCGGAGAGCGACTTCATGGTGGCGGTCCTCGCGCAATGCGAGATCGAGCTCATCAATCTGGTGCCCAATTCCATTCTTCTTCTTTCCATCTTCTCGCACCTATGTGAGGGGTTTTTGGGGATCCTCCCGACCCCCTCGCTTTTCTTTCGTTTCTATTCCTTGTTTTGCACCTTGAAGGACCCCGTGGTTAGGTCTCTATTTTTTGTTGCGGACAGGGCTCCATACTCCTTCCGCCAAACTCATGCCCGAGACTCCCTTTGTCCATGGACCAAGAGGTGGTTCTATCTGAAGAAAGGGGAAGGCGGCGGGTTTGCGTACAACGGGGCCCCTGTTGATGGCAAGCGCCAGACTCCTGACGTCGATGACTTGGCGGCAGACCAAGAGGCCATTGCCGCCATCGACATCTGTGCGACGTGCGATCTCACTGGCCAGGACATTGCCTGCGACTTCTTGCAGAGCCGGGTGTTCCCCCTGAGGAAGAGGGTGCACCCGTTCTTCGAGATCAAGGGGCAAGACGATCTCACCTGGGAGGGTCCAAACGGTTAGTCCCCTTGAGCTAGGGAACTCTCGAGCCCGGCCAAGAGCTAACTGGTACTCTATTTTCTCCAGTAGCTTCGCCGAAATCCTGGATAGCGGCGTGTATGTCCAAGATGTTCGGGAAGGCGGCGTTCGAGTAGGCCACGGGCGATCCCGTTCCCAAGAACTTCTTGAGGCAGAGCAGCGAGGTAACTCATCTCGCGCCAAGGACGAGCTCGGGAGTGCTCGAGCTCGTACTGACCTTTGCTCATCACTGTAGGAGAACAAGGAGCTCTGGGACATAGCGAGCAGGATGCTGCCGCTGCCTGGAGCAGGCAAGGGCAAGAAAGCGAGCAAGAGGCTGGCCCAAGACCCCTTGGGGACCAGCGCCCTGAAGAAGCAGCACATCGAGTGGGGTGACCATACAGTGGTAAGCCATCTCGATCGAGCCCGGTAATGCTCGAGCTCGATCTCCCGATTGATGCCATCCGTGACCTCCCCTCATCTCTAGAAGCAACAATAGGCAGTGGTTGCCGCGAGGACCTCAGACTCGCGGTGATACCGAAGTCCTCAATGTTGGGCGCTGGTACAGCCGCCGCATCGAGCTCAGAGCCCTCGCGGGCTACGAGGTCGCCATCGTAGGGTGCTCGGAGATGAAAGCTCGTGACCCAGGTATGCGCAACTCTCGTGCCCCTTGGGTTGTAGCGTAGGCTTCTTTTCTTCCTTTGCTTAGTAATTTTCCCAGCCGTAGACCTCGAATGCTCGTTTACGCCCATCACGTCATCGGGTTGCGGCGGCGGTAGCGCCCAGTCGTTAGCGTCCATTGACCATGGCTATTGTCCAGGACGAGTCCGAGGACGAGGATGAATTCCTTCTGATCCACTGCCCTCACTCGCGGTAGGCCCAGGTCGTCGCGGGAGGTGGAGCCGAAGGCTTCTCGGCAGTCAGAGTCGGGGCCGACGGGGATGAGCCTGAGGTCGAGGCCGCTACAACCGGTGAGGTCGAGTCCTCCGGGGGAGCGGTCGAGGTGCCAACCATAGTGGTCGCTTCTGAGGCTTCCGTGGAAGAGCCAGGTAGGGCAGTTCTTCACATCCCTCTATGTCGCAACACATTAGCACGACCCATTCTTCCCATTCCTTTCCTCAGGGCCCTTGGTCCCTGAGACCGAGCTGAGGCCTAGGCTGACCGGGGAGATCCCGGTCGAGGTTCCGACTAGTGGGGCCAACTCCACGCCAAAAGCGGCCAACGCGGCTGCCTCGACCTCGGCGGAAGGCCGTGCCGAACTGGAGGCGGGCGAACCAGACAACAGGTCGATCGAGCCTCGGCGGCGCGAGTTCGAGGGCCTGCTCAGTTAGGTGAGTGTGCTCATTCCTACCAATCTTCTCAACTGTTGAGTGATTTCCCTTGGTTTTCACAAGCGATCGACCTAATCGCACAAGGACTCCAAGGTCTGCGCGGGCACACCGCCGGGCTAAGGGTGGTCCTCGACATGGTGGAGGAGCGAGAGGCCCACATCGCCCAGCTCGAGGAGTCCCTGCTGATGGAGCAGGAGGAGGCGGAGCAGCGGACTTCAGCACATGCCACCGAGCTTGCCCAGGCTGTTGCCATCGAGCGCGAGAAGACGACTGAGGCCCTTAAAGCCGAGCGCGCGAAGGCGGCCAAGACCCTCGAGGCCGAGCGCGCGAAGGCGGCCAATACCCTCGAGGCCGAGCTCACGAAGGTGGCTGGGGCCCTTAGAGCCGCGCGCGCGGAGGCTAAGAGCTACGGAAGCAGGTTGCTTACAAGATCGAGTTGCCACAGTCTTTTGCCGGAATCCATGATGTGTTCCATGTATCGCAATTGAAGAAGTGCCTGCGTGTGCCAGAGGAACAGATGCCATTGGAAGCTATTGACTTGTAAGAGGATCTTACCTATAAGGAGCAACCAATAAAGATTTTAGATATAGCAGAGCATATCACAAGAAGCAAGATCATCCGTTTTTGCAAAGTCCAGTGGAGCAACCATTCAGAAGAGGAAGCTACTTGGGAGCGAGAAGAGGAATTGAAGTCCGAGTTTCCCCACCTATTATCTAGCCAGCCTGAATCTCGAGGTCAAGATTCCATTTAACGGGGGAGGTTTGTAACATCCCAAAATTTGAGTTTTGGAATGTTTGAATTTAAAAATGAACCATTTGCAATTTTCTTGAATTAATCCAAACTTAATTTGAATTTTCTATTAATAAAGGATTTAATTTGACTAAACTATTCATCACACTAAAGATTTTCAGATTAGTTGGGTTCATTGTGCTTCAAGAAATTTTTCTGTATTTTTTGGGAATTTTCTAAATTTATTTTCTATTTTTATGAATTTATTTTCTTTTATTTGAATTTCTGGAAATTTCTTAAAAATAAAAACGTTTTTATTTTTAAAAATTTCCCATAAGGCTGACTTCTTTCTGTCGGCCCATCCCTATTCATTTTTGGCCCGCTTCTCTCGCGCGTTGGCCCAGCCCAGCTCTGCTCCGCCCCGACCCAATTGCTCCGCGGCGCAGGCAGCTTGGCCCACCTCCGCTCGCACGCGTGCCGCCAGCGTCACCCGAAACCCTAGCCGCGCCGCCACCGTGGAGTCTGGGTTGGACACGCCTCCTGAGGTCTATTTAAGCGCCACCAATCCCCTCTCGAGGTTCCCCTCTCTGCGCCACTTCGTTTGCCCCCTCTCCCGTCGCCCGAGCAGCCCCCGTTGTCTCGTGCGCCCTCACGGGAGTCCTTCCGCCGCCCGAGAGCTTCTCCACCATCGTCTACCTCTCCGTTCCACCTCCGCCGCTGTTGTTGCACACTCGGGTTCGCCGCATCTTCTCCTTCCCGATCCGCCATGTCTTGCGCCCGATCCGGTCCACTTCTGCCGCGTTTCGCGTTGTCTTCCCCGGCTCCTCCGGAATAACACCACCGCCTTGCCATCGATTTGGTCCGTCGGTTCGTGGCCGTCCGATCTCGCGTCATCGCCCCAGATTGTGCCACGTCGCCGCTGCCCGTGCCCTCGCCTTGTCGCCGTCCGATCCGACGCGGCCGTTGGATGTGTGACACGCGGTAGTCCACGTCAGTGCCTCATCAGCGTCGACGTGTGCGTCATGTCAGCGCCGCGTGTCAGCCTCGTCAGCGATCACGTCATCTGTGAGCTGGGTGCACGGTGGACTAATCGCAGTGCCATGGACTGAGTCCACCGAATACCGGATGATGTCAGTTGTCGGGACCCGAATCGCAACCGACCCTCGTGTATTCATGCGATCCAGATCACGCTTAGCACACACATCATCTGAGGTTGCACATTACGGACATTCACAAAGATATAAGAATAAATAGTGCAAACATGTATATAAATCGAGTTATGCGACCTTATGGTCTCCTTACAGATAAGTCACCACACAGGCTTACATTATTCAAAGTAAAGAAATAGCAATGAACATAAGTAAAGGTCGTGGAAGCCTTCATCTTGCCACAGGCAACCGACTGGGCTTGCCCCCTTGTTGTTCGTATCCTCGATGTACTCCTCCTCCCAAACTGGTATAGTCTCCTCCACCGATGTTGGGGTTGATAAGCAAGGTTGGGTGAGTACACAAGGCACTCAACAAGTAATGCACAGAATGCAGTGCTATTACTACATGCAAAGCTTATTCCAAAGGGTTGGCTTAAATGGTTCTTTTGCATCAAACAGCAATTTTAAACCAATATCTTAATTAGATTAAAGTATTGGAACAGTTATAAGTAATACTAATTTCTTCAAATGGTTTTTCTTCGAAGATTCTCGGCACACCTTAACAGTTCATTTTAACACTTGGCACACAGCCACCCTTCCCATATTTTGTTTATGAAAATCTACCCCTTGACTGTAATCCCCAAGCAATGCTCAATACCGTGAGCACGGCTATTCGAATAGTTTGACACTCTGCAGAGGTTGTACACTTTACCCACAAGATACAGCCGCTCACCACACAGGTGATTGTCCGCAACAAAGCTTTTCAGGAACTTCTACCTTAACCAAGGAACCTCTCCGGTATTGCCTTCACTATCACTTCCCTCACACAGAGCCGAAGTATAGGACCGACCAATCACCGTTGGATGGGCACCAAGCCGTAGCACAGGTACGCTCCCCCATACAGATACACCCCTGTGTACTGTCACCTCGAGGTATCAGAGGAAAGATATCAAAACCCTAGTCAACTAGGTCTGTCCTATATCAGACATGTGGTTGTACGGGTGACTCAGATCAAAGGCTTGCAAGGTGAAGTCCTTAACTGACCAAGGCAAGACTTCCAACACTCAACAGTGGCACATAGCCCAATGTGGCACACAGACTCACATCACTCATCAACCCAAAGCCACACAGGCCCACCAGGCACACAGCCTCTTGCCACTTGCCCCAGTCTAAATCATTTCCCACCCAGTTGATTATTGTGCAACACATGCCAAGAATAACTCAACATCGATGCACGAACCACATAGGTCATTGTACCTCAATCTCATCATGTGGCATCATCACACCACTTTTCAAAATACATTCAATGTCTTTAATCAGATTGTAGCATTTTTCCAAAGATCACTCATGATTCGTTGCAAGGCTAAGCATCTACTCACGGTCTAGCCTCCGTGTTGGCACAATATTAACATCCAACTAATATAATCAAACTTAGGGTGACAATGATTTAGGGCATACAATTAATAATTCAAGGTGGCATAACAAAATGGGTTGATTAAATACATTATCCCGAATCAATTTAAATTCATTTTAAATAAATAAGCATGCATAGTTTCAAAGCATAAACTACATTTTAAAAACCTGGGATCAAAATGATCAAAGCAACACTTGCCTTCAAAGAGTTGCTGGTCTTGTTCCGAAACTTGGTCTTGAGCGACGAATTCTTCCTCGAAACTTTCCGGCAAATTTGCGTCTACGCGTACAAATAAAATATACAATAAATAGCAAATACAGAAGACTAAATGACCTCAAAAATTCAAATAAAATTCACCATTAAATAGCTCACAATTTTATGAATTTTTAGAAATTTGAATCACCCAAATCCGAGTTAAAATGCCAAAGTTATTGTAACATCCCAAAAATTGAAGTTTTGGAATGTTAGAAATCAAAGATGAACCATTTGCATTTCTTTGAATTAATTCCAGCTTAATTTGAATTTTCTATAAATGAAAGGATTTAATTTGGCTAAACCATTCATCAAACTAAAGAATTTCAGTTTTAGTTGGGTTCCTTGTGCTCCAAGGAATTTTTTTGTATTTTTGGGAATTTTTCTGAAATTATTTGATATTTATTTGAATTTATTTGATTTTATTCGAATTTCTGGATATTTCTTAAATCGGAAAATGATTTTATTTTCAAAAAAGCCTCTCGGGCCGAATCTCTCGCCCACTTCTTTTCTCGCGCCTCGGCCCGGTCGCCTCGCCCGGCTGCTCGCCCGATCGCCTCGCCCGGCCCAACTCAACTCGCAACCCGGCCCGGCCGCACTCTCGGCTGCTCGATGCGCGACGCGTGGATCGGATGCGATGCAGCCGCGTCGCCGCCCCGCGAAACCCTAGCCGCCGCTCGGAGTCCGTCTCGGCCACGCCTTGACGTCCGTGCCGCGTCCGAAGCGCGTTCTCCGAGGCTGCTATTTAAGCCGCCGCGTGCCTCCCGAGATTCCCCTTCGCGCGCCGCTTCGGTTGCCCTACTTTTCGCTGCCCTAGCCGCCGCCGTCGCTTCACGCGAGCTCGCCGAAGTTGTCGCCGTGCCCGAACTCTTCCGCCGCCCCAATCGCCGCCGCCGGTGCCTCTCCGCCGTCGCCGTTGGTCTCCCCGAGTTTGTCGCATCGCCCTCTCCCCGGTTCGCCTTGTCCCAGGTCCGATCCGCCGCGTCTTCGCCGTTGGCCTCGTCTTCTTCCCCGCCTCTGGTAAGCCTCGCGCCGTCGCTCGCCGCCGTCTGCTTCGCTTGATCCTGGCCGTCGGATTATGCGCTGGCGCTCTGAATTGCGCCGCGACACCTCTGACCGCTGCGTCGCTCCTCGGCCGTCCGATCGGGTCGAGTGGCCGGATGCTGGACGCATGGCCCGTCCACGTCAGCGTCCACGTCAGCGCCCACGTCAGTGCCATGTCATCCGCTTGCGTCAGCCGCCGCGTCAGCCGAATCGCTCGCGTAAGCGATGACGTCAGCCGTGCGCGGGTGCACGGTGAACGAGGCGCCTCGTGGACCGAGTCCACCGTGAACCCGATGACGTCAGCGTTGCGCAATAAATCCTTTTCAAAGACAAAAAATCCAGAAATTCTGATTTTCTGATTTTCAGCCTTTTTCTGTGATTTAATTTTCCAGAAGCTCGTTCTCCCTCATACGAACTCCGATTGAGGCGATTCAAGTTTCTAAATTTTTCTAAAATCAAGATCTATCTTGCAGAGCCATTTATTTTAAGTTTTGAGCTGGTTTGAGTCTCTGTTTTGTATTTATTTAGTTTCGTTGCTTCTTTTCCGGTAGACGCTAATTCCGAGGGAGCGAACGAAGACTTCGAAGACCAAGATTCAGCACTAGATCAGCAAGGCAAGTCGTAATCCTTTGATCATATTGATCCTATGTTTGCAAAAGTAATTTACTTTATTACAATTGCATGCTATCTTGTGTATCAATGCTTATTTAATGGGAGTAGATGTATACCTAGTTGACATTATACCACCTTGATTAGTTGTATGCCATGTATCCATTGTTAGACCTAGGTTGGGACATTACTAGTTGGACATAATCATTATACCAACATTGGGTTATCGTAGCTATGCTTAGACATGCTTACATATATGTTGGGATTCATGTCACATGTGAATAATGATAATATTGACTTAATGAGATATTGAATCGTGGCCGGTAGCCACTGTTGTAAAATTTGTTGTACCATGGTGGGGTTTGCCATTGGTCTTGGTTGAACGAATTGTTTTCCCTCGGGCAAGTGATCGTGCAGTAAAGGGGGTGCTTTCTAGCACATTGGGATGTGGATGTCTTGTCTGAGACAATTTAAGGACTTAATCTTGTGCGCCATTGAACTGGGTCTAACCGTACTACCACACGTTTGGAATGGGACAGGCTTAGCTGATTAATTTGCAATGTCTAGCCTTGAGTACTGCCAATTGGTGGTGTGGGTTCCGGGATGGACGGGTAGATTCGCAAGGCGCAAGAGGGGGCCCTAAGGGGCGAAACCTTAGCGGCGATCTGAGTTTAGACAAAGGCATTGTAAAGGTTTCGTCATGATCTCTCCGCCAACACACCAAAGGAAGTGTGCTTATTGCGCATGGCAACAAGAGCCGATCATGTCTTGTGGGTAAAGTTGTACAACCTCTGCAGAGTGTAAAACTATTCGAATAGCCGCGTCCGCGGTCATGGACAAGCCCGGGAATTTCACACGGGGTATAGAGTGTTTTATGAAATGTGGAATGTGGAATTGTTGGGATGTGAACGGGGAGTTCACTGTTGTTTTGTTGTCTAAAGTTAATACTGTTAAATTTATTGGTTGATACTTGTTTTAGATGGTGTAGGGTGATGCCTCGCCATTCTGTTCATGTTGTCTACCATTGGTCTACCAGTTATTTACTTATCTTTTCATAAATATGCTTTCAATCTATTTATTGTATTTTCAATTCAAGTTATTGCTTTCTGCAAATGAACCATATAGCCATCCTTGTCAAGCCATGCATGAATATATTGCATCAATTCCCTACGGCTTGCTGAGTACCTTTGTACTCACGGTTTTATGCCCTTGTTGATCAGTTGCTGAAGGAGATAATGAATATCATGAGGAGGAATTTTATGAAGACTACGTGGATTAGGAAGGCGTTCCCCAGACGATTGCCTGTGGCATGTCGAATGGCTCAAGTTATCTTTTCCGCTGCAATAGTATTTGTTTCTTAAGCCTTAATGCATAATGGAGTAAACATTGACCATAAAGTCGTTTGCTTTATTCAATAATAATTTGCTTCTTCTTAGTTAATTCGTTGTATGGAATGATATTTCATCTATACTGTGTGCACTAGCGTGATCCTGGACTAGTGCAGTATACACAGAGGGTTTCGGATTTGCAAATCCGGGTCCCGACAGTTATAGTCATTTGAAGTTTGAATAAAATCTGAAAATACAGAAATTAAGAAAATCCAATTTTTCTGAATTATTTTTATACTGGAAATTCGCTTTTATGATGTCAGCACAGAAATGAATTTCGGTCGAAATATTTTTATATACAAAAATATTTATGATGTCATCGCGACGTCACCGACACGCGGCACGCCTGAGGTCGCCACGCCGCTCGTCTATGGACTGGGTCCACGGTTCGGCTCTGGTCCACCGTGGACTTGGTTCACATAACAGTGTAGCCACGCGGCAAAATCCAGACCGTTCGCTAAAATCGACGGTCAGATCCTATGCCTGCGCGGCTCGGCGACGCCTCGATTTCCGCACGGCCACGCGTCACGCATCGAACGGTCCCCTCGGATCCAACGGCCAACGCGCTGCGACTCGGCGACGCCGGATACGCAGCGACACGCGGCGCAATCGCAATGGCTCGTTTGAAATCAACGGCCGAGATTGGTCACGCTTCGGTCAAAGGAAACACGCAGCCGCACGCGATTGGTTGGAGGTGCGGCGCTATCACCGCCGCACGTTCAAATTTGAACGGCGCGGATCCTAGGGCAAAACCAGATCCAACTCAACCGCTCGGATCCGATCCAATGGCTCAGTTACGGAGTCGTTTACTATACATGGCGCGACGTGGCTCAATCCTACGCGTACACTAACGATCCAACGACTGAGATGTAACCAAGTTACAGAGACTAGATCTAATCTCTACCATTCAATCCAGATCTAACGGTACAGATCTACTCTAGAAGAACACAAAGAAAAGTGATGTGGACGAACCAGAAGCGTACGATGAAGATCGGACGGACGATGAAGCTCGGTGAAGGCGACGGCGGCGCAGAAGAAAAGGCTGCCGGAGTTGAGGAAGATGACGTAGCCCACGGCGCTACGGGGCTTCTCCGGCGTGATGAAGTAGCTCGTTCGACGCGGCTTGGCGGAAGGATTACTCCGGTGACCTTGGCGACGGCGAAGTAAACGACGAAAAACCGCGGCGGCACAAAGACGCAACTACGGCGAGCTCGATCAGGCGCTAGAGAGGGTCTCGGCGTGCGTGCGAGGAGTCAAAAGACGCGGCGTGAAGGTCTCTGCACGACGCCATCAACGGGGACTTAAGGGCTGCCTCGACGTGCGCGAAACTGCCGGCGGAAATCACGGCCATCAAAGCCCACATCTCTCCGGCGATCTCGCGGGACGGTGGCGTGGCGCAATCCTGCAGCGTCCGTCGGCGACGATCCAAGGCTCACGATGCAGCGACGTGGCGACTCAGAGGCGCTCGATCCGGACGGACGACTTGGGCTGGGGCGGCGCTAGGGTTTCGCGCGGTTGGGCGGCGACACGCCTGATAATGGGCTCGGCCCATTACTGTCGCTCATCTGATTTTTAAATCATTTCACATTTAAAATAATTCTAGAAATTCAATTAAATCATTTGGAGCTTTTAAAATAGCAGAAAAAAATTCCAGAAAAATTCCAGAAATTACTTTGAGATGTTTGGAATTCCATTAAAATATTTGCAATAAAACTTTGCAAAAACTTTTCCATTATTTAATTGTTTTCAAGAAAAGTCCTATTTGAATAAATCCAAATAAACTTCCAAAAATTCAAAAAAAATCAAAAGTACTCCAAAATTTAAATTAGAGCAAAAATTAGGGTGTTACATCAGTGTTGTGCAGTAATTCAATTTTCCAATAGAAAAATAAATTGGGAAATTCTGATTTTTTTATTTTCACCCTTTTTCTCTAAATTTAATCTTTCGGAGGCCCGTTCTAGCACATACGAACTCCGATTGAGACGACTCAAGTTTCTAAATTTTTCTAAAATCAAGCTCTACCTTCCAGAGCAATTTTTTTTTCAGTTTTGTGCTTGTTTGAGTCTTTGTTTGGTATTTATTTGGTTTCATTGCTTTCTTTTCTAGTAGACGCTAATCCCGAAGGAGCGAACGGAGACTTCGAAGGCCAAGACTCAGCACTAGATCAACAAGGTAAGTCGTAGCCCTTGACCATATTGATCCTATGTTTACAAAAGTACTTTGCTTTTATACAATTGCATGCTATTTTGTGTATCAATGCTTATTTCATGGGAGTAGCTATACACCTCGTTGACATTATTCCACCTTGATTATTGGAATGCCATGTACCTATTATTAACTCTAGGTTGGGACATTACTAGTTGGACATGATTATAATACCAACACTGGGTTAACATAGTTATGCTTAGTTGTACGATGGGATCCATGTCACATGTGAATTAATGTTAATCTTGACTTAATGAGATATTAAATAGTGGCCGTTAGCCACTATTGTAAAACTTGTTATACCATGGCAGGGTTGCCATTGGTCTTGGTTGAACAAAGTTGTTTTCTCTCGGGCGAGTGATCGTGCAGTAAAGGGGTGCTTTCTAGCACATTGGGATGTGGATGTCTTGCCTGAGACAACTGAAGGACTTAATCTTGTGCGCCATTGAACTGAGCCTAACCGTACTACCACATGTCTGGTACGGGATAGACCTAGCTAATTAATTTGCAATGTCTAGCCTTGAGTACTGCCAAATTGGTTGTGTGGGTTCCGGGATGGATGGGTATATTCGCAAGGCGCAAGAGGGGGCCCTAAGGGGCGAAACCTTAGCGGGCAGTTCCAAGTTTAGACAGTGCATTGTAAAGGCTTTGTCATGATTTCTCTGCCGGCACACCAAAGTGTGCTAATGGCCAGGCACAAGGAGAATATCATGTCTTGTGGGTAAAGAAGTACAACCTCTGCAGACTGTCAAACTATTCGAATAGCCACGTCCGCGGTCATGGACAAGCCCGGGAATTTCACACGGGGTATAGAGTGTTTCATGAAATGTGGAAATGTGGAATTGTTAGGATTTGAACGGGGAGTTCACTGTTGTTTTGTTGTCTAAAGTAATACTATTGAATTTGTTGGTTTATAATTGTTTTAGATGGTGTAGGGTGATGCCTCGCCATTCTGTTCATATTGTCTACCATTGATTTACCAGTTAGTTATTGTATTTTCATAAATACGCTTTCAATCTATTTATTGTATTTCAATTCAAGTTATTGCTTTCTGCAAATGAACCATATGGCCATCCTTTGTCAAGCCGTGCATGAATATTGCATCATTTCCCTACGGCTTGCTGAGTACTTTTGTACTCACGGCTTTATGCCCTTGTTGATCAGTTGCTGAAGGAGAACCCGTAAATTCTAAGTATCATGAGGAGGAATATTATAAAGACTACGTGGATTAGGAAGGCGTTCCCCAGACGATTGCCTGTGGCATGTCGAATGGTCCAAGTTATCGTTTCCGCTGCAATAGTTATCTGTTTCTTAATCCTTAAGACATAGTGGTGTAAACATTGACCATAAGGTCGTTTTCTTTATTTAATAATAATTTGCCTCTTTCCTAGTTAATTCGCTGTATGGAATGATATTTCATATATGTTTCCACTGTGTGCACTAGCGTGATCCTGGACTAGTGCAGTATACACAGAGGGTTTCAGATATGCAAATCTGGGTCCCAACACCTGCGCGCGAATCACGTATGCTCGCCGAAATTGAGCGTGGCCTTTGGTTCAAATCCTACTACAGGGGGGAGCCGTGATGCGATAAGAATCGACTTACTGCTGACGTGACTCCTGGAGGTGAACCTTGAGATCACAACACCGAGTTGAGGCATAGGAGATGTAAAGAAGCGTAAAGAGGCACAAACATAGGCAAAAAAGAACTTTTATTGCAAATCAAGATAAGAGTGTTACACATGAAATTTTCGAAGTTGGTCGATATTCCACGAGTTCGTGAGCTCTCTGCCATCAGGCATCACCAACCAATAAGCTCCCATGCAATCTGCTGAAACGACGCTATAGGGGCCCACCCACTTTGGGGACAACTTGTTGGTGTTGGTCGAGCCCTAAATTCGTCTTAGGGCCAGATCCCCAACTCAGAGCTCCATAGGCCGAATCGATCGAGACGCATGGCTGCGAAGTGCTTGCAGGTAGTGCGCCGATCGTAGCAGTGCACAGCTCCTTACTTTTTCTGCTAGGGCAAGGTCGAGAGACCGCTCTTTCTCGAATTGGACTTGGTCGACCAAGCTGACCCTAGCGGAGTCTAGCGTGACCTTAGTAGGCAGGACAACCTCAGCACCGAACATGAGCTGGAAAGGGGTAGCCCCCGTTTCTCGGCTGGTCATGGTGTGAATGGACCACAAGACGGTGGGAAACTCATCCACCCAAGCCCGGCCATGCTGTTCGAGCTCATGGAAGACTGCCTCGCCTCTTAACGCCTTGGACGATCTGTCCATTGGTGCGTTCGACTGCTCCGTTGCTCTGGGGGTGACTCATCGAGGCGTAGTAGACCTTGCTACCCATATCTTCGCAGTATTCTCGAAATAGCTCAGTGGTGAACTGCGATCCATTGTCGATGATGATCCTGCATGGGACCCCATACCTTGTTACCACAAACGAGTGGAAAAACCTTACTGCAGCTCGAGCGGTGATAGCCGAGACTGGTTCGGCCTCGATCCACTTGGTGAAGGTATCGATGGCGATGAACAGGAACTTCTTTGCCCTAACCTCTTGAGGGAAAGGGCCAAGGATGTTAAGGCCCCAACTTGAGAATGGCCACGCGAGTGGGATGGTATGGAGGGCGTAAGCCGGCTGATGCATCTTACAAGCATGGAACTGGTAGGCTCGACAGGTGCGGACGATATCTTGAGCATCCTGGAGCACCGTCGGCCAATAGAATCCCATGCGAAATGCTTTTCTGATCATAGTCCTGAAAGAGGAATGCGCTCCCAGAGGCCCGAATGAATATCGTGAAGTAAGTGCTTACCTTCCTCCGGGGTGATGCATTTTGACAGAACGCCCAAGGTGCCCCGGCGATAGAGCTGCCCATCATCGAGCTTGTACGAGCTCGCCCAGCGCTTGATTCTGCTACACTTGGCCAGGTCATTTGGGAGCTCGCCCCAGTTGAGGAACTTGGCAATTGGCATTGTCCACGAGGAAACACTCTCGAGGAGGGTGACCGAATCTTCTTGGTCGGTGACGGAGGGTGCCGCCAAGGTCTCGAAGATGACATGTGATGGAATCTCACCACAAGACGACCCGAGCTTGGATAGGAGGTCGGTGCTGGAGTTGTCCTTCCTGGGCACGTGCTTGATTTCCATGTTCTGGAACCACTTCTCCATCTTGCGCACTTCGGCGAGGTACCTGGCCATCGAGCCCTCCGAGCACTAGTAGTCTTTATTGTACTGGTTGAGAACGAGCTGGGAGTCGCCCTTGACGACTAGCTAGCGCACGCCCAGCGACTTGCATGCTCAGAGACTCGCCAGAAGGGCCTTGTACTCCGCCATGTTATTAGTTGCAGGAAAACCGAAGCGAATCACATACCTCAGTTTGTCTCCCCGGGGTGTGATAATGAGGATTCCAGCCCCCGAGCACTCAAATGTCCTGGAACCATCAGGGTGTGATAATCCAAGGCTCCTCTTCTTTGACCTCGGGCTCTGGGGTCGGTTGTGACGTCTGTTCGACCACGAAATCGGTGAGTGCTTGCGACTTGATGGCGGTACGCGCCACGAACTGAATGCCAAATTCTGCCAACTCCATGGCCCATTTGGCGATGTGACCTCCGACCTCTGGGCTCCTCAGGATCTCACCGAGCGGGAACCCGCTTGAGATAACCACTATGTGAACCTGAAAGTAGTGTCGGAGCTTACGCGAAGCCATGAAGAGGGTATAGAGCAGCTTCTGAACCTGGGAGTAGCGCTCCTTCGGTCCATGAAGCACCTCGCTGTCGTAGTAGATCGGCTATTATCGACCATCACGCTCAGCCACCAAGACTGCGTTGACAGCCTGGGCCATGGCCGTGAGGTAAAGCAGCAGCGTCTCATCCTGTCGCAGAGTCGTGAGCAGTAGTGGGCTTGAAAGGTATGCTTTCAGCTCGTCGAATGATCCCTGAGCCTTGGGTGTCCATTCGAAGCCCCCGTGCTTGCGCAGCGTCTTGAAGAATGGTAACCCGCACTCACCGAGCCTTGAGATGAACCGGCTGAGGGCAGCCATGTGGCCGGTGAGGCATTGGACCTATTTTGTCGAGGTCGGAGGAGCCATCTTCTCAATCGCCTCAATCTTCTCTGGGTTCGGGCCGACTCCTGAGCCCCCGATCATGTAGCTGAGCAACTTGCCCAAGGTTGTGCCGAACAAGCACTTCTCGGAGTTAAGCTTGATTCCATGCTTGTTTAGGCTGGCGAAGGTCTCCACGAGGTCGTTGATGTGGTTGCCTTCAGGGGAGCTCTTGACGATGATGTCGTCAACATAGACCTTAAGATTGCGGTTGATCTGAGAGTCGAAGGTTTTGTGCATCAGTCTCTTGAACGTCGCGCCTACGTTGCGGAGACCGAATGACATGGTCGTGTAATAGTATGTTCCAAATGGCGTGATGAAAGCTATTTTTCTCTCGTCGTCGACTACGAGTTTGATTTGATGGTAGCCGAAGTAAGAATCGAGGAAGCTTAGCATCTTGGCGTTGGCTGTGGAGTCGACGATCTGATCTATGCATGGGAGAGGGAAATTATTCTTCGGGAACACCGAATTCAAGCCCGCGTGGTTGACACACATCCTCCATTTCTCGCCCTTTTTCTTTACGATAACTAGATTGGCTAGCCATTCGGAGTAGTTAATCTCACAGATGAAGCCAACCTTTAAGAGCTTGTCAAGATGTTCCCTTATTATCGTCATTTTCTCGGGAGAGAAACTGCGTAGCTTCTAGCGTACGGGCCGACAATCAGTCCTTACTTGTAATTTGTGCTCGATCACCTCCCTTGGAACTCCTAGCATGTCCTCCCGTTCCCAAGCGAAAATATTCTTGTTGGCGTAGAGGGAGGTGACGAGCTCGAGTTCCTATTTCGGGTCGAGCTCGGATGCGATATGAATGCACTTGCTCGAGTCGCCCTCTTCAAGCTTCACAGCCTTTGTCGGACCACTGGGTTGAATCACTACCTTCTGGCGGGTGTTCTTCAAGGTTACTTTGACTTGGGCAGCATGCCAGCGAGTGCCAAGGCCTTTTCCTTGCAGCTCTGTGCCGCCTTGAGGTCGCCGCAAACGGTTATGACACCACTGGGCCCTAGGAGCTTCATACAACGATGGCCATAGTGGTTGGCCGCCATGAACATGATCAGAGCCAGTCGTCCAAGGATGGTGTTGTAGGGGAGGTCACCGTCGAACACTTCGAAGGTAATCAGCTCAGTGCGGAAATTTGCGGAGTCGCCAAAAGTGACGGGCAGAACCACTTGCCCGAGCAGAGTGGTTGAGCTCCCTGGCACGATGCCGAAAAAAGGAACTTCTATGCTCCTGATCTTCGACCGGGGAATCTGCATCCGGTCTAGCGTGCTCACTAAGAGCAGGTTGAGAGCGCTGCCTCCGTCAACCATGACTCACCTGACCATATTATTGCTTATGGTCGGGGACACGACCAGAGTGGTCTTGAGGTCCTTGGACATTCCTGGGGGAGCATCATCCCAGGAGAAAGTAATTGGAGTGCCAGCCCACTTGCAGGGCTAATTAGTGGCCTTCCCGGCAGAGGCTTGATACACGGTACGTGTGGCAGCCTTAAGCTCACGTCGGGATTGATACGCCGATGAACTGCCAAAGATCATGTCGACATGGCTGTCGCCCTACTGAAAGTCTAGGTCAGGCCTTCAAGGTCCTCACCGGTGTTGACCCTGTCGGGTTGCTCGTCCTCCTGTGGGAGCGTGGGCATCTCTCCACGCCCATCATAAAAGGCGTCCAATTTGTTCTGCCAGGTCATGCAGTTTTGCAGGTCGTGGCCGTAGGCCTTATGGAACAGGTAGAACTTGTCAGAGTCATACCTGGGTCACTCCTCGCCGCCCTGTGGTCAAGCGTTACCCCGCTGGGGCCCTGGTCGACGCTGTCCATGCTGGGGTTGGTGCTGCGCTTGAAGTCATGGTCGCCCTTGTCGAGGCCGAGGCTCTCCTGGTCGAGTTGCGGCCGCCCCTGATCAGCCCGCCGTACTTCCATTACCTCGCGCTCACTGTTCACCGCAGCAACCACGCGTAGATGGCCGCCGCCACTACCGTGGTCTCTCTTTTGCTTTCTATCATGCAGATTCAGGCCGTTGCCCTTGGCGTTGGAGGGCTCGGCCTCGCCAAAGTTGAGGCCGAGCTTGCCTTGGTCGTAGTCGCGTTTCTAGCACACGGCGTCATCCGCGTCCCCATACCGCTCCACCATCTGGAACAACTTGTTGACATCGGGCCTCGCCGTGATCTCTAGGTCCTCAGTGAGGCGCCGGTCACGAACGCCAAATTTAAAGGCCTTGATGACGGCCTCATCAGAGACACTCAGGATTGAGTTCCTTGTGCGGATGAATCGACACACGAAGTAGCGGAGTGCCACATTCTTGCCCTAGATGACGCGATCCAGGTCCTTCCCCTATCAAGGTCGTTCGTAGCAGCTCTAGAAGTTAGAGCAGAGGGCATCCCATACCTGGCGCCATGATCGGAAGGAGCCATGCGTCTAGTTGAAGAGCCAGGTGCACGTCGTGTCGTCTAGTACAGTCGGGAGGTAATTGGCCATCACGGCCTCATCGCCATCGGCCGCTAGGATCATGGTCGAGTAGATCGAGAGGAACTTGTCGGGATTCTTGGTACTGTCGAACTGCTCAATCGCAGCGGGTTTAAATTGGGCCTGCCAGTGAACCCGATGGAGGTCGGTGGAATACGCTGGGCAGCCGTAGACCAACGTATCGTCGCGTCGAGCAAGGCGACCGTCGTTGTTGGAGCCAGAGTTGCGATCATCGTAGCGACCATACCCAGGTCGGTGGTGCATCCCGCGCCGACCGTGGTGATAGGCGCGGGCGTCATTAGCGTGATAGCACAGGTGGCTGTGGACTTAACGATGCCTGGGCGGGATGTCCGGAGAAAGGCTTTCGGATGCGGTTGCTTGAAGAGGCGCTGCTGCTGCTCTACTGATGTCGAGAACGCTCACAGGATATGCTCCGAATCTGGTGATGTAGAGGTGATCGGGATGGACTCCGGGCTCGCTGGTGTGGGGACGACCAGCGAGAGTGTCGCTTCCCGTGCGAGGAGTAGTCATCGCTTGCCAGAGAGCGAGATTGAGGGTACCGACTTCGCCTTTGCTGTCGAGGTGAGACCTCGTCGGTTGCCCTGTCGAGCTCTTCGACGAGAGCCTGACCGAAGAGAGCCGAACTCGCCCGGGTTGGATCGGCCATAACCCGGGCAATAGCTCGCAGGCGCTCCCAGTTAGAGAAGGCGCCTAGTCGGGCAGGGTTAGGCTGCCTAGACGAAGTATGGATCTCCCCATGTTCCTCCCGTCGGAGAGTGGTGATAGCCTGGCCGATGGCGGCCTAGGCCGATCGCCGCGCCTCCTCTAGGGTTTCCATGTCATGGTCCTCCGCCCTTGCGCCCACCCCACTGCTGTTGGCCATGAAAACAAGGCATTTGCATGGCGGTGGCGAGGGAGAGAATATGGACATGGAGCCCTCGCGCTCCGGAATCACATCCGAGTCCGAGCTTACCGAATGCTACATGTTGTCGTTAAAACCGAAATTGTTGGTGACGTTGAAGCAACGAAGTTCCTCCAAACAAGCGAAACTTTTGGGCCCCATAGTGGGCACCAGCTATCGATGATTGTGATTGCCTGATCGCAAGAAGGGTATGTTGTGTGAGTGTAGCCCGAGACCGTGCCTGGCTAGGAGGAAGGGGGTTGCTTGTTGGTCAAGAAAGAGAAAGGAAGAGGTGAACACGAGGAGTTATACTGGTTCGAGCCCTCGGCGTGGGTAACAGCTCTACTCCAGTCTTGCCCGGAGGCGAAAGGTGCAGATAATGCTCTATGATTGAATACAAGGGGTGCTCAAACTTGGTTGTGCTCAAGAATGGGCGTGCATGTTGCCTATAGCTTATTTTTTCTCTCCCTCTTCCCTGCGCAGGGGGATTGTTTTATACTTCTATGGTGCGGACCATTGTAGGAAATGGTCAGGAGAGGTTCCAGGGCATGTGACGTTAAAATTGGACTTAATGTGCAATGAAATCGGGAGATAACGGCTTTGGAAGTGCAGCTCACGTCTGTCTTAACTCCATCCTTTAAGGCCCTCCCTTTCACTCGGTAATCGTCGGCTCTGTACGCCTGACCAGAGCCTCCGATCTCGACCAGGGCCTCCGACCTCACCCTCACTGCCGAACAAGCTCCCTGGCTAGGTCGAAACGGGCTGTTGCAGGGATATCCAGTCCACGACACTAGGGCTGGGTGCGCGGTTCTGGGCGAAGGAGGGGTGGCGGCTAGGGTTTCAGGAATTCCGAATTCCTACTGTGTCTCCTAACCCTAAAGCCAGCACCCCTCCCTTTAACTAGACACCTCATAATGGGCTCTACATTAGAGGCCCATTAGGAACTTAAAACCCATTAAAATTCGAATCACCATCCGAATTAAGTCCCAACCCTTTAAGCGTGTGACCCTATAGGTTCACGTATACCTAGACATGGCCCGAGTACTTTTACTCAACCGTTAATCGATAGCGGTCCATTGCAGGATGTGCCAAGTATATGTAAAGATCATATCGGACAAACATAAACAATGCTTAGTTATATACATTTCCCTTTTCCTCATGATATCGATCAAAGTCAAGGAGAGTACAGGCCATTCTTGATGCGAACAGTGGCCCGATCCTCTGACAGGTAGTAGTAAATCGATTGATGGAGAACTCGACGTTGACGATCCGGCTTCCAATCAAAACTGATCTGAACTCTGCAATCATTACACAACGGCTCCGTAGGTTATCAACCACGCATAGACACAGTTGACCTCACCAAGAAGGCAAATCCTTGCTTGCAAATCGAGAACACGAGCAAGAACGTAGAAGATGAAATTTGGAATTGCGAATTATATTAAGCACACTAGTTGGGGTTCCACAAATTGATGTACGGCGAAGAACTGATAGAGTCTAGTTGTAATCTAAGTAAAATCCAAGGGTCTAAGGTGGTGGCTACTGAGTATATGAGAAGAGGGACATGAGAGGGTCGAGCTAGGGTGGTGTGCGGCCAGGGGGGGCGCACACAACCTGGGCTTGGACCCCCACACACTTATAAGGCCTGAAGCCGCCAAAAACAGTGACATAGCACATTGTTTCAATGATTTCGGCTGATCCACGATACATCTAAAGTTGGGACCAGACCCATTGGAAATCTCTCATCGTTATCTTTCTAACGAGCACAAGAACTCCTCCATTGGACTCCAAATGAGGGAAATATGCCCATTTTAATGCGGTGCTGTCTGTTGACTCCGAACTGAACACAGAGCCCGAATTGTGGATGACTGGAGTCCGGCTTGATTTGGTGTGGCAAGGGTGGAGTCCAGCTAGGGATGTGGTTTCATAGAGGTGATGGTGCCTGCCCTTCAAAAAGTGCGCCAACTTGTAGTTGAAGTGTCTGGTTCGACTTGGCATCAATCTGAATTGTGCCAACAAACTGAGTGCTTGTGGTTGTCCTAGTGGTGCTTATCCCATGTTCCTAAGTAGTAAAACATCACAAATATTTAGTAGCATTCCATCCTCAATATCATATTATCAACAACGAGAAATGAGCTCACCTCATGATTTAATTTACGTGCATGAGCTCTTATCATAGGACCATGATATATGTGCGTATCCAAAGGAGTGATGTCCTCATCATCCTCCCCTTCTTGAATTGGAGTCGTCCTCGACTCAAGCTCATCCTATTCTCCCACGTACAGCTTTAAATCTGAAATATTAAACGTGGGACTAACCTCAAAATCTGCAGGCAACTAAAGCTTATTTGCATTATCATTAAATTTTTCAAGTATTTTAAAAGGACCATCAGCTCGAGGCATTAATTTGGACTTTCTCAAATATAGAAACCTATCTTTTCTCAAATATAGCCAAACAAGATCACCTAGTTCAAAAGATAAATGTTTTCTACCTAGGGTACCAGTAATCATATACTTTTTAGTCATCTTTTTCATGTTCTCCTTAGTTGTTTCATGCGTTTTAAAAATAAATTCAGCACGCTTCTTAGCATCTAAATTCTCCTTTTCAGAAGTAGCACTACTACAAGAATGTACATCACAATTGGTTCTTTTTCGTCATCACAGTCGGTTCTTGTGGCGATGCAAAGTTATTAGAGAGTGATGAGACGGCGCTATCACAGTCGGTTTTCGCCCGATTGTGATAGCAGCAGCATCACAATCAGTTCTTACTGAAAACCAATAGTGATGAGGCCTCATCACTATCAGTTCCTTATAAGAAGCGATAGTGATGAGGCCTCATCACTATCGCTTCTTATAAGGAACCGATAGTGATGACACCCAATCACTATTGCTTCTTTTAAGGAACCGAAAGTGATGACACCCCCATCACTATCGCTTCTAATAAAGAACCAATAGTGATGAGGGGGTGTGCAATCTCATTTGTCCACCCTCCCTGAAAACATCACATATGACAGTATGCAAGGATTTAGTTTGCAAGCCAAATACCCATATATTTAAAAGTATCTAGTTTAAGTAAAAAGATGATAGTAAAATCTCATACAATAAGATTATGAGATGATTACATAATATTTGTTGTTATGTCGAACAGTAGAAGGCAAATTTAGATATCAATTTGCCAAGGTTAGGTCAGAAATTTCATGTAAAGCCAAACATATCAGACAGAGATGTTCTTTGAAAAAAGAAAATCACCTTATCGTGCGAGTTGGCTTAGCAATTCCTAAGATGTTTGCTAGCTCTGCTTCTAACTCTTTTTTCTACAAACAAAAGGAAGCATGGTTATAATATTCACTCACAATACACGTGATCAATATAGGTATTGTACTGGTACGAATAATCCCACCATTGTATCTCTCATCTTCTCAAATAAAATTGCTTTTACAAGCTCTTTGCTAATCCACCGACAAAGCTCAAGTGTCAAACCCTTGGAAGAAGCCCGAACATTCTGGTCTGGATGATCAAAAATCTCAGCAAGCATCTTTAGAATTTTTTTCGGTGGTACTACCTTAGCTTTGAATTCACTAGCAAGAAAAAAAGATGTTAGAGGAGTTCAATAAAAATTTGTCACAATAAGGAGCCAAAATATAAGCTAGGAACTTACCTACGTGCTTGAAACATCACGTCAATAGCTGATTGTCCATGCCAAAATGTAAGCTGTTAGTAATCACACCTCCAATAATCACCAATATCTGATTGTCCATCACCACCAAAATAGCTAACCTGTAAAAGTTCACATCTAAGCTTCAGGGCGTATAGCTGCATACTTAATTTAAGAAACACAGAATAGGACACAATGTTGTCTTCCATGGCAAAGCATTCTCAACATATGGTTCTTATGATTTTAGTCAAAATAACAAAGATGGCAATATACTTCACTGTAACGAAAGTTGAGATATATTTAGAACATCCTTAATCATGTAATGATCATAGATAACAGTTACTAAATACCACACCTTGTTTAGCCGAGGAATCTGGAGTAGGCCTCACTATTTGCAAGAGTAAAAGTATGTCAATCATAGATATTGAACAGCATCAGAACTTTTGTGATCCATTCATCTTCTTAATGCCGTATCACAGCAATAGCTACATAAGTATCCAGTGAATCTAAGTCAGCAGTTTCATCTTCTTAATGCCGTATCACGCATACTTATCACTATTGGCTCTCACACAAGAAGCGATAGTGATGTGCACGTGCTCATTACTATAGCTTCTCACATAAGAACCGATAGTGATGAGCATGCTCATCACTATCGGTTCTTATGTGAGAACCGATTGTGATGTGCCTAGTGCTACATCACAATCGCTTCTAACCTAAGAACAAATAGTAATTATTATTAAAACCCCTCCTAAGTCATCTATTACAATCATTTTTTCCTAAAAACTTAAGAACCGACCCAGATGAAGCAATACTGATGTAACATTCTATAGTAGTGTAGGTAAGGGCAAAAGATCAATTGGAGCACGAGGATTAAACCAATACACTATCTGAAATGGATTTACCTTGGTGGTAGAGTGTACCGACCTATTCCAAGCAAACTCAACGTGCGGTAAACACTCTTCCCACAACTTCAAATTCTTATTGAAAATAGTCCTCAACATGGTTGACAACGTACGGTTGACGACCTCCGTTTGGCTATCGGTTTGGGGATGACATGTAGTATAAAACAGCAGCTTTGTCCTCAATTTATTCCATAAGCTTCTCCAAAAGTGACTCAAGAAATTAGCATCATGATCTGAAACAATTGTATTTGGCACTCCATGTAGGCATACAATCTCCCTGAAAAACAAATCTGCAACATTTGTAACATCTTTGTTCTTATGACAAAGTATAAAATTTGTCATTTTAGAAAATCGGTCCACAACCACAAAAATACTATCCCTCACCCTCTTTGTCTTAGGCAACCCTAAAACAAAGTCCATAGAAATATCCTCCCATGCAACACTAGGAACAATAAGAGGCATATAAAGACCATGTGGATTATAGTGAGACTTAGCTTTATTGCACGTAGTGCAGCGTGCCACGTAGCGCTCGACATCGCGTCTCATCTTTGGCCAAAAGAAATGTGCGGCCAATACATCTTCAGTTTTAGTTACTCCAAAATGGCCCATCAAACCACCTCCATGCACTTCCTGCAAAAACAAAAGGCGAATAGAGCTAGCAGGAACACATAGCTTGTTAGCATGATATAACAATCCATCATTTAGCACATATTTATTCCATGTTCTTCCTTCTCTACAGTTTTCAAATGCATCTTTAAAGTCCAAATCAGTGGCATATACCTCTTTTATTGTCTCTAAACCAAAAAATTTATGATCAAGTTGAGACAACATAGTATATCGCCTTGATAACGCATCAGCAACTACATTGTCTTTACCCCTCTTGTGTTTAATGATATATGGAAACGACTCTATGAATTCAACCCATTTAGCATGTCGTTTATTCAGTTTGTCTTGACTTCTAATATGCTTCAAAGATTCATGATCAGAATGAATAACGAACTACTTAGGCCAAAGATAGTGTTGCCATGTTTCCAATATTCGCACTAAAGTATACAATTCTTTATCATATGTGGAGTAATTTAGAGTTGGCCTATTCAATTTCTCACTAAAGTAAGCAACAGATTTACCTTCTTGTAGTAGCACACCTCCTATTCCAATTCCTCTAGCATCACATTCTAATTCAAATGTCTTACCAAAATCTGGAAGTTGGAGTAGAGGTTCATTTGTAAGCATCTCTTTCAGCATGTTAAAAGCTTGTTTTTGTTCTGGTCCCCAATGGAAGGATACGCCCTTCTTTGTCATCTCATTCAGCGGGGCAGTAATGGTGCTGAAATCTTTCTCAAAACGCCTATAGAATCATGCAAGACCATGAAAACTTCTCACCTGTGTGACTGTCTCAGCGTTTGCCCAACTCTTGATGGCTTCAATTTTTGCTTCGTCCACTTCAATTCCTTGTGGAGTAACAACATAGTCAAGAAAAGAGACTCGATCCGTGCAAAAGGTTCACTTCTCAAGATTACCAAACAAACGTGCGTCTCTCAAAGCATTAAAAACAACACGCAAATATTCTATGTGTTCTTTATGTGACTTGCTATAGATCAAAATATCATCAAAATAAACCACCACAAATTTTCCAATGAAAGGACGTAAAACTTCGTTCATCAAATGTATGAAAGTGCTAGGTGCATTAGTTAACCCAAAAGGCATGACTAACCAATCATATAAACTGAACTTAGTTTTAAATGATGTTTTCCATTCATCTCCCAATTTCATTCTAATCTGGTGGTATCCACTACGAAAGTCAATCTTTGTGAAAATAAGAGAACCACTCAACTCATCAAGCATGTCGTTTAACCTAGGAATAGGATGACGATAACTTATTGTGATATTGTTAATGGCTCTGCAATCAACACATATACGCCAACTACCGTCTTTCTTAGGAACCAAAAGAACAGGAACAACACAAAGACTAAGGCTTTCCAGTACGTACCCTCGGTCCAAAAGCTCTTGGACTTGTCACTGAATTTCCTTAGTCTCCTCTAAATTGGTCCTATACGCAACATGGTTTGGCAACATCGCTCCCGGGATCAAATCAATTTGGTGTTCAATACCTCTAATAGGTGGCAGCCCCGGGAGTACCTCAGCTAGAAACACATTCTCATACTCCTGCAAAAGATTAATGAAAGTAGGAGGCAAAGAACTAGGAAAATCATTAAGTGAAAATAAAGCCTCTTTGCACATTAAAGCATAGCACGGTGCATCATTCTCATTAATTTTAGCAAGATCAGAATTTGTAGTAAGCATAACACCACCTTTCAATGTAATTCCCTCGGACCTAGAACTAGGTGCTTTCTTATCTTTCTTAGGTAGGAAAACGTTCTTAGCTACTTGCTAATTTTCAATTTCTGGTGCACCCTTTTTATTTTTATTTTTAGCTCTCTCTTTATCACATTTCACAATTTTAGCAGGTGTCATAGGAAGCAAAGTGATTTTTTTTCCTTTGTGCATAAGAGTGTATTTATTACTTCTACCATGATGAGTTGCATCAGTATCAAATTCCCATGGACAGCCTATTATAAGTTGAAGGATCGACATGGAGAACAGAGGGCGGTGAATGGTCGCAAAAAAATTTTCCCCTAAAATACTCCAACAAAAACCTCGACAAGATCGCTCAAAAGAAATCGTGAAGAACCCAAAAAACTAGACAACTATGTGTACCCCTAGCTTGCATGGATAAGTACCATAAAATATGTGGGGATTTTTGAGTCACAATCCTGGTTGTCTAATGTCCAAGATAAAGAGGAATCAATCCAACTCTTGCTTTTAGAAAGGAGATCAATTCAAATCACAAAAGTCACTTTCAGAAAAGCAAAAGCAGAGTTTTCAGAAATTGTCCTCAATTTGAACAGGAGGTTGGTGGGTTTATGCAGCTCACAAAATTTTGAGATTTTTCTCCCTATGAGAAGAAGAGTCGTGAAGAACCCCACCAAATTTCTGCTCAAAAAGCCATACAGAAAAAACAAGAAAAATCGAAGAACACGATCAGTCAAGAACTTCGAGCAAAAAGTTTGGGGCTCGGTTTTCACCTCATGACGCCCAAACGGTGCAAGAAGTGAACTCCAAAATTTTTCTACAGGTGGATATCAGAGTCCCGCACCTCCTCCAATAAGAATCACTTAAAAAGGAGTTTTCTATGTTTTTATAAAAATCTAATACTAAATACTGCGCAAAGAACAAGTTCTGAACAAAGTTGGAACTTAAAAGAAAAGATGTTCTCTACTCAATCCAAGAGTGCAAAAGAGAGATGTAAAACCATATGAACACACTCAAAACATCCAAGATCAACAGCATTTAGAAGGAGGGGAGGCAAATCCAAATTGCGTGAAAGTAAATTGCAAGAATGTAATTGCGGGAAAGTAAATGCTGAATTTAAATTGCGTAAAGTAAAGACATAATGTAAATACGCAAAATAAATTCAGAGTTGGATGGATAAAACTTTCATTTTTGGAAGGAGAGGTTACAAAGCCGCACTTTCATGTGGGCAAAGCTCAAAGGAGCATTCAAAAACCTCAAAAACCTTTAAGGGGAGGAGGCTACCCCTCCACCCCTATTTATACTACTCTTGGGCCACCTACCACCTATGGATGAGTCCCTCAACCCTAGAGCACTCATCTAAGGGCTAGGATTAACCCACACACACAGCCATGAAAGGGCTAACCCAAAACCCACACACATACCGGGTTTTCTTGCACGGTTTTCAAAGCATACAACCTAGACCCGCTAAGCTATCAACTAGACCTAAATCCGACTGCCCTCATTGATCCACGCGGCATCTAGCTAGCATCATCTCCTTTCCTTGTCTTCTTGACTTGCCCAGACTCCATCTCCGATCATCTTCCGATGATCTCCCAACCGTCTGGACCTCCGACGCTCCTCGTCTAGTCCCGATCATCCTCCGCCTCACCATGACCGAGCACCGTCGCCCTGCAACCATCAAAGACAAGGAAAAACCTTTCACATAGCAATGCCCACAAAGATATTCAATGATTATCCCAAAATCATTAATCGATCATAATTACTCTCAATGGTCCAGTGCTACTACCCCTAGGCCGGTAGCACTAAGAAGAGTAACCAACACTCAAATTTCTTCAAATCCAATTCAATTCAAATCAAACCAAGCTCAAAACTCGTCAATTACTCATCACACACAAGGATAGACCTCCACATGTCTTTCAATCTCCCCCTTGATGAGTGTATTGACAAACACATGAAAAGGCATAAGTTTTGAGTTTGGATAAGAGAGAACAAAGCAATTTGAATGCTAAGCCAAACTTGGTCCAGAATAAGGAAATAAGATCATGACCAAGTTGGCAGAAAAGGGATTTTAGAGCTAAACTTTAGAGAGAGCAAGTTTTCAACAAAAGCTCTAAAAGATCCAATAAAACTCAGAAGGAACACTCGAATATGCTTATGATCATAAAAATTTGCAATTGTCACTACGATCATAGGAACCAAAGTGGATTAACATTTTTCCTTTCGAGACGCCTTTTCTACATTTTCTCCCCCTTTTGGCAATATAGGCATCAAGAATTTTTTTTTATTTTCTCCCCCTTTATATATGTATGCATGAAATGCATCCTAAGTGAGCTTTGAGAACTATCCAAGTGATCATAAATGCAAGATATGACACCAAGCTAGTTAATTTAGAAAATGATTGAACTAGGATGTCTCCAAGAACAAATTCATTTTGCTCACAAGCTTTGTTTACAAGATTTTATTTTAGCAAGATTTGAACAAGTGCAAAACTTAGCAAAAGTTTCAAAGCTAGAAGCAAACACCACTCATAGGATCAAATGGAAAACCTAGAGTTCAACCTACTCAACACTTTGGGGAATCTTGAAGTGCATATAGAGTCCTTCGAGCTCATTTTTCAATTCATGCAAATTCTTCTTCTTTGATATTTTGAAAGACATAGCGGGATGCAAATGTTTGACATTATTTGCATTCTTTACCCACTTATGTTTTTGTTATTTGCATTTCTTAATGATTGACTCAAGCCATGTTCGATCACCCCAAGAGTAACTCTTAAGAGAATGATCTTGGTCATACACGATATATTCCAAGTTCATCCCAAGTGCAATGGGAGGCGCCTAGAGAATATATAGTGTTGAGTTCAATTTTGCACAAAAGGGAGTCAAATTTTTCTTATTTAGCACATATGAGCAATTTTGAAGGACTAAAATATGGATCAAGCAAGTTTCACCCAAGTTGCTATAGGGACTCTAGAGAACTCCATAAATTCACAATTCATGGTAAAAACCTCTAGAGAAGAAACTTAACAAGAAAAAGCAACATGTTTTTCATTTAAGATTTTCAATTTCAGATTTTAACAAGCTTAGTATGATAGATGAACTTGGATAGACCTAAGCTAGTGATTTTCTTCAAAGATGTAGCAAGGTGCATTACATGAAGATTGAATCAATTGCATAATAGACAAAGCTCATAAAACAAAAGAAAATGCAGCCTATATGCAATGCATGAACAGATTTTCAAACTCCCCCTCAACATGTGAGTCAATTTTAAGCACAAATTGAGTTATTAGCAGAGTTAGGCATAGAAAAAACCAAATGAACTCAATTGAAGCCAAAAACTGAAAAAAAGAGGAGAGAAAGATTGAAAAACTGCAAACTGAATGGCTATAGAGTTTAGAAAAGATAGCAGAGAACATTAGGCTCAAACTCACTCTCATCTTCCCCAATGACTGACAAAGGACAGCTAACTCTTGAACTCCAACACAGGAGCAAACACAGACCCTGTCTACCTAGGAGGCCAAACACCTGCTAGATCGATAAGTCTGTGAGTGAGCTCAACCAAGAAGAAGAAAAGAATAGCATCCTGAAGCATAAGATGAGAGGTTCATGCTGAAGCATGCTAGAAGTCTAGGTGAAGTGAACTCAGAACTCTAAAGAGAAAAACCCATAGCACCCAAAAGAAAGAAGAACCGGAAGAAAAATAATATAATATATAATATACAAGCCAGCTCCCCCACACAGAAGGCCATAAGGGCACACACCCCAAGCTCACTCCTCAGGGCAACAAACCTGGAGCTATCCAAAGGCTTGGTGAAGATATCAGCTAACTGAAGGTCATTTTCTACAAATTGAAGCACGATATCCCCCTTCTCTACATGGTCTCTAAGGAAGTGATATCTAATATCAATGTGTTTGGTCCGGGAATGCTGCACTGGGTTTTTAGCAATGCAAATAGCAGAAGTATTATCACAGAAAAGTGGCACACTCTGTATATCTAACCCAAAGTCCCGCAAGGTCGATCTCATCCAGAGAACCTAGCTACAGCAACTGGCTGCAGCAACATACTCGGCCTCAACGGTGGACTGTGCAACCCCAGACTGCTTCCTAGATGACAAGAAACAAGAGAAGTGCCAATGAATTGGCAAGTGCCAGAAGTGCTCTTCCTATCTATCCTCTGACCCGAGAAAGTCGAGATCGGAAAAGGCTCTAAGAGATAGACAAGAGGAGGAAGAGTACCAAATACCATAATCAATGGTAGCACGAAGGTACTGGAAAATGCGCTTCACCGCCTGACAGTGAGAGGCACGAGGAGAAGCCTGAAATCGGGCGCACATACACACGGCAAAGTGTATGTCCGGCCTCGACGCAGTGAGATACAAGAGGGAGCCAATCATGCTACGAAACTCCTTTTGATTAGCAGGCTCACCATCCTCATCAGGCTCGAGGACTGCAGTGGTGGCCATGGGAGTTAACACCGGCTTCCTGTCAGACATGTCGAAGCGCCTCAGGAGGTCCCGGGTGTACTTGCCTTGATGCAAGAAAGTGCCCTCTCGAGTCTACTTGATCTGGAAGCCAAGGAAGTAGCTCAACTCGCCCATCATACTCATCTCAAACTCTGTACTCATCACGTCAAAAAACTGAGAGACAAGAGAATGAGAGGAGCCACCAAAAATGATATCGTCCACATAAATCTGGACAAGAAGAAAATGAGATTCATGGTGTCTGATGAACAGAGTTTTGTCTACTATGCCCATTTTAAAGTCATGGCTGAGAAGATAAGACTTGAGCCTCTCATACTATGCTCTGGGGGCCTGCTTGAGTCCATACAGAGCTTTGGAAAGCTTGTATACATGACTCAGAAACTTGGGGTTCTCGAATCCTAGAGGTTGCTTGACATAAACCTCTTCCTCAATATAGCCATTAAGGAATGCACTCTTGACATCCATTTGATAAAGCTTGAAGCCTTTGGATGAAGAAAATGCAAGCAGGATTCGGATAGCCTCTAGCCTAGCTAAAGGGGCAAAGGTCTCTTCAAAGTCAAGACCCTCAACCTGAGAAAAGCCCTGTGCAACTAGTCTAGCATTGTTTCTAACTACAACCCCACCCTCACTCTGCTTGTTTTTGAACACCCACTTGGTCCCAATGATATTATGACCAGATGGGGGCTCGACAAGCTGCCATACCTTGTTCCTCTCAAAGTTCTCAAGTTCCTCAAGCATAGCATTAATCCACGACTCATCGGATAATGCATGAGAAACATCCTTCGGCTCAAAGGAGGCAACGAAGGCAGAGTGGAGGTAGAAACTGGACAAACCTGATTTTGAGCGAGTGACCCGCTCAAACAGATCACCAATGATCTGATCAGGTGGATGAGCTTTCTGGATATGTCGGGGAGGACCAAAAGCAGAAGTGGCCTCTACCTCTTGAACATAAGAGGTAGGAACAGAGCCACTCGCTGAAGGAGAGTCGGAAGGCAAGGGCTGGTCCCCCTGAGGTGCAGAAATGGAAACAGGAGGCACCTCAGGTGTAGAGGGGACTGCATCTGGTGGAATACCATCATCTCCATCATCCTCATCTTCTACAAAGATGGTCTCGGAGTGATAATAAGAGCCTGAAACATCAGGTCTAGCTCCTGGGCTAGCCTCATCAAAGGTCACATCACAGGTCTCTATGATCCTATGCACATCAACACTCCAGACCATATAGCTACGAGAAGTCGAGTAACCTAGAAAGATACCATCAGAAGAGCGAGACTCAAACTTATCTAGGTTACCAGACTTCAAGATAAAACACTTGCAACCGAAAACGCGAAAATGAGACACACTGGGCTTTCGCCCATACCTCAACTCATAAGAAGTGCGATGCAAATGTGCTCTCAAAAACACGTGATTAGAAACATGGCAAGCATTAGCTATAGCCTCAGCCCAAAACTTCCTAGGAGTCTCAGACTCATCTAGCATCATCCTCGCCATCTCAACTGTGGTCCTGTTCTTCCTTTCCACTCGCCATTCTCTTGAGGCGAGGGAGAAGAGAACCGATGCTCTAAACCATACTCCACACAAAACTCTCAAAGTAGGAATTCTTGAACTCCGTGCCATTATCACTGCGATAGCTCGTAATGCACACGGGAGCTCAATAGACAACCCATCGACCAAACCCTGAAGTGAGAAAAGTCTCATCCTTCGAGGCCATGAAGAATACCCAAGAGTATCTAGAAAAATCATCAACGATGACAAGAACATACCACTTCACTCTTGCCGATCGCACTCTAGCCGGACCAACGGTGTCCATATGTAAAAGCTGTCTGGTGCATCACCATCACTACGGGATCGGAGGATGAGAAGCGAGAACCATCTTGCCATGTCGGCAAGAAGAGCAAACTAAGTCTTTGACCATCATGAGTTTGGGCAAACCCGAATGAGATCGTGGTACGCTAACTCGGGTCAAATGATCAAAACCAATGTGACCAAGTCTCCTATGCCGGAAGGAGAGATCACGGGACTCGAAGCAATCAAACATCGAAGAGAGTCTCGGAAGAAGCGAAAAATCAGCACGAAAGACTCTCCCAAATCTAGAAATCCCAAAACTAACCCTCCCGATGAATCAAGGATTCTACAGCATTACTCTTGAAGCTTACCTCGAAAGAGTCATCGATAAGCTGAGAAACAGAGAGCAGATTGTATTGCAGCTTACTTACTAAGGCAACATCTTTAAGAATGAAATTTTGGTTAATGCAGATGGTACCTTTAGCAATGACTCTACCTGAAGATGCATCCCCGAAAATGATCAACTCATCACCGGGGGCTCGGACTAGGGAAGAGAACTATCGAGAATCTCCGGTCATATGACGAGAACAACCGGAGTCGACAATCCAAACATCTCCCTTCCCCATCCGACGAACCTGATCAAGACACAAGAGAGAAAGATGACTCAGTACTGGGATAGAGTGAAGACATGGGAACCAAATACTGAACCACACGATGCCTCAGAGTACCAGCCATAGAAGAAGACTGGACTCGAGTGTCTCTCTGCCATTTAACCTTAACATGATCAGTAGCAACTCTAGTAGATAATCTAGGAGCAGGAACTGGGTCAGCCCGCCATGGTGCAAAAGCCAGACCATCCCAGTGAGGCTTCCTAATTCTCCTACCAGAAAACACCTCACGCCGCTGATATCTACCTCGATGGGAAAAATGAGGAATATCAAAAGGACGACGGAAAGACTGACTATGAACAGCTCCAAGACTAAAACTCGAAGAACCAAAGATGAAAATCGAGTCCGGGCGCTGCCCAAAAACAGCGACTCTCTAACTGTCTAGAAGCGGTGTGTACCTTAGGAGCACTCAAAGTCCGGGATGACCTGGATACCCCTAAGAGCAAAGAACACGCCACGCCGAGTGATCTTGGTGCGCCTGAAGCAGAAATCTACTAGGTGACCATCCTTCTTACAGAAGGTGCATATGTACTTCGCCTTGCTAGAGACAGAAGCAACAGGAGTAACACCCTTCTGGTCAGAAGTCCTATGGACAACCCCAGCAGACCTAAACACGGTGGTGCTCACTCTGGGAGCTACTACAATCTCACCACTCTTGGAGCCGTGCACAATGGTGGGAGGATGCACCCGACCTTGATTGAATCTACTAATCTTGGATTGGTCTAGAATAAGATTAAGCTTCTTCTTGCCTCCTACAAACTTCTCGAGAGTGCTCATAAGATACTGGCAATCTCGAAAGAAAGAGGCACAAGAAGAACAGGGGGAAGAAGAAGAAGAACCAGAAAGATGAGCTCTCTCAGCACGTGCATTTTTCTCCCTCATCACGACTGCCTCAATCTTGAGGGTCTCACAAGAAACGCAAGACGCATTTCTAATTCTATGGGCTTGGTCTTCTAATTTCTTCCTAAGCTCGACATGGATTTTATTCAAGTCCCCCTTAATCATAGAACATCGCAAGCAACTTTCTTGTGACTTATCTAGTAAGTCCTTAGCAAGATTAGCACACTTGACATTTAAGGATTCATTGTCAAGTTTTAGTTGCCTACAACCCTCACATGAGCTGACTGGGTCCTTAGAAGCATGCATTTCAAGTTCATTGTTTTTAGAAGAAAGCTTCCTAAGGTGATCGCTCATGGCATCAATTTCGGCAAGCAATTTAGGGCAATTAGAGCATGATGGAGTAGAGTGAGCATGAAGAAAACTAGCATCTAGTGGAATAGCATCAACAGAATCATCGCTAGCATTCTTCAACCTAAGACTATCTAGTTCAGATAACACACTATCATGCATAGTCCTTAGGTTCTCCAACTCCACAAGAAGTGCATCACACAAAGAACAGTCATCAGTGACTCGAGAGGGAGAAGATCTAAGAGAAGCTAACTCTCGAGTCAAGGTACCTACTTCCTTCTCTAGCTCCACACATCTAGCTCTAGCTCTAGCATGAAATTTTCCTAATTTGCAGAAAGCTTCATTGAGCTGGTCATAGGAGGGTACCTCTTACGTGTCGCTTGTAGAGCTCAGAGTCGCTGATGCCGTTGACGTCGGCCATGAAGCACATGCCGGAGAAGTCGTCGTCGCCTTTCTTCTCTTGCGGATCATCCTCGCCCTCGTCGCTCCATGTCTCCATGTCGGAGATGTTGATGTCGTCAAGCGTGGCGAGGACGCGGTGGAAGAGCTTCTTGTTCTTGGAGAAGTTGCGGTACTTCTTCTCGTGCGCCAGTTCACGAACTGTAGGCTTCTTGTTGCGGTTCTTGTCGGTGTAGTCATTCTTGCCCGAACCGCCAACGTCGTTCTTACCCTTCTCCAGCTTGGTACAGTTCGCCCGAATGTGGTTGGGGCCACCACACTCGAAGCAGGTGATCATGCCACCTCTCTTCCTCTCTCTCACCCTCTTGTATGCATGAGAGAATTTGCGAGCAAGAAGAGCAAGCTCATTTTCTGGAAATTTTTCCAGTTGGTCATCGCTTAGCTCGCAAAGGGTGGAGAGGGACAGACCGACAAAAGAATCAGAAGAAGATCCATTGGGATCGATGACCAAAGCCATCGACTGAGATTTTGTCTTCCAAGAGACGACATCGATCTCATGAGTCTTGAGGCGGGAATAAAGCCCGTCAAGAGTCAGAGTCGATAAGTCGGTGGTGTCCTTGATGGTGGTCACCTTCATCTCCCAAACCTGAAGGTCAAGTGTGATCAAGAAATGCCGAGCATTGTCCGAGTCAGGGTATATGCAACCAACTACTCGGAGGTCGCTCAAGATCTTTGTAAATCGACCAAAACACTCATCGAGACTCTCACCAGCGCGTTGATCAAACTTGTTGTACTTGCGCTTGAACTGGTCCTGCCTCACAGTCTTGATTTGAGTAGAGCCCTCATGGTAAGCATCGAGGGTTACCCAAATCTCGTGAGCAGAGCGAAGGTGAGAAATC
Organism: Otatea glauca; assembly: GCA_036346275.1. Lineage (NCBI taxonomy): Eukaryota > Viridiplantae > Streptophyta > Magnoliopsida > Poales > Poaceae > Otatea > Otatea glauca. The sequence goes on along the minus strand of CM070727.1, from coordinate 32,057,770 downwards.
CTATTATACTCACCATGGCTAAGACCCTGTATGAGAATGTTCCTTGCCTTAGCATTCGCCTCAACGTCAGCCATATTGATGGCCGTGAAATTTTCATCAGCAGGAACCTCATACGGGAGTTTCACCTTCTGCCATATCAGGTAGCCCTGGGTAGTGATGTATGACTCCATCCGGGACTTCCAAAAAGGAAAATCAACTCCATTAAAGATGGGAGGCTTGCTGGAATATTTGTCCATCGCTATGGCTCTTGAGACCGGTCAAGATCTAGAAAGAGCAGAACCAGCTCTGATACCAATTGAAGGATCGAGATGGCGAACAGAGGGGGGGTCGCCATGGCTCTTGAGACCGGTCAAGATCTAGAAAGAGCAGAACCAGCTCTGATACCAATTGAAGGATCGAGATGGCGAACAGAGGGGGGGTGAATGGTCGCAAATAAATTTTCCCCCAAAATACTCCAACAAAAACCTCGACAAGATCGCTCAAAGGAAATCGTGAAAAACCAAAAAAACTAGACAACTATGTGTACCCCTAGCTTGGATGGATAAGTACCATAAAATATGTGGGGATTTTTGAGTCACAATCCTGGTTGTCTAGTGTCCAAGATAAAGAGGAATCAATCCAACTCTTGCTTTTAGAAAGGAGATCAATTCAAATCACAAAAGTCACATTCAGAAAAGCAAAAGCAGAGTTTCCAGAAATTGTCCTCAATTTGAACAGGAGGTTGGTGGATTTCTTCAGCTCACAAAATTTTGAGAATTTTTCTCCCTATGACCAGACGAGTCTTGAAGAACTCCACTAAATTTCGCCTCAAAAAGCCTTACAGAAACTGCAGGAAAAATCGAAGAACACGGTCAGTCAAGAACTTCGAGCATAAAGTTTGGGGCTCGGTTTTCACCTCATGGCGCCCAAACGGTGCAACAAGTGAACTCAAAAGTTTTTCTGCAGGTGGATATAATAGTCCTGCACCTCCTCCAATAAGAATCACTTAAAAATGATTTTTCTATATTTTTATAAAAATCAAATACTAAATGTTACGCAAAGAACAAGTTCTGAACAAAGTTGGAACTTGAAAGAAAAAATGTTCTCTACTCAATCCAAGAGTGCAAAAGAGATATAAAACCATATGAACACACTCAAAACATCCAAGATCAACAGCATTTAGAAGGAGGGGAGGCAAATCCAAATTGCGTGAAAGTAAATTGCGAGAATGTAATTGCGGGAAAGTAAATGCTGAATTTAAATTGCGTAAAGTAAAGACATAATGTAAATGCACAAAATAAATCCAGAGATGGATGGATAAAACTTTCATTTCTGGAGGAGAGGTTACAAAGCCTCACTTTCATGTGGGCAAAGCTCAAAGGAGCATTCAAAAACCTCAAAAACCTTCAAGGGGAGGAGGCTACCCCTCCACCCCTATTTATACTACTCTTGAGCCACCTACCACCTTTGGATGAGTCCCTCAACCCTAGAGCACTCATCTAAGGGCTAAGATTAACCCACACACACAGCCATGCAAGGGCTAACCCAAAACCCACATTTATACCGGGTTTTCTTGCACGGTTTTCAAAGCATACTACCTAGACCCGCTAACCTATCAACTAGACCTAAATCCGACAGCCCTCATTGATCCACGCGGCATCTAGCTAGCATCATCTCCTTTCCTCGTCTTCTTGACTTGCCCGGACTCCGTCTCCGATCATCTTTCGACGATCTCCCAACCGTCTGGACCTCCAACGCTCCTCGCCTAGTCCCGGTCATCCTCCGCCTCACCATGACCTAGCACCGTCGCCCTGCAACCATCAAAGACAAGGAAAAACCTTTCACATAGCAATACCCACAAAGATATTCAATGATTATCCCAAAATCATTAATCGATCATAATTGCTCTCAATGGTCTGGTGCTACTACACCTAGGCCGGTAACACTAAGAAGAGCAACCTACACTCAAATTGCTTCAAATCCAATTCAATTCAAATCAAATTAAGCTCAAAACTCATCAATTACTCATCACACACAAGGATAGACCTCCACATGGTCTTTCAAAAGTGAACATGCTTGAATTGGCACTACGTCGAAATCTGCAAAATCATGTTATGTTCCAAAGGAAAAATACACTCTCGCAGTTTGTGTTACCTTCATCTTACCGTTGTTGTTGAACCATTGAATATGGTATGGATGATGGTGCGCACGTGTGGTAAAGCCAAGCTTCTTGACCAGATCCGAACTCACCACGTTATTGCAGCTTCCACCATCAATTATGACATGACCATGACGGTCCTGGACGATGAGATAAACCTGAAACAAATTATGGCGTTGTAGCTTCTCCGCTTGCTCCATTTGGGTGCTCAACACTCGCTGCACAATTATGATCCTGTAATTCTCCGTTGCAGCGGTCCCTAAAATCAACTCAACATCGCTGTTCGTCTCATGATCATCTTTATTATCTGCAAGGTTGGCTACAAGAGCATATTCATCCTCAACATCACTAGCACTAATATACCCACCTTCTTTCATTGCAATGTACACTCGTTGACTTGGGCAATCCTTCATGACATGACCCATTCCATTGCAAAGATCGGTTGAGACAATGAGCATAGAGTGGTACAATCAGTTGCTGGTTTGTGATACTGTGCCTAGAGAGTGGGTGAGGTGATTGCAAAGGAAAACCTGAACTGATAAGAAGTATGTGGAGCTCGGAAGGCAATGTTTGGTAGCAAGGAATAAGCAATATCGAAATTAGATTAGTAAGCTAAATAAATATCCAACGTACTTGTCACAGTTGCTAGCCTAAACGTGTTCCTTGAAGGATCGAGATGGCAATCAGAGGGGGTGAATGATTATAAAATAAAATTTTCCCACTAAAAACAATCCAGCCAACATCCTCATATCAAAAAGATGAAGCGAAGAAAGAGAAAATCCCAAAATTCTTAGCAGTGGCTGGCACTACCAGGGTACTGTAGCCATAGTGCCGGTACTGTAGCTACCCTTGGATGATTTTCTTCTACCCTAAGGAACACCATGAAGGGCTAGGATTGACTCGCTCACTCATACATGGACTAACCCAAAACTCAACAATATAACAGATTTTACACGCTTTTCAAAGCATACTAACTAGACTCGCTACTCTATCACCTAGACCGCGATCCAACAGCCCTCCTTGATCTGAGCAGCTCCTAGCTAGCATATCAACCATTCCTTGTCTTCTCGGTTCGCAGCAACTCCGTCTCCGATCATCTTCCGCCGATCCTCGATCATCTGGACCTCCGGCGCACCTCGCCTAATCCCGGTCTTCCTCCGCCTCACCATGACCTAGCACCGTCGTCCTGCAACCATCAAAAGCAAGGAAACATATCACATAGCATTGCCCACAATTTTAAAATTTAAATACCAAAAATTCACTGATTGAACAGCACTACTACTTCCTGGGGCCGGTAGTGCCGCTTTTGTCGGCACTACCGCTCCCCAGAGCCGGTAGTGCCGCTCGCATTGAGAGCCCAAAAAACCCTCTCTCTGTCAAATAACTACCACCTATTGAAGGCCGGTAGTGTCGCTTTTGTCGGCACTACCCCTCCCAGAGGCCGGTAGTGTCGCTCCTGCAGACTCAACTCAAATTGCTTCAAATTCAAAAATCCAATTCAAATCAAACTCAAACTCAAGCACTTCATGCTAAAACATAGTCAATTACTCATCACCATCAAGGATAGACCTCCACATGAACTTTCATTCCTATAACTAGTTCAACCAAGCAAAGAATATATCAAAGTACAAAAGACTCAAAGGATGCAAGCAATTCTGATTATCTTTTTCTCTTTTCCTTTTTTTGCCCCTTTTCTTCTCTATGATTTTTTTCTTTTTAATTTTTAGTGCGGCTCTTTTTTTTTTACACTTGCCTTTTTCCCTTTCCTTTCTTTTAACTCAAAGGCAAAACAAAAATCTCACGTTTTGGAACGAGAGAAAACGTTAAACAGATGATTGAAAAAACGGCAAAAACAGCATAGGAAACTTCCACGACCTAAAACTCAGTCTTAGAGGCCGATTTTGAGGGTCAAAAATTGCATAGGTATTTTGACCTGTGTTTTTTCATATGCGCCTCGTCGTCCTCTTCGAAACAAAAAATTACGCCCAATCGGAGTCCGTATGCAAAAGTTATGCCCGTTTTACTGAACACTGCGCAATCTACAATTGCCTGGGACTTCACTTCTTCCTTCCGGTTAGGGCTGAGCTAGCAATAGTATCGTGGGAGAAAAATAGGAGGCTAGCGGTGCAGGGCCATTGTGCGGCTCACGACCTATCTAGGGCTTGCGGGGTGGGAGATAAAACGCAGAGCAGCGGCAGGGGCAAACTGAGTACGACTCAGTTTGGTTTTGGGGGTTAGCAGTGGTGGGATGACTAACGATGCAAAAAAAAACTAGGGCAACTGAAGATTATGACTAGAGACTAGGATCACAACTTCAATCCAGCAACAAAACGACGACGATGGACACAAACACAACAAAGCAAAACTAAAAATGAAAACTGCAAAGGCACAAGGGGTTGTAGGACTACGTAATTGATGAGGGACTTTTTTGTGGGCAACTTTTCTGGACTCTATGACGATGGCAAAACAAAAGTAAGGATACAAGGATTACCTATCGGGCAATCATGGCTCTGATACCATTTGATGCGAACAGTGGACCAATCTTTCGATAGGTAGTAGTAAATCGATTGATGGAGAATTCGACGTTGACAATCCGGCTTCCAATCAGAACTGATCTGAACCCCGCAATCGCTACACAACGGCTCTGTAGGTTATCAACCACGCACAAACATGGTTGACCTTGCCAAGAAGGCTAATCCCTACATGCAAATCGAGAACACAAGCAAGAACGTAGAAGATGCAATCTGTAATTGCGAATTATATTAAGCACACGAGTTGGGGTTCCACAAACCGATGTACGGCGAAGAACTGACAGAGTCTAGTTATAATCTAAGTAAAACCCAAGTGTCTAATGCGGCGGCTACTAAGTATATGAGAGAGAGAGACATGAGAGGGTCGATCTAGGGTTGTGTGCGGCCAAGGGGGGCGCACACAACCAGGGCTTGGGCCCCCACACACTTACAAGGCCCGAAACCGCTCAAAACAGTGATGTAGCATATTGTTTGGATGATTCCAGCTGATCCACAATGAATCTAGGGCTGTGACTAGACCCATCGGAAAGGCCTCGTCGTGATCTTTCTAACGAGCACAAGAACTCCTCCATTAGACTCCGTATGAGGGAGATATGCCCATTTTAATGCAGTTCTATCTGGTGACTCCAAACTGAACGCATAGCCCGAATTGTGGACTTGGAGTCCGGCTTGATTTGGCGTGGCAAGGGCGGAGTCTAGCTGGGGATGTGGTTGCGTGGAGGTGATGGCGCCCTTCAGAAAGTGTGCCAACTTGGAGTAGAAGTAGCCGGTTCGACTTAGCGTCAATCTGAAGTGTGCCAACAAACTGAGTGCTTGTGGCTGTCCTAGTGGTGCTTCTCCTATGTTCCTAAGTAGTAAAATATCACAAATATTTAGTGGCATCCCATCCTCAATATCATTATTATGAACAGCGAGAAACGAACTCACCTCATGATTTAATTTATGTGCACGAGCTCTTGTCATAGTACCATGATGTATGCGTGTATCCAAAGGAGTGATATCCTCATCATGGTTCTATTATAAAATCTCCTTTGATAACCTCCCTATAAAAGAACACCAGCGTGCGTTTTGGCCCCAAACCCATAGATCGGCCACAAACCCTAGCTCCCCCGCGCCTACCTCGATCCTCCCCCACCGGCCTCACCTGCGGTGACCTTCTCCCGCGGCCTCCTCCCCCACGCCGGCCTCCTCCTGCGGTGGCGGCGGTCCCTGTACCGGCCTCCTGCTGCTCCACCAGTCGCCATGCCGGCCTTCTTCCGTGGCGACCTCCTCCCGCGCTGGGATCGTCCTGCGCTGGCCTCCTCCTGCCTGCCACCGAGGTAAGCATGCATGTGAACAGTATAACATGTCACATATGGAGACGCATCGTGCCTAGTTTTTTCTATCGTCACTGAGAAATAAACTTAGCCACACTTTTCTTCTGTGAATATAATTGTCTTAATTTGAGCTAATTATATTGTTCAGCTCAAATAAAACTTGTATAAATCAAGATATATAGTGTTCCATACGGAAACTATTAGCTAGTCATGTACGTGCGCACCAAAGTAACTGATTTGATCAGAGCTGTATGGTGACATAGCGTGTCGTGTCATTTGCTATCTAGCTTTTCAGGTGATTTTTTCTAGTTATATATATATATAAAAGTATAATTACCTAGGACACTATGGTGCCTGAGCACTATGATCTAAAAAGGATATTTTCTCTATGTATCTTCATGCGAAAATTTTTGAAAATTTTTAGATGCTGAGTTTAACCAGTTTACTAACTAGTTCAAACAAGTTTGAACTGTAATTCAAACTAGAGTTTCACTTTTTGATGATAGTTTGGTTGTAGGTATGTGCTGATTCTATATATAAATCAGCAAAGCATGTGATCCAAACTCGTTCAAAATATTTGAATTCGAATATATTTTTTCAAAGGTATGCATTTCATCTGAATTGTTATAGATGAGTATATACTATAAAACTAAATTTTTTGAAAAATATACTCGAATATGGCTTGAATTCGAGCATTTAGATCATGGTGTCTAGACACTCTAGTGTCCCATTTCAGCTTCCTATATATGACAGAGCAAGAGAGTGACAGAAGCAACATCACGTGTGGTGTGGCATTAGAACGATCAGGAAAGTTGGAGGTTGGTTCGGAAACTAATTAAACAGATAGTAGTCTTGTTTCCCTTTCTGAAAAATAAGTTTGACGCAGATAGAAAGCAAGCCAAAAGCTAGTGAGATGTTGTGCTATGCTCTCTCTCTGCAATCTTTCTCAGTCTAGCTGTTTTTTTGGGTGAGAATAATGAGGCTCCCCAAACTTTTGATTCCACCTACAAATGGTTGTTGCGGGAAAGGAATAAGAGACAGGAGTCCATCAAATTAAAGGCAAAGAAACAAGTGATAGCTGATTGCAGGACTGAAAAAGACCCATAAAAACCTTGTCTAGAATTTCTTCTTTCATGCACTTGATCTGCCTTTTTGGGTCTTCCAAAGACACCTGCAATAGTTGTCACAATGAAAAAAAAATCATCATCGCTTCATGTTAGATATGTCTCTCATAGTCATGTCCTAGTTGTTCCATAAATTCGGATAGTAACTTTATGGTAGTAAAAACCTCAAAAGTTATAATACATAATCAACAATATTATTCATTTACACAATTGCCATGGAATCTGTTTATATCAAGAAATGAAAACTACAGTAGCTATTTACTGATAGGTTTCACAAATATTCGGTCATTTTGGTAGCATATCTAAGTGAGGTCAGTTCTTGGTTAGTCTAATTGGGATTCAGACTCAAAACCATCGATGTTTGTGTGGTTGTGTACTGCATTTACACTTTCTTTGTCTTTGTTGATTCCACAGCAAATGAAGCAGTTACTCAACTCCGAGTGAAGTAGTATTGTAAATATAATCCATAGATAAAGCCAACCTCACATAATTTATATGAAGTGTTGGTTACTCTTTTCCCCTGATTGTGTTAGCATTTCAAGCTTTTAGTTCTCTTGGATTAGAATTCTACTCGTACATTAATAGAAGTTAAGTTTGGGAATTTGCATATTTTAATCTCTGTAATTGCTATTATATATTGTTACTGATTTGTGGCACAAAAACTGCTCCCTTGTACATTCACAAAAGATATAGAGCTACTGTGTTGTCCACGCTACAAGTTTTGGGAGAAACTACCCACGTTGGCAGTAGTAGACTAAGGGCCTGTATAGAGGATTGGACTGGCGCAGTTTGCAATGAAATCAATTTGACTGCAAATGGACTGATATTCTATTCACATTTTTAGTCTGCAACTGCAATAAAGAAATCTAAGTATGTAAAGTAGTGAATATACATGTTTAACCAAATTTGGCATTGATGGAGATAATAATTTTCAACACACAATATGGCACACCAGGTCTAGTTAAAAAGAAGATGGCGTCCCCTCATTCGTCGTCTCAAGGATGTGATAAGCCAACGAAAGGAAATCCGACTCGAGGTCCAACAGGAGCAAAGAAAAGGCCCACGGACCGATATACCATCACGGCGGTTGATTCAAAGGATGAGTCCCCTACCGAGACAAAAAAGCCAACGACAAAATTCCGGACATTGTGGGGGAGAGTCACTAACAGACGAGAACCGCAATGATTTGGTGATAGAAATTCTTGCATCGTTCGAGATCACAAAAGACTCCATGTGCTTAGTGTGACGGTATGCACTACTAGTAACGGGAAATGCGTATAAGAATTTCAAGAGCACTCTTATCAAAGAATATGTCAACAAGGACAGGACTCCCTTCTCTAAGTATGGGTTCATTGATGTGGACGTATGGCAAAATTTTGTTGAGGTGAAGACGACGAATGAATTTGTGTGTCAAAGTGAAGCGCATGAGACCCTACACGCAAGGAACATCCACCCCATAGACTTGGCACCATTGGGTATGCGGGGAAGAGAGTGCAATGGGAGAGGGAGGACAAGCAGGCCTCCACTCTATTTGCATCAATCGCTGACCAGCGCGCTAGAGACTGGCTAAGAGCGAGGTCATGTGCCACATCTTCCGGCACCGTCTCCTTTACAAACCCCACAGATGAGGAAGTCTGTCAACGCCTGGTAAGATATCGAACTACCAATTTTGTACGTAATTAGTCCATAACTTCATAAGTGAAATAACTTGTCAGGATCTTGTAGGTAGCATTGAGTACACAATCTTTCGATGGATCTTTTTTGCCAGACAGGGAGAAAGATGTACTCTCCACGGCGTTGAGAAACAAGGAACACCCTGGTCGCACATGAGGCAAAGGGGTTTTCGTTCCCTAGAAAATGAGATTCCCAAATGACTCTGACAAATATTGGAGTAGGAAGAGAACCAAAGCCGAACGCGTGGAACAGCTTGTTCAAAAGATTGATGAAAGGCTGAGAGAACAATTCAATAATAAGATAAGAAGCCTCAAGGAAAGGCTCAATAATTAGGACAGACAGCCTGCGCAAGCCCCAGATATATGTGTGCAATTCAACCCCACTACCCGTAAGAGCAGCTGTGTGTCCACCACTCACACAAATGAACACAACGGCAAATTTCCTGTTTGTGACATCAAGCTACTAATATATATCTCTTAAATGCTCCATAGATATAGTTGTTGGACGCATTAGCTAATTGTGTACCGTTATGAAGGAGGCCATGCGGTGCAATCTCCAACTGAGACTTGCCCATGTCTCCCTTCCTCTTTAGACTGCTTGGGGGTTCGCGTATCCATTAGCTGAAGGGGCACTGGTGCATGGTATGGTAGTGTTGGGTTTCATGAAGGTCAATGTGGACAGTATACATGACTGTTTCAAGACCATCACGCTACAGATGCCCCCAAACGATAAGATCGTGACACTGGGAGATGCTATTGGCACATTTATCAAGTGGCCTACAGCGACATCTACCTGGACGCCCATCCTCCATCACCGGAAATACCCCAACTACCTGAGTCTCCTGCTAGACCTCAGCAGGCCACCAAATCGGCTACCGTGCCCCCTGCATCATAAGACTTTCAGCGGGTTGCTGCCCACTCGTCTCCTGTGAAGACTCCTTATCGTAGAAAGCTAGGCAAGGGCAAATCGATGTAGATCACAAAGGCCCTGGACTATCCAATTGCCCCATTGGCCCGGTTATACAAGCTAGGAGAGCCTTTAGTAACAAGAGATCGCCTAAAAACCTTTCTATGGATTGCATTAGATTGCATGCTTGGTACATAGAATAAGCTAACAAGCTAGTGCGAGAACGTACAACGAGTATCACGGTCAGCTTCACGCCTAAGCATCTGTTCAACGAGTCATCGGGGGGCTTCTTCATAGTTGATTTGAAGGACCTGTTCGATCTCTTCAACCTCGATGCTGCACTCTTGAGATGCTGGACATTGTAAGTGTGTGCAATCACAGTCTACATTCGTGTAATACTGATAAATGTCATGTCATATATATATATAACTCCTTGCTTTTGTATATATAGATACATGATCTGTGAAGCGAAACAAAACAAACAATCAGTGGGTTTCCTGGATCCACACATAGTCTCAAAGCAAACAATGGACAAAAATTTACAATTCGTCGATGAATACATGGAATAGGCATTGGTGGCTCAAAAACATAGAGAGTTCATACTTTTACCCCACAACCTAGGGTAAGTGCTGCACTACTTGCTATACTTTGATTTGTACTATGCATGCAACTCACTTTTTTTAATTGTCTATGGCGACATACCTGTGTAGGTTTCACTAGGTTCTAATTGTAATTCATCTTGCCACGAAGTAGGTTATTTACCTTGATTCCTTACAGAGTAGCAGCCACGACTTGCCCTATCACTAAATTACTCACAAGGTAATCACATTTCCTCCAAAGATAACATGGTCATGTAGGTTGTTCAAGGTGTACATTACTCCTAGAATGGCTGAGTCTAACCTTTTGCAATCACATAGGACATTCAAAGTGTACAAAGCTTATGGAGGGCCTTCTAGCAAGGACAAAGCAAAGCTGAAGAACGATTTTAAGTTTTCAGTATCCGCTATACACAATAATGCTATATCAAACTCTGTAATAATGACTATGGAACTAACCAATTATATATTTGCAGTGCCACCAGCAGGGAAAGGGAAATAGCCGGTGTGGATTTTACGTTTGCCACAACATGCAACTCCTTGTCAATACAAAAAAGACCAATCAGGCTATAACTGCATTGGAAGAGACTGATCTGATCCAAATTCAAGGGCAGCTCTGTTCCTTCTTGCTCGGTCGTGTCTTAAATACAAAAGGCGAGTTCCACTCTGCCTAACTTCAGGAGTTGTGTACTTGGGTTAATTTGTGAAACTTGTGTTGTGGATTTGTGAATTGTAGTTATGTATTCAATTAATTGGTTAATAAAATTGAGTTCTATTGGTTAATATATCTGAGTTCATTTCTAATATGCTTGTCCCGCAATAATCTATACGTAATCTGCTTGCGCTATGATGTAATCTGAGTTGATTACTGAAATGGATGTAAGGCTTGTGATGATCTGTAATCTGCTTTTTTCAGAGGGCATGGCTAACATTTCCTAAGGCTAGCCAATAAACTAAAAAAGGTCCATTATAGGAAAACTTATAATAAACATTTCTAATTAGAAATCGTCTGCGATGTTATGATATTACAGATGGTTTCGGTTTCTAATTAGAACCGTCTGTATTATCACTATATCACAGATAGTTTCGAAACCGTCCGTGATATGCAATAACATCACTGACACATAGTTACAGACGGTTCAGAAACCATCTGTGATGACGGTTTCGAACTATCTGTGATGAACTTTTCTATAGTAGTGAATAAAAGGTGTGAAATATGATAGGATACACACAATTCCAATGCAACCTAAACTCTATTTGCGACATATCGAATTAGCTAGTGCAAAATTGAAGGGATTTGAACGAATGCTCACCTTTTGAAGAAACCACAAATGAGGAAAAATTGAGGGAAAATCTCCTCAAGCTAGGGCTTCAACTTTACCCTCTTTAACACCCATCCTCGAGGATTCCATAATTTCTCACCCAAGTAATTCTTCCAACCAGAGTATGTGGTGTTTTTTGGAGCGGCAGTGGTTTTTTTGCCTCTAGAATAGCAACAAAGGAGAGTTCAGCCGAAGGGTATAAATAACCTAACGAGGCACATCACAATTAGTCATGAGAAAAGGACCGATTGTGTTGTACGATGCACATCACAATCGATTCTCATGTAAGAACCGATTGTGATATGCATGTGCACATCACAATCGGTTCTTAGATGGGAATCGATTGTGATGTGCCCAATGATACATCACAATCGGTTCTAACCTGATAACCGATTGTGATTATTATTAACAGCCTCTCCTAAATCATCTATCACAATCAGTTTTTCCTAAGGAACTGACCCAGATGAAGCGATAGTGTTGCACAATTCTGTAGTAGTGAATGGTACAGGATTTGGCGAAAGTAGCAGCCAGAAGGGATCCCCATTCGACACCACTGCATGGGCGATGGGGAAAGTTTTATGGATTCCCCCTTTCTCACCCCCAAAGACAAAGGCTGGGCCTCCACATACTCCTGATCGGTGGTAACTTGGTCTGAGTTCGGTAGGAGTGGTGAGAAGTGTGGAGGGCCACCAAGAGTGTGGTAAAAGGCCATCATGTAGTCCATAGTTTGCCTCACGGTTGCCTCCACCATGGCCTGCCACTTGGTTACTTTCCTTGCTTCAGGGATCATGCTCTTCCCCGCCCCTATAAAAGGAACACTAATACTATCTTTGTCTCTTCATCCTCCCATCGCAACCTCGGCCCCCCTCCTCCTCCCAGTTCGCTAGAACGTGATCATGCTCGGCTGTCTTCTCCAACTCCAACCGCCATGCTCAAACTATGTGACGCCCTCTTCGGTGAGCCCGTTCCCTCCCCATCCATGCCACATAGTGTTCTAGATCACTATGAACACTTTCCCAAAATCTATTTGGTTTTCCCCCACTTCCTCATCGGGTTCTAGCTTCTTCCCCATCGCAGACAGCTATGGCGCCTTCACCATCAATTCGTTGCCATCCATGGGAGTTTGATGACACCATCTACATGGGAGTTTCGCCATGTAGTGTTCTACGCCTGCGCTCACCCACTTAACCGAAGCACCACCGCATCGCCGTTGCCACTTTCGCCCTATCTAACTTTCTCATTAGTTGATGTAGGTGTTGTAGGTAGAGTTTCTTTATGATCTATCCTCGGGACAGCAAGCATTTCATATGGACTTGTTGTTATCTTCTCTTCATTTATCTCTAGTGGTGCGGGTTGTTCAGCATTCATCTCCTCATCTCCTTGGTCAATCTGCACAATATGAGAAGCAACACTAGATGTAGAGAGTAAGTCATTAGTTTTAAAAATAACCACACGACCTATTTGCCCAGATGATGTACCGAAGATAGCTTTCTCTACTAGGTATGGACATTATGAGTTTACGGTCATGTCATTTGGATTGACCAATGCCCCTGCCTATTTCATAAATATGATGAATAAAGTTTTCATGCAGTACCTAGACAAGTGTGTGGTTGTGTTCATCAATGATATACTTGTCTACTCCAAGAGTGAGGAAGAGCATGCTGAACACGTGAGATTAGTGCTCGAGAAGCCGAAAGAGTCCTAGTTGTATGTTGAGTTTAGCAAGTGCGAATTTTGGAAGGAAGTCGATTTCCTTGGTAATGTAATGACTTCAGAAGGAGTAGTAGTTGATTTAAGTAAGGTTGATGCGGTTTTGCATTGGGAGCAACCCAAGTCTATGACTCAAGTTCAAAGTTTTCTCGGAATGACGGGATATTAAAGGACTTTCTACTTTGGCTAGACCTCTCACGCAACTACTGAAGAAGGAAAAGTTTACTTGGACCCTCACTTGTGAACAGAGTTTCCAGGATTCGAAAAAGCGTTTGACTTCAGCACCAGTTCTTGCAATGCCAGATATTCAAAAAAATTAATGTGTATTGTGATGCTTAACGATAAGGATTTGGATGTGTATTAATGCAAGAAGGCAAAGTTGTCGCATATGCTTATAGACAATTGAGACCTCATGAGCAGAATTATCCTACTCATGTTCTGGAGTTAGCTTCCGTAGTGCATGCACTCAAGATATGACATCATTACCTAGTTGGTAAACGTTGTGAAATCTATACAGATCATAAGAGTCTAAAATATATATTCACTCAGTCCGACCTAAACTTGAGGCAAAGAAGATGGGTGGAGCTGATAAAAGACTATGACGTTGGGATCCATTATCACCCTCGAAAAGCCAACGTAGTGGCAGATGCTTTAAGTCGTAAGAGTTACTTCAACAGTGTGATGGTTTGGGATAGTTAACCAAAGCTTGTTAAAGATGTTCAAAAGGCCATATTAGAAGTGGTACCTGAAGGATTTTTACCTACCATGGAAATAAAGCCCACTTTGGAGGATCAAATCAGTGAAGCTCAGAAGAGCGATGCTAAGATCAAAAGTATTAAACATAAAATGAAGGGAAAATCTCAAGATTTTACCGTAGATGACCAAGGCACATTGTGGCTCAAGGAGTGGATTTGTGTGCAAAATCAGTAGGATCCCAAGCAGTTGATACTCAAAGAAGCCCATGATTTGAAGTACTTGATACACCAAGGAAATATGAAGATGTAACAATATTTAAAGAACAGATTTTGGTGCCCAAATATGAAGCAAGAAGTAGATGAATATGTTGCCTTGTGTGACGTATACCAGAAGGTGAAGGCAAAGCATCAGAGAACAACCGGCCTACTACAACCACTCAAGATTCCAGAATAGAAGTGGGAACAAATTGGTATGGACTTTATTACTAGATTACCAAAGACTCAATCAATTTTTGATTCAATTTGGGTTATAGTTGATCACTTAACCAAGGTTGCTCATTTTATACCTTTTAAGGCCTCCAATACAGGAGACCACTTAGTGGAATTATATATGTCCAGGATTGAAAGTTTGCACGGATTGCTAAAGAAGATAGTATAGGATCAAGGTAACTAGTTGAAACAACCCGAAAGATTAACCATTATGACACATATCTGTTGGCGTTAAAAACTTGAAGTAGGGTTTCTGACAGCAGCACACCAGACGAACACCTGGTTCAAGAGCTTGCCAGTCGATTTGACCTATAACCGACAAGGTAAAAAATATAAAATTTAATCAAAAGCCGATCGTAACGATCAATCGGCTTAGACTCAATCAGCTTGAAGCCGATTAAGATCAAAGTAACAGGGTAAGTCTAATTAGCCGATTAAGGCTAATCAGAGGGTAAAGGTAGATCGATTCTGAAGAAGGCGATGCGCAACAAAATCATAACAAATCAAACCTGGGGTGTAATTGACGAAGATCAACAATCGGCGATGCGCAACTTTATTGATCAAGATCGATTATAGACTAAATTACAAAAGCTACTCCTAGTCGACAGGAAGAAAGAAAGTAAAAACTGGTTGATTGTATTGTGTTGTTTTTCTCGCAGCTTGCTCTGGTCTTTCTTTTATACCCTTCGGCCGATCGTGTCCGATTACAACACGTTCCAAGTTTTGATCCGTATCGGCCTTATCTTGGACAGTTATTTCCTTAAAGGTCTTGTCGTTACCAAAATATCTCCAAACCTTTTCATCCTGTTCGTCAATTCCGTATCTTTGACTTTATTGTCGATTTTGACCAGACTTGCCAAATTTTGGTACAAACATATGCCCCCCATTTTTGAGAGATGACTTGTCATCTGTCAAAAATCGCAATTTTATCGGCTTTTTCAATCGGCTAGCTGTTGAACTTCGCTCACTAACTGCCACTTTATTCGCGCCGTAATTCTCTGACATGAAGGTAGTGCGTTTTAACTACTCGCGCCTTTTGAGATTCACTTCTCGCCGCTTCAAATTTTCACCACGCTATAAAATGCGGCCCCCACTTCAGTCATTTTTCACGCGCTCGAGCTCTCACGTCTTTCACAATCGGCTTCTTCCTTCTGCACCTTGTTCTCACTTTTGACTGCAGTCGGCTTTCAACTTAAGATCGGCTGAATGGATCCCTCTCAGGTACTTATCCCAATCCCCAACAGTGTTGATCAATTCTTTCTCGGTCCATTAGGAGACTTAGACGCAGCTACAGTCATTGATCAAGAAGTAACTCGTCTCCCCTTATCGGCTAGAGGATATAATATTGAGGGTTGGAGTAAGAGTTTTAGGGCTTGGCCGACTGCACTCAAAGGTTGGAAGAGTTGGTACAATCGAGTAGCAGCCCAGAAAAGAGAGTCTTGGGAGAGAATGGGCATCGCAGAATGCATTCCCTTGAGTTTAGCCGATCCAAAGGCCAACGAGCCCTTAGTGGCCATGGCTTGTTATTTCTGGTCGAATTCGTTTAATGCTTTTATGTTTCGCACTGGTATGATCGGCCCAACCTTGCTGGATGTTGCTCAACTCTGCTGCCTGAGACCGAACGGGGAACAAATATCGGCCTTTAGTGCCAAACCCAAACATAAGCTTATCCGATCAAAAGGCGAAGGCTGGTCTAAATATATAGCCAATAATAACAGAGTAAATGGATTAGTATCGGATGAAGAGCACATCGCTTTCCTTAATCTGTGGCTTGACCGATTTCTGTTTTGTGGAGCTTCTTTGGGGCCAACTCAAGTGTATCAGACTATTGCTGAAGGATTGGTAGAAGGCCGTCGGCTTGCACTTGGAAAAACATTCCTCGGAGCAGTATACCAGATGATGCATGTTATTAGGAGTCGGCTTTAAACGGGTTTTGTCGACTTCACCGTGGGTAACATAGGAGGTCCCTTATGGTTTATTTAGGTTTGGCTATGTTGCTTCTTTAGCCGACCTTTTGACTTAGAACCTACCGAAGATACAGCTTTCCCAAGAGAAGACAATCCTGAGAACGCCATTCCCCAATATCAAGCAAGCCGATCTTTTGGCGAACGTTTCATTATGTGTTCTGGTGGCGAGACAAAAATTACAGCAGCTGATTCAAAGAAGTATATGTCCTTTTTCCTTAATTTGAGCGACGCGGATTTGAGGCAGCGAGATTTTTTCAGCTATAGTCAAGTGGCCGATTTTCCATGGCCTTAATTCCTTAGATTTGAAGCCGACAGTTCTGAGATGTCTTCGGAGACCCTCAGTTTGTACAGAATCTTTATTTCTCCTTGTATTCTTCACGCTGGTCTCTACACAAGGAATCGAACATACCAGCCATTATATGAATTCTACCATCCATCCATTTATGCAAGACAACTAGGATTTGGTCAATTGATCCCAAGTCTCCAGCTTCTTGATCGACTTGAGCCAAGGGCCAGAGTCTGTAATGCTGTGTCGGCCGAGATCGTTCTTGAAGTATCCGATGACCTGCAAATTCAATCTTTGCCACACTTCTTTTTGAACACCAGATGGGCAGGAGGCTACACTTCGTGGTGGTCAGTCATCGCAGCAGCTTTGTATCGGTCAAAGTCTCCGTCAAACATTATTAATGATTTCTTTTTTAATCTTCCGAAGCCGACGTTAGTATCCGACGCTGATTCTAGCAGTGAGGCTACTTCGTCCGGATATACTAACACACGCTTAGGTGTCTCTAGCGAGGTATCGGCTTAGAGTCCAAATCTCCTATTTTGTCTTACATGAACTTGTACCTTGAATCTAACTTTTTTTCTCCTCTATAGAACAAGGTAATTGGGAATAAGGCGGCTTCAGGCCCATCGTGCGATGGCCCACCCAGGAAACAGTAGCAATCGGCTGCTATTACTGGCTACGCTTTCGGGTCTTTGGGCATTCAGAGCCCATCTCTCTCGGACTTAGAAAAACAGAAACAACCCAGTAAGTCTTTTATCGGCTTTCACTTATCATTTACCCAATCTCCATTTGACAAAGATTACTAAGCCGATAAATTCTCAGAAAAGAAGGGAAAGTATACCAAGGCTGCAACCAAGAAGGTCCCCAAGCTCAATGAACAGAGCGGCGAGAGTTCGCCACATGCGTCGGCTACTGGAGAGGTAGGTCATCATGACTCGTTTAGTAAATTATGTATTTTGATACGTTGTCTTACTCTGTATTTTACTTCCTTTAGCCAACGCAATCTGTTCAAGTTGTGAAGATCTTGGCCGATCTTACGAAGACTTCTGCGCCAGTTCTATCTGTCGATCTACCGGAGCTTTCTGACCCGACCAACCTGTTGGGTTTCTCCTTGGCCGATCTCGATGACCCGGAGATCATGGCCACTGATGATTATGACGCCGAGATCCGGAGAATCCTAGAAGTGTCGAAGGAAGCGTCGGCTGTTGTCACCTCTGCCCCAGGCATGAAGGAAAAATTAAACAAGCTTTTCAATCTGGTCATGAGGCCGCAGTCGGAGATATTGGCGAATAACCAGCCGATCCGAGACGCCATGGCAGTCGTTGAAGCCGACTTACCTCCAGAAGCAATGGCAGCACTCCTGAACGTGTGCCACTTAGACGAGAGGTGACTCGAAGTCGAGGAAGCACAAGCCAGAATTGATCGCCGTGAAGCCCAAGAAGCCGATCAAAAACTTCTGGACGAACTGGTCGCAGACGCGAAGGCAAAGAAACGCAAATTTGATGCCAACGCACAGCAGCAGAAGTCAACCAAGGAGTCCCTCTCTAAACTGGAAAACACGAAGAAATTTCTTTTGGAAGAGTTGGCCAAGACAGAAAAACAAATCCAAGAAGGCCAGCATTCCATGGAAAAAACTGCGTCGGAGATAAAGGACCAAAAGCTTGGTATCGCCATGGCTATGGCAAGTGTGAAAAAACAATCGGCCAAGGTAGTGCCAGTGCCAGGGAGCGCAAAGGAGGACGATCGCATCATTGACGAAGTTCAATGTGTGATTGCAAAGGCTTTCTTTGGTGCACTATCGGCTCTAGGCGAACCCTCCCGCTCAGGCATCCAAAATTAACTTGAGATATGAAAGTTTGTTGGCCGTTTTTAAGAAAACACTTGCTCTGAATGCTTTGTAACTTTTGCGTTCTGAATACTTTGTAACTTTTGTTATGTTTATAATCGGTTGTTTAACTGATTTTCATCTTGCTTACTAGTAGTTGTACCTTCTGAGTTTGCAATCCTTTCAGCCGATTAACAGCATCGTGTTAATCTTGGCTCTGAACGTGATCCTTAGTCGGCTAGGCTCCAATCCAAACGCTAGGATAGTATTTCTTCAAATATTTTCCGTTAATAGCTTTAGGCAATACACACCCTTCCAACGTTTCTAGTACGTACGAATTTCCGCCGACTAGCCGATTAACTTTGTATGGTCCTTCCCATGTAGGCGACCATTTTCCGAATCGGTTATCTTTCGAACCAACAGGTAAAATCGTTTTCCATACTAAATCGGCTTGATCGAAAGATTTAGGCACGACCTTTTTATTATACGCTTTTGCCACCCTTATTTTATTCTTTTTAAGCCGATCAAGCGTAGACAAATGTAATTCTGCCAATTCATCCAAATTGTCGATCATCAAATTGTTATAATCTTGAGCCGACAAACCGTTCTATCTGGCTACTCGTATGGACTCAATGTTGATCTCCATGGGTAGAACGGCTTCTTGACCATACACCAGCTGGTAAGGTGAAAGTTTCGTCACTCCGTGATAAGCTAGCCGATACGCCCAAAGAGACTCCGATAGAGTTGAATGCCAATTCCTTGGTTTTTCATCGATTTTTCTTTTGATTAGTTTAATCAGCGTTTTATTGGACGACTCGGCTTGTCCGTTAGCCTGAGCGTAGTATGGGGATGAATTCAATAGTTTAATCCCCAGACTTGTTGCGTAAGCCTGAAACTCATTGGACATAAAAACCGTGCCTTGATCGGTTGTAATTGTTTGCGGTATTCCAAACCGATGAACAATATGTTCATTAACAAAACCGATTGCTTCAACGTTGGTTACTTTCTTAAGTGCTATAGCTTCGACCCACTTTGAGAAATAATCAGTTGCGACCAAAATAAACTTGTGGCCTTTACTCGATGCAGGAAATATTTGGCCAATTATATCTATTCCCCAACCTCTAAACGGCCATGGCTTGATAATTGGGTGCAAAGACGATGCTGGTGCTAATTATACATTGCCAAATTTCTAGCAAGTTTGACAACCTTTGTAGTATTTAAAACAATCTTCTAACATTGTCGGCCAAAAGTAACCTGTCCGTCTAAGCATCCATTTCATCTTATGGGCCGATTGATGAGAATCGCAAATGCCTTCATGTACTTCGCCCATTGTCACTCGCGCTTCCTCGGTCCCAAGACATCTTAATAGCAATCCTTCCATCGTTCGATAGTACAACGTATCGTCCATAACAATGTACTTCAAAGCTTGTTGCCTAATTTTGCGTTCTGTCGGCTCAGATGGATCGATCAGGTATTTCTTTATTTGCGTCCTCCAATCCGCGACATCCACACACATGACGACTTTATCTATGAGCTCAGTCACTTGATATCGGTCGAGGTCTTTGTACCCTGATGACTGTTGAGCCAAGGTATTAGCTCTATCGTTCATCTCTAAGGACGTGACCGATAGAAAATGACGTAAACGAGCTGATGATCTCTATGCATTGCTCCAAGTATTTTAGCAGTATCTCGTCTCGACATTGGTATTCTCCCTTGATTTGCTGTATAATTAGCATAGAGTCCCCATATACCTCAACCGTACTTGCTCCGATATTTTCCAATAACTGCAAACCTTTGAGCAATGCTTCAGATACTACCGATTATTTGAGCATCGGCTATTTAGCCGAAACGCAAACTCGAAGTTATGCCCTTTAGTTGATATGAGCACTATACCGATTCCATCACCTTCTCTGCACACAGACCCGTCAAAAAACAATTGCCAAGGGGCTACGGATACCAAATCAGTAGTAGTACCATGTCATGTTATAAAATCGGCTAATACCTGCCCTTTGACTGCTTTGGCCGATTCATAGGACAGGTCGAACTCAACCAAGGCATAAGCCCATTTGCCAAGTCGACCTCGAGGATTGGGTGACAACATATATTTTATAACATCGGCTTTACAGATTACTTTACAAGCCGATGCTAAAATGTAATGTCTTAGCTTTGTACATGAGAAGTATAAAGACAAGCATAATTTTTCAATGGAAGGGTACCTGACTTCAGGATCAAGAAGTCGTCGGCTTAAATAAAAGATAACCCTTTCCTTTCCATCAACTTCTTGTGCTAAAACAGACCCAATAGTCTCCTTTTCAGCCGATATATATAACTTGAATGGAATCCCCTTTTGTGGCGCGACCAAAACCGGAGGATTGGCTGAATATTTCTTAACATCGTCGAAAGCCTTTTGCTGATCGGCTCCCCATACAAACTCTTGATTATCCTTCAGTTTCAACAGTGGGGTAAATGCGCGGATTCGTCCGGAAAGATTAGAGATGAACCTTCGGAGATAATTAATTTTGCCGATCAACTTCTGTAACTCATTTTTGCACGTCGGGGGCATTGTATCGACTATGGCTTTGACCCTTGTTTGATTAACTTCAATCCCCCTCTCATGCACCATAAAACCCAAAAACTGTCCAGCCGACACGCCGAACGCACATTTGAAAGGATTCATCTTCAAGCCATGCAATCTTATGTTCTGGAAAACTCTTTCTAGATCGGTCAAATGCTACAAGTCCTCTGCAGATTTTACCACAACATCATCAATGTATATTTCAACGATGTGGCCGATTAGATCGTGAAAAACTAAATTCATGGCTCGCTGTTATGTTACCCCAGCGTTTTTTAATCTGAAGGTCATAACCATCCACTCGAATAAACCTATTGCACCAGGACATCTGAAAGCTGTTTTTGGTATATCGGCTTCTGCCATGAATATCTGATTGTATCCGGCATTCCCGTCCAGAAAACTTATGATCTTATTCCCCGACGCAGAATCGATAAGCATATCGGCTATAGGCATCGGGTATTCATCTTTTGGTGTTGCTTTGTTCAAATCTCTAAAGTCGACACATACTCGCAGTTTTCCGTTTTCCTTCATAACCGGAACAATGTTGGAAACCCATTCCGCATATCGACAAGGTCTTATAAATTTAGCCTCCAACAATCGCTCTATCTCTTCTTTTATGATTTTATACAGAGCCGGATTAAAATGTCTAGGGTACTGTTTAAACGGCCTATAACCTTGTTTAATGGGTAGCTGATGTTCTACCAATTGTCGGCTTAAACCAGGCATTTCGTAATATTCCCAAGCAAAGCAATCTTTATATTTTCTAAGAATTTCAATTAATTTTTCTTTATATCTTATATCTAAATTTGAGCTAACAAAAGTTGGTCTTTTTCTATCACCACTAGCTATATCAACTTCTTCAAGCAGATCGGTAGACGTAAAGCCATGACCCAACTTTTCATCTTCTTGAAAGTCTTCTATAGCTTCATAGCTATCCGTTGCTTGCCGATAGCTTTGCATTTTATCTTGTAATGCCTTCATTGCTTTTCTTGTCCCCATCGGCGTAGCACTTCGTTTGCTCGATCAAATGTGCCTGGCTTGACACTGATCGGCATAAATCCTGTCTTGCTTACGCAGATGAAATCGCAATCTTCCAATGTTTTTCCCGATATACACCCTGCTTCTTCATGTTACCAATTCGCATCAGAACTGGCCATGGCAATGTGAGCCGATGTGTCGGCCGTGACAATTTCAACTTCTTCTCCGTTCTATTGAACAAGCGCTTGATGCATAGTTGATGGGATACAGCAGTTGGCGTGAATCCAATCTCTTCCCAGCAGAACGCTGTAATTTCCTTTGGCATCAATAACAAAAAATGCAGTCGGTAAAATTTTACTGTCGACTGTTAGTTCTGTAACCATGACACCTTTGGCTTCTGTGGGATCGCCTGTGAAGTCGTTTAAAACCATGTTAGTTTTAATCAAGTCTTCATCGGACTTACCCAATTTCTTGCAAGTCGTAAGGCATCAATTTATCGTGGCTCGCCATCTACCAAAGATCCTTGATATCGGCTTTCCATTTATATATCCTTTCAGATACAATAGTTTTAAATGCCGATGATCATCTCTCGGTTTCTCAAAGATTGTGTTTTGGACTCTCGAACAAGATTGGGCAAAAGTTTCTTTAGCCGATTCAGTTTTGATTTTGAATTCGGCTGGCAATGTGAACACCATGTTGATATCCATTGGTGGTGTATCGTTCCTAATCATAGGAGAATCTAGATCATCAGCCGATTCAAAATCTTCTTCAGCTTGTTCTTTTTTCCTCCATTCTTTCTTGACAATTTTGACCGGACGAAGCTCATTGAAAATTTCGTCCCTCTGTTTTTCTGCATCGGCTTCCCGAATCTCTTGAGTCCTTAGCCTCTGAAGTCGTCGGCGTTGCGATCGGCTAAGGCTAGATGGACACCATCTAGGCTTAGGCTCTACTGGTTTTCTTATCTTGCCGATGAGATTATCTTGGTCAATGTTTGACCTCCGTACTTCGACCTGGTTTGGTTCTTGCTTTGGTTCAGATATCCTTTCGTGAACAGGCCTTCTGAAACCTTCATTGTAACCCCGAATCGGCCCAGACAGCCTATCTTTAGCCGATTGCCTTGGCCAATCGTCGCGGGGGTAATGTTCCATCGGGCACATATACGGTGATGGCAGTGCTACTCCCCTTTCCCAACAAAACTGCCAAAAAGGACATCTTCTATGGGCCCTTTCCACGGATTCAGTGTGATATAAATTATCCGACCGGCGAGCAGGATATTGCGGTCGGCTATTC
This sequence comes from Otatea glauca, assembly GCA_036346275.1. Classification (NCBI taxonomy): domain Eukaryota; kingdom Viridiplantae; phylum Streptophyta; class Magnoliopsida; order Poales; family Poaceae; genus Otatea; species Otatea glauca. The sequence continues at coordinate 32,034,352 of CM070727.1, read as the reverse complement.
ATCCTTTCATATTTATCCATTAGTTGTGAAAAAGTTGGTCCCGGCCTTTGGGCCGATAGCTTTGATGGCGATTTTGCAGCTTTGTACCATTTACCCACCCGAGGATTGCCCTTGGGTTTAATGGTCCTCGAATTTTTTCCTTCGTGATCGGCTTCTATTTGTAGTGAGCCGATCGTAATTTTCAGCGTTTGACCAGCGTTTGAATTTGGCTGTATATCGACCTGCCTCTCCTTCTTTGGCTCATCATGCATCGGCTCCTTTCCTTTAGCCGAACATTGAACCATATTGATTGGAAACGGGTCAGCATCGACTTGCATGGTCGGCTCGTCAGTAAATTTTAGTCGATCGTCCTCAATAGCCGACTGGATCTGTTGATGGAAAATATTGCAATCATTAGTATTGTGAGAGAAAGAATGGTGCCACTTGCAATACCTGTGTTTCTTGATCTCGTCAGCTGATGGTATAATATGTCCCTCGGGTAACCGTATTATCTTTTCTTGTAATAACAGATGAAAAATACGATCGCATTTGGAAACATCAAAGGCATATTTAACTTCCGACTTATTTCTAGTCGGCTTTAGCCAAGAACAGACTAAGGACTTTTTAGATCCTTTTACCCATTCGGCTATATTGATTTCTGCTTCATCGTCTTCTGAAGAATCACTAGGACAATATTCGACCATATTGACTTTGGCCTTGTCTTTCTCCTTATTATTATTGTTCTTGAATCTATCTTTAAACGCTTTACTATCAGGGAATCGGCTTTCTTGAGCCGATACACGATGAAGCAAGTGACTCAGATCAGCGAACTCTTGCCCTCCAAACTTCTCCCTAAGCGGAGGAATTAACCCTTGAAACACCAAATCAGCAAGTTGATTATTGGGCAAAGTGACGCTAAAACATCGATTCCTAGTCTCCCTAAACCTTTTAATGTAATCAGTTACCGATTCCCCAAATTTCTGACGGACAGAGCTTAGATCGGAAATCCTGAGCTCCAAACTGCCCGAAAAGAAGTATTCGTAAAACCGGCTTTCCAAATCGTTCCATAAGTGGACCGAATTCGGAGGTAAACCAGGTAAAAGCTGCTCCGGACAATGACAATGGGAACAATCTTATTTTTAGTCCATCGGACTGAGCCACTTCGCCGCATTGAGCGATAAAGCGTCCGATGTGTTCCAACATCGTAGTCGAATCATCACCAGAGAATTTTGCAAAGTCTGGTACTCTGAAATTATGAGGGTATGACATACGATCTATGTAATCAGGATACGGCTTTCTATAGCCGATAACCTTTCCCTTAGGCTGTATGCCGAATTGGTCACGTAAAACAACAGAAATCTGATCTGCCCAATCTACACTATCGGCCATTGGCATAGCAGGCCCTTGATAATGTTGGTCATAGTTGGCAGCCTGCCCCAGGAGTGCAAGTTCGGGTTGCCAATTATGCTGCATCGTCGGCACACGACCATACTGATCATGCCGATTATGCCTGACTTGAGGTTCCGGCACTGGGACAAACGGCTCTGAGTATGTCACTACCCTATGTTGACCTGGGTTTCTAAGCATGGTAGGATCTTGAGAGAATCTCTCGGAGCCAATCGGCTGTGGAACCGATTGGGGAAAAGCATAGAACGGAACCGACAGCGGTAGATTTATCGATGCGTCTAACTTGGCGGCATCGGTGTAGGAATGGTAATGGCTTACCCCACTTGACCGAGGATCTCTAGGCAATATTACGGTCGGCTGAGTAGGCATCATTGTAGGGGGTGAGGTTATAGTTGATGGTTTAGGATCGGCTATTGAGCTCTGCGTGTTTTGCGCTACTGGAAAAACAGGATAATTAGGCAGAGTTTGTAATGGGTCAAGCAGGCTTCCTGACGAGGCTAACTCCTGGGCTTTGGATTTAACGCTATTTGCTATTATCGGCTTGAGCGTTGTCACGAGAGTCGATGATTAATTTATTAAGGCGTGGTGCACAGACTGATTGATCATAGCCGATAATTCGGCTTGAGCAGGCAGATATCGGCTTACGGTTACGTGACACCGCATCTCCTGTATGCGTGACCGCTCGGTAGGGCGGATTTTTGAGTGACACCACGTCTGGTTTTCTGATAACAGCTTAGCATCATCTCCTCCAACGCAGTCTTCCGAGCCTCTATTTCCTGACGTTGTTCTGCGGTCAAATAGTCCATTGTTGGGACGATTATGGCTTCTGCGTTCAGATCGGAAGCTGGAATCGACTTTCCTGATGAAGACATTGGTCCCACCGGGCGTGCCAAGAGTGTGTTGGCGTCAAAAACTTGAAGTAGGGTTTCTGACAGCAGCACACCAGACGAACACCTGGTTCAAGAGCGTGCCAGTCGATTTGACATGTAACTAACAAGGTAAAAAATATAAAATTTAATCAAAAGCCGATCGTAACGATCAATCAGCTTAGACTCAATCAGCTTGAAGCCGATTAAGATCAAAGTAAGAGGGTAAGTCTAATTAGCCGATTAAGGCTAATCAGAGGGTAAAGTTAGATCGATTCTAAAGAAGGCGATGCGCAACAAAATCAGAACAAATCAAACCTGGGGTGTAATTGACGAAGATCAACAATTGGCGATGCACAACTTTATTGATCAAGATCGATTACAGAGACTAAATTACAAAAGCTACTCCTAGTCGACAGGAAGAAAGAAAGTAAAAACTGGTTGATTGTATTGTGTTGTTTTTCTCGCAGCTTGCTCTGGTCTTTCTTTTATACCCTTCGGCCGATCGTGTCCGATTACAACATGTTCCAAGTTTTGATCCGTATCGGCCTTATCTTGGACAGTTATTTCCTTAAAGATCTTGTCGTTACCAAAATATCTCCAAACCTTTTCATCCTGTCCGTTAATTCTGTATCTTTGACTTTATTGCCGATTTTGACCAGACTTGCCAAATTTTGGTACAAACAATATCATAAACCGAATAATAATGCACTTAATTAAAACAGAAACCCAAAAGCAATCACATTTCCATTCATTAACAAAAATATCATACATAAATTATACACCGGAATCAAATACAATAGTAATTATAACAAAAGAAATACAAAATCTTACTAAGGACCTACAATCTAATCTCTGAAGATTTGTGGCTTCAATCATCTGAAACAGTTAGTACCAAAATGCATAGATATGTATAAGCAAATAAAAGAATGAGATTTATTGCTGTCAGATCCATATGTGAATATATCACGCTCATCGAGATACCAGACCGTTCGGGGCCAGTCGGCACCTCTCGCTATATTAGGTTTCATCATCCGGCATTAAATCAACTTACCATTTATCGAGTAACCAATGCATTGCACAAATAGTGCACAAATATCCCATAGTAAAAATGGTAAAAGCCTCCATGGTAAAGAGTAAAAGCATCACTATTTTAGGGGATAAGAACCATAGCCAGCCGAATACCCCTACAGTCAAAGCCATTTTGCCCAAAATCACCAGAGAACAACCAAGCTATGCAAGGAATCCAGATTTTCCTTCCTCCATACACCACCACAACCGAAGGCCAAGCCAAGAAGCCAAATTCTAAGAGCAAGATGGCCAAGAGGAGGCCAGGAGCAGTTGGAGCAAGGAGCGACCAAGCTCGTCCTCAACACCTGATGCCAGAGCAAGGTACCAGGAGCGGTCGACCAAGAATTCCACCACCAGCAACCAGAGAGCAAAAGGAACACCGCATCCCATCGCCTTCAACCTCACCACCATCACAACCCATCCCCATCTCAATCTCAACCTCACCATGTATGCCGCCATTGCTGTACATTCAAGATTTAGATCAATCGTAGAAACATAGAGTCCATATAGGAAGAATACTGGTAACTAAGGTTTCAGCGAGTGTGTGTGCTAGAGGTTGCACCGCGCGTGCCCGACGACCTCCTCGCAATCTCTGGCATCCAGGAGATCACCGAGTGTCATCACGGTGCCATCCATCAATAGCAAATCCACCCATCTTCATCATTAACCCATACCACAAACCCCACATATGAAATCATCTAACATCGCATAACAAAAAGTAATAAGGAATCAGTAAATAAAATGGGGACGACAGGGAGGTGGCAACCGTAGGCATAGAGGAGGCCGGCCATCATCCATCACCAGCCACTAAGGGTAGAACAAGGGGAGGCCAGTGCAAGGCAAGTCTAGGGAGGCCAGCGTTGGGGTCCAGCGGAGCCCGAACCGAGGCAACCAGGGGCTAGCGCAGCTAAACAAGCGAAGTCGGGAGGCACAGTAGCCACGGGCGAAGGTTGGTAACCCTAGACGTTAGGGCCGAGCGGGCTAAGGGCTTGCGGAGGGGAGAAGGTAGCCGACGGCAACCGGTGGTCGAGGGAGTGAGACCTGGGGGAGGGGAGGAGCAGGCTGAGGCAAAGCCAGAGGGGGACGACCGCCCTGGTGACAGCAGCTCGGGCGACCAGGCGCACGCTCCCAGGCGTAGGCAGCATGAGGGCGAGGTGCAAAGCCGGCAGGGACCAGCGGGGCTGTTCGGCAGTGAGGCTGAAGGCAATAGGGGTCGAACAACTTGCTATAGGAGCCAGGTGGTGGAGACATGTGACGAGCAGGCGGTTGAGCAGCGTGAGACGCCAGGCCGAGCTAGACTAGGCGAGGGAGACACGGGGGAAGTGGCCCATGGCAGGGGGGCGGCGACCAGGGGAGCGACACCGGCACGAGATCGCCGAAGGGGCGGTGGCCAAGAGCCAGCAGGAGAGCCAAGAGAGTAGGAGAGATGAGATGGAGAAGAGTCAGGGGAATGGATAAGAACGGTTGAGAGGAAGAAAAAAAGAAAGAAGAAAAGAAAAGGGGAAGAAAGAGAAAAAAAGAAAAAAAAGAAAACAAATAAAAAAATAAAAATGAGAGAAGAGAGAAGAGAAAAATAATAAAGTGACAATAATAATAATAACTAGAGAAATGATAATAATGCCAACAAGATATAATACTGACCTTAGAAAATTTAATAAAAATCAGAAGTGGGACAAATACGATTGGATAAATAACTAAAGAAACTAATTAAATTAGCAACAGTTGTAATGATTAAAAATAGGAAGGAAATACCTCTATTGAAATGAAATCATGATCAATTTTAATAAGTAACACATATTAAAATACGCCAAGTTAAAATGTCCTAAAATAAAATGCTCTCAGTTAAAATATGTCAAATTCAAATACTTCAAATTAAAATACACAATATACATGTATTAATTTAACACAAGTCAAAGAAGGTTGGACACCCTAAAATATATAATAAATTAACAACCGTTTGAAGTATATTTTTCCATAATTTCATGAAATAAATTCAATCCATCAGGCAATCACCTTCAGCCACCATGTGAGGATGATTACTTTTTATCAAAATTCAGGCAAGTTTCATTAATCATCTAATTTTTAATCAAATGTATTTAGTTATATGTGCTAGCACTCATGCATTGGAAAACTCTTTTAAGAAAACCCTAAAATTGGATGTGGTTGGAAAGTTGATTTGATGATGGAATGGTGATGTGTATGCATATATATATATATATATACATATATACATATATATATATACATATAAGAAGGGAGTACCACCGATGTGCATTGAAGCCGGGGTACAAGTTAGGATTTCCACCGATACGCATTGAAGTCAGGGAATAGTTAGAATGTGATGTGCCACTGATATGCATTTAAGTCAGGATACCGTTAAGGATAGGAGTTCTGTCGTTGTGCATTGAAGTCGGGGAACAATTAGAACTCGATGTATCACCGATGTGCATTGAAGTCAGAATACATTTATGAGTGCCACTAATTTGCATTGAAGTCGAGGCACCGTTAAAATTAGGGGTACCACCAATGTGCACTGAAGTCAGGTTACCATTAGAATTAGAAGTTCCACCGATGTGCATTGAAGTCAGGGAACTATTGAAATTAGTACCGCCAATTTGCATTGAAGTCGGGGTACTGTTAAAATTAGAAATACCGCCAATGTGTATTGAAGTCGGGGTACAGTGGGTATAGTATATATGACGAATGGTAGTAGCATGTTTGATAATTGAAAACTACAAACGCAGATTTTCATAATTAAAATTCTATTTTCTTAAAACAGGATTTGAGGAAGGATTCATGAGATGGTTTTGGAGAAAACTCATATAATGCATTTTGGTATTATTGCTTGCTGAGTACTTTTATACTCACTCTTGCTTAACTCACCCTTTGCTTAGAAAATTACTCTAGTGGTCAAGCGGCTGGTTTGGACATGGATACCAAGGGTGCCTACGAGCCATGGGGGGAGGGTCACCTATAGAATCATATACACAAGGATGTAAGCTACCAGGAGGGTTAGGATGTTGGGTAGATCGTACACCGCTTTTGTTGGACCTTAGATGATTAGTACTTTTGTATTATATTTTTGTTGTATTTGGATCTTACGTATAATTAATGAACTGGACTTTTAGCCTGTGTGGCACTGGAATATAATAAGTTTCTTTTTCTGTCTCTAATTATTGTTTTTGTTGCAACGCTCTCTACACGGTGTATTAACTAACAAAACGCCAAGTAGGCTTGATGTTTTGATTAGTTAATATGCCGAGATTTGTATAATTATCTCAGAGTAATAGTGGTATTACTGTCGTTACCCTGGGCTAATTATATAGGTCGCCACACCAATTCACCTTGTGGTTTTGGCACAATTTGCACGAAGCCATGAGCACCCATTTGAACTTCACTACTACCTATCATCCTCAAACTGATGGCCAAACTAAAGGAGTCAATCAAGTGTTGAATGATATGTTGAGAGCCTGCACTTTAGGTCATGCAACTAGCTGGGATAAAAGTTTGCTTTATTCAGAGTTCAGCTATAATAATAGTTATCAAGCCAGTTTACAGATGCCAGATTTGAAGCACTGTATGGTAGATCTTCTCGTACCCTGTTGAACTAGAAAGAGACCAATGAATGACTGGTATTTGCACCAAACATTATTCAAGAGGTTGAGGATCAAGTATCCATGATCAGAGAAAGATTGATGGTAGCTCAAACCAGATAGAGGAGCTATGCTGATAATAAACATCGAGACTTAAGTTTTGAGCTAGAAGATTATGTTTATCTCTCAAGAGGTTTCATGCCAAAGGAAAGCTTTACCCTAGGTATGTTGATCCTTTCAAAATTGTGAAACGTAGAGAAGTTACATATCAGCAGGAGTGGCCACAATCAATGGTAGGAGTGCATGATGTCTTTCATCTCTCTCAGCTCAAGAAGTGTCTTCATGCGCCAGCAGAGCAACCCCGTTAGAGTCAATTAAGCTGTAAGAGAATCTTACCTACAATGGGCAATTGATCAAGATTTTAGATGTGGCAAAGCGTCTCACTATGAGAAAGACCGTTCATTTCTACAAAGTTCACTAGAGAAACCACTCCGAGAATGAAGCAACATTGGAGCATGTAGAGGATTTGAAAACCGAGTTCCCTAGCCTTTTCTCTACCTAGTCTGAATCTAGGGGTCAAGATTCCTATTACAGGGGAGGTTTGTAACAACCCAAATTTTCCATGATAGTATTTAATTATTTAATTCTTATTTTTTTGATATTTTTCCTGAATTTTTTGGATTTTAAAAAGGGTTTACTTTTTTTATATTTATAAAATAATTTATTAATGAAAAATTAAAAATCAAATATTAGTGAAGATAATTTTATTAAGTTTAAAAATGTTTCAGTGTATTTTGGAGAATTTTTGCCAAATTTTGAACCATATTTGTTGTTGCCTAAAAGCCCTTTTATCTTTCAGCAATTAAATAATTCAAAAAATCACTAATTCCTTCTCTCTGACAAGTGGGACCAGACCCCACTTGTCAAGAGGTCTTCGTCCTCTAGAAGGTAGAGAGCATGCTGAACTCTCTCTCTCTCTTTCTTCCATTGCTATCATTTGAAGCTCTAATCGAAGACCAATGGTCGAGTGACATGAGTTGAGTGAGGGTTGAGAAGTATCGAATATGAATGCTACCAGGTCGAGTGGCAGGTTAGTTCGATTACTGCCAAGTTCTGGTTTGGTCGAGTAATGCCCCATCGGCTTGTGGTCGAGTGACTCGAGTAGAGTGAGAATCGATAAGTATCAAGTATGGTTACTCAATGCTCGATATCGACTCATGGACTCGATGTTGAGCAAAGTGGGCAACGTTATGTGATTTATTTCCTTGTTTTTGATGGTTGAAGGATGATGGTGCTAGGTCATGGTGAGGTGAATGATGACCGGGACTAGCGAGGTGTGTCGGAGGTCCAGACGATCGAGGATTGCCGGAAGATGATCGAAGACGGAATCGCTGCGAACCTAGAAGACAAGGAATGTTTGAGATGCTAGTTAGGAGCTACTCGAATCAAGGAGGGTCGTCGGATTGCGGTCTAGGTGATAGAGTAGTGAGTCTAGTTAGCATGCCTTGAAAACCTGGTGTGCTTATTGGGTTTCGAGTTAGCCTATGTAAGGCTGTGTATGGAAGTCATTCCTAGCCCTTGATGGTGATCCTTAGGGTAGAAGAAACTCATCCAAGGGTTATAGGTGACTCAAGAGTAGCATAAATAGAGGGGAAGGAGTGGCCTTCCTGCTCTTTAAGTTTTTTAGAGGTTTTGGCTCCTTTGAGCTTTTTGCCCACTTTGTTGTGAGGCTTTGTAAACCTTCCTTCCAGAAATACAAAACACTTTATGTTATCCTTGAATTATATTATGCATTAAATTCAGCAATTTACTTTCAAGCATTTAAATTCCGCACTTATGATCTTTGTAAAGTCTTGCAAATTTTTTAGGATCTTAAGTATATTTGAGCTTTTCTTGGAATTTTTAGAGCTTTTGTGAAAATCTTGTTCTTTCTATTGGCTTTCTCTAAATTCCTTCTCGCCAACTTGGTCATGATCTTATTGTCTCTTTTCTTGGACCAAGCTTGGCTTAGCATTCAAATTGCCTTCTTTTCTCTTCTCAAACTCAAAATTTTTATGCCTTTTGGGTGTTTGTCAATATACTCGTCAAGGGGGAGATTGAAAGACCATGTGGAGGTCTACCCAACTCTGTGATGAGTAATTGACTATATTTGAGCTTTTGATGCTCAAGGTTGAGTTTGATTTGAGTCGGTCCTGGTCGAAGACCAGTAGTTGGATCTCGAGTGGTCTGGACTTTGGCTGGTCGAAGACCAGTAGTTGGACCTCGAGTGGTCTGGACTTTGGCTGGTCGAAGACCAGTGGTCGAGTGACTCAAGTAGAGTGAGGGTTGAGAAGTATCGACTATGGATGCTGCCAGGTCGAGTGGCAGGTTAGTTCGATTACTACCAAGTTCTGGTTTGGTCGAGTAATGCCCCATCGGCCTGTGGTCGAGTGACTCAAGTAGAGTGAGAATCGATAAGTATCAAGTAGGGTTACTCGATGCTCGATATCGACTCGATGATGAGCAAAGTGGGCAATGCTATGTTGAAAGACCATGTGGAGGTCTACCCAAGTGTGTGATGAGTAATTGACTGTATTCAAGCTTTTGGTGCTCAAGGTTGAGTTTGATTTGAGTCTGTCCTAATCGAATACCAGTAGTCAGACCTCGAGTGGTCTAGACTTTGGCTCGTCGAAGACCAGTGGTCAAGTGACTCGAGCAGAGTGAGGGCTGAGAAGTATCGAGTAGGGATGCGGCCAGGTCGAGCGGCGGGTTAGCTCGAGTAATGCCCCATTGACTTGTGGTCGAATGACTCGAGCAGAGTGAGGGTTGAGAAGTATCGAGTAGGGATGCGGCCAGATCAAGCGGCGGGTTAGCTCGAGTAATGCCCCGTCGACTTGTGGTCGAGTTACTCGCGTAGAGTGAGAATCAAAAAGTATCAAGTAGGGTTACTCCATACTTGATATCGACTCATGACTCGATCTTGATCAAAGTGGGCAATGCTATGTGATGTATTTCCTTGTTTTTGATGGTTGTAGGATGACGGTGCTAGATCATGGTGAGGCAGAGGATGACCGGGACTAGGCGAGGTGCGTCAGAGGTCCAGACGGTTGAGGATCACTAGAAGATGATCGAAGATGAAGTCGCTGTGGACGTAGAAGACAAGAAATGAATGAGATGCTAGTTAGGAGCTGTTCGGATCAATTAGGACCGTCGGATCGCGGTCTATGTGATAGAGTAGCGGGTCTAGTTAGCATGCCTTGAAAACCCGGTGTGCTTGTTGGGTTTCGGGTTAGCCCATGTAAGACTGTGTATGGGAGTCATCCTAACCCTTGATGGTGGTCGTTAGGGTAGAAGGAACTCATCCAAGGGTGGTAGGTGACTCAAGAGTAATATAAATAGAGGGGAAGGGGTGGCCTTCCGGCTCTGAAGGTTTTAAAGGTTTTGATGCTCCTTTGAGCTTTGCGCACTTTGTTGTGAGGCTTTGTAAACCTCCCTTCCAGAAATGAAAAACCATTCCTCTCAATTCTGAATTTATTTTCCGCATATACATTCTACACTTAAATTCAGTCTTTACATTCTTGCAATTTACATTTATGCAATTTGGATTTGTCTCCTCTCCTTCTACATGCTTTTGGATCTTTTTCTGGGGATGTATGATTGATGGATGAGTCCTCTTTAGACCACATCCCAATCATCTAGGCAAGTCTTGAGTTCTTTCTCGAAAGAAACTGATTTTTGTTCTTGAGGGAATCAATCTTGGAAGAATGAGTTTTGGGTGTTCTTGTCTTGTGTTCTAGCTTGCTATGACATATGGGAAGCCATCTAGGATCATCTTGATCATCAAGAACCCACGATCTAGCTGAGAGCCATGTTTTTGTTCTTGAGCCCGTTCTTGTGTGCCTTTCCCTAAAATTGAAAAAAGGTCAGAACTTTGACATCTATTCTTGCAATTGAGGGTTGAAATAGGTTCTTGACATCCATAGGAAGGTGTCCACAAAGTTTCATTGAGTTTGGATCAACCGATCAAAAGATTTCTCAATTTTCCTTTTTGAACCGTGCTGAAATCACTATTCATTCACCTATTTTTCCTATATCTACAGTACCCTGGCACTACCACTACAGTACCCCCGGTAGTGCCGAGTTTGTGGTAGTGCCGGCCTCAGGCTGAAAGTTCTAAAAAACTTATTATTTCGCTTCTATTTGATTTCTAAGGTTTTTGGCTTGGTTTCTTAGGGGGATAAAATTTATTTTGGGATCATTCACCCCTCCTCTGATCGCCATCTCGGTCCTTCATATGTGATATGTTTCCTTATTTTTTATGGTTGTAGGACGACGGTGCTAGGTCATGGTGAGGCGAATGATGACCGAGACTAGGTGAGGCGTGTCGGAGGTCCAGACGGTCGAGGATCGCCAGAAGATGATCGGAGACGGAGTTGCTGTGAACCTAGAGGACAAGGAATGGCTGAGATGCTAGCTAGGAGCTACTCGAATAAAGGAGCGCCGTCGGATTGCAGTCTAGGTGATAGAGTAACGGGTCTAGTTAGCATGCCTTGAAAACTCGGTGTGCTTGTTGGGTTTCGGGTTAACCCATGTAAGGCTGTGCCTGGAAGTCATTCCTAGCCCTTGATGGTGGTCCTTAGGCTAGAAAGAACTCATCTAAGGGTGGTGGGTAACTCAAGAGTAGTATAAATAGAGGGGAAGGAGTGGCCTTCCTGCTCTTGAAGGTTTTTAGAGGTTTTGGCTCCTTTGAGCTTTTTGCCCACTATGTTGTGAGGCTTTGTAAACTATCCTTCAAGAAATACCAAATACTTTATATCATGCTCGAATTTACATTACACATTAAATTCAGCAATTTACTTTCAAGCATTTAAATTTCACACTTACATTCTTGCATCTACTTATACGCAATTTGGATTTACCTCCCCTCCTTCTACTTGCTATTGCCTCTTATTTCGAAGGATTGTTGCGTTTTTATTGCAAGAAACCGATCTTGTGTTCTTGAGTGATTCATTCTTATAGATCATGTTTGCGGAGATTTTGACTTGAGTTCTTGCTTGCGATGACAAGTGAGAAGTTGTCCAATATCATCTTAATCATCAAAACCCCATGAGCAAGTCCAAGATCACGTTATTGTGTTTTGTCTAAACTTTGTGTGTTTTCCTTCCCAGGCAAAAAGGTCAGAACTTTGATGCCAATCTTTGCGATTGAAGGTTAGAATAAGTTCCTAACATCCTTAAGATCACATCTACCAAGTTTCATAACTTTTTGTTCAGCCGATCAAAAGATTCCTCAAGATTTGCTTTTGAGTTGTGCTGTTTTTCAGACTTTATTATTGCTGCTATTCTTGAGTCCGGTACTACCGTTCCCCAGTGGTAGCACCGCCCATTCAGAGCAGTTACTCCTTCCCCTTTGCTACTTTTTATTGATTTGTTTGTGGGCTTGGTTGAATCATTTTTTAGTGGGGGAAATTTCAGATTGGGGATCATTCAACCCCCCTCTGGTCGCCATTTCGGTCCTCCAGTTTCAGATGCAATCATATCGAATTGGTTTCTATCTCCCCAAGCTTATTTAAGGTGAGCACCGGGACCGTCTCTCCTTACTCAATTCGTTCCTTGCTTTCATGCTCTTGTTTTCTTGGAATGCCATGAAGTCTTGAAGTTGTCCCTGACATCGCTCGACGTGCCTTAGTAATCTTCCCGATGCCTTGGAGCTTCGCTTCCCGTACTGTTCACGTCACGTCGTATTCCACCTCATCGCGAAGGTAACCCCTCAATCAGTTTAAAGATTGCCGCGTCGTGTGTGTCGAATTTTGTGTTCTTCCAAAGTCGTTCGTTGATGTTCATCGCACCGCCACCATTGAGCGTATGGGCTAGTGAGCAGCTGCTGCCTCTACCGTGGCTAGAATCCACTGTGGACATAGCTAGCCGCTACCACCATGGTCCTTCCTTGCCGTGTGTCGCGCTGCTCAGTGCTTTGTTGGTTCAGTCTATAGCAAGTCTAGGGAAGAACAATGGGAAAAAGGAAAAAGGGAAAAAAGAAAAATCCAAATTTCAAAATTCAGATTTGCTGATGTCAGCATGATATAGTAATTTGGATTTCTCTTTAGAAAAATAATTCCAAGAATTTTAGAAAATCATTTTTCTCTTTTTCTTTGTTTTTAATCTTTCGAGAGTGTGTTCTCCTTCATACGAACTTCAATTGAGGTGATTCAAATTTCTAAATACAAGCTCTCTATTTTGGTGAATTTTATTTGTTTTTTTAAGTTTGTTTTGTCTCTTTTTTGAATTTATTTTGATTCTCAGTATTCATTTCGTTAGACGTTGTAGTGCTGGGAGTGTTCGAGAGTTAGGAGTTGACTCAAGTTCAAAGTCCAGATCAAGACCAAGAGCTATTCCAAGGCAAGTTGTGTGCTTTTATCTTGTTGCACTCAGTTTTACAAAATTATGTTGTTTCAAATTATTGCATGCTACTTTAATTATTAAATGTTTTATTATTTCTAAGAATAGTTATACAACCCTTTGTTATTATTCCACCTTATTGATTGTATGCCCCGATTCATTGTCACTATAGGATGGTTAATTATTAGTTGGTGATTATTATAGCACCAGTGTGGGTTGGTTAGTGTAGTATGATGCTTAGCCATAATGGAATATTGGTGTCACTTGAATGATAATACTACACTTGAATAATCACTATAGAATAGCTATGTGGAAATATGGATGCTTTGTGGTAATCAACAAGGGTTGTTAGTGATTTAGACTGGGGTGAGTGGTATGACATTGTGGAAGGCTCTATGTGGTGGACTGTGTAAGCGACTATGTGGTATTGTGTGCAGGCTTAGTGTATTAGGAAGTCTCACCCGAGACAATTAAGGACTTAACCTTGTAAGTCGTTGAACAGAGCCCAAATCGTACTCCTACATGTTCTAGTGGGAAGAACCTAGCCTAGTAAGTTACCGAGTTTCAACATTGGCATTCCCAGGTTGTAGGTTAGACTTCGTGTGCGTGCTGGAGGGTATGGTGCGCTATGTGTGAGCCACATCATGGATGGCTCCCGTTCTAAAATCCGACAGTGTACATTACACCCATTTGCTATGTATGGATGTTCACTGTGTGGAATAAGGGTGAGGGTAGGTTATCGAGAGGGCCAATTGTTGGGGCGGAGTTTCTGAACAGTCTTTTCATGATCTCTCTGCCACACACATAAGGAAGCATGATTATCATGTGGCAATATAAGATGATCGTGTCTTATGGGAAATGTGTACAACCTCTGCAGTGTGTTAATCCAATCTATTCGAATAGTCGTGTCCCCAGTTATGGACAATGCTCGAGAATTTCACACAATAGATAGTTTTCATAAAATAAAACTGGGAAGAATTGGCTATGTGGATAAATGGTTTAGGCTATATGAAGCTTTTCTGAAACTCAGTGAAACTTCTTGTTAACTTATTGTTGTTGTCTTGTTTTACTTATGCTTTCAATCTATTTACATTATTTTTATAAATGCTGCTTTGTGCAAAATAAACCCTGAAGCCATATCCTTTGTTTAGGGCTTGCATATGGTATAATAGACTGTATTCTATGTGCACAACTTGCAGAGTACGTTATGAGCTCACCCTTGCATTAATCACCATTCAGCTGAAGAAATAGAGGAGTCTACACTTGCCTTGGAAGAGAAGTTTTATGAGGAGGTTGCGTTGTAGGTCTTCTACCTCATCGATTGCCTATGGCATGTCGACGTGTTCTTATTGAGTTATTTTCATTCCGGTGAAATTATTTTATTTATTGTTTGAGTCCTGCATGGCCTAATAAATGTAGACTCAACCGTAAGGTCACAATAGTTATTTATTTATTTATTTATCAAATCAAGCTCATTTATTTATAATTTGTTGTATGGAATTGTATTTGATCTACGTTGCTATTGTGTGCACTAGTGTGACCCCGGCTTAGTGCAGTATACACAAAGGTTTTCGGATTTGGTAATCAAATTCTTGACAAACACCTCATTAGCTTTTGGAGTCATTTAGATTCTAAACACCCATTTCATTTTGTTTGCACCAAAATTTGGCAAGCATGGTTAAATCGGCAGTCCAGAATCAGCAAGATATGATTGGGATAACGAATCAAGATATTTGGAAACAAAACAAACCGATAAGGAGATCACCTTCAAAATAGAGGCTGATACGGATACAACTCCCAAAACATGTCATACTGGGACTCTATCGGTCGGCAGGTATAAAAGGCGGAAAATAGCAAGCCGCAAAAAATAACACAATCAAACACACAAATTTACATTGTTCTCTTTTTCTGTAATTCGATTTTGATCGATAAAGTTGCGCATCGCCGATTGTTGATCTTCGTCAATTACGCCCAGGTTTGATTTATTCTGATTTTGCTGCGCATCGCCTTCTTCAGAATCGATCTGCCTTTATCCTCTGATTAGCCTTAATCGGCTAGTTGGACTTACCCTTTTGCCCTGATTTAATCGGCTTTGAGCTGATTGAGTCTAAGCTGATTGATCTTTACAATCAGCTTTGAGTGAATTTTATATTTTACCTTGTCAATTATAGGTCAAATCGACTGGCACGCTCTGAACCAGGTGTTCGCCTAGTGTGCTGTTGTCAGAAACCCTACTTCAAGTTTTTGACGTCAACATACTCTTGGCACGCCCAGTGGGACCACAATGTCTTCATCAGGGAAGTCGATTCCACCATCTGATCTCAACGCTGAAGCTATAATCGTCCCGACGATGGACGATATGACGCCAGAGCAGCGCAAAGAAATTGAAGATCGAAAAACTACTCTTGAAGAGATGATGCTGAATTGTTATCAGAAAACTCGACGTGGCGTCACTCAGAAGACCGCTTTGCCAACGGTCAATGCCCTGGGAGATGCAGGCGTTACAGAAGGACCAGTAAGTTGATATCTGCCTGCTCAAGCCGAGCTATAGTCTACGATCAATCAATCTGTACACCATGCTCTGATAAACCAATCGTCGACTCTTGTTACAACACTTAAGCCGATGATTGCAAATAGTGTTAAAACTATCTCCCAGGAGTTGGCCTCATTCGGGAGTCTCCTTGACCCGATGCAAGCTCTGCCGAGCTACCCTGTTTTTTCAATAGCACAAAGCACGCAAAGCACATATGCCTTATCCTCACAATTTTAAAGTCCCAAATTTTGGAAAATTCTCTAGTGATGACTAGATTACAACATTAGAACACGTCGGACGCTTTATCGCACAATGCGGTGAAGCAGCTCAGTCCGACGGGCTAAAAATCAGATTGTTCCCATTGTCATTATCAAGAGCAGCTTTTACTTGGTTTACTAGTTTACCCCCAAATTCGGTCCATTTATGGAACGATTTGGAAAGCCGATTTCATGAATACTTTTTCTCTGGCAGCTTAGAACTCAGGATCTTCGATCTGAGCTCTGTTCACCAGAAATTTGCACAATCGGTAACTGATTACATTAAAAGATTTAGGGAAATCAGAAATCAATGTTTTAGTGTCACATTACCTGATAATCAACTTGCTGATTTGGCTTTTCAAGGGCTAATTCCACCACTCCGGGAAAAATTTGGAGGACAGGAATTCACCGATCTAAGTCACCTGCTTCATCGTGTGTCAGCTCAAGAAATCCAGTTCCCGGATAATAGGGCATTCAAGGATAGGTTCAAAACAAATGGCAATAATAAGGAAAAGGATAAAGCCAAAATTAATATGATCGATTATTGCCCCAGCGAATCCTCAGAAGACGATGAAGCGGAGATAAATATAGCCGAATGGATAAAAGGGTCTAAAAAATCTTTAGTTTGTTCCTGGCTCAAGTCGACTAGGAATAAGTCGGAAGTTAAGTACGCTTTTGATGTCTCTAAATTTGATTGTATTTTTGATTTATTTTTACAAGAAAAAATAATACGATTGCCCGAAGAACACGTTATACAATCAACTGATGAGATCAAGAAACGGAGGTATTGCAAGTGGCATCATTCTTTTTCTCATAATACTAACGATTGCAATATTTTTCGTCAGTAGATCCAATCAGCTATTGAGGATGGTTGGCTAAAATTCGCTGATGAGCCGACTATGCAAGTTGACGTTGATCCGTTCCCTATAAATATGGTCCAATGTTCGAGCAAAGGAAAAAGACCGATGCACAGCGAGGAGCCAAGAAGGGATCGGCGAGTTGATATTCAGTCAACTTCATGTGGTGATCAGACATTAGAAATCATGATCGGTTCATTACAAATAGAAGCCGATCATGAAGGCAAAAATTCAAGGACCATTAAACCTAAGGGAGACCCACAAGTTGGCAGATGGTATAAGGCAGAAAAATCACCGCCAAAATAGCCAGCAAGAAGGCCAGGGTCGACATTTTCTCAGTTACTGGAGAAGTATGAAAGAATGAATAATCGGCCGCAATATTCTCCTCGTCGGTCAGGTAATCTATATCAAACTGAGAACGTAGAGAGAGCGCATCGGAGATGCCTCTTTTGGCAATTTTGTTGGGAAAGAGGAGTAACATTGCCATCTCGACACACATGCCCAATGGAACATTATCCCCAAGACAAGTGGCCTAGCCGATCGACCAAAGATAGGTTGTCTGGGCCGATACGAGATCGTCCTAATAAAAGCTACAGGAAACTGGTTCATGAGAGAATCTTTAGGCCAAATTAGGTGCCGAACTAGGTTAAGACACAAAAGTCAGGCTCTGCTGATCGGGAAGATTTGGCTGGTAAAATACGTAAGCCAATGGAACCCAAACCTAGGTGGTGTCCACCCAGTCTTAGCTGATCACAGCGTAGAAGGTTGCAAAGGCTAAGAACTCAGGAAATTAGAGAGGCTGATGTAGAGGAACAGAGGGATCAAACCTTCAATAAACTTCGGCCGATCAAAATTACTAAGAAAGAATGGAGGAAGAAAGAGCGGGTTGAGGAAGATTTCGATTCAGCCGATGACCTGAATTCTCCCATGATTAGGGATGATACGCCTCCAATGGACATCAACATGGTATTTACATTACCGGCCGAGTTCAAAATTAAAACTGAATCGGTCAGAGAAACTTTTGCTCAATCATGTTTAGGTGCCCAAAATGCAATCTTTGAAAAACCACGAGATGATCATCGACATCTAAAGCCATTATATTTGAAAGGCTATATAAATGGCAAGCCGATATCAAGGATGCTAGTGGATGGGGGAGCTACCATCAATTTGATGCCGTACACCACTTGTAAAAAATTGGGTGTCTGACGAAGATTTAATCAAGACTAATATGGTTTTGAATGATTTCACAAGCGATCCCACAGAAGCCAAAGGCGTTATGGTCACGGAGTTGACTGTCGGTAGTAAGACTTTACCGACTGCATTCTTCGTCATTGACGCCAAAGGCAATTACAGCATGCTGCTAGGTAGGGATTGGATCCATGCCAATTGTTGTATTCCATCGACCATGCATCAGGCGCTTCTCCAATGGAATGGAGGTGAAGTTGAAGTTGTCACAGTTGATACATCGGCTCATATCACTATGGCTAGTTCAGATGCAAATTGGCAACACGAAGAGACTGGATGTATATCGGGGAAAACACTGTATGATTGCGACTTTATTTGCGTTGGTAAGGCAGGACTTATACCAATCAGTGTCAAGCCAGGCACGTTTGATCGAGCAAATGAGGTATTACGCCGATAGGTCAAGGAAAACAGTGAAGGTCCTACAAGACAAAATGCAAAGCTATCGGCAAGTAACAAATAGCTATGAGCCCATCGAGGATTTTCAAGAAATTGAGAAGTTGGGCCAAGGCTTCACATCTACCGATCTGCTTAAAGAAGTCGATATAGGTAGTGGTGATAGGAAAAGACCAACTTTTATTAGCGTAAAATTAAATGTAATATAAAGAAAAGTTGGTCAAAATTCTCAAAGATTATACAGATTGTTTTGCTTCGGAGTATCATGAGATGCCTGGTTTAAGCTGACAACTGGTCGAACATCGGTTGCCTATTAAACCAGGATATCGGCCATTTAAGCAGTATACTAGACACTTTAATCCAGCCATGTATAATATTATAAAAGAATAGATAGAACGGTTATTGGAAGCAAAGTCCATTAGGCCTTGTCGGTATGCAGAGTGGGTTTCCAATATCGTTCCAGTCATGAAGAAAAACGGAAAACTTAGGGTGTGTCGACTTTAGAGACTTAAATAAAGCCACACCAAAAGATGAGTATCCGATGCCGATAGCCAATATGTTTATCGATGCTGCATTAGGGAATAAAATCATAAGCTTTTTAGACGGTAATGCCAAGTATAATCAGATATTCATGGCAGAAGCCGATATACCTAAGACCGCCTTCAGGTGTCCTGGTGCAATAGGATTGTCTGAATGGACGGTTATGACTTTCGGTTTAAAAAATATCGGGGCAACTTATCAGCGAGCCATGAATCTGATTTTCCATGTCTTAATCGGCCACATTGTTGAAATATACATTGATGACGTTGTGGTCAAATTTAAAGATGACCTACAGCACTTGGCCAATTTAGAAAAGGTCTTCCAGAACATAAGATTACATGGTTTGAAGATGAATCCTTTCAAGTGTGCATTTGACATGTCGGTTGGGCAATTTTTGGGCTTTATGGTCCATGAAAGAGGAATCGAAGTTAATCAAGAAAGGGTCAAAGCTATAGCCAAGACAAAGCCACCGACATGTAAAAATGAATTGCAGAAGCTGATTGGTAAGATTAACTATCTTCGATGATTTATTTCCAATCTTTCTGGTCGGATTTGTACATTTACCCCCTACTGAAGTTGAAGGATAATCAAGAGTTTGTTTGGGGAGTTGACCAACAAAATGCTTTTGATGATATCAAGGAATACCAAGCCAATCCTCCGGTTCTGACCGCACCACAGAAAGGAATTCCTTTTAAGTTATATATATCGGCTGAAGAGGAAACTATCAGAGCTATTTTGGCACAGGAAGTCGATAGTAAGGAAAGAGAAATATTTTATTCAAGCCGATGCCTACTGGATACTGAGATCAGGTACCCTTTTGTTGAAAAATTATGTATGTCCTTGTATTTCTCTTGTACAAAGCTAAGGCATTATATTTTAGCGTCGGCTTGTAAGGTAGTCTGCAAAACCGATGTTATAAAGTATATATTATCAGCTCCGATTTTACGAGGTCAACTTGGTAAATGGGCTTATGCCTTAATAGAGTTCGACCTATCATATAAATCAGCTAAGGCAGTCAAAGGACAAGTTATAGCCGATTTTATGACAGGACACGATACTGAAGAGAAACGCGGTATGCTACGCTACAACAAAAAAAATCTACCGCATAACCAGAAAGCTACTCGCAAGAAGGGGATCATAGATTAGATTACCACTAGACGCGCAGTTGCGGAATCCTTCGCGCGTCGATGTAGTGGATCGTCCTCGCCGCAGTCGTTGCGTCGATGGAGTGGATCGTCCTCGCCTTGCCGTGGATCATCCTCCCACGCCGCAGTCGCAGCAGCGTCACCACAGAAGTCCACACGTCCAGGGATGGAACGCCATGCGTCGGTGTGCAAACACCTGGTGGCAGCGAGAAGAGGAGGCTAGGGTTTCGGGTGAAACACTTCTAAACCGTGGAAAGCACACCCTGCGCCCACCCTCCTCCACTCCTTATATGCCACGAGATGAAACCCTAAACCAGGGCCCATTAGTGTGCTAAGCCCATGAGGTCCATTAATTACGGATCCAATCCAAATTAATGCGTCCCAGCCCATTAAGTGTGTGACCCTGCAGGTTCACGTACGTTTGGACATGGATTCGGAAAACTCCTTTTCAATCCAATAGTTGGTAGCGGCTCCTTGCAAAGCATGCCAACTCCCAAACATACTATGATCAAATCAGACATAACCTATCAAAAGTACTCATGTAATAATCCCTTTGCCAAGTATATGAAGATTGAACTCAAGGCGAGAAGCATGTCATCCATTGATGATTCAATCCATCTCTCGTATCGGTGATATATTAATAAGTTGTGATTGACTCCTCAATCACGGTGTCGGGACCCGGATTTGCAAATCCGAAACCCTCTGTGTATACTGCACCAGTCCAGGATCACGCTAGTGCACACAATGGAAACATAGATGAAATACCATTCCATACAACGAATTAACTAAGAAGAAGCAATTTATTATTGAATAAAGCAAACGACCTTATGGTCAATGTTTACACCATTACGCCTTAAGGGCTTAAGAAACAAATACTATTGCAATGAAAAAGATAACTTGAGCCATTCGACCGCCACAGCAATCATCCGGGAACGCCTTCCTAATCCACGTAGTCTTCATAGAATTCCTCCTCATGATATTCATTATCTCCTTCAGCAACTGATCAACAAGGGCATAAAGCCGTGAGTACAAAGGTACTTAGCAAGCCGTAGGAAATTGATGCAATATATTCATGCAAGGCTTGACAAGGATGGCTATATGTTTCATTTGCAGAAAGCAGTAACTTGAATTAAAATACAATAAATAGATTGAAAGCATATTTATAAAAAGATAAATAAAAGATTGATAGATCAATGATAGACAACAAAACAACAGTGAACTCCCCGTTCACATCCCAACAATTACACATTCCACATTTTATGAAACACTCTATACCCCGTGTGAAATTCCCGGCTTTGTCCATGACCATGACGATTATTCGAATAGTTTTACACTCTGCAGAGGTTGTACAGCTTTACCCACAAGACATGAACATCTCTTTGTGCAAACGTTACTAACACACTTCCTTTGGTGTGTCGCAGAGATATCATAACAAAGCCTTTACAATGCGCTGTCTAAACTCGGTACTGCCCGCTAAGGTTTCGCCCATTAGGGCCCCCTCTTGCGCCTTGCGAATCTACCCGTCCATCCCGGAACCCACACCACCAATTGGCAGTACTCAAGGCTAGACATTGCAAATTAATCAGCTAAGTCTGTCCCATTCCAGACGTGTGGTAGTACGGTTAGGCCCAGTTCAATGGCGCACAAGATTAAGTCCTTAAATTGTCTCAGGCAAGACATCCACATCCCAATGTGCTAGAAAGCACCCCCTTTACTGCACGATCACTTGCCCGAGGGAAAACAATTCGTTCAACCAAGACCAATGGCAAACCCCACCATGTTACAATAAATTTTACAATAGTGGCTAACGGCCACGATTCAATATCTCATTAAGTCAAGATTAACATTATTCAATATGTGATATGAATCCCAACGTATATCTAAGCATGTCTAAGCATAGCTACGTTAACCCGGTGTTGGTATAATGATTATGTCCAACTAGTAATGTCCCAACCTAGGTTTATCAATGGATACATGGCATATAATTAATCAAGGTGGCATAATGTCAACTAGGTATACATCTACTCCCATTAAATAAGCATTGATACACAAAATAGCATGCAATTGTAATAAAATAAATTACTTTTGCAAACATAGGATCAATATAATCAAAGGATTACGACTTGCCTTGCTGATCTAGTGCTGGGTCTTGGTCTTCAAAGTCTTCGTTTGCTCCCTCGGAATTAGCGTCTTACCGGAAAAGAAGCAACGAAACCAAATAAATACAAAACAGAGACTCAAACAAGCTCAAAACTGAAAATAAATGGCTCTGGAAGATAGATCTTGATTTTAGAAAAATTTAGAAACTCGAATCGCCTCAATCGGAGTTCGTATGAGAGAGAACGAGCTTCTGGAAAATTAAATCAGAGAAAAAGGCTGAAAATCAAAAATTCGGAATTTCTGGATTTATTTTTGTACTGGAAAATGATTTATTGCGCAATCGCTGATGTCATCGGGTTCACGGTGGACTGGGTGCACGGCGCTTCCCGGTTCACCGTGCACCCAGTGCACGGCTGACGTCGGCGAAAAAGGCTGAGGTGGCGGCTGACTCAGGCGGGTGACTCGGCGCTGACGCGGATTGCCGCGTGTCGCTCATCTGTCGGGAGGGCTAGAGCGGACGGCTGAGAAGTGCTGCTGCGGCGGAGGCGACACGGCGCGATCTGGATGCAGAGTGGAATCGGACTGTCGAGGTCCACGGCCAGGAACGACGGCGAGGCGGGCGCCGCGGGGCTTACCGGAGGCGAGGAAGACGGACCGGCAAACGGCGAAAGATGGCCGGATCGGGCGCGGGGCAAGACGGACCGGGGAGAAGGCGACGCGGGCAAGGTGAAGGGACCAACGGCGGCAGCTAGAACGCACAGACGGCGAAGGAAAAAGCGGCGGAAGGTGACGAGCATGGCGACAACTCCGACGAGCTCGCGCGAAGAAACGGTGACGTCTCGGGCGGTGAGAGGTGAGGCAAAAGGGGCGGCGCGTGAAGGGGAATCTCGGGAAGCGTACAGTGCTTTAAATAGGGGCCTCGACGACCGTGTCCGACCCGGACTCCGAGACAGCGGCGGACGCGGTTTCAATGAGGGCGGCGCTAGGGTTTTGCTACGGCGCGGCGACGTGGCCGCATCGCAGCCGTCCACGCGTCGCGCATCGGACGGCCGTGGCGCGCTTGGGCTGGTGGGCCGCGAGGTGAAGCTGGGCCGGGTTGAGCGGGCTGGGGAAATGGGCCGGAGCAGATTCGGCCTGAGGGGCTTTTTGAAATTAAAAACATTTTCCGATTTAAGAAAAATCAAGAAATTCGAATAAATGCAAATAAATTCAAATAAATATCAAATAAATTCAGAAAAATCCCCAAAAATACAGAAAAATTAAATCCTTTCATTAATAGGAAAATCAATTTAAGCTTGGATTAATTCAAGAAAAGTGCAAATGGTTTATTTTTGAATTCAAACATTCCAAAACTCAAATTTTTGGGATGTTACACACGGCATGGCCATGCACTTAATCATATCACACGAGTGGCCTTGTCATATATCTCCGTTTCATTTGAGTGGCAAATTCCATCTTGACTGCTCACTTCCCTCTGCACGTTTCATAGTAAACATGGAAGCTACCTTTATAACAATCCGGTTAGGAAGTAGTGTTTGATAGCCCCAAGGAAAACTATTACACATGTAGGGAATATGACAATCTCTGGTCTAAGGATCATACATCTACTATGTATGAGATACACTAATGACACATAAGAATGTAACATTCTCGCAGTGTCCCATGGTGGGTCTATCTAACCCATGTTCTTCAACATGCGTCCACAATGTATAGGTGATATCTCCATATCCCATGATCTATGAAGCATGATCATCGATCACTACATGTGCTGATCTATTCATCGTTGTCCTATACGATGATATCCGATCAGAGATATTTATCGAATTATAGCAATAAGAAAAGAGCTTCATTAGCAAGTCGCATACTTGTTGATCAATACAATGATATACATTCATTGGACCAATAATCATATTATTATTCATAAACATAGTCATGTTACAATCATCTAAATGATTGCCTCAAGGGCATAACACTAACAGATACATCAGCCGGCTAGTCTCTATTGCCCCTTGGCAACTGTTTTTTGATGGGTCGGTATGTCGAGAGGGTGATGTTATTGGTATCGTACTTATCTCACCCAAGGGTCATAATTTTGAGTTCGCATTTTGATTAAATAGCCGATGTTCAATCAATCAGGCAGAATACGAAGCATTGCTCAAAGGATTATAGTTATTAGAAAATATTAGAGTAGATACTGTGGACACATACGACGACTCTATGTTAATCATACAGCAAGTAAAAGGCGAATACCAATTCCTTGATGAAGTGTTACTTAAATATTTAGAACAATGCTTCGAAATTATCGGCTCATTTACCTCATTTTCTGTCGGTCATATCCCTCGTGAATTGAACGATAGAGCCAATGCACTGGCTCAGCAGACATCTGGGTACAAGGACTTTAGCCGATATCAGATGACTGAACTAGTGAGCAAAGCTGTCATGTGTGCCAATGCTATCGACTGGAGAATGCAGATAAGAGATTACCTAATCGACCCATCTAAGCCAACAGAGCGCAATGTTAGGCAGCAAGCATTGAAGTATGTAGTCTTGGATGATATTTTGTATTATCGGACGATGGAAGGTTTGCTGTTAAGATGCCTTGGACCCGAAGAGGCGCAAGTGGCAATGGGTGAAGTGCATGAAGGTATTTGCGGATTTCATCAATCAGCTCATAAGATGAAATGGATGCTTAGGCGAACGGGATATTTCTGGCCGACAATGTTAGAAGATTGTTTCAGATATTACAAAGGGTGTCAGATTTGTCAAAAGTTTGGCAACGTACAGCTATCACCGTCATCGGCTTTACATCCGATTATCAAGCCATGGCCGTTAAGAGGATGGGGGATAGATGTGATCGGCCAAATATTTCTTGCTTAAGCAAAGGTCATAAGTTCATTTTGGCTGCAACTGATTATTTCTCTAAGTAGGTTGAAGCTATACCGCTCAAAAAGGTTACGAGTGTTGAAGCAATCGGGTTTGTTATTGAACACATTGTCCATCGGTTTTGTTAATGAACACATTGTCCATCGGTTTGGAATACCACAAACAATCACGACCGATCAAGGTAGTGTGTTTATGTCCAATGAGTTTCAGAATTATGCGAAAAGCTCAGGGATCAAGTTGTTGAATTCATCCTCGTATTATGCTCAAGCTAATGGACAAGCCGAGTCATGTAATAAAACGTTGATCAAATTAATCAAAAGAAAAATCAATGAAAAACTAAGGAATTGGCACTCAACGCTATCGGAGTCACTTTGGGCGTATCAGCTAGCTTATCACGGAGCAACAAAGCTTTCACCTTATCAGTTAGTATATGGCCAAGAAGCCGTTTTACCTATTGAGATTAATTTGATTCTATACGAATAGCCAGACAAAATGGTTTGTCGGCTCAAAATTACAACGATCTAATGATCGATAACTTGGATGAATTAGCAGAATTACGTTTGTCTACACTGGATCAGCTTAAGAAGAATAAAATGAGAGTTGCAAGGGCGTATAATAAAAAGGTGGTGCCTAAGTCTTTTGATGAAGCCGATTTAGTTTGTAAGACAATACTGCCTGTTAGTTCTAAAGATAATCGATTTGGAAAATGGTCGCCTACGTGGGAAGGACCGTACAAGTTTAGTCGGTTAGTCGATGCAAATTCGTACATACTTGAGACGTTAGAAGGTTCTATTTTGCCTAAAGCAATTAATGGGAAATACTAGAAGAAATTCTATCCTATCGTTTGGATTGGAGCTTTGTCGGCTAAAAGGAAGATCATTCTGAAAAGCCAAGTTAACTTGATGTTGTTAATTGGCTAGAAAGATGAATTACAAGACAGGATAAGCATTAAATCGGTTAAACAGCCGATTATAAAATTAAAAGCATTACAGAAGTATTGTTCCAAAAGCCAAGCATTTAACAGTTTTTCATCATCCTAAAGAAGATTAAACTTGAAGGCCAAAACCATGAAGCCTTGCGCCCAGAGCCGATAGAGCGCCCGCAGCTTTGGCAATCACATCTTGCACTTCATCGATTAAGCGTTGGTCTTCTTTAGGGCTTCCTTGTACTAGAACCACCTTGGCCATCTGCTTCTTCACTCCGACCACGGCCATGGCAATACCCAGTTTTTTATTTTTAATAGCCGATGAAGTCTTCTCCACGATTTGTTAGCTTTCTAGGATTTGCTTTTCAGTTTTGGCCAACTCTTCCAAGAGAAACATCTTGGTCATCTCCAGCTTTGAGATTGACTCCTTGGAAGCCTTGAGCAGCCCAGTGTCAGCATCAAATTTCTGCTTCTTTGCCTTGGCATCAGCGACCAGCTCGTTCAAAAGTTTATGATCGGCTTCTTGAGCTTCACGCTGTGCTATTCTTGCTTGAGCTGCTTCCACTTGTGATTTTTCTCATCTAAATGGCACACGTTTAGAAGGGCTTCCATTGCCTCTGGGGGCAAATCGGCTTCAACTGTCGCCATGGCATCTCGGATCGGCTAGTTGTTGGCAAGAATCTCCGATTGCGGCTTCATCACCAGGTCAAAGAGCTTGTCGAGCCGCTCTTGCATCCCTGGAGCAGAAGTCACTACAGCTGACGCCTCTTTCGACACTTCAAGAATCTTTCTGATCTCTGCGTCATAATCGTCTGTGGCCATGATCTCTGGATCGTCAAGATCGTCCAACGAAAAGCCCAACAAATTGGTTGGATCAGAAGAATCTGGGAGTACTTCAGCTGTCGTGACTGGTGGCGTCGGCAGAGAGGGAGAGAGAACTCCCAAGAAAGCACCAGGGAGGTCGGCCAAGATTGCTGCGACCTACGCTGACGGTGTCAGTTGTATAAGAAGACAAAGGGTGAGCTAATGTCTTGAGAACATACGTCATAAAACACTTAAATGGACAACTTACCCCTGCAGTAGCCGATGCGTGTGGAGAGCTCTCACCGCTTTGCTCATGAGGTTTCGAACCCCTTTTTGCTGGAGATTTGGTATACTTGGTCTTCTTCTTTTCTAAAATAACAAATCGACTGTGATTTGATTACCAAAAGGAATATAAAGAGATGTCAGTCGATCATGGCATACTTACTGGGTTGTTTTTTCTCTATGTCCGACAGTGATGGACTTTGGATACCTAGGGTACCCGAAGTATACCGAGTGAGACCAGTTGATTGGTGTGGCCTCTTACCTTGTTGATCGCTACCCGTTGGCCAATGATGGGTTTCTTGCCAGCAGCCTTGACCTATGAAGTAAACAAAGATTGGTTAATAAACTATCTTGGGAAAAATAAAGGTGAATAAGGAGAAGTTGATTAAAGTCGATACCTCGCTCGTTATTTTTTCTAAGCTCGTGTTAGTGTAACCCGACGAATTAGCTTCACTGCTAGAATCGTTGTTAGACACTAATATTGGCTCTGGTAAGTCTAGGAAGAATTCCTTGATTATAATTGACGGAGTTTTTTCCATGTACAATGACTCCGCAATAGCCGACCACCATGATGTGAAACCACCCACCCCGCAGGCATTTAGAAAGAAGTGAGGGAAGCTGTGAAGTTGAAGCTCGTCGGCTATTTCTAAAACCAGTGCGACTGCAGCAGCATTACGGACTCTAGTTCTGGGCTGTAGCCGATCAAGAAGTGGCAGGCTTGGAATCACTTGACCAAAACCTAGCTGTCTTGCATAGACTGAAGGATGGTAAAGTTCATATGATGGTTGGAATGTCTGATTCCTAGTATGAAGGCTGGCATGAAAAATGCATCGAGAAACGAAGAGTTTATATAAGTCCAGGGTCTATTTAGGCATCAAAGAGCTGTCGGCTTCCAAATGCAAGAAAGAGGGCCAAGGGAAATCGACTGTGGAACTGTAACTAAAGAAATCCTGTTGTTTGAAGTCTTCAGTGTCTAGTTGCAGGAAGAATAACAAAAATTTTCTATAGCCGATAAGTGTGATTTTTGCCTCATTACTGGAGCACATCGTGAGCCTTTCACCAGAAGATCGGCATTCCCTGAACTGAAAAGGTGCGCACTCTGGAGTGTCATCTCTTGGGAACAGGGTCTCGTCGGCTAAGTTCAAGTTGAAAGGGCGACTGAATAAGTAGTACAACCAGATCTGCACAAACCACATCGGCCCTCCTACGTTGCCAACGGTAAAGTGTTCAAAACCGGTAAAAAGCCGACTTCTTATTATATATAACATTTGATATACAGCACCCAGAAAGATTTTCCCTAAAGCCAGCCGATGACCTTCAACGAGCTGTTCTGCTATGACTTGGTAAACTTGAGTTGGCCCGAGAGATGCCCCACAGAATAGGAAGCGATCCAGCCAAAGGTTAAGGAAGGCAGCATGTTCTTCATCCGATACAGGCCCATTAACTTTATTTTTTATTTCCGATGTATTTGGCCCATCCTTCACCCTTCGATCTGATAAGTTTATATCTGGGCTTACCGCTAAAAGCCGATATTTGTTCACCATCTGGCCTAAGGCAGCACAGTTGAGCTAAGTCCAAAAGAGTTGGGCCGATGGGACCAGTGCGAAACAAAAAAAACATTGAAGCAATCTGACCAGAAATAACAAGCCATGGCCACTAGGGGCTCGTTGGCTTTTGGATTGGGTAAAGAAAGGGGGATGCACTCGGTTATACCCATCTTTTCCCATTCAACCCTCTTTTGGGCTGCCACTCTAATGAACCAGTTTCTCCACCCTTTATGAGCTTTCTGCCAAGCTTTGAAACTTTTATTCCACCCTTCTATATTATGACCAGAGGTTGACAAAGGAAGACGAGGGATTTCTTAATTTGTAACAATGTTGACATCTAACTTTCCTAAGGGTCCCAAGAAGTATTGATCAGTGCTATATGGGATCGGGATGAGTACCTGACTCGGGTCCATTGCAGCCGATCTGAAAAGGGTGATTGAGCTAAAGAACTGTTCTGAAGATTCGCCAAACGAAGAGCTGAAGCCGATTGCAGATGATTCGAGAGCTTGAGCGCGTGAAGAATGACTATGTGGGGGCCGCATTTTATAGCATGGTGAAAATTTGAAGCGGCGGGAAATGGATCTCAAAAGACACGAGCAGTTAAAACGCATTATATGCATGTCAGAAAATTACGACGCAATTAAAGCTGCAGTTACTGTATGAGGGTTAGCAGTTAGCCGATGGGAAAAAGCCGATGGTTACAATTTTTGAAAGATAACAAGTAATCTCTCAAAAATGAGGGGCATATGTTTGCACCAAAATTTGGCAAGTATGGTTAAATGGGCAGTTTAGAATCAGCAAGATACGATTGGGATAACGGATCAAGATATTTGGAAACAAAATAGACCGATAAGGAGATCACCTTCAAAATAGAGGACGATATGGATACTGAAGAGAAACGCGGTATGCTACGCTAGCAAAAAAAAGTCTACCGCATAACCAGAAAGCTACTCGCAAGAAGGGGATCATAGATTAGATTACCACTAGACAGTTGTGGAATCCTTCGCGCGTCGATGTAGTGGATCGTCCTCACCTCGCCATAGATCGTCCTCCCATGCCACAGTCGCAGCAGCGTCACCGCAGTAGTCCACACATCCAGGGATGGAACGCCGTGCATCAGTGTGCAAGCACCTGGTCGCTCTGCAGGGGCAGCGAGAAGAGGAGGCTAGGGTTTCGAGTAAAACACTTCTAAATTGTGGAAAGCACACCCTGTGCCCACCCTCCTCCACTCCTTATATAGCAACGAGACGAAACCCTAAACCAGGGCCCAATAGCGCTAAGCTCACGAGGTCCATTAATTACGGATCCAATCCAAATTAATGCGTCCCAACCCATTAAGTGTCTGACCCTGCAGGTTCACGTACGTTTGGACATGGATTCGGAAAACTCCTTTTCAATCCAATAGTTGGTAGCGGCTCCTTGCAAAGAATGCCAACTCCCAAACATACTATGATCAAATCGACGAAACCATCAAAAGTACTCATGTAATAATCCCTTTGCCAAGTATATGAAGATTGAACTCAAGGCGAGAAGCATGTCATCCTTTGATGATTCAATCCATCTCTTGTATCGGTGATATATTAATAAGTTGTGATTGACTCCTCAATCACGGCATGGCCTTGCACTTCCTTAATCATATCACACAAGTGGCCTTGTCATATATCTCCGTTTCATTGGAGTGGCAAATTCCATCTTGACTGCTCACTTCCCTCTGCACGTTTCATAGTAAACATGAAAGCTACCTTTATAACTATCCGGTTAGGAAGTAGTGTTTGATAGCCCCAAGGAAAACTATTACACATGTAGGGAATATGACAATCTCAGATCTAAGGATCATACATCTACTATGTATGAGATACACTGATGACACATAAGAATGTAACATTCTCGCAGTGTCCCATGGCGGGTCTATCTAACCCATGTTCTTTATCATGCGTCCACAATGTATAGATGATATCTCCATATCCCATGATCTATGAAGCATGATTATCGATCACTACATGTGCTGATCTATTCATCGTTGTTCTACACGATGATATCCGATCAGAGATATTTATCGAATTATATCAATAAGTAAAGAGCTTCATAAGCAAGTCGCATACTTGTTGATCAATACAATGATATACATTCATTGGACCAATAATCATATTATTATTCATAAACATAGTCATGTTACAATCATCTAAATGATTGCCTCAAGGGCATAACACTAGCAGATACAATTCCCAAAACGTGTCGTACTGGGACTCTATCGTCCGGTGGGTATAAAAGGCAGACAATAGCAAGCCACAAAAAACAACACAATCAAACACACAAATTTACATTGTTCTCTTTTTTCCTGTCGACTAGGAGTAGTTTTTGTAACTTAGAACCTTTTCTGTAATTCGATTTTGATCAATAAAGTTGCGCTTCGCCGATTGTTGATCTTCATCAATTACGCCTAGGTTTGATTTATTCTGATTTTGCTGCGCATCGCCTTCTTCAGAATTGATCTGCCTTTATCCTCTGATTAGCCTTAATCGACTAGTTGGACTTACCTTTTTGCCCCGATTTAATCGGCTTTGAGTTGATTGAGTCTAAGCCGATTGATCTTCATGATCAGCCTTGAGTGAATTTTATATTTTACCTTGTCGATTACAGGTCAAATCGATTGGCACGCTCTGAACCAGGTGTTTGTCTAGTATGCTGTTGTCAGAAACCCTACTTCAAGTTTTTGACGTCAACACATCGTTCTTCACCTGCAAGATATTCTTCTAGATCATTACTTCCATAGAAGAGAAAATGCTAATACTCGTATCTTGCCATTGTTAGTAAATTAAAACAGGTATGCAATTATGAATTTGTGCAAGTATTGTAGAATCACTCAATCTCATCATTCTTACCAAATCAAGTTCCCACCTTTCCAAGGGGAATTAATGCTGAAAAGTTACACTTTGGTTGTCATAGAAGTCAACGATGGTGATGATCAACCGAATTAAAATGTGAACCCAATGCACAATAGTGGTTATTTGTGCAGGTTGGTATGCAAATTATTTACCTACTCAATCTGAAATCTTTGATATTGTAAACCTGGGCAACAATGCAAACTATAAATTCAAAGCCTAGTTGCTGATTCTTGTCAAGATATAAGTGATGATCAAAGCAACTCATGCACAAAAATAATGGAACTTAGTGCAATCAAGGAATAAGCTTAAATAAAGTATATGGATAGCACCAAAGCTCTATTGCACAATTCTTGGAGAGACGCTAGCTAATTGGTTTAAAAAATATAAAAGGCTACAAGATTTGCTTACTATTAAATACAATTGCACAATTTGAAAATAACAAACTCAAATTAGGGTATTGCTCAATGTTGTGTAGCCGCCACTATTCTATTTTCTTTTTTCCTCTTTTTTTATTTCTTTCTTTCTTTTCTTGGCCTTTTGGCACTTTCTTCTTTTTTTGTGACTTTTGGCCAACACTAGTATGAACAAAGTTTCGGAAACCCTAACTTGATGTTATGGAATAATATGAAGATATGATGTTTCTAGATTATGCAATGTATCAATATGAACATCCCTAAGTAATATCAAATGGCTAGTCTCAATTAGGATCAAAATATTCATAAAGGATGATTTGGATCCTAAAGGTGCGAGTACTTATATTTTTATGATTTTATAGTTTATGGACACTGATGGACTCAACCAACTCAAATGAACAAGCTAGAACACAAATTGATGCCGCAATTAAAGTTTGAAAATGACCGAATATGGCTTGCTCGCAATGGGATGAATCTAAGGTGATGTTCTAAGCTTTAAAATAAGTATAAGAATACACAATTTGGAGCTCATGTGTAGAAGTTATGGCCGAAAAACAAAGATGCACATATTTGACATTAATTTAGCCGATCTGACCAAATCTAAATCCAATTAAAATTCGGTTTCAAGAAGTACAAATCACAAAGGACGTGCAAAAATGTTTTTGTAGTGGACCCTCTAGGGATTTAGGAAAGTAAAAAAAAATTCCAAATCAAAGTTCAGTCATCAGAATTTTGATAAAAATACCAAACTAATCTAGATTTGGTCTACAACTTGATTTACCAAGTTTGATGGCTAAATTAAACAGATCTAGAAGAGGAATTAGAGTACATCACCAACTAGATTTCTCTCAAGAAAGCACAAGAACACAAAAAATCCGAATTCGTATGCGAAAGTTATGAGCAAAACACCGAACTGGACATAATTGCAAGATTAAAGTTACGCAAAGGAAACAACAATCAACAACTAAACAAAGATTCTAATGGATCAAAACCTAAACAAACTCACTAAATAATAGATTGAAACTATGGGTTAAAATTTTTGTGGAGCAATTTTTTATTATAGGACAGAAAACAAAAACTAATTTAGGGATAAACAATCCTACCGTTTCAACCTAGCACTCTGATACCAAGATGATACGGGGTTTCCCGATCTTCACGACATATGATAAAGATAACTTGTGCACTATCTTGATGAATACTAGCTAATCCCCCGTTGCCAGATGCAATAGGCTTGCAACTCTTTGATTTGCCAAGATCACACACGTGCTGAACTTCAAAAGACCACCAAGTGAAATATTATTGACCTCTCAATTCCAAGTGGAAAGACATAATGATCTTTGGAAGAAGCAATGCCCAATTCCCTACTCTATTGTGTATGTAAAATCAATCAGGAGGAACAAGCGTATATGTTGTATATTATCAATTGTGGTCTTCCTTTGCAAAAGAAAACAATACAAATATATAAAAGAGAATATGGGGGGCGTGCAATAGGGCCTAGGGCTAGGCAAGGTGGATCCCACCCACCTGGACTCTATCTCAAACTCAAATTTCTAATCTATTTAAGTCAATCTAGAAGCTGACACTTGTCAGTCATTTTAAAGATAGAAGGAACACAATTCTGGATCTCTCTATTGGTGATATGCCCTTGAGGCAATCATGGAGATGATTATATCACGTCTTATGTTTATGAAACAGTATAATTATTTGTCCTTTGAATAAATATCAATTGGATTGATCAACAAGTATGTGACTCGTTCGTGCAACTCTTTTCATATATCGAATAGTTATCCCTAATCGGTTATTATAATATAGGACGATTATGTTTCATAGATCAGCACATGTATTGATTGATGATCATGTTTTATGGGTCATAGAGATATGAAGATATCTAATCAATAATGTGGACACATGTTGGAGAACATGCATTGGATAGACAATATGAGACACTACGAGAACTGTTATATATTCTTATGTGTCATCAGTTGGTCTCATACATAGTGAATGTATGATTATTAGACCTGAGATCGTCGTTGGTTTCCTAGATGTGTAATACTGAGAGGCTGCCAAACGCTACTCTTTAACCAGGTAGTTATAAACGTAGCTTTCGGGTTTACCATGAAATATGTTGAGGTACATGAATGATCAAGATGGAATTTGTCCCTCCTATATAACAGAGAGATATCTCTGGGCCCCTGGAGGTAGATGGATTAAAGAATTTCATGGCCATGCTGAATGTGAATGAGAGTCAATCCAGATAAATTAGTCCACTACGGTATGAATAGATGGAGCTGTCAAAGGATGACATGACTCTCGCCTTGAGTTAGGTCTGATATCGTGAGGCAAAGGGAACATAACATTATCACACTATAGTAGGTTCATCTAATGCTTTATGAATACTGGTCATGTGCCCGTGCGTTGCAACGAAAACTCAATTTGCGACAAAAAATTTATTTGCAAATAACACTAATTTTAGTTATGTTTCAATAGTAGGAAAAGTTTGTTCCTCCGAAGAGATTTAACTATCGGGTTAAATCCTCTTCCATCTCAACCATTCATGTTAGATCCAACGAATCAAGTACTCTGAAGGAGAACGGACGATCGCCACCAACTCTTAATTAGAATTAGTAGAGAGATTTGGGAACCGATATGTACTGCTAGGGACTGCTATCGATTATTGGTCGAAAAGGTGTTTTCGAGTCATGTCCAAATATACATGAACCTATAGGGTTACATACTTAAGGAGTTTGGAACGGTTACAATCGGTTATCAGAGTTCGGATTGGATCTATTTCTAATTGGCCGAATTGAATATGGACTCAGTTTGGGCCAAGGGTTGGGCGCCACTGAAGGCTATAAAAGGGGACATAGACTTAGGGTTTTAGGCAGAAGTTTTATGCAAAAGTTGCACCACCACCGAAACCCTAGCCGTCCTCCACCATCTCTACCGTGCATACGGTGCTAGCACCCCGATGCTCGGCGTTTCAACCTCGGACGTGTGGATACCGATAGAGGCGCTCCTCTATTGTGGTGCTACTCGAAGACAACTGTTTGGATCGATCAAAGAGTTGAGTGGATCGATCTAGAAGCTGAAGTATCAACTTGCTGCTCGGTTACCGCTCGAACTGATTGCACTATTCAACGACCATACTAGGACGCGCAACATCGATCTGCTTCGACATCTTCTTCCGCTACACTGCGCATCTAGTGGTAACGATCTGTGATCAATGATCTTTTTCTTGCGTGACTTCTTCGGATCGGTAGAATTTTAATTTGTGCTAGTGTATACTATCGTAACCCTTCAGTCTCGTAATGAAATGAAATAAAGATGACATTCCAAGCTTTCAAGCAAGATCAAAAATGCTACAATTAATCCATGTTCGTATGAGAATTATGACAATTTTATGTCCCACTGGTTCTGATATTCTGAATTAGGTTCTTTTGTTCTACAAATCCAATTCAATCTTATCTCTTTCTTTGCTTCCTTATCTGAATTGGGCTTGTGCCTTACCTCCTTGCACCTTGTTCAAGTGGCCTTGTTCCCACTTAGGCCCATGCGCCTTCCCTCTTGGCTAGCTGCATGAAGTGAGCGCCGTGGCTGCATAGGCTGCTCTACCCTTGCTTGGCCACATGGGCTTGGTGCCCTGACTGCGTAGGGTGGCCCATGTGGTCATGGTTGCCTTCTGGATCAACCATATGGCCCCCATTCTCTCTCGTCTTCCTCTGAATTATATTATGTTTTATCGATGTAATTCAGCTCCATTCGATATTCTCGCAATCTTCATACCCAAGAATAAGCAGGCACCCACTATTTGGTAGTATATATTTCTCATGTAAATATAGCGAAGATTGCTTAAGAAAAACATCACCTATTGATATTTGATACGTCTTAGTAATTCTTTCTAGTTAATTAACATTGAACAGTAAAGAAATTGGACGTATACATATCCACACGATCCTCCTTCTGGTGGTCTGAACCATCGTATGAACCATGTGCAACAGGCTTGATTTAACCATGCATCTTAATCAGCCACGTAAAGTCAATCACACCAAATCAAGAAAAATCAGCAAGCCCATACCGTGATAAACCACGCGATACCACAATGACACGGATCGACGTCCGGTCCAGTTGTAGTAGTAGTTCTTCACCAGAACACTAAGTCCTCCTGTTTGTGTAGCAATAAGAGAACTAGTGCACCTCTGTATTCGGCCAAAAACAAGCACACCCATTCATTAAATTGATAATAACTTTGCTCGGATGCACTAATTCAGAAACTAATCTAAACTAGAAGCAGCCAGCCAGCCGTTCCTTCCACACCGTGGTCAATGGATGAATCACGAACGACAAGGTTGGATCATATATAGATCTTCTGGACAACTCAGAAACAATTGCTCCCAACCTGCACCAACAATGCAACCCTAGTTGGGAAAACCTCAGTAACACATGCACCACATAGCCGCCAAAACCACCAGCGATTTTTCTGGTATTTTCTTCGTGCCAAAAAGTTCTCCCCACAAGGATCAGCCTCGCAGCCTTTTTATCCCAACGCACGCACACAACTAAGACCTAAACTTACTCCAACTCAATGGTAACAACCGACTCTATCTCGTATTATAAATGGGACACTGGTTGGGACTTGGGCCTAACGACTAGACATGCAAGTACTATACACACTCTTCAGACTCTTAAGAAAACCAAACTCCTCTGATAAATCAGACTGGTTTTAAACTTCTCTAATAAACAGAACTGGTTTTTCAAAGGAACACATGGAAACCAGAACCCCATTACAATTTGGACGGTAAAGAAAACTAGGGTGAAAAGCGCGCTACGCGCCGGACTGGTTTGCTATTTGAAATTCTACAGATTGAAAGCATGATTAATATAGAATCTATAGGTATCTAAAACCATAGCGAGAAGAGGTTAACAATATTTATAGCCCAAACAACTAAGAGTAGTACAACATTATCTTTCAAGCTTTCATCATGCAAATATTACTGTCACATAGGGTAATTCAACTAACAGTCTCCAAGCCAGGCCTGCTTTATCTAAATAGCCTGAAGCCAAATTCTATCGTAAAGAACCACTTATCTATATTAATTACCAAGATCTAACACAACAAGCAAAAAGAAATGCAGCATTTTTCTCCAACCCACAAAAAAATTCTGCAATATAGAACTGAAAGAGAGCAGACTCCATATTCAATTTTATCTAGACAGAGAAACAACAAACCTCCACCTTAACAGTCATGAAAGTACAAAACACGCACATAATTGATAAGCATGGCAAACACCGAACAATATGGTGCAATAAAAGTAGGCAAATACCAACGTAAATATGAAAATTGTAGCACAGACTGCAGGAAAACTGAAATGATAGCGATGACCATAATACCATTTCAGCTCATCTTTTTAGCTATCTAATTTTCCAAAACCTGATTTAGCTCTTTTATATAATATATTATATCTAAAACCTATGATGCATGAAACTCTGAAAACATGAACAACGAATCTGGAACAATTTAAACGTTCACCTAGAAATACTAACGAAGACGTGGATCAGCCTACGTGTCAGGCCTATGTACATTATCCCCTCAATTCTGTATATGTTATGATGGCACATCAAATGTTTTAGCTAATACGATCTTAACAAGTAAAACAAAAAACAAAGCTTAACAGGAGCACTTTTAGGAAGCGCACCTTCGTAGGCAACTTTTCTGAGAAAGCATACAGCTAATTATGGCAAGGCATGTCACAGAGCATGCCTTAATTCAGTTGTGCAAATGACACAATTCTGACTGGTTTTGACATCTGAAATTTTGTTAAGAAAAGGTTAAAGATCTGAAAATGAAAACATACATGCTCTGCACTTCTCGGCCTTGCATGCATCTCGAGAAAACCTAAAACTGCTGCTCAACCATGTTAGGCTGGACCGAAGTTACCACCAGAGAAATAAGTTCAACGGAGGGGAGCAACTCCCAGTGGTGACACCACGCATGGGAGAGCATGGAGGTGCGGACCACTTGGAGGATGTGGAGCCTGGAGATAAAGCTACCCACGGCACCAAGTGGAAGCAAGGTGAGGCCGTCCGGCGATGACCATGCTGCCGCGAGCCGGCCGCCATTTTCCCCCAAATCCGTGCGCTCAGAAACCTAACACCGCCCAGCCCGAAGCCAGTCAAGCCGGCGGAGCGTTCGGAAAAGAGAGGTAGGCTAAGCACGCAAGGACCATCGGGGGCTTCAGGCGCGGCCTCGAAGGCTCCCTAAGGGCCAGTCCCATGGCGTCGCACGATTGGTCAAGACGGTGGACAGGGGCGTCGCTTGGAGGGCTCCAGAAGGAGCGTGGCCTATAGGGCTCCGGACCGAGGAAACCCATGAGGCACAAAGATTCATCGAACACAGAGATGCGGACTCAATCGGGCGACGCTAGCGCATCTAGGCGCTGATAGCAAATCGGACGGCTCGGACGCTGCGAACACCGGAGCCCTGGGTAAATTCCAGAAACCAGCCGGCCTTGTCTGCAAAAACGCCGACGCAGGATCCATCGCTCATTTCCGGAAACCGGGGGTGCCGCCGCATGAAAAACGTGACGGGGCGTCGCTCGTTGCGCTCCAATTCCAGGCGACATAAGGTGTGTAATATGACAGACCATCTCTTTTGCAATTCAAGGCTCACAAACATGGAAAAAAACTCTTGAAAAGAAATAGACTCCACTAGATAGAAACTAACTAAAAAATAGGAGAAAAATGTCGGATGGAATCTGATCATATCTCAATCCTGATGGAAGCGACCTCACACGCCCGCATGGCCCCAGACTTGGGCACTCGCCCCACTTGCGTGTCACACGATTGCCGAGCGCTGCTTCGCAGTTGTGGTCCACGCGCATGCCCACACGTCGCATGCAGTGATTTATGCACCACATTCAACCTTGGTAGTTGTTTACTTGTCGTCATCACAATATGTAAATTCGGATTCCCTGTATATACAGTACTATTTCAAGATCACACTAGTGCACACAGACTCAATGTAGATGAATATCACAATCATACATAGCGAAAATATAATAAAAGACTCTATATATTAAATATAACATGTTGACTCACCTTATAGTCATCTTATATGATTAAGCCGCGCATGACAAACTAAGAACATTCACTACTACTAAAGGAGTTAAACTAGACACGTCATCACTAACGGTTTTTGGCTAAAACTGTATGTGATGACTATTTCTAGCAAATAAGAACAGAGAGCTTCGACCTCCTCGGTATGTTTAGGGTTTCTCGAGTTATTTTTTAGGTGGTTGTGATTGAGAGGCGATCTGGTGGAAAAAGACCCTAGATTTGGAGATATGATCGTAGATCCTTCTGTTTTAGGTCATTTAAGGTTAGTAATTGGTTCAAATTTGGTTTATATTTAAGATCTAGTTTGGTAAAGAGGGAAATGAAGATAATTTCTAGATCTAACTTAGTGTAGATACATTTGTTCTCTATGATGTAAAGTAGTAATTAGTTCTAATTGTATTATACTCAATATGTAGATAGTTACTTAAAGGAATGTGATCTAGGCTAATAATTGGTTTTAATAGCATTATATTCAAGGTATATACATCTAGCTTGATAAAGAGGGAAGTGAAGATGGTTTTGATATAGCTTAGTGTAGATCCATTTGTTCTTTTTGATCTAAAGAAGTAATTTGTTCTAATTGCATTATACTTAAGATGTAGCTAGCTATGTAAAGAGAGAATTGAAGATGCAGAGTTTAAATGTAGCTTACATATGTTTATATATCCATTCGTTTTTTGTGATCTAAGGAGCTATATAAGTTAATAGGCAAGTTTAAATTTAGCTTATATGTAGCATATGTGTGCATGTGCGCTCCTAGTGTACTTAATTCATTATTTAACACCTATTGTTACATACGTAGCATAGATGGACCGAAGCTGGATGTACGTTGAGAACCGTGCAAGCGTTGAGTACATTAATGGCATCTCCGCTTTTAGAAGAGCTACAGAGGAAGATATGTTGAACAAGGGAGTGAAATTTATGTCTTGTCCATGCATTGACTGTGAGAATCTGAGGATGTTTGGAAACCCAGCGCAGATCGAAGCACACTTTGATTCTACGGGGTTTCAGAAGGGGTATACATGTTGGGCCAGTCACAATGAAGAGCATATTATGCAGGAAGAAAGTAGTACTAACATCGTCACGAAGTCAATGATACTCCGAATGATATCGACTGTGCTTTCGATAAGGGTAGGTTTCACGATGATAATCTGGATCAGATGCTAGGGATGCAGAAGGGAACCATGATGAGCAGGAGTATGTAAAATTCCGGGGCTTGATGGACGACTCGGAGAAACCTTTGTTCCCGAGCTACAAGTCCAAATACACAAGGTTGTCATTCATGCTAGAACTGCTGAAATTAAATGCAAGCAACGGTTGGTCCGACAAGAGTTTATCGGCGATGTTAGGTCTGTTAGCGGACTTGCTTCCGAAGGGAAACGAGTTCCCGACAACCACCTTCAAAGCCAAGAAAGTTCTTTGTCCCTTGGGAATGGAAGTAGAAAGCATACATACCTGTCCGAACGATTGTATCCTCTATCGCAAAGAGTACGCAAACATGCATGAATGTCAGGTGTGTAACGCATCCCAGTACAAGCGTAAAGATAGATCAGATGATGACGACGAGGGCATCGAGGTGAAGAAAGGACCTCCTGCTAAGGTGGCGTGGTATCTGCCAGTAATTCCCCATTTGAAGCATTTGTTTGCGAACCCAAAAGAGGCAAAACTTCTTCAGTGGCACTCGGATGAGCGTAAGAACAAAGGAATGACAAGGCACCTTGCTAATTCCACCCAGTGGAGAAACATCGATAGAAGGTTTCAAGAATTCACAGCGGATCCGAGGAATATAAGGTTCGGATTGAGTACAGACGGAATAAATCCTTTCGGTAATATAAGCAGTCGCCATAGCACTTGGCCCGAGAATCTTTCTATCTACAACCTTACTCCTTGGTAGTCTATGAAGCGAAAGTACATTTTTATATCTATACTCATCCAAGGCCCGAATGTCGGGCCCCGAATATGCAAATCCGGACCCTCCGTGTATTCAGCACTAGTCCAGGATCACGCTAGTGCACACAGTCTCAACATAGATGAAATATCACAATCATACAGCGAAAAAAGATAAAAGACATCATATATTAAATACAACTAGTTACATGACCTTATGGTCAACTTACATGATTATGCCTTATAAGGCTGAACAACAATTTAAGCAAAGAATGAAAGAAAACGTAGATGACCCTCAAGATACCACGTGCAACTGACAAGGCTCGCACCCTAGATGCTCGTCCCTTCGCAATACTTCTCCTCCATGAATGGCGTAGTCTCTTCTTCTTCTGAAGTGGTTGTTGTGGGGTGAGTACATAAAGCACTCAACAGGTCGTGCACAGAATGCAATTCTAACATAACTATATGCAAGGCTTATTCCAAAGAAATGGCTAACATAGCTATTTTGCAATAAGCGGTATTTGTAAATGAATACAATATATAAATTGGAAAGACAAGAAACAAATAAGCAGATTAGATAGATTCAACATTTCTCAAGTAAACCAAGTTTCCAATCCTATGTCAAGTTCCAACCTTTCATGGCAATCCTGCCATCCCATTCCAAGTTTTCATTTCAAGAGTCTAACCCTTAACTGTAATTCCCGAGCTTTGCTCAATACCGTGAGCACGACTATTCGAATAGGTTTACAATCTACAGAGGTTATGCACTTTACCCACACGACGTGATATTCTCTTTGTGCCTGGCCATTAGCACACTTCCTTTGGTGTGCCGGCAGAGAAATCACGACAAAGCCTTTCAGGAACCTCTACCTTATCCAAAGAACCTCTCCGGTATTGCCTTCACTATTACTCCTCTCACGCGGAGCCGAAGTATAGGACAGGCCAACACCGTTGAATGGGCACCAAGCCGTAGCACAGGTACGCTCCCCCACACAGATACACTTCCGTGTACTGTCACCCCGAGGTATCAGAGGAAAGATATCAGAACCCTAATCATCTAGGTCTGTCCCATATCAGACATGTGGTCGCATGATTGACTCAGGTCAAAGGCTTGCAAGGTTAAGTCCTTAAGATGATCGAGGCAAGACTTCCACATACCCCCTGCCCATCGGGCCCACCTTGGCATTCTCGCCTTGCCACTTGCCCCAATCTAAATCATAACCACCCTGGTTGATTACCAAGCACCACGTGCATCGACAATTTAACCTTGTTGCATGACATCCTCTCGCCAGCACAACTCAATCTCATCGTGTGACCACACATGACACACAAGTTCATAACATCGTTCCATATTCCATTAGTCAAGATTATATATCAAAGACTAAAGTACATGTGACGACGTGGCATGGCTAAGCAACTAATACGGTCTAACCATCCCATGTTGATTATTATTACTAACCAACTATAATGAACCAATCTAGGGTGACAATATATCATGGTATACAAATGGCAAGGTAGGGTATAGATCAATTGGGTATAATAGCTAAGTCCCAAATTTAATTGAAGACATTTGTACCTGTCAAATAATATGCAATAAAGTAAAACAATATAGCAGTTTTTTGTAATCGTAGGTTCAACATGATCAAAGCACAACTTGCCTGGCACTTGCTATAAACTGCTCTTTACTCTTTTTAATTGATCTTCGGCTTCCTCAACCTTTGGCTCTTCAATCGAATGCTTCGACTTCCTCGTCCTTTAGCTACTTCGGGTAACTTCTGGACAACACATCTAACGACAAAGAAGCACAAATACAACAAAACTCAAAAGCAATGCAAATAAACTCCAATTTAATATTAGATTGGTACTGAACGGAAGGGATTGAATTTAGGAACTTAGATTTGATCGAAGATCGGATGAAAGAGAACAGTTTTTCAGAAGATTTATCGACAAGGTTACGACTGATAATTAGGGAAAGACGGAGTATATTCTAGGGGATATCCTTCGAGATTAATTAACTCGATTGGACAGATATTGACATATGGGCTCTTGATCTAGATCGGGTCCATAAAGATATGTTAGTTCATGATGAACTAAACTGATGCTCAATGTTGACTTTTGTTCACTAAACAAATACACAGTCAAACAAAAGAAACATAGACTAATAGAATAGATATGGCACCAGGATATGACATATGGCCAATGGTCTATCGACCAAGTCCACGAATGAATTCTAGGTTAATGGTAGATTTGATTTTCAGGGATAAGACAAGGACGGATGGAATCGACATTCAATGCGATCCGATCTGGCGTTCAGTCATACATCAAAGAAGAGACTTGACGATAACAGGGCGATGATGATATGTAGTAAGACAGTACAAATATCTTACTACGGTGGACACAACGAGGAAAACCGCAATACCGGCAGCGCGGCTCACAATGAACTTAGTCCATCGAACCGTTCTTAAGTTAGGTTTTGGTCCGGCTTTGCAGATGATAGAAAGATAAATCCAGACTCACAAGGAATGGGGTTAGATCACGATAGGACAATAGAAAGGATAATGACATCGCGCTACGCTCTTGCTGGAATGCGCGTATGCGATGATAGCGAAGCGAGAGCAAAGCGTTAACGACGGAACGTTAACGAAGAAACGTTAGCAGCGGAACGTTAACGATGGAACGTTAACGGCGGGATGTTAACGACGAAATGTTAACGACGGAACGTTAACGGCGGGACGTTAACGACGGGACGTTAACGACGGGACGTTAACGATGGGACGTTAACAATAGAATGTTAACGACGGAACGTTAACGATGAAGGTGAAGCGTTAACGGAACACTTATGGGATTATAAGGTGGCAACCCTCGGTTGAAAGATTGGGCAGCGAGGTCATGACATGGCTCAAATTTGGTTTGAGATCTGCGGGGTACACATATCGTGACGCAACGACAAATTGGACCAAGGGTTAAGTCCGGGTTTGAGCGAAATGATTCAAGGATGAATATACTTGGCATAGGGTAGGATGGTAGGGTTGGCTCTGCGATTAAAGGTTACCAAAGATGGCGAACCGAAATGCGCACCGACACGAAGGACTAGGCCAAAAGACGTCGGGTAGATTCTAGAACATGGCTTTGACGGCATCCGGGGATCAATGAACTTCAACGGTGGGAAAAACAGGGGATAATGATCTTCTGGACACAATGACATGGCCACGACAAACCAAAATGGTTGGCAGCACAAGACGACGCGCGGCGGTGGCAAAAAGGCGACGGTAACGAATATTAAACTTTTTGGAGGATGAAACAGCAAAGGGAAAGTAAGCACCACGTAGAACGCGGCGACATGAACTCAACGATATATCCAGATTTGGAAGCAACCCAACGGACAGATCTCAAACTGTCGACGAACGGCTGCCGGAGCCAATAGATCAAACGATCATAACTATTAAAAAAATAGATGGAACCTAACCAAATTATACAGAGAGCTATCTGGGATCATTTGTCACAATATGACGTTAACGGATCTGAGTTTTACCATCTAGATCAACGGAGAACGTGCGACGAAGTTTTCTGCCGTTGGAACGCAGTCTGATCGGGGAGGATTGATTTTTATGCACAAATCTCGCGGGCCAAACCTTGAGTTAGGGTGAGCACCGTGTAGAGGACATCAAGAGGAGTCTACACAAAAAATTTCACGGTCAAACTCG
This sequence comes from Otatea glauca, assembly GCA_036346275.1. Taxonomy (NCBI): domain Eukaryota; kingdom Viridiplantae; phylum Streptophyta; class Magnoliopsida; order Poales; family Poaceae; genus Otatea; species Otatea glauca. The sequence continues at coordinate 31,989,546 of CM070727.1, read as the reverse complement.
CAACGAGGAGAACGGGCAACAGCAAGATTTGAGATTAGAACGGCCTTAACTTTTGATTCCGCGGATGGAACTGCACCAAATTTGGTGGAGAGATAGATCTGACCATAAGGCACGAGATGACATTAGCGGATTTCAGAAAAACTCAGTGGAACGACGGGGAACGCGATGCCAAGATCGGCCGACGATGGCGGCGCACCGGAAAGACATGGCGGCGGATTTTACTGTTTGGGAGATGCTCTGGGCATTAGGGCTGCGTGCGAGGGGTCTTAGGACACTTATATAGGCTGGGGAGTCGTGTCATACAAGGAAACACGAAGAAAAACAGGATTTGGATTGAAAACGGATCGGATCGAATACTTGGCGCACAATGAACAGTACCGGGTGACGTGGCTCATTGTGGTGCGTCGGATCTGGATCAGACGGCTGCAGCTGGGCGATGACGTGGCCGGCTCAGAAGATGACACGTCGATTTAGCCCAATTTTCGAATTAAAATAATTCCGGAAATTAAAATAATTCATTTAGAGCAATAAACATAACAGAAAAATTCTAAAAACATTCTAGAAAATATTTTGAGATATTTGGAGCTTGAATAAAATATTTTTAACCAAACTTTATTTAAACTTTTACAGTATTTAATTAGATTTAACAAGAGGCTTAATTTAAATTAATTTCCAAATGAATAGCAAACGAACTCCGAAAAATATCAAAAAATTACAGAAAATTCATTGAAGCACAATGAACTCAAATAAAACTAAATTTATTTTAATTGAAGTTTGTATTAGTCAAATTAAATTATTTTAGCATTAGAAAATTTCAGATTAAGCTTTATTAAAGCGAGAAAATCAGCGGGGATTTTTGGAAAGATGAACTATACAAAAGATTTTTGAAAACTCAAATTTTGGGATGTTACAAACCTCCCCCCCTTAACATAATCTTGTCCCCGAGATTTAGGCTGGCTATAGAATTGGTTCGGGGAGACTCGACCTTCGAAGCTTTCTGCACTTGTAGACAACTGCACATGACGGCGAAAGCAACTTGCTATTCTGCGGTCTTGGTCGAAGATTGAACATCATTTTTGTTGAGCTGGTTCTTGAGAACAGCTCTTGATCTGAGGAACTCAAGCTGATTGATAATTGCTTCACTGCAATTCAAAGACTTGAACGATTCCTTGATCCTTGCAAATTCGCTACCAATGACCTTCGGAGTAAGGGACATTGACATAAATGAATCTGGCAACTCCTGACATCACGACTGAGTCATGGAATTCTGAAGATTCTGAATTAGTTTTATCTTATTGGACTTGTCAAAAGCATGGATAAAAAATACCAACTCTGTCGATCTGTTGGTCTGATACTATCTTTGTCGGTTTGGTTCTCAAGTAGCGACTGGAAATTCTATATCTGCTAAATATTCTTTCCATAACGAATTAATGCTTCAATTACCACTGAAGTAAAGGTACTAATCTTCAATATGCTAAATCAACAAATTTTGTCTCTACATCACATTACTGAGAATTAGGTCCTCTATGGCCAACATACACATGAACATATCCGGTAAAGTGAATGCTCAAAGACATATCAAATCCTTTATTGCCATTAATACTTTTGATTTTGAATTCTGGGTTAGATCGAGCATAACCGAATACCTTCTAATAATGACAATTCTTCTGGCAGACAAGCTTCACGCTAAATGGTACTGAATTGACCATTATAGCACACATATCACTTTCAAGTGAACCACCATTGCAAACAATATCCAGGGAAATATCTGATCCTTCATTTACTATTAATGTTTTTATTTCAAACTTCTCATACCAACATAACATTCATCTCTATTTTATTTCTTTTGCAAGGAAATCTTTACATGGAATTCATTACTAATCTCCTCACTTTACAAATGAGTTATGACGCTCGCTCAGGGTGAAATCGTTGATCTGAATTTCCTTGATTGGCGTTGACATTGAGGTTTTGACTGTGACAGAGTTGAGATTGGCTTGAACCGGCGTGATTGCTTTCTTCTGAGGGCAATTGTTGGCAAAATGTCCGGGCTTGCGGCAGGTATAACAGAGTTTATGGAAATTTTTCTTCCTTGGGCATTCACGATGAGGTAGTGTCTTCGCCGACGCCTTTTCTTCAACCGGTTCTCTAAGCAAACTTCTCTTACGGTGTCACCACTCACTCTTGGCGTTATGTACTTAACTGAAGTAGCTTCTGGAATAACCACGGTTGCAGAAAATAATTGTCTTCTCTGTGGACATCGGTTAGCATAATGACCTTCCTTTTGACGATAGTAGCACACACGCTTGCATCGTTGTGCCTTGTTGGGTATAAATGTATGCTCATTATTGCTCTTCCGTAATTCAGGGCTGGTTGCTTGAGGGCATTCTCTAGACCAATGACCTTCTTCATCACATAAAAACATGCCGTTGGCGATTGCCACTTACTACTTTCTTGATGAAGACAACCAAGATCGAGGTCGCATCTTTAGTTTTTCAAGTGGCGTCTCTGCATAACCGATATTACACCTCTTTTGACAATTCTGAGTAATCGCAGCTCGAAGATTCTTCTCACGACGCCGAGTGATCGCAGAACTATTGGATCCAAGGGACATCGAGCTGGGCAATGATCTCGACCTTCACATAGGTAACATGTGATGTTGCTCATAGGACACTCTCTGAAATGATGACTTCCTTCACAACTAGAGCAATTGATCGCATGTTCATCAGCGGTATGGCCTATTTCTCCACAGCGAATGCATGCACGATCTTCTGACTTGTCTGGCTGGTAACACTTCAGAGAACATCGTCTGGATTTCGAACGAGGTGTGGGGATAGCATTCTTTTCTGAATTCATTGTGACCACACTGTCCTCTGGTGAAACAAAGAGATAACGAAAAATAGCGACAAACTCACTCCAAGTGATATTCTGCGAGACTTCATGGTTAGCACAATATTCCTTCCACCATTCAGCAGCAATTCCTTGTAACTGATAAGAAGTGTACAAGACCCTCTCATCATCTTTACACTGAGCAATGAGCAGCTTCCTCTCAATAGTATTGATCCAATTATCAGCTTCCGATGGTGAAACATTTCCAGAAAAAGTCGGCGGACGAGTCCTTATGAATTTTGATAACCTTGAGTAAGAACAAGGATCATTGATGACAGCCTGAGATGTATTGCTGGCGTTGGCTTGATTAGTCATGTTCTGCATTTGCTTCATCATTGGATGCATCAACCGAGTCCAATAGCTAAAACTCTCTCAAATTCTGCATATCCATCTGCGCTAATGGTTGAAAAACTGACCCATCATTGGGGTTCTCACCGAGTTGATTATCACTTTATTTGACTCACAGCTTCCACCACCTGAACCATCCGCTTGATTGCTTCACATGGGTTAGGGAAAAGAGAAATAGCATAGGTAAGAAGCAGGAATCCTAAGACAGGGAGATAGGTTTAACCCAACATCTTAAGCAAACAAATATTGATAACTTGGTATGGTTGCTTATATAAGCCTAAGAGCTATGCAACACATACTGAACACTCAGCAATCAAGGAACAACCAAATCAACCTATACACACAAAACTACCATCTATAAGGGCGACATTCTAGCTTAAGAAGACGTGACTCCCACACATGAGTCTCAACTAGCTACTCGAAATACTGGGTCTTCTAGTTTCAGGAACACTGCATCGATCCTCCCTTCCGTGAGCTTGACGATTCCTGTCTTCACGATCTTAAGGTTCGCAACGAGACACCCAGTACTTTATCCTTAAGTGTGAGACATCGTTAACTACTTAGAACAACGCAGGAAAATTTTTTATTTAAACCAGTGAGGAAAGATGAATAATTTTTTTAGCAAAAGGGGAAAGAATGGAAGAATAAGATAAGTCAAGAACTTATTATTCTTTCAAGTTAAATTTTCACTTTTAGAAAATACTTTGGAAGCTCCTAAGGAACGGCCAAACTATATAGGGTCAAGACATACAGTCAGTATGGCTCTGATACCACCTCTGTCGGGCCCCGAATATGCAAATCCGGACCCTCCGTGTATTCAGTACTAGTCCAGGATCACGCTAGTGCACACAGTCTCAACATAGATGAAATATCACAATCATACATAGCGAAAAAAGAAAAAAGACATCATATATTAAATACAACTAGTTACATGACCTTATGGTCAACTTACATGATTATGCCTTATAAGGCTGAACAACAATTTAAGCAACAGTGGAAAGGAAACGTAGATGACCCCTCAGTATACCACAGGCAACTGACAAGGCTCGCACCCTAGATGCTCGTCCCTTCGCAATACTTCTCCTCCATGAATGGCGTAGTTTCTTCTTCTTCTGAAGTGGTTGTTGTGGGGTGAGTACATAAAGCACTCAACAAGTCGTGCACAGAATGCAATTCTAACATAACTATATGCAAGGCTTATTCCAAAGAAATGGCTAACATGGCTATTTTGCAATAAGCAGCATTTGTAAATGAATACAATATATAAATTGGAAAGACAGTAAAACAAATAACTGTATTAGATAGATTCAACATAACTGTCAAAGGCTTGCAAGGTTAAGTCCTTAAGATGATCGAGGCAAGACTTCCACATACCCCCTGCCCATCGGGCCCACCTTGGCATTCTCGCCCCTTGCCACTTGCCCCAATCTAAATCATAACCACCCCAGTTGATTACCAAGCACCACGTGCCATCAGCAATTTAACCTTGTTGCATGACATCCTCTCGCCAGCACAACTCAATCTCATCGTGTGACCACACATGACACACAAGTTCATAACATCGTTCCATATTCCATTAGTCAAGATTATATATCAAAGACTAAAGTACATGTGACGACGTGGCATGGCTAAGCAACTAATACGGTCTAACCATCCCATGTTGATTATTATTACTAACCAACTATAATGAACCAATCTAGGGTGACAATATATCATGGTATACAAATGGCAAGGTAGGGTATAGATCAATTGGGTATAATAGCTAAGTCCCAAATTTAATTGAAGACATTTGTACCTGTCAAATAATATGCAATAAAGTAAAACAATATAGCAGTTTTTTTGTAATCGTAGGTTCAACATAATCAAAGCACAACTTGCCTGGCACTTGCTATAAACTGCTCTTTACTCTTTTTAATTGATCTTCGGCTTCCTCAACCTTTGGCTCTTCAATCGAATGCTTCGACTTCCTCGTCCTTCAGCTACTTCGGGTAAATTCTGGACGACACGTCTAACGACAAAGAAGCACAAATACAACAAAACTCAAAAGCAATGCAAATAAACTCCAATTTAATATTAGATTGGTACTGAACGGAAGGGATTGAATTTAGGAACTTAGATTTGATCGAAGATCGGATGAAAGAGAACAGTTTTTCAGAAGATTTATCGACAAGGTTACGACTGATAATTAGGGAAAGACGGAGTATATTCTAGGGGATATCCTTCGAGATTAATTAACTCGATTGGACAGATATTGACATATGGGCTCTTGATCTAGATCGGGTCCATAAAGATATGTTAGTTCATGATGAACTAAACTGATGCTCAAGGTTGACTTTTGTTCACTAAACAAATACACAGTAAAACGAAAGAAGGATAGACTAATAGAATAGATATGGCACCAGGATATGACATATGGCCAATGGTCTATCGACCAAGTCCATGAATGAATTCTAGGTTAATGGCAGATTAGATTTTCAGGGATAAGACAAGGACGGATGGAATCGACATTCAGTGCGATCCGATCTGGGGTTTAGTCATACATCAAAGAAGAGACTTGACGATAACAGGGCGATGACGATATGTAGTAAGACAGTACAAATATCTTACTACGGTGGGCAAAACGAGGAAAACCGCAATACCGACAGCGCGGCTCACGATGAACTCAGTCCATCGAACCGTTCTTAAGTTAGGTTTTGGTCCGGCTTTGCAGATGATAGAAAGATAAATCCAGACTCACAAGGAATGGGGTTAGATCAAGATAGGACGAAAGAAAGGATAATGACATCGCGCTACGCTCTTGTTGGAATGCGCGTATACGATGATAGCGAAGCGAGAGCAAAGCGTTAACGGTGGAACGTTAACGAAGAAATGTTAGCAGCGGAACGTTAACGATGGAACATTAACGGCGAGACGTTAACGACGGAATGTTAACGACGGAACGTTAACGACGGAACGTTAACGACAGAATGTTAACGACGGAACGTTAACGATGAAGGTTAAACATTAACAGAACACTTATGAGATTATAAGGTGGCAACCCTCGGTTGAAAGATAGGGCAGCGTGGGAGGGGTCTTAGGACACTTATATGGGCTGGGGAGTCATGCCATACAAGGAAACACGAAGAAAAACCGGATTTGGATTGAAAACGGATCGGATCGAACACCTGACGCACAATGAACAGTATCGGGTGACGTGGCTCATTGTGGTGCGTCGGATCTGGATCGAAGGGCTACAGCTGGGCGATGACGTGGCCGGCTCAGAAGATGACACGTCGATTTAGCCCAATTTCTGAATTAAAATAAATCCAAAAATTAAAATAATTCATTTAGAGCAATAAACATACCGGCAAAATTCTAAAAAAATTCTAGAAAATATTTTGAGATATTTGGAGCTTGAATAAAATATTTTTAACCAAACTTTATTTAAACTTTTACAGTATTTAATTAGATTTAACAAGAGGCTTAATTTAAATTAATTTCCAAAGGAATAGCAAACGAACTCCGAAAAATATCAAAAAATTTCAGAAAATTCATTGAAGCACAATGAACTCAAATAAAACTAAATTTTGAAAGATCGAAAAAGGCGACTAGAGGGGGGTGAATAGGAGCCAAAAATTTTTTTTGAATAAACTCTCCCCCTAAAATTCAAACCACCAAAAGACCAGAAAGAAACTGCACTGGTCGGGTATTTCTGGTCGGATGAATAGTACCCCCGACGTACAGAGGTCGGATGAATAGTACTCGGAATGAATAGTGTTGGGGTGAACAGTACTCCCGACCTGAAGTGGACGGATGAACAGTACTCGGGTGAATAGTGTTCGGGTGAACAGTACCCCCGACCAGATGAACAGTACTCCCGACCTGAAGTGGTCGGATGAACAGTGCTCGGGTGAATAGTGTTCGGTAAACAGTAAAATCAGCACGATCTCAAAAACAGAAATCGATGTAACTTTTGATCGACTGATCCAAAAACAGTGAAAATTGGTGTGCACCTCCCAAAGGATGTCGGAACCTATTTCAATCAACAATCGAAGGAATTAATACCAAGGTTCCGTCCTTTTCGCTTTAACAAATGCAACAACAAAAAGCAGAGTCACGAACACAGACTTCACCCTAACTTGCTGCTGGGAGTTGATGGTCGAAATCCTTAGATGACTCTCCACAAATCATAGCAAGTAAGTACACGAAGAAACAACCCTTCAAACAAATAGAAACACTATCCAAAACTAGGCACATAAATTGGTTTCTTGCAAAATCGAATAGAAGAGGTTGTAGATTGCCTAGATGATTGGGATAAGATCTATAGAAGATTCATCCAAAGAATCTTTCATCCTTGGCAACTAGAACCGAAGCCAATCAAGACTAAAGAACGCAAGTCACACGCTTACGCACTTTAAGAACACACGATTTACAACTTGCAACAAGAACGTAAGGATTGCCTAAAAGATTGAAAGCACCGAATCCAGAGAAGAGTTCATCAATCATGAATTTCAACAAAGACTCAATAGCATGTAGAAGGAGATGAGGCAAATCCAAATTTCGTAAGGTAAATTGCAAGTAAGTAAATGCGAATTTAGATAATGTAATTTAAGTGCGTAATGTAAATACATAAAAGAAATGAAACAGAATAGAAATGAAGAACATTTCATTTCGGAAGGAGGTTTACAAAGCCTCACAACAAAGTGGGCAAAGCTCAAATGAGCAAAAAAACCTCGTAACCTTCACAACCTTCGAGAGGGAGGCTGCCCTACCCTCTATTTATAGTGACTGGATCAATTCCCACCTTTGGATGTCCTGCTTCAATCCTAAGCCAACATCCAAGAGCCAGGATTTGATCCTTACACTGTCACTCTCAACAACTCTCAACTACTCACGTACACTTTCCTCACCTGCTCACCACGCCCCCAGGGAGACACCCCTCTCCCTGTCTAGTAGCAGGCTTGGAACACGTACCACCCTTGGATGAGCCTCTAAACCCTAGAGCACTCCATCAAGGGCTGAGTTTTTACCCACTCACAAAGCTATGCATGGGCTCACCCGAAACCCAACAACCCAACGGGTTTTGCACGCTTTTCAACTCACACTAACTTGACCCGCTACTCTATCTTCCTGACCGCGATCCAACGGTCCTCCTTGATCAGAGCAGCTCCAAGTTAGCATCTCATCCATTCCTTTGTCTTCTCGGCTTGCAGCTACTCCCTGGCCTCAGTCATCTTTGGCGACACCTTGATCATCTGGACCTCAGCTCTCCCAGCCTAGTCCTGATCCCCTTCACCTCACCATGACCTAGCTCCAAAGTCCTGCAACCATCATAGACAAGGAAACCACATCACATAGCAATGTCCAAAAACACATATCTATCTCAACAGAAAGATATACACTATGCTGACCAGCAAAAACCCCGACCACACGTGGTCTGACCACTGGTCTCCATCCCGACCAACCATGGTCTGACCACTGGTCTCCATTCCGACCACTTGAGGTCTGACCACTAGTCTCCATTCCGACCACTCGAGGTCTGACGACTGGTCTCCGACCAGCGAGAGACCTGACCACTCGGGGTCAGACGACCGGTCTCCGACCAGCCACAGCCCAGACCTCTCTGGGTCGGACAACTGGTCTCCGACCAACCAAAGCCCAGACCTCTCAAGTCAAACGACCCGACCACTCGGGGTCGGACGACTGGTCTGCAACACAGCCAAAGCCCCGACCACTCGGGGTCGGACGACTGGTCTGCAACCAGTAACTCAAATTGCTCTAGCTCGAAAAACAATCCAAATCAAACTCAAACTTGAGCACGCCTTGCTCAAAAAAAGTCAAATACTCATCACAAACATGGATGGACCTCCACATGGTCCTTCAATCTCCCCCTTGATGAGTATATTGACAAACCACACAAAAGGCATAAATTTGAGTTTGAATGAGAGAAGAAGAAAGCAATTTGATTGCAAAGCCAAACTTGGTCCAGAGAGAAAGATATAAAAATATGACCAAGTTGGCAGAAAGAATTTAGAGCAAGACCATGAAAAGAGCAAGTTTTCAACAAAAGCTCTAAAAACGAATCATAAGTGTCAAATGATATTATGATCCATAAGAACCAACAAGCTTTCACATTTCTATCTTCTCCTTTTCTACATTTTAAATGATGCCTTTTTCTACATTTTCTCCCCCTTTTGGCAATATAGGCATCAAAAAGAATTTTCTCCCTCTTTTATGTATGCATGAAATGCAACCTAAGGGAGCTTTGAAGATTATCCAAATGATCATAATGACAAGATATGACACCAAGCTTATTAATCTCAGATTATGACCAAACTAAGACATGTCCAAGTGCAAATAACAAATTTTGCTCATAAGCGAAGTTTTGAAAATGTATCATTTTTAGCAAGATTTGACAAGTGCAAAACTTAGCAAAGTTTCAAAACTAGAAGCAAAACCACTCAGGGATCAAATGGAAAACCTAGAGTTCAACCTACTCAAAACTTTGGGGAAATTTGAAGTGCATATAAGGTCCTTCGAGCCTATTTTTCAATTTATGCAAATTTTCTTTAAGACTTCGAAAAACATAGCGGGATGCAAATGTTTGACATTATTTGCATTCTTTACCCACTTATGTGTTTGATATTTGCATTTTTTTTGTTGATTGACTCAAGCCATTTTCGATCATCTCAAGAGTAACTCTTAAGAGAATGATCTTGGTCATACACAATATATTCCAAGTTCATCCCAAATGCAATGGGAGGCAGTCTCGAGAATATAAAGTGCTGAGATCAATTTTGTACAAAAGAGTAATTTTTTTTTAATTTTCAATTTAGCACATATAAGCAATTCTGAAGGACTCAAATATGGATCAAGCAAATTTCACCCAAGTTGCTATAGGGACTCTAGAGAATTCCAAAATTTCACAATTTATGGTAAAAGCTCTTAGAGAAGAAACTTAGTAAGTAAAAGCAACATGTTTCATCAAGTTTTCATTTAAAGCTTTTAAGTTTTTCAGATTTCAATGAACATTAGCTTGATAAATGAACTTGGACATATCTAAGCTAGTGATTTTCTTCGAAAGATATAGCATGATGTATTTCACGAAGATTGAGTCAAATGCATAATAGACAAAGCTCATAAAACAGAAAATGCAGTCTAAATGCAATGCATGAACAGATTCCCAAACTCCCCCTCAACAATTGAATCAATTTTAAGCTCAAATCTGGTTAAAGTTGAGTTGTTATCAAGATTAGGCATAAAGAAAACCCGAATGAACTCAATAATAACCGTAAAAAGCAGAATGAGGAGAAGAGATCGAGAAACGCAAAAGCTGGATGGCTATAGAGCATAGAAAAGATATAAGAAACTCACTACAGACTTAGACTCGCTCTTCCCAAATGACTGATATAGGAAGTCGACTCTAGATCCCAACTAAGGAGTGCACATGCACTCTGCCTACCTGGAGGTCCAAAACCTGCTAGACTTAAAAGACGTGAGGGAACTCAACCTAGAGAGAAGAGAGAACGACTAATCACGCATGATAGCAACCTAAAGCACAAGATAAGAGGTCCATGCGAGGCATGCCGAAGTCTAAGTGAGTGAACTCAACTCAAGAAAACAAGCCCAAAGTCACCCGTAAGAAGAAAGAAAAATTTGGAAGAAAATATATAGTACATAATATACAAACCGGCTCCCCTCAAGATAAGTCAGATGGGCTCACGACTCCAAGCTCACTCCTCCCGAACACACTCTACTCCCTTGAGGCACACTCTAAAACTCTCACCTCACAAGAGATAGGTAGAAAGCTAGAGGAAAAGAGATAAGATCTAAAACCACATGGTCTCTAAGGAGCAAGACGGCTCAAGGTAAAAAGCAACCTAAATATGCTAGAAGTCAAACCAAAAGACTCTAGACAAACAGGACACAAGCTCCACCTACAAAAGAACCACAACCTCCTAAGAGACCCATCACTATCATCAATATTTTCAGAGGTACTTACCTACTGCAGTGTAGTGCAAGTAGTGGCAAATGACCTGAAGTGGATCCAAAAAGCAGAGGAAGAAGACTTAGAGATATTCCTAGGATGATGGTCTCCTCACTGAAAGCCTCGCACACATGCATCCAACAAATCTATGCTTTGGCCCAAGGGTTAGGCAGATCCAGTTCCTAGGCACGAATGAACAAGATACAGGAAAAATGTGGCAAACAATCATCTAGAGCATGAACATGGTGCAGAAGGTAATGTAAGATCATGTATCACAACCAAGCTAAAGATAGCATCAAGATCCATATATCCATAGACAACGGTGAAAACATATCCACATGATAAACAACAAAGAAGGTGCATCATAGCACCGTCATCTTTGGCATAAGAAGCTAAGCAAGGTGTATCACAAAGAACAAAATGCTAGCAGGATCATGTGAAAGCCTAGAAATACATGGATCAAGATACTACCTAAACATGGCAATGAGCATGTAAATGAGGAAATATCACAATGAAGCACAACAACATGCTACTAGATATAACATGAGCAAGATGAATGAAGACAACCAAAGAGGATCATGCATAAAACAAACCAGCTTAGCAACATCAAGATCCATTTATCCATAGTCTCAATAACAATATTTACTTGTCGCGAAAAGGCCCGTCAAAAGAAGACCAAACAAAAGGTCATGAGGACACAAAGATGAAAGTAAATGGTGACAATGGACACAAAGATGAGAAGCTACTTATGGCAACACTCTATGCATGATGATGAACACATGCCATGAATGAAGAACACAAGCTCATGCAAAATAGGTATGAAGCATATAAGCATGAAGGACAATAAAAGATGATCATGAACAATATAAGTCATACAACAAAGAAATAGATCATATGACCCTAATCTCATGAAAGGCATTCACATGTAGCACAAAGTCGACAAACAAAGTCTAAACAAAGCTAATCATGGATGTAATAGAAAATCGTGGTCATATAACCTAGATACTACTCATGACAAAATAAAGTAAATGATATATAGCACGTGCCCATAGTTAATACAAATGCTCATACCAAATGAACAATATCATGGACAGGATAAAAACAAGAAAATCACATGCTGGGAAAAAGCTCATGAATTTAGGATATAATACGTGAAGCACAAAGATGGTTGGGGAAAACATGCTATGGCACAAAACAAGACAGACAAAAACTAACAAGACCTAGCAAAGTACATATAATACACATGGGAGCAAGAGCAATCACAACATATCATGGAAATGATGATCACAAGTATAACCGACATGAGGGTATGAGATAGCTCACCATGGAAGTGAAAGTCCCCAATGCTGTTAACATGAAGCTCAACACTTGTGGAGCGAAACACGAGGCAAACAAAGTTGAAAGTACATGCAGGTTAGCATGATGCTCATGATGGTCATGCAGGAAGATCCAATCCTCTAGAGACAAGCCGCAAAGGCCAACTCGGAATTCACATCGAGTGCCAACATTGAAAAGCGACAAAACGATCCTAGATGAGATTAGTAAGGATCAACATGACCAACATACTTACTCGCAACTCTTGCCGTGAGTGGGTACCTCGAGGAAAACGAGGTCCACTACTTATGCACGGCGAAGATGATGCCTCGGGACAACTCATGGACTAAGAATCGAACTAAGAAAAGACAAGTCCACAAGATGACCCAAATCCACTCCACTAGGCGGTGATCATATCCTCAAGCTAGCCTCAAGCGACTCATGCCATGAAAAGGCAAGAGGCACTTAAAAGCATCATTGCATAGACATGACACAAGGAATTGACACAAGAGGGAAAGATGACTCGAGATTGGGATAGAGTGAAGACTTGGGAACCCAATATCAAGCACTCGACGCCTCGCAGTACCAAATGCATCAAGAAGATCGGACTCGAGTGTCTCTCGACGCTTAACCCAAACAAGATCGGTAGCACCTCTAGTAGACGATCCGGAGCTAAAGCTGGGTTGGCTGCCGTGGTGCAAAAGCCGAACCACCCAGTGAAGCTGCCTAAAACTCCTACCGAAAAATGCCTCGCGCCACGATATCTACCTCGATGAGAAAAGCGAGGAATATCAAGAGGACGGCGGAAAGACCGACTACTGAACAGCTCCAGACTAAAACTCAAGAACTAGCATGAAAACCAAGTCCTGGACGCCCCCAAAAACAGGCGACTCTCTAACTTGTCTAGAAGCGTGTGTGCCTTAGGAGCACTCAAAGTCCGGGATGACCACAATACCCCTAAGAGCAACAACACGCTCACGCCGAGTGATCTTGGCGTGCTCAAGCGTAAATCTACTAGATGACCATCCTTCTTACGGAAGGTGCATGTGTACCGCCTTGCTAGAGATGTAGCACAGAGTAACACCCATCAGTCGTCAAGTCCTATGGACAACCCAAATAGACCTAAACTTGGTGGTGCTCACTCTAGGAGCTACCACAATCTCACCACTCTTGGAGCCGCGCACAATGGTGTGAGGATGCGCCCGAGCGTGCTCCAAGGGATCAAATCCTAGACCTTGATTGAATCTACTAATCTTGGATTGGTCTAGAATAAGATTGAGCTTCTTCTTGCCTCCAACAAACTTCTTGAGAGTGCTCATAAGATACCGGCAATCTCGAAAGAAAGAAGCACAAGAAGAGCAGGGAGAAGAAGAAGAAGAACCAGAAAGATGAGCTCTCTCAGCACGTGCATTTTTCTCCCTCAGCACGGCTGCCTCAATCTTGAGGGCCTCACAAGAAACGTAAGACGCATTTCTAATTCTATTGGCTTGGTCTTCTAATTTCTTCCTAAGTTCGACATGAATTTGATCCACATCATCCTTAACCCCAACACACAGCAAGCAACCAGTTTGTGACTTAACTAGTAAATCCTTAGCAAGTTGATCACACTTGACATTCAAAGCATCATTGTCAAGTTTTAGTTGCTTACATCCTCACATGAGTATTTGGGTCCTTAGAAGCATGCAATTCAAGTTCATCATTTCTAGCAAAAAGCTTCTTAAGGTGTGAACTCATGGCATCAATTTGACAAAGCAATTTAGGGCAATTAGAGCATGATGGAGTGGAGTGAGCATGAAGAAAACTAGCCTCAACAGAATAGCATCAACAGAACTAGTGCTAGCATTCTTCAACCTAAGACCATCAAGTTCAAGCAAGCACACTATCATGTATGGTTCTTAGGTTCTCCAACTCCACAAGAACAAAGATCACAGAGAACACGCTTATCGGTGACTCGGGAGGAGAAGATCTAAGTGAAGCTAACTCCGAGTCAAGGTACCTACTTCCTTCTCAAGCTCCGTACACCTAGCTCTAGCTCTAGCATGAAATTTTCCTAATTTGCGTAAAGCTTCGTTGAGCTTTGGTCATAGGAGGGTACCTCATCCGAGTCATTTGTAGAGCTCGAGTCGCCGATGTCGTTGGTGTCGCCATGAAGCACATACCGAGAAGTCGTCGCGCCCTTCTTCTCTTGCGGATCATCCTCGCCTCGTCGCTCCATGTCTCCGTGTCGGAGAGGTTGATGTCGTCAAGCGCGGCGAGGACGCGTGGAAGAGCTTCTTGTTCTTGGAGAAGTTGCGGTACTTCTTCTCGTGCGCCGCTTCACGAACCGAGGCTTCTTGTTGCGGTTCTTGTCGGTGTAGTCGTTCTTGCCCGAACCGCCTTGTTTGTTTTTGCCCTTCTCCAGCTTGGGACAGTTTGCTCGAATGTGGTTGGGGCCACCACACTCGAAACAGGTGATCATCCCACCTCTCTTCCTCTCTCTCACTCTCTTGTATGCATATGAAAATTTGCGAGCAAGAAGACCAAGCTCATTTTCTAGAAATTTTTCCAGTTGGTCATCGCTTAGCTCGCAAAGGGCGGCGAGAGAGAAATCAACAGAAGAATTAGAAAGAGAGGATCCAATGGGATCGGTGACCAAAGCCATCGACTGAGATTTCGTCTTCCGCGAGACGACGTCGATCTCATGAGTCTTGAGGTGGGAATAAAGCCCGTCAAGAGTCAAGGTCGACGGGTCGGTGGTGTCCTTGATGGTGGTCACCTTCATCTCCCAAACACGAAGATCGAGCGCGGTCAAGAAATGTCGAGCATTATCCGAGTCAGGGTATATGCAACCGACTGCTCGGAGGTCGCTCAAAATCTTCAGAAACCGACCAAAGCACTCGTCAAGACTCTCACCAAATGTTGTTCAAACTTGTTGAACTCACGCTTGAATTGGTCCAGTCGAACCGTCTTGATTTGGGTAGTGCCCTCATGGTAAGCATCGAGGGTCACCCAAATCTCATGAGCAGAACGAAGGTGAGAAATCCTATCGTACTCACTGCGACTAAGGCCCCAGTATGAGGATGTTCCTTGCCTTAGCATTTGCCTCAACATCAGCCATATTGCGGCCGTGACGTTCTCATCAGCGAGAACCTCATACGGAGCTTCACCTTCGCCATATCAGAAACCACAGGCGTGATGTACGACACCATCCGAGATTTCCAAAAGGAAAATCAACTCCAGAGAAAATAGGAGGCTTGGTGGAATACTTGTCCATCGCCATGGCTCTTGAGACCGGTCAAGATCTAGAAAGAGCGAACCGGCTCTGATACCAATTGAAAGATCGAAAAAGGCGACTAGAGGGGGGTGAATAGGAGCCAAATAAAATTTTTGAATAAACTCTCCCCTAAAATTCAAACCACCAAAAGACCGTAAAGAAAGCGCCCGGTCGGGTATTTCGTCGGATGAATAGTACTTCCGACCTCAGAGGTCGGATGAACGAAAGGCTCGGAATGAATAGTGTTTGGGTGAACAGACCTCGACCAAAGACCGGCCTGGATGAACAAGATACTCCGGCACGAAGTGGTCGGATGAACAGTACTCCCGACCTGAAGTGATCGGATGAACAGTACTCGGGTGAATAGTGTTCGGGTGAACAGTACCCCCGACTAGATGAACAGTACTCCCGACCTAAAGTGTTCGGATGAACAGTACTAGGGTGAATAGTGTTGAAACAAGAAAAATCAGCACGATCTCAAAAGCAATCGATGTAACTTTTGATCTACCGATCCAAAAGCAATGGAAATTGGTGTGCACCTCCCAAAGGATGTCGGGAACCTATTTCAATCAACAATCGAAGGAATTAATACCAAGGTTACATCCTTTTCGGTTTAACAAATGCAACACCAAAAACAGAGTCACGAACACAGATTTCACCCCTAACTTGCTTCGGGAGTTGATGGTGAAATCCTTAGATGACTCTCCACAAATCATAGCAAGTAAGTACACGAAGAAACAACCCTTCAAACAAATAGAAACACTATCGAAAACTAGGCACGTAAATTGGTTTCTTGCAAAGCTGAATAGAAGAGGTTGTAGATTGCCTAGATGATTGGGATATGATCTATAGAAGATTCATCCAAAGAATCTTTCATCCTTGGCAACAAGAACCAGAAGCCAATCAAGACTAAAGAACTGCAAGTCACACGTTTACGCACTTTAAGAACACACAGATTTACAACTTGCAACAAGAATGTAAGGATTGCCTAAAAGATTGAAAGCACCAATCCAGAGAAGAGTTCATCAATCATGAATTTCAACAAAGACTCAATAGCATGTAGAAGGAGATGAGGCAAATCCAAATTACGTAAGGTAAATTGCAAGTAAGTAAATGCGAATTTAGATAATGTAATTTAAGTGCGTAATGTAAATACGTAAAAGAAATGAAACAGAATAGAAATGAAGAACATTTCATTTACGGAAGGGAGGTTTACAAAGCCTCACAACAAAGTGGGCAAAGCTCAAATGAGCAAAGAAAACCTCGTAACCTTCACAACCTTCAGAGAGGGAGGCTGCCCTACCCTCTATTTATAGTGACACAGGATCAATTCCCACCTTTGGATGTCTGCTTCAATCCTAAACCAACATCTAAGAGCCAGGATTTGATCCTTACATCGTCACTCTCAACAACTCTCAACTACTCACGTACACTTTCCTCACCGCCACCACGCCCCAGGAGACACCCTCTCCCTGTCTAGTAGCGAGCTTGGAACACGCATACCACCCTTGGATGAGCCTCTAAACCCTAGAGCACTCCATCAAGGGCTGAGTTTTACCCACTCACAAAGCTATGCATGGGCTCACCCAAACCCAACAACCCAACGGGTTTTGCACGCTTTCAACTCACACTAACTTGACCCGCTTCTCTATCTTCCCGACCGCGATCCAACGGTCCTCCTTGATCGAGCAGCTCCAAGTTAGCATCTCATCCATTCCTTTGTCTTCTCGGCTTGCGGCTACTCCACGGCCTCGGTCATCTTTGGCGACACCTTGATCATCCGGACCTCGGCTCTCGGCCTAGTCCCGATCCCCTTCACCTCACCATGACCTAGCTCCAAAGTCCCGCAACCATCATAGACAAGGAAACCACATCACATAGCAATGTCCAACAACACATATCCATCTCAACGAAAGATATACACTATCTCGACCAAAGAAAACCCCGACCACACGTGGTCCGACCATCGGTCTCCATCCCGACCAACCATGGTCCGACCACCGGTCTCCATCCCGACCAACCATGGTGCGACCACTTTGGTCTCCATTCCGACCACTTGAGGTTTGACCACTAGTCTCCATTCCGACCACTGAGGTCGGCGACCGGTCTCCGACAAGAGAGACTGACCACTCGGGTCGACGATGGTCTCCGACCACCACGCCCTGCACTCTCTGGGGTCGGACAACCGGTCTCCGACCAACCAAAGCCTGCACCTCTCGGTCGGACGACCCGACCACTCGGGGTCGGACGACCGATCCGCAACACGACCAAAGCCCGACCACTCGGTCGGACGGTGATCTCCAACCAGTAACTCAAATTGCTCTAGCTCGAAAAACAATCCAAATCAAACTCAAACTTGAGCACACCTTGCTCAAAAAAAGTCAAATACTCATCACAAACATGGATGGACCTCCACATGATCCTTCAAATTTATTTTAATTGAAGTTTACATTAGTCAAATCAAATTATTTTAGCATTAGAAAATTTTAGATTTAGCTTTATTAAAGCGAGAAAATCAGCAGGGATTTTTGGAAAGATGAACTAAACAAAAGATTTTTGAAAACTCAAATTTTGGGATGTTACACCGAAGTAACCTGAGAACGATATTGATGTGTACCTAGCACCATTGGTGGATGATCTGAACATACTGTGGGCACCTGGGGTACAGGTATGGGATGCTCACAAACGAGAGTAGTTCACTTTGCACTGCCTGTTGTTCTGCACCATAAATAATTATCCTGCCCTTTCTAACCTATCGAGGCATAGTACAAAAGGAGCCAAAGCTTGTACTCACTGCTTGGATGATACCGAGAGTTTGTGGCTGAATCACTTGCGCAAAATCGTGTACATGCGTCATCGTAGGTTCCTTCGGAGGAATCACCCATATCGCAAGATGAAGAAACAATTCGATGGAAGGACTGAAAATGGTTTAGCTACAAAGCCTTTAAGTGGGACAAACATTCAAGATATGGTTAAGAACTTAGATGTTGCGCTTGGAAAGGGACATAAATCGAGGACCCATGAGAAGAGCATGTGGAAGAAGAGATCAATATTTTGGGACCTACCTTATTAGGAGCACCTGGAAGTTCGGCATTGCATCAACGTGATGCACGTAGAGAAGAATGTCTGTGATAGCTTAATTGGTCTCTTATTGAACATTAAGGGAAAAAACAAAGGACGGTATCAACGTACGGCTTGATTTTGTCCGTATGGGCATTAGACCTGAGTTAGCACCGAAAGAGACCGATAAAGGCCGAACGTACTACGAACTTGCTTGTTACACTCTATCCAAGGCTGAGAGAACTGAACTGTGTCGGTGCTTGTATGGTGTGAAAATTCTGTCCGGTTACTCCTCCAACATGAAGAGACTTGTTTCGATGCAAGATTTGAGTTTAACTAGCATGATGTCTCATGATTGCCACATGCTTATGACACAAATGCTCCCTGTCGTAATTAGAAGCATTTTACCGAGCAAAGTCCGAGAGACAATCACAAGGCTATGTTATTTCTTTAACACAATTGCTCAGAAGGTCATCGATCCCGAAGGACTAGATGCTTTGCAGGGCGAGGTGGTGATGACTCTATGTAATCTTAAGATGTATTTCCCTCTGTCATTTTTTGATATCATGATCCATATCATTGTTCACCTTGTGAGGGAGATAAAGATGTGTGGGCTCGTGTTCCTACATAGCATGTACCCATTCGAGAGGTACATGGGAATTCTCAAGTCTTACATACGGAATCGATCTCGACTGGAGGGTAGCATTGTCGAGGGTTATGCAATCCAAGAAGTCGTTGAATTCTGCATAGATTACATAGCTTAGGTCGAGCTGATAAGTGTGCCTCAATCCCGCCATGAGGGGATGTTCCAAGGTATCGGGACCATCGGAAAAAAAGCAATCACGCCTAATCTAGCTGCGTGCGCTAAGCCCATTTCACGGTTTTGCAACACATGGCAATTGTGGCCTTGTATATAGACGAGCACAAGAATTGGCTATGGCAAGAGAATCCATCGTGGCAAGAGTTCTGGATCATTAGACAGCATAAACTTCAGTTCAACAGATGGTTGAAAGAGCGACAACCCATCACTGGAAGCTCGTCCGGTGATACGCTGATATGGTTGGCAAAAGGGCCAGCATTTACGGTTGTAACATGGAAAGGATACGACTTAAATGGGTACACATTTTACACGAGACATGTCAGGCCCCAAATTCGAGTTTAACCCATTCGGCTAACATTAGCTTAATCTTGCAGTTAATCACAGATTGGTAAATAACAAAGTGCTCAAAAACAGAAATTTAAAAATTTTCTTATGTAAATTGATCTCGTATTACAACTTTAATTGCATCAGTCTCAATACGTTAAGCAGTATATTTGAATGGTATTACAAAGGAGGAAGGAAAAGAATATAATTACAATCATCGTTGTATACATTTGCATAAAGCTCAAAGATTGAATCCATTCAAGCCAACAAATAGTTTCTCCTAACCATATTGCCAACCAATGCCCTTCCTCATGCCCACACTTAGGGGTAAAATGGTCAAGCAACCACAAGCTAACAAATATCTAGCCACAACCACTTTCCCCATTCCTCATTTCCTCCCCATTTTCTTGCTTCCAACCCAAAGCAAGCAAGGGAGCAACCAGGAGGCAAGCAAGAGGCCGGCGCCCTCCCTCCTCCTCCACGGCAGCTGCGCCCTCCCTTCCTCCCTCCTGCAGCTCCTCTTCCTCCCCATGGCTGCAAGCCCTAACTCCTCCCTCCTCTCCCCAAGCTCCCCTCTACTCCTCCATTCCTAGGGTTCCAACATTTGGGTTTGAGGTAAGTGTGGGTAAGACTCCCCATGAGCTTGATGATCCATTTGGGGGCTTAGGAAAGTAGGGATTTGGGTTTTGGTTGGGAAAAAAATCAGTTTAGGGTTTGTGCATTGTTCTGAATTTTCGAGCAGAAAACTGTAGCTTCTGTGTTTCGTATTTTAGAGCAAGTTCCGAGCATCTCATGCTAGGTTGGATGAAAAAGAAAATGTATATAAATGAGTTACCTCTCATTTCCAACTGGAATCACTTGATTCCATTCATCCAACCGAAAGTTATGATGATTTTGATACATGCTGCACTGAAATGCTGAAACTGTGAAAGTTGGAACTTGAGCTGTGGATTAAAATTAGTTAGAGGCCGAATTGGACATAAGTTTTGCCTGAGAAGTTGTAGGAAATTCCGTGTAGATTGCAAAACTATTATCAATTGCTCAATTCCATTAAGTATAGCATTTGTTATGAGGAACTTAGTGCATGCTGTTCAGAAGTTCTGAAATTTTTTGACTTTGCAATTGCTCTCGGTTTGCGGGCAAACTGGGAAATCCTCGAGTAGTGAATGAGAAATCGGCCAAAACCAAGTTGTAGATATGTCTCTTAAGTTTTATTAGGGCTTGGAATCACTCAATTTGGTTAAGTGGTTAGGAAGTTGTGAGCAAATTAGTGCAGCTCTGTCCGGGAATGTTGCAAATATTCAGAGTGTTGTTTTTGTGAGTTTTTGGGCAAGTTAATGAATTGGGAAATCAGTGAGGGGTAGATGTATGTTTAGGTTTTGTTTTTATGTTCGTTTATAAATTGGAATCACTCAATTTTATGAAACCATGTGGAAGTTGTGCCTAAAATGGTGAAGTCTCGTTGGAAGGACCGAAATCTGTCCAAAAATGTATTAGTGAAAGTTAGGAGCTAGATTGGAATGGTGTAAAGCATATCAAAGTATTGTTTAGCTATTAATGCGTATTTTTAGCATTTTTTTTGCTTTCCGTTTTCTTGTAGAATGCTTGCATTTTGGAATTGTGATGAATCTTTAATTTTGCATTTTCATTCCATATGCATAGCATGCATCTCACTCATTTGCATTCATTATAAACGTGTAGAGAACGAAACCGCGGCGGTTGACGTGGCCGTGGTCGGGGGGGACGTTGAGGGGCAGTTTGTGGTGGAAACTCCGGCAGAAGCACAAGGCAAGCACCTAAGCATATTTCCTCCTTATGTAATTGTATTTTTGAGAATAAATTGCTTATGGGATGATTTAAGTTATGCATTAGGAGTTGAATTACGGGATTGGTATTAGAACCTAATTGTTGCACATACACTCATTGATACTTGTTGAACACCTCCTTTGGAGCTAGTCTATGGGTAATTATATTGTGTCCATGCTTAGCTTGCTTAGATGTCGGTTATGGGCCAAGTGGTGGATGGTTCTATCTATTGAGGATTGTTTACTTCACACTATTGGGCTATAACGGTTGTGGTTAGAAAATGAAATGTGAAAATGAGACCGGGCGAGAAGGTTGGAATAATTGAGTGTGGAGACTCAAATGTGTAGTCTCGCCTGTGTCGGTTGAGGACCGATCCGTTGTTTGCCCTTTGATCGAGCACACTTTGTTGATCGCATGCCTGATCATGGTAAGGTAAGCCACCCTTTCATGGCATACTACTCGATGGGTCATGCCCTCATGCGGTTGGGCGTGGTTGAGGCGAGGCTTAGGCTCCTCGAGGGCCAAGTGAGGCTTGGGCCGCTCGAGGGTTGCTAGGTGCTCGGACCGCATGAAGATGGTTCGACGAGTAGGTATGGATGGGAGGAGGTTGATATGAGTTCCTTCGTGGGATTCCTATCGTGTGATTGATGATCCCTGCGGGTGAGTAAGCGATTCAATTGCCGCGCCTCGGATATGAGCACGCTTGTATCATCGCACATTCAGCGTAGTAATAACTTAAACTTGGAACTTGTTGGTACAATG
The DNA here is from genome assembly GCA_036346275.1 of Otatea glauca. NCBI lineage: Eukaryota > Viridiplantae > Streptophyta > Magnoliopsida > Poales > Poaceae > Otatea > Otatea glauca. The sequence continues at coordinate 31,967,007 of CM070727.1, read as the reverse complement.
ATGGTTATGCTTGGTTCATATGTATTCTTGCTTTACTTTAAGTGTTTAAACTTCAAAATTCAATCTAGTAGTAGATGCTGTTCATAATCGCTATAAAATTTGTAATTTGAGTAGTTGAATGTGAATATGAATCAAAGTTAAGCTTTTAGGCACTTGTTACCTTAAGCTTTTCCTTGCTACATCCAAATGCATATGCCTTGAGTCGGTCATATATGGACCACGGGTAAGTCTTGCAGTACCTTCATACTCATGCTTCGCTTGTGGTTTTCAGTGAGGGCGATGCACGGGTTGCGAGTTCTGTCCTTATTGCCTCTCGGTGGTGGGCGGGGCCCGAATAGAGGCTATGTTAACGATAGAAACGCCCTGGAAGTGTTCAAAGGTGACACTTCCAAGATAGCATGCTTTTGGTTTAATTTGGTGGTTGTGTATTCGTTTTGTTGTATAGTTATCCTTAAGTTATGTTATGTCTAGTCTTCAAAATTTGGCTACTTCTATTGTTGAACCTTATTGTATTATGGTGCTCATCCCATGCTTAGTATGTTGCTTCCTTTTGGTTATATTGTGGTTGTGTCATGATGGTTATGATATGTTCATGCTTTTTATCATTTATTGTTATTTGTTTCTCCTGTCTGCTGAGTGGATGTCCTCTCTTTTAGAGGCATCATGCCGAAATTTTGTAGATTTCCTGAGTCTAGGTAGTATCTCTTGTTTTGCCGGGTTTTGTCTTTGTGCCTTGTTTTTTTAGTCGTTTTGTTGTGCTTCCGCTTGCGTGTCTGGATGTGGGGTTTGAGTTCGTTGCCCCCTTTGTGCAAATTGAATTGATGTGGCATTGGAAACCAGTATGCGGGGATCCTGGGCGAGTTTCGGGTCGCATACTGGGGGAATACCGGGATTGTAGTCGATTATTTGAGTGGCCTCACTGTTGTCTCACTTGGGCTTGGGTGCTAGCATTGCGAGAGCCATCGGCGATCCGTTGCTAGCCTCCAAATCCGATGAGGGCGACAGAGCATTCAAATAATCGAGGACGGTCTGGGCGGCTCCTCTCAAGACATCAGGACATGAAGAGCATAAACTAGAACAGTGGTGTTCGTATAGATGCGCTGAATATCACTGGGTGGACGAGGAGCTCGTACTCTGGGTTCATTGAGGGAATTTGGGAGCTCGACTACATACTATTCAAGATCCCCTTATTTCGGTGCCGTTGGGTTCACCTGCAGCACATGAAGGTTGATAAGTACGGTGTCACTACTGTGGACCTAGAACGTGTTGGATACCAAGACGAACTATTTGTTCTCGCTAACCAAATTGTTCAAGGCTTCTATGTAACTGACCCGTCCAACAAGAAGCGGCACATGGTTCTTCAATGAAAAAGGGGGATTGTCGAAGTTGAGAATTTGGTAGATGAGGAAGAATACAATCAATTTGACGAGTTGCCTCCTATTGGTACTGGTGTCATGGTCCAGGAAGAACAACCTAAGGAAGCAAGCTATACACACGACGATCATCGTGAAGGGCTAATTTTTATACAGAAGAATAAGCAAAGGGTGGCTGCTAAGAGGCAGGAACAGAACGTGCAAGCCCAAGAAGCACAGGCGCAGTTCAGCCCAACAAATCGTCGAAGTAGCTGCGTGTCGAGACCCTAATATGCAAATCTGGACCCTCTGTGTATAATGCACTAATCCAGGATCACACTAGTGCACACAGGCTCAACATAGATGAATATCACAATTATACACAGCAGAAACATTATGAAAGACATCATATATTAATTAACACCTGTTGTTACCACTAATCTGAACCATCTGCTTGATTGCTTCACTAGGTTAGGGGAGAAAAAATAGCATGGGTGAGAAGTAGAGATCCTAATGTAGGGGAGATAGGTTTAATCCAATCAACTTAAGAAATCAATATTAATAACTTGGTATGGTTGCTTACATAAGTTTAAAGGCTATGCAACACATACTGCACACTCAGCAATCAAAGAAGAACCAATTCAACCTGAACACACAAAACTACCGTCTACATGGGCGACACTCCTAGCAGATGCGACTCCCACACATGAGTCTCAACTGGCTACTCGAAACATTGGGTCTTCTAGCTTCTGGAACACTTCATCGATCCACTACTCGAGCTTGATGATTCCTTTCTTCATGATCTTTAGGATTGTCAGCAAGCACTTGATGCCTTCTCCCAAGGTGTGGAACTTCGCCATATACTAAAGATAACTCAGGTAAGATGTTTCAACTTACCAGCAGGGGATAAGAAAGAAATTTTAGCAAGGGAAAAGAATAGAATGATGAGGTAAGTCAAGAACATATTATCTCTTCAGGTTAAATTTTTATTAGGAAAATAATTTTGAAGGTCCTAAAGAGACGACTGAACTATCTAGGGTCAAGACCTACAGTCAGTATAGCTCTGATACCACCTCTGTCAGGACCCGAATATACAAATTTGGACCTTCTGTGTATACTGCACTAGTCCAAGATCACGCTAGTGCACACAGGCTCAACATAGATGAATATCACAATCATACACAGCGGAAACATTATGAAATACATCATATATTAATTAACACCTATTGAATGACCTTATGGTCAACTTACATGACTAGGCCTCGCAAGGCTGAACAATAAATTAAACTGCAACGGAATGAAAACGTAGATAAACCTCCCAGTATAGCACAGGCAACTAACAAGGCTCGCATCCTAAACTTTTGTCTCTTCCTGTTACTCCTCCAACATGGATGCTGACTCCTCAACTGGTGATGTTGTTGTGGGCAAGGGTGAGTACTTAAAGCACTCAACAAGTTGTGCACAGAATGCAATTTTATGTAACTATATGCAAGGCTTATTACAAAGGAAAAGGCTATTATGGCTATTTTGCAATAAGCATCATTTATGAACTTAATACAATAAATAGATTGTAAAGACTGTAAAACAAATAACAGTAATAGATAGATTCAGTATTTCTCAAGGAAACCAAGTTTCCAATCCTAAGTCAAGTTTCAACCTTCCACATGGCAATCCTGCCATCCCAACCAAGTTTTCCATTTAATTAAGCTAACCCTTAACTGTAATTCCTGAGCATTGCTCAATACCGCGAGCACGGCTATCCGAATAGATTTACACTCTGTAGAGGTTATGCACTTTACCCACACGACATGATCGTCTCTTGTTGCCAAGCTATTGACACACTTCCTTTGGTGTGTCGACGGAGAGATCATGACAAAGCCTTTACAAAGCTCTGCCTTAACCTAGTACTACCCACAGAGGTTTCAACATTGAAGGGTTAACCGCCACAACAGGCCCCCCTCTTGCGCCATGTGAGTTGATCCGTCAACCCGGGACTCACACCACCGATGGTTGTACCAAAGCTAAAATATTGCAAATTAATCAGCTAAGCTGTCCCATACCAGATATGTGGTTGCATGATTGACTCAGGTCAAAGGCTTATAAGGTTAAGTCCTTAAGATGATCGAGGCAAGACTTCCACATACCCTCTGCCCATCGAGCCCACCTTGGCATACTCGCCCCTTGCCACTTGCCCCAATCTAAGTGATTACCACCCTAGTTGATTACCAAGCACCACGTGCCATTAACAAGTCAACATCGTTGCGTGACATCCCTCGCCTCTACAACACAATCTCATCGTGTGACCACACATGACACACAAGTTCATTAACATGTTCCATATTCCATTAGTCAAGATTAATCATTGATGATTCAAGTACATGTGATGACGTGGCATGGCTAAGCAGCTAACACGATTTAACCATCCCATGTTGATTTTAGTATTAACCAACTATAATAAACCAATCTAGGGTGACAATAGATCATGGCATACAAATGACAAGGTAGGGTATAGATCAAAAGGTATATTAACTAAGTCCCAATTTAAATTGAAACAATTGTATACTTGAAATAATATGCAATATTGTAAAACAATATAGCAATTTTTTAAACATGGGTTCAACATGATCAAAGCACAACTTGCCTTAGAAAGCCCTTATTCTTGCTGATGATCATAACCGAGCGGTTCACTGATGATCGAGTGACGCAGCGTGATCTCGAGCGTTGGGTGATGATCTGACGGTTGGCGAAGCTCGATCCTGGCGATGGCGGCACGGCTGTGCAGCTTCACCGGACGCGAAGATGACGACGATGAACTTGGCGAACCAGCAGCCTCCGGTGACCAAGAAGTATCGGCTCCGATGCGTCTTGAAGCGGCGTTCCCGGAGCTGGAACCAACACGGCGCGTAACTGCGCGACAACGGCGGTGGAAAACGAGAAAAACGAGCGGCAGTGCTTCCGAAACTACGGCGAGTAACTGCGCGACAACGGCGATCTCTCTGGCGACGGCGCTTTAGGGAAAAGGTGCGGCACGAACTGGCAAACCTCGGGGTACCCGCCTCCTCTTTTATAGTCTTGGCAAACGCACACAAATCGAAAACCTAATCCTACCCAACGGCGGCAGTGTATTGGCGACGAACTCAGAGTCCTAATTGGAGACGACAACCGAGGACCGTCCGATCTGCGATGAACGGCCGAGATTTCTCCAAACGCGATACGATCATATCCACTCTTTCCAAATCCAACAGATGCGATCTAATCTATCCTAATCTAACGCAACGACGGTTCGCAGGCACTACGGTTCCGATCTTCATCGGCAAATCCTGGGCGTCCGATGAAAACTAACGATCGTAGATCTTTCTTCTAGAAAATAGGTCGATGGGCTGCGCACGAACACAGTAATGGGCCAGAACTGTTAAATAATTTCATAAATTAACTTAATTAGTTTTAGGCAACAACAATATCACGAAAAATCCAAGAAAATTCTCATAAATACTTTGAGACAATTACAACTCAAATAAAATATTTTTAGCCAAACTTTATATTAATTTTATCTATATTTAATTATTTTCCACAAAAGGGCTAATATACTTAATTTAAAATAAATTCAAATAAAATCTAGATAAATCCAATAAATTCATAAAAATCACAAAATGCACAAATAACAATAAATAATATTATAGGCAAATTTTGGGATGTTACACTGCGCGTCCGCCCCTAAGACAGGCGTGGATGATGAAAGATTTCCTCCTAATGACACCCGGGTAATATACATGTCTGCAATGCTCCTTAGATAGGCCTGTTGGGTGTGTTAGCTAATGAATTGTGTAGCCTTATGTAGGAGGCCACGCCTTGCAATCTACAAGTGAGGCTTGACAATGGCTCTGTTCCCCTGCAGGCTACTTGGGGGCACGTGTATCCATCCGGTGTAGGGGCATTTTTGCACGATCGTACTTTAGATCTGGGCTACGCGAAGGTCTATGTCGACGGTGTACATGAAATTTGCAAGGGCGTCACGCTGGAGATGCCCCCAAACGATGAGATCATCACACTAGGGGATGCTATTGGCACATTCATCCAGTGACCCAAAAAGGACATCTCCTTCAATGTTTGCCTTGCAGCACCAAAGCTACAAGCACTACCGAAGCCACCGGAGCCATGTGCAACACCGAAGTAGCCCACCAAACTGGCTACTGTATCCCGTTAGGCACAGGCCGTTACTTCAGTTCGGGCCTAGTCGTCTCCCGTGAAGATAACATTTGGCAGATGGTGAGGCGGCGACAAGGGAAAATCGAAAGGGATGACCACGTCAGTCCATGACTTTCAGTTTACCCCGTTGGCGTGGAAATTCAAGCTGGGACAACTGTTTGTACCGAAAGAACGCTAGGAGACGCTTACATTATCCTGCATTAGATTGCAATATTGGTGCATGGAACAAGCCAACAAGCTGGTGGCACAACAGACATCGAGTATCTCGGTCAGCTTCAACAAGGAGCATTTCTTACATTGGTTTTTGGATGGCTTGTTCGTGGTCAGCTTCAATGACTTGTTCGATCTGTACGACCTCAACGCCCTTGACGCATCACTCATGAGATGCTGGACATTGTAAGTGTGTGCAATCACGGTGTATATTCGTGTTGTACCGATAAATGTCACATATATATGATCCTTGATTTTGTATATGTAGATACATGATCATGGAAGCAAAAGCAAGGGAACAACTGGTAGGTTTCCTCGACACACACATGGTATCCAAGCAAACCATGGACGAAAATTTAAAAGTCGTCCACGAGTACGTGGAAAAATTATTGTTGGCTCAATGGGACAAAAAAATCATACTTTTACTCCACAACTCAGGGTAAGTGCTTCATCCAGTTGCTATACTTGTTGATTTGTACTATATAACGCAGCTTGAAGTTATGTTGAATGACCATGGTGACATACCTGTGTAGGTTTCACTGGGTTCTACTTGTAATTATACAAAGACATAACTGGGTAATTTACCTTGATTCTAAAAAAGGCGGCACCCACGACTTGGCGCCTATCAGAAATTTACTCGACATGTAGTTCGGTGTCTACAAAGTTTGTGGAGGTCCACACAGGAAGGACCCAGCGACGCTGAAGCATATTTATAAGTTTCCAGTATCCGCTAGTATGCAGTAATCCTTCACACTCCATAATAATACCTTTGGAACTAATTAACCTATTATATTTTGGCAGTGCCACCAGCAGCCAAAGGGTACTAACCTATGTGGATTCTACGTTTGCTACAATATGGAACTCATCATTGGTTCAAAGAATACCAATATCATAGAGGTTTATCAATCTTGCAACAAATGTTTCCATCTACAAATTTATATACACGCAAGACTTTACTCTTCCCATCGACAGGTTTTGCAATGCGTTGAATTTGCATTGGACCAGGCTAACCTGCTAGGTATTGGAGGACAACTCTGTGCCTTCTTGATGTGTGAGGTTATTAATCCAAAAGGCGAATGCCACTCAAGCCTCGCCTGATGAGTTGTGAATTTGTTAGATACCATTTGGATTAATATGTGAACCTTGTGCTATGAATTTGTGAGTTGCAGTTCTAAATTCAATTGGTTTTTACATATGTGAGTTGATTTCTGAAATGGATACGCTGTACACTGTAATATGCGATCAGAGTTAATTTCTAAAATGGATGCGTTGTATGTTGATATGTGATCTGAGCTCATTTCTGAAATGTATGTTATAATAATGCTGGTGATGCTTTGCACTATCTTTTGTTTCAGAGGGCATGGCTAGCATTTCTTAAGGCTAGCCAATAAATCAAAATTTAGTAAAAAATGGAAAATCAACATCACAGACGGTTCTAAAGAAGAATCGTCTGGGATGATTCCACATCACTGATGGTTCCAATTGGGAACCGTCTGGATGAGTTTTTTCACTAACGAATGGAAAACTGTCTGTGATGACCTATTGTCATCACTAAAACTTTGATACAAACGGTTCACAAAACCGTTTGAGATGTGGTTTGTGAACTGTCTATGATGTGGGGTTGTGCAGTAGTGATTAAACTACATTATTTCAAGGAATAGAATACGTACATCACCCATCAGTATACCACAGGCAACTGACAAGCCTCCCACCCTAAACATTCATCTCTTCCTGGTACTACTCCTTCAAAGCTGGTGTGGACTCCTCCACTGGTGTTTTGTTGTTAGTAAGGGTGAGTACTTAAAACACTCAATAAGTTGTGCACATAATGCAATTCTAACATAACTATATGCAAGACTTATCCCAATGGAATGGCTAACATGGTTATTTTGCAATAAACCAGCATTTATAAATTATGACAATAAGTAGATTGAAAAGATAGTAAAACAAATAACAGTAATAGTACCTTTATGTATTTCTCAATTAAACATGGCATCCAGCCCTAAGTCATATTCCAAACCTTCCAACGGCAACCTGCCTTCCCTTCCAAGTTTTCAGTTTACAAAATCTAACCTTGACTGTAATCCCCGAGCATTGCTCAATACAACGAGTACTGCTATCTGAACGAATTTTACACTCTACAGAGCTTATGTGCTTTACCCACACGACATAAACATCTCTTTGTGCAATCGATATTAACACACTACTTTTGGTGTGTTGCAGAGATATCATGACAAAGCATTTATAGTGCTCTATCTTAACCCAATACTACATGCTAAGGTTTCAACACTGAAGGGACTTGTTACCACAACAAGCCCCCCTATTGCGCCATGCGAGTTTCATCGTTCATTCGGACCTCACACCACCACTGGTAGTACCAAAGCTAAGATAGTGCAAATTAATTAGCTATGTCCGTCCCATTCCAGACATGTGGTTGCATGTTTGACTCAGATCAAATGCTTGTAAGGTTAAGTCCTTAATATGACCGAGGCAAGACTTCTACAAACCCTCTACTCTTCTGGCCCACTCTGGCACACTACTCCTTGCCACTTACCCCAATCTAAATGATTACCACCCAGTTGATTACCAAGCACCACGTGCCATCAACAAGTCAACATCGTTGCGTCACCTTCCCATCACTACAACTCAATATCATTGTGTGACAACACCTGACACACCAATTCCATAAACTTATTACATAATACATTAGTCAAGATTAAATTGATATTCCAAAGACATGAGTTACACGTGTCATGGCTAAGCATACTAATACGGTCTGAACAACCCCTGTTGATTACTATTATTAACCAACTAGTAACGAACCATTCTAGGGTAACAATTAATCATGGTATAAAAATAAAAAGGTAAGGTACAATTCAATTGATAGGTTAACTAGATCCCAAACTATTTGAAAGTAATTATACACGTGAAATAACATGCATTAATTTGAATCAACATAGCAATTTTATAAAACTGGGTTTAACATGATCAAAACACAACTTGCCTTGGAAAAATTCTTATTCTTGCTATGGACCTTGATCTTGAGTCAACGAATCCAAAAATCTTTAGAGAGCAAAAAAACTCCAAAAAATCAAATAAAATTCACCATTAAATAGATCTCAATTTTACAAATTTTTACAAATTGAATCGCCTCAATCGGAGCTCACATGAGGGAGAACAGGCTCTCTAAATATTTGAAAATAAAGAAAATACAGAAAATAATTAATTATCAGTGACGAATACTCGTACCAGGGGTACCCCAACAGCCCAGGGTGACAAGCAGGCTGCCTAAAACATAGCTCAAGCCTAACAGGCCGCTCCAGGCCCGCTACCGACCAAAGTACCAGCGGGGCCACACAGGGCGCCCAATCCCGACCGATCGGGGTAGGCATCCCCGACCAAGCGGGGCTCCCGACCTCCGCAGCGGGTCAGGATCCCCCGACTCCGACCAAGCGGGGCTCCCGACCTCCGCAGCGGGTCGGGATCCCCCGACTCCGACCAAACCAAGGCAACCTCCGCCAAGGGCCGCGTGTCGAAGCCTTCGCCAGCTGGCAGCCACGTGCCCCACGGATGGGGTCAATCGAAGTGATTGTACGGGAGTAGGTGGCTCTTTCCCAAGATGGCATACATGGCTGCCGAAGTCAAGCTTCCAATCCCATCAACCATTCACGTACAATACGAAGGCACGCTCCCTCCCGAGGCAGTACCAACGTTAGGCACTTCAACGTCAACCATCGTCGTTCACGATGCGGCGAGTGCGCCAGTTCCGCGCAAGCGGACTAATCGCCTCGCCCACGGGGCTACCGACCAGCGTGGGCAAACCAGCGACGACCCATCACCGGCGATTGCCTCTCCCAACTTCCCATTTAACTTTGCCCTCCGATCGTATAAAGGGAGGCGGAGCCTCTGAGAGGGGCAGCGGAGAGATCTCCTCTCCTCGCTAGGCTTTTACGAACACTCTTGTGTTCAAACTCTTTTCCCTCATTTGTAAAACGTTCTGCAGCCGTCTGCACCTAAGGCAATACAACACCGCCACACAAACTGGAGTAGGGACATTCGGCCCGAACCAGTATACACCTTGGGCTCTCGAGTCTAACCATTTGGGGAGTGGGAACGCGTGGCCCGTTAGACTTACAAATTTACTTGCCGGTGCTCGAAATGCCGACAGTTGGCGCGCCAGGTAGGGGCCTTTGCGCGTCTTCATCGACATCTCCAGATTCCCGTTTGCCTCCCTGATGGCATTCTTCCCCCGCGATGGCACGATCGTCGGAAGCCGGATCGCGCCGGCTCCTCGACCGCCGCCACTTGGCGGAGGGCTCGTGCTTATCCCAGCTGCTCTCGGAGACCAGGACACCGTCGGGGCACAGCGCCATCTCCGGCAACCTCGCCAAACTCCGGCTTGGGGCACCCCAACAGGCCCCGAAACCGGAACCCGAGGAGCACCTCGCCACTTCTGGCAATAGCTCCCGTGGGCTTGGGCAGGTGACCATGTCACCCCCCGCAGGCTCACACCTTGTGGCAATGGCCAGCTACATGCCGGTCTCTATCCATGAGTTGCTGGAAGATTCTTCCAGCCACGACTCCAGCTCCGACCCGGAGTACCCTACCCGCGGACGGCACTCTCGCGAGTGCAATATGGCGGGCACGGTCGACTTGACCGCAACCCTTGCGGCTACGGGGGCCCCCATCCGGCGCACTAAGGCGCAGGAGGAGGAATACCAACGCGAGCACGCTGAACGCGCTCAAGCTTGCCGCGTTGAGCTTCAGCGACAGCGCGATGAGCTGGAGGAGCGAAGGGCCGAGCTCGACCAACTCCAGACCAACCTGGAGCAGGAGGAGCCCGAGCCCCCGTAGATGCTTGGCGGCGCGCGCGGGCGCACACGCCAGGTACACCACAAGATGGTGGAAGAGTCTGACGACCCTCAGTTCTTCCCCCACGCGAGTTAGAACGTGGCTGCGGCTGCAATGCTGCTCTGAGGCCTGCCCGAGTCGGCTGACCCGGAGGCCAAAGCCACGTACTAGAACCTCCGGGGGCTGGTGGAGCGTGCGGCCATGCAGCACATGCAGGCCTCTGCCTCCTACCACTCGGGTGCCACCTTTGGCCGCCGGGCCCGTCTGCTTGCTCGGGCCGGTGGGCCGGCAAAGCGGCCGCGCTACGAACAACCCGGGCCTCGCGCACCCCGGTGCGCCAGCGCCTCGGCAACGCGTATGACGTTCGCGCCACCCTCGAGGCGCGAAGAAAAGCGATGAGGCCGCCTACTCGCGCGTTGTGGACAGCGGACGCCATCACCACCGAAGCCCAAGCCCCGATGGTCCGGGACCACGGGCCTTCGCCGAGGATTCACTGTGCGGATTTCCTGCCGGTTCGATCACCGACCAACATTGCCAAATACACCGGGGCCACGAACCCCGGCGTATGGCTTGAGGACTACCGGCTCGCGTGCCGGGCAGGGGGAGCAACGGATGACCTCTTTATCATCCAATACCTCCCTATCTACCTTGCGGGCTCGGCTCGAGCTTGGCTCGAGTACTTGCCCGCAAAGACCATCAGGAACTGTGCTGACTTGAAGAACCTCTTCGTCGGCAACTTCCAGGGCACCTATAAGCGCCCTGGGAACTCCTGGGACTCAAGAGTCAAAATGCACCGAGAAACTCTCCGGGATTACATCCGGCGCTTCTCCCGCCAATGCAACAAGCTCCCCGACATCTCCGACGCCGATGTCGTGGGGGCATTCATCTACGGCACCTCTTGCAAGGCCTTGGTGCACAAACTGGGCTGTGTCAAGCCCAGGACCACCAAGGAGCTTCTGGATATCGCCACCAACCACACCTCCGGCGAGGAGGTTGTGGGGGCCATCTTCGAAGGAGGAAAGGCCCAGCAAGAGCCCGGCGCCCGAGCCGGGTCCCCTTCCGACCGCTCCGACAAGCGGAAGCGGCATGGAAAGCAGGTCCGCGAGGCCCAAGTGGTCGCAGCTGTCGACCGACCTACCAAGCAGCAGGTGAGACCGACCGTCGCGCCCGACCACTTCGAAAAGTTGATGGACAGCCCGTGCCCAAACCACGGGTTCCCCGTCAAACACAAGTACCAGGACTGCGAGGTCCTGAGGCGTTTCCTCTCCGGCGCCCCCACGATGCCACGGGGCAAAGGAAAGAAGCCAGCCCCAGCCCCAAGGGTCACGGAGAAGATGGCGGACGATGAGTTCCCGGAGCCCGACGACTGCTTCATGATCTTTGGTGGACCGACATGCTACGCCGACAAGCGTCGGCTCAAGCTCGCCTACCGCGAGGTCCACACCGTCACGCCAGCCGTCCCCCAATATCTTCGGTGGTCAGAATCCCCGATCACCTTCGATCGGACCGATCACCCCGACCACGTCCCACAGCCTGGAAGATACCCGCTTGTGGTCGACCCCATCGTGGGGAAGAAGCGCCTCACGAAGGTGCTAATGGACGGTGGCAGCGGCCTCAACATCCTCTATGTTGAGGCGGCAGCGCCATGGGGTCCCCGCTCGAGTCCCCGACCGAGCGGCGCCTTTCACGGCGTCATCCACGCCAACAGCCCACCCGCTCGGGCGGTCGACCGCCGTCACCTTGGAGGACCGTAAAATTTCCGCACCGAGACCCTCACTTTTGAGGTCGTGGATTTCCCCGGCTCCTACCACGCTATCCTGGGGAGGCCATGCTACGCCAAGTTCATGGCGGTCCCCAGCTACACCTATCTGAAACTGAAGATGCCCGGGCCGCGGGGAGTCATCACCGTGGCTTCATCCTTCCAGCTCGCTTACAACTGCGAGCGAAGCAGTTGCGAGCTAGCATCGGCGGTCATCGTGTCCGCCGAGCTCATCAACCTCCAGAGAGAGGCCTCCGAGTCCGCCCCTGAGGCTAGCAAGTCGGGGGCGGGATCCTTCAAGTCCGCTGAGGACACGAAGAAGGTTACGATCGATCCCGGGGATCAGACCAAGACCGTGCGGGTCGGAGTCACGCTCCCCGCTAAATAGGAAAGCGCGCTCGTCGACTTCCTCCGCGCCAACAACGATGTCTTTGCATGGAAGTCCTCTGACATGCCGGGAATTTCTAGGGAAGTCGTCGAGCACTCCTTGAGCATCCGACCAGGCTCAAAGCCGGTTGCCCAACGCCTGCGCCGCTTCGACGAGGAGAAGCGCAGGATCATAGGGGAGGAGATCGCCAAGCTTTTGGCTGCAGGATTTGTAAAGAGGTCGCCACCCGAGTGGTCGCCAACCTCGCACTTATAAAAAGAAGAATGGGCAATGGAGAATGTGCGTTGACTATACGAGTCTCAACAAGGCGTGTCCAAAGGACCCGTTCCCCTTGCCCCGCATCGACCAAGTCATCGACTCCACCGCGGGGTGTGAGTCCCTTTCCTTTCTGGATGCCTACTCGGGCTACCACCAGATAGCGCTGAAGGAGTTCGACCAGCTCGCGACCTCCTTCATCACTCCGTTTGGCTCATTCTGCTACATAACAATGCCGTTCGGTCTAAAAAATGCGGGCGCTACATACCAGCGATGTATGCAAACGTGTTTCAACGACGGATCGGCCGCAACATTGAGGCGTCGTCGGCGACATCGTCGTGAAGACCAGAAGGCCGACGACCTCATCATCGACCTAGGGAGACCGCGCGAACCTCCGGCGGTTCCAAGATAAAGCTCAACCCGAAGTGCGTCTTGGGGTCCCCAAGGAAGCTCCTGATTTCATCGTCTCCGAGCGTGGCATCGAGGCCAATCAGGAGAAGATCTCGGCAATCGTAAGGATGGGCCCGGTTGGGAGCCTCAAAGGGATCCAGAGGCTAACTGGATGCCTTGTAGCCTTAAGCCGTTTCGTGTCTCGCCTTGGCGGCGCGAATCTTGCTCAAAGCCGCTTAAGAAATCCGACCGCTTCAGCTGGACCCAGGAGGCTCAGGAGGCCCTCACCCGCTTGAAGGCCTTCTTGTCCTCACCTCCGGTCCTGGTTGCCTCGACACCAGGTGAACCGCTGCTCCTCTACATCGCCGCCACTGCCCAAGTCGTCAGTGCGGCCCTTGTGGTGGAACGAGCGGAAGAGGGCCGAGAACTCAAGGTACAACGGCCAATCTACTTCATCAACGAGGTGCTTTCGAGTCAAGGCTCGCACCGCAGTGCGTAAGCCGCTCTGCACGCATGCTCATCGCCAAAAGAAAGCTCGTCCATTACTTCAACCAGCACGCCATCACCGTGGTGACCACGTCGCCGCTCAGCGAGATCGTCCACAACCGCGACGCCTCCAGAAGGATAGCCAAGTGGGCGCTCGAGCTTAGTGGTCACGGCATAACATACGTTCCTCGAACGGCGATCAAATTCAGCCCTGCCGACCGCCGCCGAGTGGACCGAAGCCCAGCGCCACCGTTCGAAGACCCCGAGCATCTTGGGCGATGTACTTGATGGGTCCTACAACAAGAGCGGCGCGGCGCGGAGTTGTCATCGCTTCCCGCCGGAACAGACTTCAATACGCCATCGTTGCTCTTCGATCGACCAACAATGTCGCCGAGTATGAGGCTCTCGTCAACGGTCTCCGGATCGCTGCCGACCTCGGCGCTCATCGACTCTACGTCCACGGGGACTCCAAGCTTGTCGTCGACCAGGTCATGAAAGCAGCGGAGCCCCGAGATGCCCGCATGGCCGCGTACTGTCGAGAAGTGCACAAGCTCGAGGAGCGGTTCAAGGGTTTCGAGCTCCACCATAGCTATAGACGCTACAACGGTGAGGCCAATTACCTAGCCAATCTTGCCTCTAGTAGAGAGCCAGTCCCACCTGGGATCTTTGTCTACGACCTTCTGCTTCCTTCCGTCCAGTTGAACCCATTGGCCGAGCGGCCACCCGACCTGCCGAGCGAGCTTGCTCCGACCGGCCAGGCGGTCGAAAGTAAATCCGCCCGGGTCGGGCCGCAGTGTACTAACGACTGAGTCCGACTGGAGGAAGCCCTTCATCGATCGTTTGACAGACGGATCGCTTCCCATTGACCCGATCGAGGCTCGGCGCCTCGCTCGACGGGCGAAATCTTTTGTCCTGGTCGGGCCAGACCTTTACAAAAGGAGTCCCTCCGGAGTCCTCCAAAAGTGTATCCTGGCCGACCAAGGAAAACAACTACTGGTCGATATCCATGGTGGAGTCTGCGGTCACCATGCCACGCCCCGATCCCTGGTAGGAAAAGCCTTTCAACAAGGTTTCTACTGGCCGACCGCCGTGTCCGATGCCGAGCAGATTGTACGCACCTTTGAAGGATGCCAATTCTTCGCCCGGCAGACACATCTGCCAGCTCAGGCCTTACAGATGATTCCCATCACCTGGCCGTTTGCAGTATGGGGACTCGATCTGGTCGGGCCCTTTAAGAAAGCGCCCGGGGGCTTTACTCATCTCTTCGTCGCGGTGGACAAGTTCACCAAGTGGATAGAGGCCAAGCCGGTCGTGAGCATCACGTCGGTACAAGCGGCCACCTTCTTCCGCGACATCGTCTTTTGGTTTGGAGTCCCGAACTCTATCATCACCGACAACAGGACGCAGTTCACGGGGAAGGAGTTCCTCGAGTTCTGTGACGACTTCAATATCCGCGTCGATTGGGCAGCCGTGGCCCATCCGCAGACTAACGGTCAGGTCGAACGTGCAAACGGCATGATCCTCTAAGGACTCAAGCCGCGGATCTTCAGTCGACTGAAGCATTTCGCGGGGCGATGGGTGGCCGAGCTACCCTCCGTCCTCTGGAGCCTGCGGACCACACCGACTCGGGCAACCGGGTTTACACCGTTCTTCATGGTATTCGGCGCTGAAGCTATCTTACCAACTGACCTGGAATATGACGCCCCAAGATTACAAGCCTTCGACGAGGCTCGGGGGCTCGCCTCGCAACAAGACGCCATTGGCCAGCTTGACGAGGCACTCGATGTGGCCATTCTACGATCGGCCAAGTATCAACAAGCTCTGCGGCGCTACCACAGCCGCCAGGTTCGAGGGCGATCCTTCGGTATTGGCGACTGGTCTGCATCGGTCGGACCAAAGAAAGACAAGCACAAGCTCGCTTCTGTTGGGAAGGCCCCTTTACCATCGTAGAGGTTCTTCAGCCTGACACCTTTCGACTTAGGGACACGGATGGCCGCGTCCTCCCCAACGCATGGAACATAGAAAAGTTAAGGCGTTTCTATCCCTAAGTCCTTTTCTTATTCCTTGCGTGATCTTTACTTCTCCTTCCGAGCACCTGGTCGTCGTGCGACGCTCGGGGGCTGCCCGTCGGTGCCCCCATTCAGCCGCTACGGTCGGCGCTATCGGCCTTGGTAACTGGCGATCCACGAGGTCTTTTCCAAGCGGTAACCCTCTCGACCCGAGTGCTATGGCCTACGCCCCAGTGGCTGTGTTTGCTAAGTAGCACTTCGCGGAAGAAGGAAGTACCCGAGCGGAGTGACCTTTGGTTAGTCGGGAACATTCCTCTCCTGTGCAAACACGACTAACTCACGCGCTTATGCGGGTCGGTGACCCGACTGGTCACGAGGTCCTTCCCAAGCGGTAACCCTATCGACCCAAGTGCTACGGCCTACGCCCCGGCGGCTACGGTTGCGAAGTAGCACTTAGCGGAAGAAGGAAGTGCCCGAGCGGAACGATCTTTGGCCGGTTGGGAATATTTCTATCCCTCGCAAGTGCGTGTAACTGCTACATAGCCAAAAGTTCCTATTCTCTTTGCCCCTCCCGAAGCGACCCGACCTACGCATAAGTGACCCCGGTGGTCCTTAAAGCTATGGCCGGTCGAGCACCCACCAAAACATAAAAGAGGGCAAGAGGCGTATGGAACTTGCTAAATTTTTAAGTTTATTCACATATGATAAGTCTTTTACAGCAAAGTAAGACATGTTCTGACTCCTTCCTATTTCCTGTGGAGGACGTTCTGGGGAAAGATCCGGTCAGCAATCTCCCGGGCGTACGGCTCGACATGGAGTTCGAACCGGTCGACCTCCTCCTCGGTTCGGTTCCCCGCGATCCCGCTCCCAACAGTGCCAAGGTCGATTCCATCATAATAAGAAATGGCATTGACAAGGGCCGACGATGCTCCAAGCACGGTCCCCTCGCTCACCGAGCCGAGGACGTGCGCGGGCACTCCGGCCAGGGCGGCGGTGAGCGAGCTTGGGCCCGGCACGACCCCGAGCACTTCGTCGCACACCTCTTGGGCGGCCTTTCGGAGGGCTGCCGACTCGGCAGATAGCTCGGACCGCTCCTCCTCCGCCAACTTCTGCGACGCCAGAGCTACGTCCCGGGCCACGGTCGCCACATCGCGAAGTCCCACCGCCGCTGCGCCTCAATAGCGGCCTTCGGATGCTTCTGCGACTCTGCGGTTGCAACATCTCGGATGAGCACGCCTTATGAGTCGCTACGCGCAATCGATGAGTTGAGACACTTACCACCGCAGAGCTCGCCAAGTTGTTGGTTTCTTCCATCAGTAAGGCCCCATTTTTGATAAATAAATACCAAAAATGGATACCATGTGCATCTGATACTAGTCCCATGATCGTGAGCTAGTACGCACCAATACAAATTGATATCACAGTCATACACAAACTTTATTACACAATGAAGTAAGATTACATATTATTTTTACAATACCAAAAGTAAAACTACGATGGAGACAACTTCTTGTAGTATGCCTTTTAACCCATTGTTCCACGAGCAACCGACAAGGAAAATCCTTAGATAAATTCTTCGTTAAATTCCCGTATCCTCGCATCAACGTAAGAATCGCTCGGAAATCTGCTTCTTCACCTAAAAACATCAACATTGGCAAGTTGAGTACTTTCGTACTCATAAGACTTATGCAAATCCTAAGATACAAGCGAGCCGTTCCAATGAAAGGCTAATAAGGTTAATTTGCATAAAGTGGTTTGAAATGTAAATCTGAGAATAATAGATTGCAAAATGGAATTTAAATAAAAGCAATTTAATATTGAAAGTGATAGAATGTAAGCATCAATAAATCACGAATGTTTGGGTATACTGACCATACTCAAAACCATTTCCTTCCGCACACAGCGGAAACGACCAACACGTGGTAGAAACCACTTTTTATGAAAATAAGCAAAACTGCTAACTATGTGATGACTTTACCAAGTGTCCATGACCGTGGACGCGGCTAATCGATTAGTTTTACACTCTGCAGAGGTATACAGCTATCCCCACAAGACATGACTGACTCTTTGAGCAATCGATATTTGCACACTGCCTTTGGTGTGCCGCAGAGAGTCATGTTATAACTTTTACATCATTTAAACCTAACTTTCCACCAGCACGGTGACGATAAACCCATCCGGTGGTGTAAGAACTCAGAGCATAGAAATGATGGAACTACCCACAGTATGGCGTACACCGTTATATTGGTAGACGTTTAATCCATAATCACCTCGGTGTGGACGTCCCGTCGAGCAATTCATTAAGAAACAGCTCGTACTACTCCGGCCTTCCAAGTGCAAAGCTAGTTTTAAACAACTTAATAAGTTAGAGCTGTCCCATACCAGCACTTGTGGTTGTATGAATATTCTTGGCCTGAAAACAACCCATAGTTCGGTCCTTAACTCGACACGGGCAATAATCTCCACCCTACACTACGTGCAAGACATGCACAACCGGCTATTGCCAATAATTGCCCGCATCTAAACCATAGTTTTATTTTCATTTTTCCAACCAAAATACCAACCACAAAAATGGTCATACCCATTTAAATGTCATAACCAACATTTTTAATCATGTCATGGTTGTATGTTCATTTGAGCATGGCTAAGCAAGTTACTAAATGTGAGTAACCCAAATTGACATCACATATTGTCTACGTCATTCTAGGGTTATCAAGGTTCACAATTTTCCATTTATCAAGAAAGTTCTATAAGTCTACTGGTATAACTACCATTACCCGAAATATAGCAGACTTTAATAAAATAAAGTATGCAGTAAAACATTTAATAAAAACATTTTTAAAACTGGGTTCAATATGATCAAAGGGGTTTGCTTGCCTTGTTGATTATCCTCGACTTGAACTCTGTTAAATCGAATACACTGGGTTCGTCGGATTCTACACGTCGTATGGCGACATATATCAAATACCAAATTTCGATAAGGCCAAAAAGAAATCAGATGGAAATATTCAAATAAAATGATTTCACAAATTCAGGAATGGTTACATGAGTTACTTGTTCTCATTTGCAATTTAAAGATTTAGTTTATTTAAACCATTATTGCATTATTTGCTACCCATTTTGTAACTTAAATTTTTCTTATAAAACACCCTAAGTATTTTTACAGATTCTGGTTTTTGAGATTACATGGATTCTAATAAAATTTATTTTACTAAATTTGGAGATCATATACAAAATTTTCATGTATGACATATTTCTAACCTTTTCTTTGAATTTAAATTCGAAATCCAAATAAAATTCAATTCTGAAATATTTTTCCATATTCTGAATCTACTGGATTTTAGATGAATTTAGAAATTTATTTCATCAAATTTGGTTAAATGATTCAAAAGTTATAGCTAAATGAATATCTAGGTTTTGAATAAATACTGAAAAAATTAGAAAACTGCCGAAAATGGAAAATACGGTTTCGCTACGAAAACACTCTTTCCATTTCGGCGAACCACGTTGGCGCCGACAAAGGGCGGCCCATCGGTCAACGATCGGCCAGATGGCCGCTGTGGTGACTACGAACCACGCGGACTACTGTGCGCGAGGTCGATGAGTGGGGACGGATGGCGTTGACTCGCGCATGTGCAAGACACTGACCGACGGGGCCCACTTGTCAGCGATGCAGGCTTGCGCAAGAGGTCGATCGCCGGGCCGCTTGGCGGTGACCAGGCGCAGTAGCGGCACATCCGAGCTTCGCCGTGGCGATCTGGTGCCGAGTGACGGAATGGATTCCGCTCAGAGCATCAGCCTTTTCGCCAACTTCGAGATGGTCGCGGCGATGCGAGGTGGCGGAAGGCGGTTTCCACCGGCGAGGTGCGGCGGCGGTTCTGGCGAAGCTCGCCGACGGCGAAGCAGGCCCTCCGGAGTGGAATGGGTTCCACCCTGAGGTTCAGGACATCCGTGCGCACCCGTTGGTGGCGGCGCGGTGGCCTGAGGGGCTCTGCAGCGGCACGCCACCGTGCGAGGGCGGCGGCGGCCATGGCCGAGCGGCGCGACGCAAAACTAGAGCTATCCGAAGCCGCTTTCACCCGGATGGGCACTGCACGACTCAAGGAACCGATTTCATCAATTGCTTTGAAGAATGAATGAAGGAGGAAGGCTCTCACCGTCTTGCGGTGATGGCGGAGGAAGAACACAATGGAGGAGCTTGCCGGGAAGAAAGAGTTTCAGAGGCTTGGAACAGGTTCTGGAGGCTCAAGGAAGCTTCAGTGAAGTGGTTCGAGCGAAATGGTTTGAGGCGAAAGAATTGGAGTTTGCCCTCTTTCGGTTTTCGCGGAATTGGAGAGGATGACCAAAGCAACGGCGAATGGCTGCACAGAGGCGAAGCCGGGTCGGCCGCGACGCGAGGAGAGGCTTTATATGGGCTCTAAGGCGGTGCGACGCGGCGGTCTGCGAAGAACCGAGAGGCGTCTCTCTGCGAGAGAGAGCGGGAGAGGGGAGAAGAACGCGGCTGGGTCGCCGACGCATGGGGGCGAGCTGGCAGCAGCTGTCGGCTGAGCTGTCTCACTGACAGACTGGGCCCACATGTCAGCGAGAGCAGAAAAGAAGTCTGGCGAAGGGTCAAGACCGAACGGGGTTTCAACAAAGTTTTCGATGGTCAAAACGAGGCAAAATTTTATAAAATATTTACCATAGGTCGGCAAGGATATTACCAGTCTCCTGAAAAATTTTAGCTATTTTATGATGCATGCAGATTTTTATAAAATTCTGACATTGCAACAGTTGCTGCATTGCCCACTCGGTTTTTCTTTTAATTTGCAATTTAAATTAAGTGATTATTTTACAAAACTTTTTATTATAGTCTAAAATGATATTATACACCTTTTGTAAAAATTAAAGACTTTAATTATTATTATTTAATTTTTAAAAATTCTGACATTACTGTTTTCCAGTGTATTTATTCACTGTTATTGAATTTTTAAAATTATAAAATTAATTAGTAAATTCTTGATATTTTTACTGGAGGTTGATACTGTTTTGATGTCAGCAAGATAAAGATTTTGGGTCAGGATGACTTATAGATATTTTCACCAAACTGTTTTACCATTTTACCCTGAGATATTTACTCATGATTATCTTTGATTTATTATTATTTTTACTAATTCAGCTTACCAACCGACTTAAGAAAGCTGAGGAGAGCCATTAGATATTTATGGGGACTTTGGTAAATTTTTGTTGAATTAACATTTTACTTTTTACCATTTTCTATTTACCATATTATTTGTTTCACTTTCTTGCATTAAAGAAAAGCCAAAAGAATATACAGAAAATCCAGAAATTTCAGAAATTTCGAAAATAATACACAAAAGATTTTCATTTCATTTTTCTTTATTTTATAATTTTTGAGGCTGTTACAGATCTACCCCCCTTACAAAAATCTCGTCCCCGAGATTTGGAGATGACTAGAAGAAATCGGGGAACTCTTGTCGAAGATGATCTTCCCTTTCCCAGGTAGCTTCGTCTTCAGTATGATTGCTCCATTGCACTTTCAACATTTTGATGGTCTTGTTTCTTGTTTAGCGTTCGGCTTCTTCCAAGATACGAACTGGATGCTCCCGATAAGATAAATCTGGCTGAAGATCTATCCCTTCCAAATCAGCGAGGTCGGAGGGAACACGAAGGCATTCCTTAAGCTGAGATACATGGAGGACGTTATGAACGTCAGATAGTTGAGGTGGCAATTCTAATTGATATGCCATCTCACCCATCTTTCCAATAATCTGAAACGGTCCAATGAATCGAGGAGCCAATTTCCCACGGATTTGAAATCGACGAACTCCACGAAGAGGCGAAACTTTAAGGTAGACATGGTCACCAACTTCAAAACTGAGTTCACGATGACGATTGTCGGCGTAACTCTTTTGACGAGATTGAGCTTCTTTCAGTCGGCCTCTGATCATGGCCACTTGCTCTTGAGCTTCTTGAATAAGATCTGGGCGAAGAATTTTCTTTCTCAACTTCGCACTGAAAAGAGGGTTCGGCATTTCCTTCCATACAATGCGCTTCAAAAGGCGACACTCGCAGACTAGATTGGAAACTGTTATTATAAGAGAATTCGGCGAAAGCCAAACTTTTCTCCCAATTAGAGCCGTATGACAGCACACAGGCTCTTAACATGTCTTCCAAAATTTGATTGGTTCTTTCCGTTTGTCCATCTGTCTGAGGATGATAAGCTGTACTGAAATTCAACTTAGTACCCAGAAGACGATGCAAACTTTCTCAGAAACGAGAAGTAAACTGGGAACCTCGGTCAGAAACAATTGTCTTCGGTACGCCATGAAGACGGACAATATTCTCCAGATACAACTCGGCAAGCTTATCTCCAGAATGAGTAGTCTTGAACGGAATAAAGTGAGCTATTTTAGTTAATCGGTCAACGATTACCCATATGGAATCATGCCCTTTCCTGGTTCTTGGCAAACCAGTAATAAAATCCATGCTGACGTCTTCCCATTTCCACTCTGGAATCTTCAAAGGCTGAAGAAGTCCAGCGGGACGTTGATGCTCGGCTTTAACACGCTGGCATACATCACAGATTGCGACATATGCAGTGACATCCTTTTTCAAACCGGGCCACCAATATTCCTATCGGAGATCTTGATACATCTTTGTACTTCAAGGGTGAATTGAGATGGGAAACTCATGGGCTTCTTTGAGAATTAACTCTTTTAATTCCGGATCATCAGGAACATATATTCGATTTTTGAACATAAGCACTTCATCTGAACTTTCACGGAATTTGGAATCCTTTCCTTGCTTTAACTCTTCACGGATTTTGATAATCACTTCATCTTTGAGCTGAGCAGATTTAATATGGGACTTAAGGGTTGGTTGCACCTCTAGGGCGGCCAAATAACCTTTTTCGACAACTCCCAAATTAAGCTTTTGGAAATCTTTTACCAGATCAGACTGATCGGTCAAAGATGAAACAGAAAGACAATGAAGCTTTCGACTTAGAGCATCTGCTACGACATTGGCTTTACCAGGATGGTATTGAATGCTAAGGTCGTAATCTTTTATCAAATCTAGCCATCTTCGTTGTCTTAAATTTAGATCAGGCTGGGTGAAGAAATATTTCAGACTCTTATGATCGGTGAATACACTGCATTTGTTTCCAATCAGGTAATGACGCCAAAATTTTAAAGCGTGCACTACCGCAGCTAATTCCAGATCATGAGTCGGATAATTGAGCTCATGAGGTCGCAACTGACGAGAGGCGTAAACTACGACTTTTCCTTCTTGCATAAGCACACACCCAAGCCCATTCTTGGAAGCATCACAATAAACATCAAAGCTTTTATGGACATCGGGTAACACTAGCACAGGAGCTGTTGTTAGCCTTTTCTTTAATTCCTGAAAGCTTTCTTCGCATTCAGGTGTCCACTCAAACTTCTTTTCTTTCTTGAGAAGCTGGGTCAAAGGACGAGAGATTTTAGAGAAGTTCTCGATAAAGCGGCGATAATATCCCGCTAGACCGAGAAAACTTGAATTTTCTGAACAGATGAGGGCTTCCTATCTAGAACAGCTTTGACTTTATCGATCAACGGAAATACCACCTTTCGAAAGAATATGACCAAGGAAAGCAACTTCTTTTAGCCGAAATTCACATTTTTCAAATTTGGCATAAAGCTTATGCTCTCGAAGCTTTTCAAGAACCATGCACAAATGATGCGCATGATCTTCTTCGGATTTGGAATAGACGAGAATATCATCAATGAATACCACTACGAACTTATCCAAATACTCCATGAAAACTTTATTCATGAGGCACATAAAATTAGCAGGAGCATTTTTAAGTCCGAAAGACATCACGGTATATTCATATAGACCGTAACGAGTGGTAAAAGCGGTTTTAGGAATATCTTCAGGTCTGATCTTCAATTGATAGTACCCATGCCTTAAATCAATTTTTGAAAAGATTTGAGCACCGGTCAATTGATCGAACAGATCATCGATACAAGGCAAAGGATATTTGTTCTTAATTGTGACATCATTCAATGCACGATAGTCCACGCACATGCGTATTCCACCATCCTATTTGGGCACAAAAAGAACTGGACTACCCCAAGGAGAAGAGCTAGGTCGAATAAAACCTTTTCTTAATTGCTCTTGAATTTGATTCTTTAATTCGACTAACTCATCTGGGGGCATTCGATAAGGGCGCTTGGAGATTGGTGCTGTTCCAGGAACAAGGTTTATGACAAACTCTATATCCCTATCTGGAGGCAGGCCTGGCAATTCATGGGGAAAGACATCAGAGAACTCGGAGACAATTGGAATCTGGCTAAGATCTTTTACTATGGCTGAACAAAGGGAAGCTTGAGAATTCGAAGAACTTTGGATGGAAGAGAAATGAACTGGAATTCCTTCAGGGCTGACCAAAGAAATGGATCGATTGGCACAGTCTATGCATCCTTTGAACTTAGACAACCAATCTATACCAAGGATTACTTCTAACCCTGAGGTTTCTATAAGAATAAGGTCAGCATGAAACATGACTCCATTAATTTCAATGCTAACCTTAGGACAAAACTTAATTGAATTCATGACTGAACGAGGGGAATAGATTATCATTTTGGCAGAGAGGAGATCAATTTCTAAGTTATTCTGATCAGCAAATTTCTTAGAAATAAACGAGTGCGATGCTCCAGAAATCAAACAATACCAAAGTGGGACCGAGTGCAAAGGAAACATACCCAGTACCACATCTGGCGCCTCGTTTGCTTCTTCAGCGGTCACATGATGAAGACGACCGCTACTCGCTGATGCGATTAAGAGTCGCAGCAGCTTGACGACTGAGAATTCCTAGCTCTCGAAGGTCGACTGGGTCTCTGAACTCCTTGCGACATCGCGCTCGACGCTTGACCTCTTTTAGGGCAGGCATTTGCATAATGCCCACGCTCTTTACAATGATAGCAGGTTACACCGGCGGCTTGATTCTGAGCTCCAGAAGTCCTTCCTTCATTACCGCTCGAGGGACGAGCAGAAGGCTGCTGGGGCCGGGGCGCCTGACCTAGACGCCTCTGCTGCTGCTGCTGCTGACGAGGCAGAGGAGGTCGAACATTGGTCGGCTGACCAACGCGCGGCCTCGGCAAATTCGGGCTGGCAGCTTTCCGCGCCATCCACTTCCTCTTTCGACTTTCCATAACATCACGCGAACTATGCTCGGCGATTATAGCCTTGTCCACGAGTGTTTGGAAGTCGTGAATGGCTAGAAGATGCTTGACTTCATTATTCAGATTGTCCCGGAAGTGCTCATTCTTCGGGCTTCTGAACTAACTTCTGACGACGCATAGCGAGCAAGGTAATTAAAACGGTGAAGATACTCCATTACGGACATATTTCCTTGACGCAGGTCAAGAAATTCCCGTCTTTTTAAATTCACCAGGCTCGAAGGAATATGCGTCTTCCTGAAGACTTCGACGAAAACATCCCAAGTAACTTCTTGACCTTGGGGCCTTGCCGCAAATTTTCCCACGGTCGCGGCTCCTCCTCGAGTTGGTACGACGCATATAGGACCTTCTCATGATCATTGCATTGAGCAATGGTCAGCTTGCTTCCAATAGCTCGTAGCCAATCATCAGCGTCCAGGGGATCTGATGAAGAAGAAAAGGTTGGAGGCCGGGTCTTCAAAAATTCTCCCAACTTAGACTGATGGAAGGCTTCACCAACACCGGGCCTAGAACTTGCAGCACCAAGGTTAGTCGTATTTTGGACCAACTGTTGGAGCAACAGGGTATTCGTCTGGCGACCCTGTTCTATCATCGCAAGCACTTGGGCCATGGTTGGCGGCCCTGGCAACTGCCCCTCCGGAACTTCTTCTTGGACTTGCGGGGGTGGCGAATCTCGACGGCTTGGACGACACGACGAAGATCCTCGGACTGCCGACGGATGGACTGGATTAGGCTGGGCTGGAGTGGCCGATGTCACTCGCCGCGGGTGAGTTTCTGGGGTTTCCTCACTCTCCAGAATCTCATCCAAGGATCGGGTAGCAGGCATCTGGAACAGGATTATTAATGAATTAAGATCTACTTTAATTTTAATCTTAGTTGTTACTAATTGTTTTAAAAGCATGACTTGATTATTATTATTACGGATCACAACGTCGTAAAAATATTAACTGAAAGTTAAATATTTACGAGTAGGAACCAAAAGCACACAAAGCAATGTAAAGCAAAAACTTTATTTCAACTTATAACATTCACAGCAAAACATAACATTTATTTTTGACGTTACTACATAAAGGGCAACACCAAAATCTCATCTAACACTACTCATCATCGACAAACTCACGGATCGTTACTATCTCTACGACTAGAACTCTCGGCATCGGGAGGATAAGGATCTCGACAATGATGCTCTGCGCGTATCCGAGGACGCCGCGAGAGAAAACTATGGGGTCTACCCGATGCTCGGCAATCTAGGGCGACTCCTATCATCGACATCCTTGCTGGCGACACAGGGTGGTACTGGGTGTCGTCGGCACAGTGCTGAGGAATTGCCCAGGCGAGCGAGGAACAATACCTGCGCAACGCAGGGGCGATGGCATTCTCTAGGAATGCTATGCGCGACGCGCCTCCTCAGATTCGATTCTTGCTGACGGCAATCTCGGTCGAGGCATTTATGAATTCCACTAGGTTACGTAAAGTGGGATTTTGTAACCCAGTGGCATCCATATAGCTATTCTCCCCACCTGGTGGCCGGGATGGAATCCTCCTATATACTACTGCCAGTTCAGGTAAGGTGTGGCGCAAACTGACAATAGCCATATAGGCGGCTTCATTCATGGCCATCATGAGGGAAGATCCAAGACCCTCAAAAGATAAAAACTCTTCACTATCTTCATCTCGGGTAGGGATATCCACCCTAGCTATGTATTCCACAGAGACAGAACTAACTGCCGTATGGAATACTATATATCGTGGATTTTCAGGAAAATGGGCGAATTCTAGCAAGCGAGTAAGAATTCCCGCCATGCGAAATTCTCCTATTAGTGGAAGTATAACATGGGTGTATCCGCCCATCTCACATTTAACAAGGAATTAGTATTCTGATTAAATGTAAGACAAGAAAGTAATTTTGGAAGAAAAGATTCTAGCGAAATTTAAAAATAGGAAAGAGTTATTAACAAGTATACGCATAACCAAAGAGGAGTTTCATGCATATAAAGAATAGGCATGTAAGATGTCCTAATTCAAAATTTTAGTTCACTTGGATCCTAATATCAAGTTTTAAGTTTTTGTCACTCCCATACTACCTAAGGTTTCCTCTGATCAACAACTGGCTCGATACCAACTTGTAAGGCCCCATTTTGATAAATAAATACCAAAATTGATACCATGTGCATCAATACTAGTCCCATGATCGATAGCTAAATGCGCACAAATATAAATTGATATCACAATCATACACAAACTTTATTACACAATGAAGTAAGATTACATATTATTTTTACAATACCAAAAGTAAAACTGCAGTGGAGACAACTTCTTGTAGTATGCCTTTTAACCCATTGTTCCACAAGCAAGCGACAAGGAAAATCCTTAGATAAATTCATCGTTAAATTCCCCGTATCCTGCATCAACGTAAAAATCGTCGGGAAATCTGCTTCTTCACCTAAAAACATCAACATTGGCAAGTTGAGTACTTACGTACTCGCAAGACTTATGCAAATCCTAAGATACATGCAGCCGTTCCAATGAAAGGCTAATAAGGTTAATTTGCATAAAGTCGGTTTGAAATGTAAATCTGAGAATAATAGATTGCAAAATGGAATTTAAATAAAAGAAATTTAATATTGAAAGTGATAGAATGTAAGCATCAATAAATCACGAATGTTTGGGTATCTTGACCATACTCAAAACCATTTCCTTCCGCACACAATGAAGCGACCAACACGTGGTAGAAACCACTTTTATGAAAATAAGCAAAGCGCTAACTATGTGATGACTTTACAAGTGTCCATGATCATGGACGCGCTAATCGATTAGTTTTACACTCTGCAGAGGTATACAGCTATCCCCACAAGACATGACTGACTCTTTGAGCAATCGATATTTGCACACTGCCTTTGGTGTGCCGCAGAGAGTCATGTTATAACTTTTACATCATTTAAACCTAACTTTCCACCAGCACGGTGACGATAAACCCATCCGGTGTTGTAAGAACTCAGAGCATAGAAATGATGGAACTACCCACAGTATGGCGTACACAGTTATATTGGTAGACGTTTAATCCATGATCACCTCGGTGTGGATGTCCCGTCGAGCAATTCATTAAGAAACAGCTCGTACTACTCCGGCCTTCCAAGTGCAAAGCTAGTTTTAAACAACTTAATAAGTTAGAGCTGTCCCATACCAGCACTTGTGGTTGTATGAATATTCTTGGCCTGAAAACAACCCATATATAGTTCGATCCTTAACTCGACACGGGCAATAATCTCCACCCTACACTACGTGCAAGACATGCACAACCGGCTATTGCCAATAATTGCCCGCATCTAAACCATAGTTTTATTTTCATTTTTCCAACCAAAATACCAACCACAAAAATGGTCATACCCATTTAAATGTCAAAACCAACATTTTTAATCATGTCATGGTTGTATGTTCATTTGAGCTTGGCTAAGCAAGTTACTAAATGTGAGTAACCCAAATTGACATCACATATTGTCTACGTCATTCTAGGGTTATCAAGGTTCACAATTTTCCATTTATCAAGGAAGTTCTATAAGTCTACTGGTATAACTACCATTACCCGAAATATAGCAGACTTTAATAAAATAAAGTATGCAGTAAAACATTTAATGAAAACATTTATAAAACTGGGTTCAATATGATCAAAGGGGTTTGCTTGCCTTGTTGATTATCCTCGACTTGAACTCCTGTTAAATCGAATACACCGGTTAAATCAGATTCTACACGTCATATGGCGACATATATCAAATACCAAATTTCGATAAGGCCAAAAAGAAATCAGATGGAAATATTCAAATAAAATGATTTCACAAATTCAGGAATGGTTACATGAGTTACTTGTTCTCATTTGCAATTTGAAGATTTAGTTTATTTAAACCATTATTGCATTATTTGCTACCCATTTTGTAACTTAAATTTTTCTTATAAAACACCCTAAGTATTTTTACAGATTCTGGTTTCTGAGATTACATGGATTCTAATAAAATTTATTTTACTAAATTTGGAGATCATATACAAAATTTTCATGTATGACATATTTCTAACCTTTTCTTTGAATTTAAATTCGAAATCCAAATAAAATTAAATTCTGAAATATTTTTGCATATTCTGAATCTACTAGATTTTAGATGAATTTAGAAATTTATTTCATCAAATTTAGTTTAATGATTCAAAAGGTATAGCTAAATGAATATCTAGGTTTTGAATAAATACTGAAAAAATTAGAAAACTGCCGAAAATGGAAAATACGCTTTTGCTATGAAAACGCGCTTTCCATTTCGGCGAATCTCTGTTGGCGCCGACAGCCTCGCCCATCGGTCAGCGATCCGTCGCGAACCAGCGCACTTCTTGTTGCGAGGTCGACGAGGAGGGACGGATAAGCGTTGACTCGCGCATGTGCAAGACACTGACCGACAGGGCCCACTTGTCGGCCGACGCAGCTCGCACAAGAGGCCGATCGCCGTGCCCGCTTGGCAGCGGTGACCCAGCGGCGCGCGACATCCGAGCTCGCCGGCGGCGATCTGGTGCCGGAGCGGCGGAATGGATTCCGCTCCGAGCATCAGCGCACTCACGCGAACTCAGGGACGGTCGCATGGCGGTCTGAGGTGGCCGGAAGGGCGGTTTCCACCGGCGAGGTGCGGCGGCGGTCTCGCGGCTTCGACGGCGGCGAGTCCTCCGGAGTGGAATGGGTTCCACCCTGAGGTTCAGGACATCCGTGCGCACCCGTTGGTGGCGGCGCGGTGGCTGAGGCTCTCGCAGCTGGCACGCCACCGTCGAGGCGGCGCGCCATGGCCGCGAGCGCGGCGCAAAACTAGAGCTATCCGAGCTTCACTTTCACCCTGATGGGCACCTGCACGACTCAAGGAAACGATTTCATCAATTGCTTTGAAGAATGAATGAAGGAGGAAGGCTCTCACCGTGCGCGGCGACGGCGGAAGAAGAACACGGCGGAGGAGCTTGCCGGGGAAGAAAGAGTTTCGGCCGAGGCTTGGAACGGGTTCCTGGAGGCTCAAGGAAGCTTCGGGTGAAGTGGTTCGGGGCGAAATGGTTTGAGGCGAAAGAATTGGAGTTTTGCCCTCTTTCGGGTTTCGCGGGTGGAGAGGATGACCAAAGCAACGGAATGGCTGCACAGAGGCGAGTGGGTCGGGTGCGACGCGAGGAGAGGCCTTTATATGGGCTCTAAGGCGGTGCGACGCGGGCGGTGCGCGAAGAACCGAGAGGCGGCGTCTCTGCGCGCGAGAGAGAGCGGGGAGAGGGGAGAAGAACACGGCTGGTCATTGTTGGCGCATGGGGCGAGCCGGCAGCGTGGTGTCGGTGAGTGTCTCACCGATGAGACCGGGCCCACATGTCAGCGAGAGCAGAAAAGAAGTCTGGCGAAGGCTCAAGACCGAACGGGTTTTCAACAAAGTTTTCGATGGTCAAAATGAGGCAAATTTTATAAAATTTTTACCATAGGTCGGCAAGGATATTACCAGTCTCCTGAAAAATTTTAGCTATTTTATGATGCATGCAGATTTTTATAAAATTCTGACATTGAAACAGTTGCTGCATTGCCCACTCGTTTTTTCTTTTAATTTGCAATTTAAATTAAGTGATTATTTTAGAAAACTTTTTATTATAGTCTGAAATGATATTATACACCTTCTGTAAAAATTACAGACTTTAATTATTATTATTTAATTTTTAAAAATTCTGACATTACTGTTT
This sequence comes from Otatea glauca, assembly GCA_036346275.1. Taxonomy (NCBI): domain Eukaryota; kingdom Viridiplantae; phylum Streptophyta; class Magnoliopsida; order Poales; family Poaceae; genus Otatea; species Otatea glauca. The sequence goes on along the minus strand of CM070727.1, from coordinate 31,936,147 downwards.
TCCAGTTTATTTATTCACTGTTTTTGAATTTTTAAAATTATAAAATTAATTAGTAAATTCTTGATATTTTTACTGGAGGTTGATACTATTTTGATGTCGGGAAGATAAAGATTTTGGGTCAGGATGACTTATAGATATTTTCACCAAACTGTTTTACCATTTTACCCTGAGATATTTACTCATGATTATCTTTGATTTATTATTATTTTTACTAATTGACTTACCAACCGACTTAAGCAAGTGAGGAGAGCCCTTAGATATTTATGGGGACTTTGGTAAATTTTTGTTGAATTAAAATTTTTACTTTTACCATTTTCTATTTACCATATTATTTGTTTCACTTTCTTGCATTAAAGAAAAGCCAAAAGAATATCTGAGAAAATCCAGAAAATTCAGAAATTTCAAAATAATACACAAAATTTTCATTTCATTTTCTTTATTTTATAATTTTGAGGTCATTACCTTTGCGCCTCGTATGAGTTCCTCAAGGAAGCTTGGCTCCTTCCGAGCGCGTCTCCCGCTCGTAGCGTGCTCGGTCGGCGTCTTTCCGGGCCTAGTCCCGCTCGTCTCGCAGACGGGTCACCTGCGCTCACGCGGCCCCCTCTGTAGTGACAGCAGCATCCTTGGCGTTGGCAGCCTCCGTCAGGAGGGACTCGAGTTCCGCCACCCTCGCCCTCAGGGACTTGGCCCCCAGGCGCTCTTCGAAGAGGGCCTTCGTGGCCTGATCCAGCTCTTGGCGGGCCTCCGCCGCTTCCGCCCGCCTGACGGTAAGAGCCTCTTGAGCCATGCGTAGCTCAGGGCGCAGCCGATTGCATTCCTCCACAGCAGCCACCCACTGGCTGTCCGAAAGGCCATGAGAGCTCGGCCTTGCCCTCGAGGCGGACCGCGGATCTTTGCAAAATGCAGACACTCTGTCAGTCTCGCCGCGAATTCATCAGAAGTTACGAGAAGTCGGTCTTTCGATCAACTTGCCATGCTAACCGGCCGGACTCCCCCGACCATCCCGTCCAACGCCCTGCCGGAGGATTCGAGAGCGAGAGCCAGACCCTTTCGGATCTAGTCTATCTCAGCTTCGGCGTCCTGAGCGCCTTGCTGGAGAGCGGTCCACTCGCTCTCCTCCGCTTCGTCTATGGTCCCCGACCTATGGGCCACACCCAGCAACAGGTCCTCGGTCGCCCGTTTGGATGGGACGCCGCCCGACCTGGCCACCACGGGCAAGGGTGGTGGAATTGGCCCCTCGGGAATCCCCTCGGTGACCTGCGCTTGTGGGGCCTCGACCGATACCTCCCCTTGAGGCATGGGGTCAGACGTCTCCAGCACCGGCACCGTCTCTGCCAGCGAGCTCGCGGGTAGCGTCGTCGATTCCCCCTACGTAATGATGATCGCGCCACCCGGCGGCGTCCCCGGCGGAGGCGGCGGGAGCTCCTCACCGACCTTGACCTCTGAGTGAGGCCCCGTCCCTCCGATGGAGAGCGCGCCTCGGCGCCCGCTCGGCTACTGCGCCACGACCACCGTCGACCAGGTTGGCGTCTCCGCACCGACGCGGCGCCCGCCGCGTCACGACTCCTCGTGGCGAGCGGCGCCGTCCCTTGCGGAGCCACCACAGGGCGCGTCGCAGCCGCGGCCACGGTCACACCCGTATAGGTGCTGCACATCGCAAGCACTTAAGAGATGTTCGGGCGGCTTTGTGGCAACAATGTTCAAACAAGGAAAAGGGTACTTACTGAGCCGAGCGGGCGCGCGGCAAGCGTGCCCTCTTTGCCAGTCCCCCTCCAAGGGGCAGATCCGCCGGCCGCTTCCCCGAAACCGCCTCCACTGGAGGCACGACGACGACGTCGACCGTATGGTCGCCCTCCACCTGGGCCCCCCCGGCCGCGGTGCCTGCGTAGTCGCCCTCCGACGGGCCCCCGCTCGGGCCACCGCCGGTCGACGAGTCAGAGAAGAACCCACGGTATGGGTGACCGGGGCTGCCCTCGCTGTTGTCGGCGGAGGTCGTCCCCGCAGCGGTGGTCTCTGACTCGTCCTCACCACGCGCGGCCCTCGCCGCAAGCTCCTCCTTCTTCTTCTTCCTCTTCTCCTCCTTCCGCTTCTTGCGGGAGGAGTCGAGCTGTGCGGCCTCCGCACGGGCCGCTGCCCTCAACGCCTTCTCCCCCAGGAGCAACACCCGGGAGACCATTCCCAAGAGCCCCTAGAAGATACGAAAACACTGGTCAGACCGGGCGCTAAAGGAAAAGGAAAGAGAGAGGCGAGAAGAAGCCCGCTCAACCTACCAGATTTGGGGGGTGGGCCGTCGAGAATGGCTCCGGGTGGCCGCTCGCGGCTTCAGTAGCACTTCCGCCCATAACGGCGCCCACCCGGGCTTCGACCTCGGTCGCGGCAAGCTCGGGCTCCGCCATCCTCATTTTGTCGGATGCCCACTCATACCGGAATAGGGGGCGCAGCCTGTCCATAAGGGGTTGCACGCGCCTCCCCATGAAGGCGCGCACGACGACGTCCCTGGTGAGCCTCTGCTCCTTAAGAACCCCGACCTGCTCCACGATCATGGCCACCTTCTTCTTCTCCTTCTTGTCAGCACCCCAGGTCCATTCTTTCCCCACCACAGGAAGCTCGCCGGTGAAAGGCGGGGCGCTGTCTCCGACGTTCCGAATGTAAAACCATTCAGAACGCCATCCCCTGTTGGACGACGGTAGCTTGACATCGAGATACTCCGAGCTCCGGCCGGATCGAAGCTGGAGGGCCAAGCCACCGATGGGCGCCGTGGCGTCTGCTGGCTTGTCCTTCCAGAGTCTTGCGTGGAAAAAGTACCTCCACAACGCCCAGTGCGGCTCAATCCCCAAGAAGGCCTCACAAAGCGTAATGAAAATCGCGATGTGGAGCACCCCGTTGGGGTTGAGATGATGTACCTCTGCCTTGTAGTGGAAGAGCAGCCCTCGGACGAACGGGTGCAGCGGCAGGCCGAAGCCGCGCTCGAATAACGAAGCGGGCACTACGACCTCGTCGTCCCTCGGTGAAGGGGCGGCGGCCCCTGTCGGCACCCTCTAGTGAGAGAGATCCTGCGCAAGCAGAAAGCCTTTCTTCACCAAGCCAAGCGCACGACTGGCCTGGGCAGAGCACTCCGGCCATGACATCCTCGCGAAAAGACGGCGGAAAGGTGAGGAAGGGAGAAGGCTCTTTGTTGTTTTTTCTTGTCTTAGGCAAAGGGCTGGAAGATGAGGAAGGCAAGAGCGCGTGACTGCTCGAAAACGTCCCAGCGACGTATTTATAGAAGACGAGCGAAGCGTACACCCTCGTCTCCCGCACCGGGCGCCTGGTAACTCCCGGTTTACAATTTCTCCCTGCGTTTTAATCCTGACAAGGCTGCGCAAGCCGTAAAGACACCGCCTCGAGCAGTGCGTCCTGTGACCTCTCGGCCTCCGCCTTTAGGCCAGGACGGTTGCCCCGGCGCGTCACGAGGCTCGGCCGGCGGCTGCGGCCCGAACGGCGAGCTCGACACCTCGCGCCAGGGCCAACCGAGAGTCGTGGGTTCTAAAGGCCTATTCCACGGATGGACATAAGGCCGCCCAGTAGCGAGCAAAGGACGGGTATGAGGCGAGCCCCAATGGTCCCCACGTTGGGTGGTGGACGACCAATCGACTCTACTCGTGCCGAGACCATACTTCACACTCTCCGGGAGCTCATCGATGGGCGACGACCACTGTGCCACAGGTGGTGACGACCTGTGTCCGATCTGAGGATCGGTAAAAGGTTTCTTATGGGTCACCCCACGGCAGGGCCAGGACACCCTGCTCTGGAACCATCCGCTCGGAAGGGTCCCCCTTGGGCGGGACCTCCCAGGACCAACTCGGACTACCTGTTATTAGCTCCACGAGCACGGCGTCCGAACCAACGTGGGTAAACGCGCGTCGCTCACCCCCTCCAGGTCCCACACCTACGGACGGGGTATACGTGTGGGATAGACGGCGGCCACTCCTCTCACAGCTACCCTCGCCGGACGAGGACTCGGGATGGATGCCCCACGTCTAGCGACGACGTAAAACGAGCCACGTCCAGCTACGACGTAAAACGAGCCACATCTAGCTACGACGCTAAACGAGCACTCGGACACCCGAACCTCACGAAGAGGCATCCGGTCATCCCTGCCGACCAAGGCACGGTCCAGCTACGACGTTAAATGAGCACTCGGACACCCGAACCTCACGAAGAGGCATCCGGTCGTCCCTGCCGACCAAGGCACGGTCCAGCTACGACGTTAAACGAGCACTCGGACGCCCGAACCTCACGAAGAGGCATTCGGTCGTCCCTGCCGACCAAGGCACGGTCCAGCTACGACGTTAAACGAGCACTCGGACGCCCAAAACTCACGAAGAGGCATCCGGTCGTCCCTGCCGACCAAGGCACGGTCCAGCTACGACGTTAAACGAGCACTCGAACGCCCGAACCTCACGAAGAGGCATCCGGTCGTCCCTGCTGACCAAGGCACGATCCAGCTACCACGCTAAACGAGCACTCGGACACCTGAACCTCACGAAGAGTTCGCACGTCCGACTGCTCGCACCCAGAAAAAAGCGATCACCTGCCGATTACCGATTCTCGAGGGCCAAGTTGGGAAATAATCAAGACAAACTCATCGCAAAGACATTCATAAAGGAAAAGGAGATTTCATTGTAGGCCAACAGGCTCGAACTTTACAATGTTACATGAGGTGCCTGGCAGGCTCGAACACTACTCAAAGCTACAAGATATGGTGGAGCTTATTCTGCACCAAGTATCATATCTTGAGCATCAATGCGGCGTCAGTGCACTCACTGACGGTTGCTAACCCCGGAGCCCGTCGGCGCCGCCTCCGCCGCTGCCGGCAATGACCGGTCGTCGATTCCCACCGCCGCCCAAGATCGATGCAGCAGTGCAGCGCGCCATCGCCTCTAAGAGGGCCCTCCTTACCATCTTGAGCCTTGGAACGGCCTCGAGCAGCGTGTCGACGGCAGCAGTGTCGCGAGCTGCGGTTTCTTCCTCCTCCCTGAGTTCAGCCATCGCCTGATCGCGCTCAGCCCAGAGCTCGGCCAGAGGATCTTCTTCTTCCACCACGACATCATCGCCAAAGCTGAAGATTAGCGGGTGCCTCGAAGCCATTTCAAGGATTGAAAAAGAGGACTCTGGTTTAGATATCGATCAATCAAACAAGCGGAAACGCCCTTATATACCCAGACGGAGGGAGATCGAATGTCTCCAAAATAAATGCAAGCGTAGGAAAACGAAACGCCCTTCACCAGAAACCGAAGCAGTCTTGCGCGGCACGCGCAACGAAGCGATTAAAAGCCCTCGGCGGTTCGAATGCCCCCGACCAAGTCCCAGGGCAACCGTCGAATGCGTTGAGGTACACCTGGCGGAAACCAGCCGACCTAGTCGGTCGGACCGACCAATCGGGCCCAACCGCCATTCACTTTCAAGCTCAACCCCCAACCGAATCTGCCGAACTAGCTCGGGGGTTCGGGGGCTACTGACGAATACTCATACCAGGGGTACCCCAACGGCCCAGGGTGACGAGCAGGCTGCCTGAAACATAGTTCAAGCCTAACAGGCCGCTCCAGGCCAGCTACCGACCAAAGTACCTGCGGGGCCACACAGGGCCCCCATTCCCGACCGATCGGGGTAGGCATCCCCGACCAAGCGGGGTTCCCGACCTCCGCAGCAGGTCAGGATCCCCCGACCCCGACCAAGCGGGGCTCTCGACCTCCGTAGCGGGTCGGGATCCCCCGACTCCGACCAAGCAGGGCTCCCGACCTCCGCAGCGGGTCGGGATCCCTCGACTCCGACCAAACCAAGGCAACCTCCGCCAAGGGCCGCGTGTCGAAGCCTTCGCCAGCTGGCAGCCACGTGCCTCACAGACGGGGTCAATCGAAGTGATTGTACGGGAGTAGGTGGCTCTTTCCCAAGATGGCATACATGGCTGCCGAAGTCAAGCATCCAATCCCAACAACCCCATCCATAATATCTGAAGGCACGCTCCCTCGGCGGTACCAACGTTAGGTAACGCAACGTCAACCATCGTCGAGTTCACGAGAGGCGGTGCGCCAGCTTCCGTAGCGGCTAACTAACCCATGCCCACCAGGTCTACCGACCCAGCGTGGGCAAACCAGGCGACGACCCATCACCGAAGCGATTGCCCTCTCCCAACTTCCCATGTAACCTGCCCCCTCCGGTCGTATAAAGGAGGCAGAGCCTCAGGAGAGGGGCAACCGAGAGATCTCCTCTTCTCGCTAGGCTTTTGCGAACACTCTTGTGCTTAAACTCTTTTCCCTCATTTGTAAAACGTTGTGCAGCCGTCTGCACCTAAGGCAATACAACACCGCCACACGAACTGGAATAGGGACATTCGGCCCGAACCAGTATACACCTTGGGCTCTCGAGTCTAACCATTCAGGGAGTGGGAATGCGCGGCCCCTTAGACTTACAAATTTACTTGCCGGTGCTCGAATCGCCGACAATAAGAATTATTTTTATACTGAAAATCTTATTTATTGTGTCATCGCTGACGTCAGCCCTGGTCTAGACCAACCAGAAGCCACCACGTAACCCTGGCGCATGGACTAGGTCTATGGACCACCACTGGTCCACCATGAACCTGGAGTACACGGCCTGCTTTCATTGACACGTGGGACCCGTAGCCACTGACTGGACTGCCGCGTGCGATGCTGACCATACGGACACCTCAACAAAGGACCCTACGTGGCCGACACCTGGCGCTCATGTGGAAGACAGATCAACGCCATGTCGACACAACTACTGGTGTTCTAGCGGCCATGTCGCACGGTGGAGCTCTACCGGAGATGCAGGAGACGACTTACCATACGGCGCTCCGACGACAAAATGGCCAAAGTATCGCTCGAATCTGGACCGGCGCAACACGAAGACACCAGATCTACCCTTGTCTACAGCGGTGCCGACTTTAAAACGGTGAACAATTCGCTTGAACACGTGTTGAAACTTCACGAACTTCGGCGAGCTCTTACTCCTTGACGACAGCACCTCAGGTGAAACGGCTCCATCAAAAGCTGCGCAAAGGCTTGATGAACCTCGAGAGGCATCCGGGCTGCCCTTTTAAAGTCTTGGCTGCCGTGCACCAGTCGAAAACCAAGTCCGATGCGGCGGAGGAGTTCAAATCCGAGACGACGATGGCGACGTGAGGAAGACAGACTCTCAACCGTCCACGTGTCGCCAATCCGACGGGCACCGACACACGAGACGTGGCAAGATCTCGCACATCCATTCCAAGCAAATCCAACGGTGGATATGTGTTAGGTTTCCCACGTAACCTCGAGCCATCCGATCAAAACTCAACGGGGCCGATCTAGGGTTTTCTATAACCCGGGCCAAGTGGGCCGTCACGAGCACACAGTATTAGGCCGAGCCCAAAACTGTTAAATATTTTTAAATACTTCCTGATTTAAATTAATTCCTGATATTAGATTAAGCTGAAATAAATAGTAAACATAGCATAAAAAAATATAGAAAGATTTTGGAAAATATTCCGAGGCTTTTGGAACTCAAATAAAATATTTTTGGCAAAAATTTATTTAACCTTTCTCATTATTTAAATAGTTTTCACACAAGGCCAAATACAAAAATATGAAATAAATTCAAATAAAATCCAGAAAATCTAGAAAATTCCAATAAATTCAAAAAATGCATATTAAATCCAAATTAGGAAAAATTGGGATGTTACAGTAATCCACGTGGTCGATGTAGTCTCTTTTAAAGTGATCATTTTTTAGTTGCCTTACTTTTTTTTGTTGCAAATCTAGTCCCTCTCGAGCAAAATTCAAATCTAGATCCCTCTCCACCGCGGAAGGTGCCTCCCGCGCTCGTCGGCCACAACAGGTCCTCCCGCGCTCCCCTACCACGGGAGGCCACCTCCCGCATCGGCCGTCGCTGCTCCCACGCCCACTGTTCACGGCAGGCCGGCCTTCCCTCGCACTCCTCCCTAGTAGCTGCCCTGCCCAGACATAGCAGTGCGGCTCCTACGCTCCCCGGACACGCCTTCCGTGGTGAGGAAGGAGACTATTTGCAATTCCGCTTAGGAGGAGGCTAGAATTTTTTTTTTTAAAAAATAAGGTAACAGCTAGAAAAGTGATCAATTCATCTCTTTTCACGAGCGAACGAGACCAATGTGTAGCATGTCCTTCTTTTCTTTCTTTACAAAAAACAACACTATTTTGCGAGGTATTTTCAGATTGCATAATAAAAGCATTAAGTAGCATATGTTTAGCACTTGAGGCTGAATGACAGAGTTTCTACAGCAGAGTTTTTATCGTTGTTTGAAATAGCTACATATGTCTATTTTTGTAAAAAAATGTTTGACGTATTATCTCTATAAAATTCATAAAAAATGTATCATTTCAAAAAAAATTATACATATCAAGCTGTACTCACCGAAAGACTCACATAGTCATAGGTAACTCCGTTCTCATAAGAGCTACGACCAGTAAAGGTAGAACATGCTTACACGATCAAGTATGAGACCTTAGTTAACGTCTAGCTAATGCCGTAATAGAACGTCGTTTACTCTTCCACACTTGCACGCTTCCATGGCGTCCTGACCGGCCGGGCGAGGGTGCCAGAGACAATCGCAGAGACGGCGAAAGAAGGTGACGAACGGCTCCATCCGCGACAGCAGGACGAAGATCGGGCCGAGCACGCCTCCTGTGACCGTCACGATGGCCATCGGTTCCATAATCTCCCTCTTTGTCTATTTCATCTGTGCCAAGAACTGAAAATTAACATGTAGAGTGTATCACCTGATAAAAGAAATTCGATGTAAGCTGCAGTTTGGCTAGGTGAATGATGGTGATCAAAGCAGAGGTAAATTTATACAAGAGGATGGGGACTCGGTGTTAAAACCATGCGGTAACTGCGGGTCTGCATCCACGGCAACCAAAACGGCTATTTTGGGTGGCTGCAGTTAATGGTGCTTGGTTAAGATCCGATTGATTGTTCCCTGTAGATATTGTGTCACACAAGTTAGAAATGACAACAGTAGAGCCATCAATATTTTCCTTCTAACAGTGATCACGTTCAACAACCAGCAGTCTTAATGGTGTGGTGGAATCACGTAATCCAGCGTACCGAGCAACCGCACAATTCAGACGGCAACAGCTTATATTTAACGCAGTAAACATCAGATATTGATGCGTGAAATTTCATGTCTGTTGGAATTATTTGGGTTAGAGACCCATTAGTTCACAAATAATTTTCGAAAAATCCCAAAGGCCAATTGGTGGAAAGAGATGAAAATAAAATAGTACCATATTGCTACTGAAGGTAGATGAAGACAAATTTATAAGAGATGATTCTTTCCACCTTGCTAGAGTATGAGAAGAAGAGAACACACGTGCGCACTCGCTCGCCACATCAGACGGCGTGTACGAGACGTGCGCGTGAATGGTGCAGCGAAATTGAGTCCGACGTGCCTCCCTCGTGGAGGACTTGTATTGTGCTCTACGATTTTCTCTCTATTATATATATACGGAAAACAGAGATCAGATCTATCCATCTCTCGGACCTTTTGCCTTCCTTCAATACTGCGTTGCCTCCATCTTCCGTGTCCCTTTGCCTGCGTGCACCGACTGTTGGGAGAGCAGGTCTCCGAAACGTCCATCCTTGAGATCCTGCACCGAGAGAAGACGAATCACATTTTTGGGAAGTGTCTTCACGCGACTTCTCGCTGTTTTTCTTCACCGGCAATCGGCTTCGACTACATCACCTGTTGATTTTTATCGACATCTACTACCGATTCGGCCACATCTTCGCGTCATCTTGGTAACACACGTGAACCGCACCTTTGTTCTGTTTATCTAATAATATGGATGAGATAGACATTACAATTGGTATATTGCTTGTGTCTAGTTTATTTGTTTCCTCTGTTCTTTCTTCAATTATTGTCATAGCTTATTTTCGGAATAAATTCATCATTAATATGCCTAATATTCCAACAATCCAAAAATATGATAGGCTTTTCATGGTGAATATGATGAAAGCATCTGGATTTTCTGAGGCAATAAGATCGGATAGATTTACCCGTGTTCACTTTAAGAGATGGCAGATGCGAGCCACTCTGTGATTCATAGCTATGAACATCTACTGGGTTGAGGCTGGCAAACCTGAAGGAACCCTTACTGCTGAGCAGGTAAAGGAGTTCAAGAATATCACTACAATTTTCATACCGCCTTTGCGACGTGTATATGCACATGTCAGATGCAAAGGAGCTGTGGGAGGCACTCGAAAATAAATTCAGTGCCTCGAATGCTGGCAGTGAACTGTATGTTATGGAGCAATATCATGACTACAAAATGGTTGATGGTTGTTCTGTGGTTGAACAGGCTCACGAGAAACTGTTTATTATGAGGGAACTTAATCACCTCAAGTGCACGTTAGCGACAAGTTTGTGGCTAGTGGCATCATTGCCAAATTGCCTCCCTCGTGGTGGAATTTTGACACATCTCTAAAACACAAGAGGCAAGAAATCTCTGTTGAGAGTGTGATTGCATCTCTTGATGTTAAGGAGAAAGCTCGAGCGAAGGATGTGCACCCGAAGGTGGTTGAGGGACAAACCAGCGCCAACTTTGTGCAGCGTTCTGGTTCTGGAAGTTCAAGTCAAAGGGAAAAGCTATTCAGACTACCAACTTTAAAAAGAAGAAGCAGCAGAATGATAAGCCTTGCTTCTTGTGTGGTGAGATTGGACATTGGGCAAAGAAATGTCCAAGCCGCAAACGAGGAAAGGATCAGCAGGGACAGAACTCCAAATCTGTCAATTTAACTATTGGCAATGACGAGACGGAGACACTTGGTTATGTTAATTTACTCACTGTTCTTTCAGCTAGTGAATCTACCAATTGGTGGATTGATACTAGGGCTTATATTCATGTTTGTACTGATGTATCATTGTTTTCTTCTTACCAGGTTGCTCGGGGTTCCTCCGTGTTGATAGGGAATGAGTCACATGCTTTTGTTCTTGGTGTTGGCACGGTAGATCTGAAGCTTACTTCGGGAAAGATCGTGCGACTAAAGAACGAGCAATATGTCCCTTCAATCAACAAGAATCTCGTTAGTGGTTCCTTTCTTTGTAGACATAGGTACAAGTTGGTGTTTGAGTCAAATAAAGTAGTCATATCAAAGTACGGATTATTTATTGGTAAAGGCTATGACAGCGGAGGTTTGTTCCGCTTTTCCCTTGAGAACGTCTGTAATAAATTCGTGAATCATCTTTTGCGATAATGTTATTGGTAGTGAGGCAAGTGTTTGGCACTCATGACTATGTCATCTTAATTTTGGTTCTAGGTCTCGGCTTTCCAGTATGAAATTAATTCCGAAATTTTCCATTGTCAAAGGTTCTAAGTGCCAAAGTTGTGTGCAGTCTAAGCAACCTCGCAAGCCTTGTAAGGCAGCTGAGGAAAGAAACTTAGCACTATTAGAATTCATACATTCAGATATCTGTGAGATGAATGGTTTGTTGACGAAAGGTGAAAAAAGACACTTTATGACTTTAATTGATGATGCGACTAGATTTTGCTATGTGTATCTTTTAAAAACAAAAGATGAGGCTTTAGACTACTTTAAAATCTATAAGGAAGAAGTTGAGAATCAACGAGAAAGAAAAATCAAAAGAGTTAGGTCGGATCGTGGTGGAGAGTATTTCTCCAATGAATTCTCCCAATACAGTACAGAGCATGGTATCATCCATGAGACGACACCTCCCTATTCTCCCTAATCTAATGGGGTTGCCGAAAGGAAGAACCTCACCCTGACTGACTTGGTTAATGCCATGTTGGACACTGCAGGATTATCTAAGGCATAGTGGGGGGAGGTCTTGTTGACCTTGAGTCATGTCCTAAATAGAGTTCCCACTTAAGAATAGTGAGGTAACTCCATATGAGGGATGGGAAGGAAGAAAACTATCGCTATCCCACACTTGGGGATGCTTGGCGAAAGTCAATGTGCCGATAATAAAGAAGCGTAAACTTGGACCTAAAACTGTTGATTGTGTCTTTCTGGGATATGCTTTTTGCAGCATTGCCTATAGGTTTATAGTAGTTAAATCTGAGGTATCTGACATGCATGTCGGTACGATAATGGAGTCTCGAGATGCAACGTTCTTTGATAATATATTTCCTATGAATGATATGCATAGCATTCCGAGTCAGGCTTGTCATTCAACTCCTAAAACTGCCATACCAGTTGAGCATTTTGAACAAACACATGAATAAACTCCTGAGGAGGATGACAGTGATGCTCCTAGAAGGAGCAAGAGACAAATGACCGCAAAATTCTTTGGTGATGATTTCACTGTGTACCTTGTGGATGATATTCCCAAGACCATTTCAGAAGCATATGCATCTCCTAATGCAGACTACTGGAATGATGTGATCTATAGTGAAATGGATTCCATTCTCGCTAATGGAACTTGGGAAATTACAGATCGTCCTTATGGTTGTAAACCATTTGGATGTAAGTGGGTGTTCGAAAAGAAGCTTAGGCCTGATAGTACTATTGAGAAGTACAAGGCCTCGCTTGTTGCCAAGGGTTATACCCAAAAAGAAGGCGAGGATTTCTTTTATACTTATTCACTTGTTGCTAGGTTAACCACAATACGTGTTCTACTGTCCTTGGGTGCCTCTTATGGTCTTCTCGTTCATCAAATAGATGTTAACACAGTTTTTCTTAATGGAGAGTTAGATGAGGACATCTATATGGAATAGCCCGATGGATTTGTAGTAAATGGTCAAGAAAACAAAGTGTGTAAGTTGCTGAAATCTTTGTATAGCCTTAAGAAAGCACCCAAGCAATAGTATGAGAAGTTTGATAGAACTTTAACATCTGAAAGCTTTGCTGTAAACAAAGCTGATAGATGTGTATACTACCTCTATGGTGAGGGTAAGAGAGTTATTCTATGCTTGTATGTAGATGCCATACTTATATTTGGAACAAATCTTGATGTGATTAATGAGGTTAAGATATTTTTGTCCCAAAGCTTTGATATGAAGGATCTGAGAGAAGCTGATGTAATTATGAACATCAAGCAGATCAAAGGTGAGGATGGGATTACACTTGTGCAATCCCATTAAGTGGAAAAGATCTTAAGTTGTTTTGGCTATATGGACAGCAAGCCTTCTCCAACACTTTATGATGCTAATTTAATACTTCGGAAGAACCGAAGAATTACTAGGAATCAACTGAGATACTCTTAGATTATTGGTTCACTTATGTACCTAGCTAGCGCTACAAGACCTAACATCTCGTTTGCTATCAGCAAATTGAGCTGGTTTGTCTCTAATCCGGGTGATGATCATTGGCGTGCTCTTGAGAGAGTAATGCGTTATCTGTGAGGTACTATGAGTTATGGAATTCACTATACTAGGTATTCTGGTGTACTTGAGGGATATAGTGATTCTAACTGGATATCTAATGCTGATGAGCTCAAGGCCACGAGTGGGTATGTATTCACTTTGGTGGTGCTGCTGTCTCATGGAGATCTTGTAAATAGACCATATTGACAAGGTCAACCATGGAAGCAGAACTCACAGTATTGGATACAGCCACTGTCGAAGCAGAATGGCATCGTTAGCTCTTGATGGATTTACCGGTAGTTGAAAAACTGATACCAGCTATCCTTATGAACTGTGATAATCAAACAGTTATCGTGAAAGTGAACAGTGCGAAGGATAACATGAAGTCCTCAAGACACGTAAAAAGACGGTGAAATCTATCAAGAAATTGCGAAACTCCGGAATGATAGCTTTGGATTATTTCCAAACTACTAAGAATCTGGCAGATCCGTTTACAAAGGGTCTGTCAAGAAACGTGGTAGATAGTACATCTAGGGAGATGGGAATGAGATCTATCAAATAGTTAACCACAGTGGTAACTCAAGCTATGTGATCGGAGATCCCGTGAATTAATACCTGGGTAATAACAAGCTATTGGATTAACTGAAGAAAAGTACATTCTACATCCCACTCTGTGAAAGATGCCGTACTCTTGAAATCTATGAGGCAGGTTGACTACGGTCTTAATGTGTTCTGTTGGTTTTTACACAAACAAAGATGTTGTCCCGTAGAGCATTCTTAAAATAACACAACTATATGAGTCCAACTGTTGGTCGCAGTCCGTGAGACATGGGTACTCTCTAAGAAGCTCATGAAGAAGCCGAGTATGAGTTATACGCTCCACCCGAGGGGCAGACTATCGACAGTCTATTATCAGTCAGGGCCTTAAGTGAAACTTGTCTGCGCAAAACTTGCAACTCAATGCATAGTCCATTGTTCAATTTGTAGATGAATGTAGCTTGAAGTCCAAATGCAATTCAAGGCATAGTCCATTGTCACCGAAAACTGGTATAAAAGCAATACTTTGAAACAGGCAAAGACCTATAGGACCTCTAGGATCTGGTGGGGGATTGTTCGCATTGTTTGGGCTAGAGGCTGTGACGCCCCCACTTTGCCTGACCAGGCCAGAACTAGTGAAAACATCACACAGCAGAGTGCGCCAAGATCAGGCTAAGGAAAACAACACATGTAGAACAGAAACTTCCACCGAATAGTACTCGGGGAATTATTCTTAAAGTACATATAGTACTGTCTTAGGTCCAGCTACTGTGATTTCTACACCGCCCGCCTAATATTAAAATATTATTCTAGATGCCTCACTTCTGAGGGTAGATTTATTCTGCCAGGTCTTGGTCGTCAGCCCCCTCGTATTCATATCCCTCCACAGCAACATCAGCATTATCATAAAAATTCATATCATTAAGAAAATCGCCTTCTACCTCATCTGGGTGGGTGGACTCAACAGGTTCTGAAAAACAAAAGAGAAAGCAAGGTTGAGTACTCTAGTACTCAGCAAGCCGCGGAACCTTTATGCATGGGTATATAAATATAATTTTCGGCCACCTAGCCGCTACTCCAAAGTAGTACTTTACCAAAGGTACCCTTTCCCCATTTGTTATAAAAAGTCAAGTTTTAACTTTTAAATCTACTGACTGCCAGACAACGTGGGGTTTTACATCCTGTGTTAGAGGAAAACCAACATGACGCACATCCAAACCCGGAAGCTAGGAGTGATATCACATTTGACTCTGATCAGAGGTGTACTGCTTTGCCCATAGCATCACTTTGGCTTATTGTCACAGTGCGCTTCCTTAGGAACACTAATAAACCAAAGAAACAGAACGTTTGGCCAACCGTACTCTGACCTCTACCATATCTCCTCGCCTCACCAAAGGCACGCGGGTCGAGAATCCTCCCCCGATGTCTCGCCCTAGGGTGACTGCCCTCACCTGGCACAGTCACCTTTCTCACCATGGCAGAGTCAGCTACTTGTCGGTTACTTAGTTCAGCCCGTCCCATACCAGGTCTATGGCCAGTACGGCTTGCGCCGATTTTGCGGTAAGCACCAGTTTGGTTTGTCCTTAAATGATATTGAAGGACTATGTGGAGGTCCATCCATGTTTGTGATGAGTATTTGACTTTATTTGAGCAAGGTGTGCTCAGGTTTGAATTTGATTTGATTTGGAATTCAAAAGGAAGCAATTTGAGTAGTGTTAGCTTCTTGTGGTACTACCGACTGATGATTGAGACATAATTAATTATGAGCATTTGTGATGATTGAACATTGCTATGTGAGGAGTTTCCTTGTTTTTTATGGTTGCAGGTCGACGATGCTAGATCATAGTGAGGCGAAGGATGATCGGGACTACGCGAGGAGCGTCGGAGGTCGAGACTGTTGATGATCGCCGGAAGATGATCGGAGACGGAGTCGTGGCAAGCCGTGAAGACAAGGAACTGATGAGATGCTAGCTATGCGCTGCGTGGATCAATAAGGACCATTGGATCTTGGTCTAGTTGATAGGTTAGCGGGTCTAGTTAGTGTGCTTTGAGAACCGTGCAAGAAAACCCATTATGTGTTGTGGGTTTTTGGTGAACCCTTGCATGGCTGGTTGAGTGGGTTAATCCTAGCCCTTGATGGATGCTCTAGGATTTAGAGGCTCATCTAAGGGTGGCAGGTGTTAGTGTTATGCCCTTGAGGCAATCATTTAGATGATTGTAACATGACTATGTTTATGAATAATAATATGATTATTGGTCCAATGAATGTATATCATTGTATTGATCAACAAGTATGTGACTTGCTTATGAAGCTCTTTACTTTACTTATTGATATAATTCGATAAATATCTCTGATCGGATATCATCGTATAGGACAACGATGAATAGATCAGCACATGTAGTGATCGATGATCATGCTTCATAGATCATGTGATATGGAGATATCATCTATACATTGTGGACGCATGTTAAAGAACATGGGTTAGATAGACCCGCCATGGGATACTGCGAGAATGTTACATTCTTCTGTGTCATCAGTGTATCTCATACATAGTAGATGTATGATCCTTAGACCTGAGATTGTCATAT
Organism: Otatea glauca; assembly: GCA_036346275.1. Classification (NCBI taxonomy): domain Eukaryota; kingdom Viridiplantae; phylum Streptophyta; class Magnoliopsida; order Poales; family Poaceae; genus Otatea; species Otatea glauca. The sequence continues at coordinate 31,919,681 of CM070727.1, read as the reverse complement.
TCCCTACATGAGTAATAGTTCTCCTTGGGGCTATCAAACACTACTTCCTAACCGAATAGTTATAAAGGTAGCTTTCATGTTTACTATGAAACGTGCAGAGGGAAGTGAGTAGTCAAGATAGAATTTGCCACTCCAATGAAACGGAGATATATGATAAGGCCACTCGTGTGATATGATTAAGGAAGTGCATGGCCATGCCATGATTGAGGAGTCAATCACAACCTATTAATATATCACGGATACGAGAAATAGATTGAATCATCAAAGGATGACATGCTTCTCGCCTTGAGTTCAATCTTCATATACTTGGCAAAGGGATTATTACATGAGTACTTTTCATAGGTTCTGTCCGATTTGATCATAGTATGTTTGGGATTTGGCATGCTTTGCAAGGAACCGCTACCAACTATTGGATTGAAAACGAGTTTTCCGAATCCATGTCCAAACGTACGTGAACCTATAGGGTCACACACTTAATGAGTTGGGATGCATTAATTTGGATTGGATCCGTAATTAATGGACCTCGTGGGCTTAGCACACTAATGGGCCCTGGTTTAGGGTTTCATCTCGTGGCTATATAAGGAGTGGAGGAGGGTGGGCGCAGGGTGTGCTTTCCACGGTTTAGAAGTGTTTCACCCGAAACCCTAGCCTCCTCTTCTCGCTGCCCCTGCCGAGCGACTAGATGCTTGCACACCGACGCATGGCGTCCCATCCCTGGACATGTGGACTACTGCGGTGACGCTGCTGCGACTGCGGCGTGGGAGGATGATCCACGGCGAGGCGAGGACGATCCACTCCATCGACGCAACGACTGCGGCGAGGACGATCCACTACATCGACGCGCGAAGGATTCCGCAACTGCGCGTCTAGTGGTAATCTAATCTATGATCCCCTTCTTGCGAGTAGCTTTCTGGTTGTGCGGTTGATTTTTTTTTGTGCTAGCGTAGCATACTGCTTTTCTCTTCAGTAGGTGGCCCAAGAGTTGTATAAATAGGGGTGGAGGGGTAGCCTTCCCCTCTTTAAGGTTTTGAGGTTTTTATGCTCCTTTGAGATTTGCCGACATGAATGTGAGGCTTTGTAACCTCTCCTTCCAGAAAATACAAATATAAAAAATTTCTTTGCATTATTGTGAATTTAAATTGCGCATTTACATTATGTCTTTACTTTACGCAATTTAAATTCAGCATTTTTTCCCCGCATTTACATTCTCGCAATTTGGATTTGCCTCCCCTCCTTATAAATGATGTTCTTCTAGGATGTCTTGAGGGTGTTCATATGGTTTTACATCTTTCTTGCACCCTAGGATAGACTAGAGATCAAGTTTTTATCGAATTGCAAATCTGTCCAGAACTTGTTCTTCGCGCAGCAGTCAGTCTTTGATTTTTATAAAAATATATATGAAGGACCGAGATGGTGAACAGAGGGGGGGTGAATGGTCGCAAATAAAAACCCCCAAAATACTCCAACAAAAACCTCGACAAGATCGCTCAAAGGAAATTGTGAAAAACCCGAAAAACTAGACAACTATGTGTACCCCAAGCTTGCATGGATAAGTACCATAAAATATGTGGGGATTTTTGAGTCACAATCCTGGTTGTCTAGTGTCCAAGATAAAGAGGAATCAATTCAAACTCTTGCTTTTAGAAAGGACATCAATTCAAATCACAAAAGTCACTTTCAGAAAAGCAAAAGCAGAATTTCCAGAACTTGTCCTCAATTTGCACAGGAGGTTGGTGGGTTTATGTAGCTCAAAAAATTATGAGAATATTTATCCCTATGAGCACCAGAGTCGTGAAGAACTCCACCAAATTTCTCCTCAAAAAGCCTTACAGAAAAAACAGGAAAAATCTAAGAACACAGTATGCTCAAGAACTTCGAGCAGAAAGTTTGGGGCTCGGTTTTCACCTCATGGCGCCCGAACGGTGCAACAAGTGAACTCCAAAATTTTTCTGCAGGTGTATATAAGAGTTCCTCACCTCCTCCAACAAGAATCACTCAAAAAGGATTTTTATATATGTTTACAAAAATCAAACACTGACTGCTGCGCGAAGAACAAGTTCTGAACAAAGTTGGAACTTGAAAGAAAAGATGTTCTCCACTCAATCCAAGAGTGCAAAAGAGATGTAAAACCATATGAACACACTCAAAACATCCAAGATCAGCAGCATTTAGAAGGAGGGGAGGCAAATCCAAATTACTTGAAAGTAAATTGCGGGAATGTAATTGCGGGAAAGTAAATGCTGAATTTAAATTGCGTAAAGTAAAGACATAATGTAAATGCGCAAAATAAATTCAGAGGCGGATGGATAAAACTTTCATTTCTGGAAGGGGAGGTTACAAAGCCTCACATTCCTGTGGGCAAATCTCAAATGAGCATCAAAAACCTCAACACCTTCAAGGGAAGGAGGCTACCCCTCCACCCCTATTTATACTACTCTTGGGCCACCTACCACCCTTGGATGAGTCCCTCAACCCTAGAGCACTCATCTAAGGGCTAGGATTAACCCACACACACAGCCATGCAAGGGCTAACCCAAAACCCACACACATACCGGGTTTTCTTGCACGGTTTTCAAAGCATACTACCTAGACCCGCTAACCTATCAACTAGACCTCAATCCGACGGCCCTCATTGATCCACGCGGCATCTAGCTAGGATCAACTCCTTTCCTTGTCTTCTTGACTTGCCCGACTCCGTCTCCGATCATCTTCCGCGATCTCCCAACCGTCTCGGACCTCAGACTCCTCGCCTAGTCCGGTCATCCTTCGCCTCACCATGACCTAGCACCGTCGTCCCGCAACCATCAAAAACAAGGAAACTCCTCACATAGCAATGCCCACAAAGATGTGCAATAAACCATCCAACTCATCACTACCGCGTCCATACGACCCAGTCGCCACTCTGGCAGAGACAACTCAAATTGCTTCATTTTGAAAATCAATCCAAATCAAACTCAAACTTGAGCACACCTTGCTCAAATAAAGTCAAATACTCATCACAAACATGGATGGACCTCCACATGGTCCTTCAATATAAAAATCCTTTTTAAGTTATTCTTGTTGGAGAAGGTTCATGGCTCAGATATCCATCTCTTTAAAAATTTGTGAGTCCACTGGTTGAACTTTGGAGCGCTATGAAGTGAAAACCGAGCCTCAAACTTTCTGTTTGAAGTTCCTGACTGTCTGTAATGCTTGATTTTTCATGTTTATTCTACAAATCTTTTTGTGGTGATTTTTGGTTTACTGTTTCAAGACTCAAGTTCTCACAGGGAGAAAAACTCCCAAAATTTGTAGAGCAACAGAAACTCACCAACCACCTACTCCAATTTAGGACAATGCTTGGAAAATCTGCTGTAACTTTTCTGAAAAGAGACTTTGGTGTTTTAGCTTTATCACTTTTAGAAAAGTAGTCTTTGAATTGATTCCTCTTTGTTTGGACACTTGTTTGGACACTTGACAACCATGATTGTGATTAAAAATCCCTCATATGATTCATGGTTCTCATCCGTGCAAGCTAGGGGTACACATAGTTGTCTAATTGTTCGGGTTTTGGAGGGTGTGCGAATCTGAGAAACACTAGTTTGAAGGAAAATCTTTGGGTGTTTCAGATTTTTATTGCGAGATTGTTTGGAGTACTTTGAGTGGGGGAAATTTTATTTGGGATCATTCACCCCTCCTCTGATCGCCATTTTGATCCTTCAATTGGTATCAGAGCCGGTTTTGCTCTTTTATAGATCTTGACCGGTCTCAAGAGCCATAGCGATGGACAAGTATTCCACCAAGCCTTCTATTTTTGCTGGACTTGATTTTCCTTTTTGGAAATCGCGGATGGAGTCACACATCACTGCCCAAGGCTTCCTGATATGGCAGAAGGTGAAACTCTCGTATGAGGTTCTTGCCGATGAAAACGTCATGGCCAGCAATATGGCTGACGTTGAGGCGAACGCTAAGGCAAGGAACATTCTCATACAGGGTCTACTCAATGCTTACCATGAGGGCACTAGTTAAATCAAGACCGTGAGGCAGGATTAGTACAAGCGTGAGTACAACAAGTTTGAACAACACGCTGGTGAGAGTCTTGATGAGTATTTCGGTCATTTTACAAAGATTTTGAGCGGTCTTCGAGCAGTTTGTTGCATATACCCTGACTCGGATAATGCTCGACATTTCTTGACTGCACTCGATCTTAGAGTTTGAGAAATGAAAGTGACCACCATCAAGGACACTACCGACTTGTCGACCTTGACTCTTGATGGGCTTTACTCCCGTCTCAAGACTCATGAGATCGACGTCATCTCTCACAAGACAAAATCTCAGTCGATGGCCTTAGTCACTGATCCCACTGGATCTTCCCTTGATCTTTTTGCTAGTTTCTCTCTTTCTGCCCTTTGCGAGCTAAGTGATGACCAACTGGAAAAGTTTCCAGAAAATGAGCTTGCTCTTCTTGCTCGCAAATTTTCACATGCATACAATAGGGTGAGAGAGAGAAAGAGAGGTGGCATGATCACATGCTTCGAGTGTGGTGGCCCCAACCACATTCGGGCTAATTGCCCCAAACAAGAGAAGGCAAAGAACGACACCGATGGTTCTGCAAAAAACGACTACATCGACAAGAACCGCAACAAGAAGCCTCCAGTTCACGAGCCGACGCGTGAGAAGAAGTACCTCAACTTCTCCAAGAACAAGAAGCTCTTCCACCGTGTCCTCACCGCGCTTGACGACATCAACATCTCCGACACGGAGACTTGGAGCAACGAGGGCGAGGATGAACCGCAAGAGAAGAAGAGCGGTGACAACTTCTTCGGCATGTGCTTCATGGCCGATGCCAACGGCATCAGCGACATCGAGCTCTACAGCGACTCGGACGAGGTACCCTCCTATGACTAGCTCAATGAAGCTTTATGCAAATTAGGAAAATTTTATGCTAGAGATAGAGCTATGTGTGTGGAGCTAGAGAAGGAAGTAGGTATGTAACACCCTAAAATATGCTCTAATTTAAATTTTGGAGTATTTTTTATTTTTGAGAATTTCTGAGAGTTTATTAGAATTTAAATTGGATTTATTCATTTTTGACCTTTCTTCAATTTATTTAAATTCATGCAAATTTTTATTGGAAATATTTTATCTGAGTTCTAAATGTTCCAAAATATTTTCCAAAATTTTTCTGGATTTTTTCGGGTATTTTTGCTATTTATTTTGGATTTGTTTAATTATCTGTATTGTTTTAATTAAAAAGGGTTTTTAAAACGCATATGAATAGTATCTTGGTAGGCCCAAAGATCGTGCTCAGCCAGCCCAGCATCTAAAACCTAGCCGCCGCGCATTCGGACCGTTGGACTGGGATCCAGCTGTTGTCGTCGCGCCACGTCACCCATGCGCGTGCGCCTCGGATCGTCACGCTTGGACAGTCGTGATGGAGCCACGTCAGCTCGGCCGAGCGCCATCGCCGGAGGAAACGCCGCCGAGTGTTACCTCCATTTCCGCCGCCTGTAGCGCGCACGTCGAGGCGCTATTTAGTGCACCGTTGTCACCCCCGTGCTGCGCATTTCGAGACGCTCCCGTAGCACTAGCTCACGCCTCCCGAGACACCTCTGTTTGCCCGCAAAAGCTCGCCGTAGTTGTTTCCTTTGCACCGCCGCTGTTCTTCGCCGTTTCCTTCGCGGTCGGTCCATCTCCGCCGTCACCGAGGTCACCGGAGTACTCGCCGAGTCGAACCGCGTCGAGTGAACCACTTCTTCACGTCGGGAAACCACCGGAGCGACGTCGACCGCATCGTCTTCCTCAGCTCCGGCCATTTCTATCCGCTACACCGTCGCCGACCTTCGCAAGCTTCATCAGCCATCCGATCTTCATCCAACCACTGTGGTAAGTCTACGTTGCCCCTTTCTTGTTTTAGCCTCGTTTAGGTCGTAACCGTAGATCTTTCTTTGGACGGCTTGGATTAGATCAAGTGTCTGTGCTTAGATTAGATCTGTACCCTTGGATCATCTTTGGACGCATAGGATAGCTCGGATAACGTGCACCATCGGATCGGATCTTTGCGGTAGAGATCTAAGCGTTGTCGCGTAGTTTAGCTGTAGCCGTTCAATCGTAGATGCGCGACCGTGATGCGTACACGCGTCGGCTGTTGGCTGCATTGCTGATTGAATCAGCACCGTTCATTCCTGAACGTGCGGCTGAGATTGCGCCGAGCCCTCGCCGAATCACGTGTGGACGCGTGCGCACATTGACTGAGGCAATGATCAGATCTCAGTCATTGATTCCATCCGGACCGTTGCGATTCCGCGACGTGTCTGCACGGAGATCGATGCGTCGCCAGTGCGCGTGGGTGCGATCGTTGGATCTGTGAGAACCGATGGATGGCTGACGTGTGGCGCGCGATCTCCGATGCGTCGCCGAGCCGTGCGGGAGTGAGATCTGACCGTTGGTTGAGCGAACGGTCTGGATGTTGCCGCGTGTCGCGTCGGGATTGGTTGTGCATCGTCGTTGACGCCACGGCTTGCGTCAGCTGGTGCACGGGCACAGTGCCGCCAGTCCACGGTGAACCAAAGCCCGGTCGTAGACCCAGTCCATGGAACGAGGCGACGTGGCAGCCCCAGAGCATGCCACGTGTCAAATGACGCCAGAAAAATATTTTAACCGAAATTCATTTCTATGCTGACGTCATCATGATGCAATGCTGACATCATAAATGCGATTTTTTCAGTACAAAAGTAATTCAAAAAAATCGGATTTTCTAATTTCTGTATTTTTAGATTTTATTCAAACTTTAAACGGCAATAACTTTTGCATTTTAACTCGGATTTGGGTGATTTAAATTTCTAAAAATTCATAAAATTGTGATCTCTTCAATGGTGAATTTTATTTGAATTTTTGAGGTAATTTAGTCTTCTGTATTAGTTATTTATTGCATATATTGTTTGTACGCGTAGACACAAATTTGCCAGAAGGTTTCGACGAAGAGTTCGTCGCTCAAGACCAAGCTTCGAAAAATGACCAGCAACTCTTTGAAGGCAAGTGATGCTTGGACCATTTTGATCCCAGTTTCTAAATGTACTTTGTTTTGAAATTATGCATGCTAAATTAAGTAAAAATGGATTTAAACTACTTTGGGATAATGTAGGTAACCAACCCATTTTGTTATGCCACATTGAAATTATTGATTGAATGCCCTAAATCATTGTTTCCCTAAGTTTGATTGTATTAGTTGGATGTTAATATTGTGCCAACACGGGAGGCTAGACCGTGAGTAGATGCTCAGCCTTGCAACGAATCATGAATGATCTTTGGGGAAAATGCTACAATGTTGATTAAAGAAATATTGAATGTATTTTGAAAGTGGTGTGATGATGCCACATGATGAGATTGAGGTATAGAGACCTGTGTGATTCTGTACCGATGTTGAGTTATTGCTGGCATGTGTTGCACAATAATCAACGGGGTGGGAAATGTTTTAGACTGGGGCAAGTGGCAAGGACTGTGTGCCAGGTGGGCCTGTGTGGCAATGGGTTGAAGAGTGATGTGAGTCTGTGTGCCACATTGGGGCTGTGTGCCACTGTTGAGTGATGGAAGTCTTGCCTTGGTAAGTTAAGGACTTCACCTTGCAAGCCTTTGATCTGAGTCACCTGTACAACCACATGTCTGGTATAGGACAGACCTAGTTGATTAGGGTTCTTATATCTTTCCTCTAATACCTCAGGGTGACAGTACACAGGGGTGTATCTGTACGGGGGAGCGTACCTGTGCTATGGCTTGGTGCCCATCCAACGGTGATTGACCTGTCCTATACCTCGGCTCTGTGTGAGGGAAGTGATAGTGAAGGCAATACCGGAGAGGTTCTTTGGTTAAGGTAGAGGTTCCTGAAAGGCTTTATTACAGACGATCACCTGTGTGGTGAATGGCTGTATCTTGTGGGTAAAGTGTACAACCTCTGCAGAGTGTCAAATCTATTCGAATAGCCGTGTTCGCAGTATTGGACATTGCTCGGGGATTACAGTCAAGGGGTAGATCTTCAAAAACAAAATGTGGAAAGGGTGGCTGTGTGCCAGTGTTAAAATGAACTGTTAAGGCTGTGTGCCGAGAATCTTCGAAGAAAAACCATTTGAAGAAATTAGTATTATTTATAACTGTTTCACTTCTTTAATCTAAATAAGATACTGCTTTAAAAATGCTGTTTGATGCAAAAGAACCAATTAAGCCAATCCTTTGGAATAAGCTTTGCATATAGTAATAGCGCTGCATTCTGTGCATTACTTGTTGAGTGCCTTCTGTACTCACCCCTCCTTGCTTATCAACCCCAACATCAGTGGAGGAGTCCACACCAGTGTGGGAGGAGGAGTACAATGAGGATCCGGACAATTAGAGGGCAAGCCCAGTCGGTTGCCTGTGGCAAGATGAAGGCTTCCACGACATTTATTTTTATTCCGCTGCTATTTCATTTACTCTGAATAATGTAAGCCCTACATGGCTGATTTTATGTAAGGAGACCTGATGAGGACATAACTACTATGGATATGTCCATACCTCATTGGACCAACTCCAACACGTCATCCATGGGCCAAGAAGATAGAGATATCAAATCCATCACGTTCTAGAATCCAATTCGGCCTCCAGATACCAGTCTGAAGTAAAATGAGCATAACTTTTGCATACGTAGTCCAATTGGAGATTTCTTGTACTTGATCGAAAGCTTACAACAAGACCATTCAAATGGATCTAGTCACAACCCTAGATTCAACGTGGATCAGCCGAAATCATCAAAATAATAAGCCACATCACTGTTTTGGGCCTTGTAAGCGTGTGGGGGCCCAAGCCCAAGTTGTGTGTGCCCCCCTGGCTGCACACAACCCTAGGACGACCCTCTCACGTCCCTCCCTCTCATAAAATCAGTAACTGTCACATTAGAAACTTGGATTTTGTTTAGTTGTAGTTTTCCTTGGTGAAACTATTTGGTATTCTCTTGTTCGGCGAGATCAACAAAGAATCGTGTTCGAACCCCACATCAATACTTCAATTATATTTGCAATTTCATATTGCTTTTGATTTGTTCTTGCTTGTTCTTCGATTGCTTGCAGGAATTGATCTTCGTGATCAGGTCAGCCGGGTTTTGGCACGGTTGATAACAACTCAGAGTTTGGTTGAGCGATTGCTTGGCATCAGTCGTGTTTCGGTCGTAACCTGGATCATGAGGGTCATCTACACTAATCGATAGCTATCCATCTCACCGAAAGATCGGGCCTCCATTAAGCCTCATCAGGTGGTATCAGAGCTTTCGTTGATCGGTGAGAAATTTCAGTACCTTAGATTAGTTTTTGTTCTCTGTCCCAAATTAAAAATTACTCCACAAAAATTCAACATTTAGATTCAATCTGGTTTTTAGTGCGTTTTGTTAGGTTTTGATCCATTAGAGTCCTTGTTTTAGTTGCTGATCGTTTTTCCCTTCGCGTAGCTTTTCTTTCAATCTGTTCAGTTCTTTGTTTTGTTCATAACTTTTGCACACGTGCTCGGATTCTAGTGTTTTTGAACTTCGTAAAACCTGAGAACGATCTCTAAAAAAACCTAGATGGGTATGGACTCTAATTCTGGAGCCAAATTTGTTTAATCTAAACGTCACATTTGGGCAAGCAAGTTGTACTTTAAATCCAGATCGGTTCGGTATTTTGGTCATAATTCTCACGTCTGAACTCCGATTGGGAAGTTTTTATACTTTCCTGAATCCTTGAAGAGTCCTCTACAAAAACGTTTTTGGATGTCCTTTCTGATTCGGACTCCTTCAAACCGAATTTGATTCGGATTCGGAATCGGTCCCGAGCGGCTGAAATTGGGGGTATTCTGTGGTGCTCGGTTTTTGAGCCATAACTTTCACACCCGAGCTCCAAATTGCATGTTTGTATACCCTATTGAAAGCTGAGGACATAAGCTTCTTTTCTTTCCATAATGATCCTTCCAAATTCGGTGGTTTTCAAACTTTAATCTGGGCGACAACTCTGCTGCCCTAGAAACACTGAATTTGGGTTTGTTACTTCAATTGATGATCTAGCTTTGTTCCTTTGAGTTGGTTGAGTCCAGAAGCATATACAAACCATAAAACTCCAAAAATATCAGTACACATACCTTTGGGAACCAATTCATCCTTTGCGAATACTTTGAACCCAATTGAGACTAGCTATTTGATATTGCTTGGGGCTGCTCTACTTGATACATTGCAAAATCTTGATTTGTCATATCATTCTATCTTGTGACATCGAGTTGGGGATTCCCAAAACTTTGTTCATACTAGTGTTGGCCGAAAGTCACTCAAAGAAAGAAAAGAGAAAGAAAGAGCAAAAAAAAAGGAGAAGAAAAGAAAACAGAATAGTGGCCGGCAGCACTACATTGAGCAAAACCCTAATTTGTGTTCATTATTTTTTAGATTGTGCAATTGTATTAATTAGTGAGCAATCTTGTGCCCTTTTACCTTCTCTGAAGCAATTAGCTAGCGTCTCTCTATAACTTATGCAACACGAGCTTTGGTGTTGAAATTATTCTTATTTAGCTCATTCCATTGGTTGCATTAAGTTCCATCATCTTTGCGTGTGTGTTGTCTTGAAATTCGCTTATATCTTTGAGATTGGTAACTAGGGCTTGTGAATTCTAGTTTGGATCATTACTTATCGTTACAATAACTAGAATTATCAGATTGCATAGGAAATAAATATTGTCTATCCAAGATCCACCTTCTACTAGCCAAATAGGTAATGTTCTCCTTGCAATCGCTTTGCCAAGCTAGAGTGTGCTTTTCACGAACCAGCCGCCGGTCACCACCTATTCGCATGGTAAGAACTTGTAAGAACTTGGTAAAAGTTTGAAAGTGAGAGACTTTTGAATCACCAGCACATAGTAGTTGATAGGAACATATACTTGTGGTTTGTTTCTTGTCTTCACTTAACAATGGCAGGTTCTCAACGTTGTAGTGGTTGGGCCAACAGCATCCTAGGAGAAGAGGTAGTTCACACTCCGAGATACCAAGAACGTACGACCAAACCTTCACCATCACCGGAGGTACGGCAGCATAGCACGCATACGAAAAGTAAGTTCACTGTTCCTAATTTTAGTGGTAAATATGATCATGAAGATTATCTTACTTGGGAATTAGCTGTAGTACAATCATTTGATAAATATGGAATTCCTGAGCATGATAAGGTTAGGGTTGTTACTAGTGGATTTACTGATCACGCTACTCTTTGGTGGAATGATTATATGCGTAAAAATCAGGACATCCCTAGCACATGGATTAAATTGAAGAAAATTATGAGAGCTAGATTTGTTCCTCCATATGTTGCTCACAAATTACAGAAGGAATTGTAACATCTAAAACAAGGTAGTAAAACTGTGGATGAGTACTTCCAAGAATTTCAGCGTAGATATTTGCGTTGTGGGTTAGAAGAGATCGAAAAGACTCAGATGAACAGCTTTTACTGTGGGCTAGATTTTGATATTCAGATGATGATATCTTGTAAAGAATTCAATTCTATGTCATGCTAGTTTAATCTTTCACGTAATGCCGAAAGAAAAATAAAAAGAAGACAATCAACTATAGTTCAGGTTCCTACAGAGTTAAATGCTACTCCTGTTGCATGCACTACACCAAACCCTAATGAGAGCATACACCCCGAGCATGCAAAAGAAATACCAAAAAATTCGAGTGAAGTAGAGGATAGTAAATGTGAGGATGATTCTACTAACGCAATCCACTCTACTTCTGTTGCTTCTGTTGTTGCTATTCCATTTGATATGCAGGTTACTTCTGAAGATGGGGAGCTAAAAGCTGAAATACCTGTGTTGTCAAGTGAAATTTTTGAGGTACCTACTACTTCTGAGGATGATGCTAATGACTATGGTACAGATCTGATTTTAGAGCAAGAAAAGGAGCAAATTTGTGAGTATGTTCCTCCTATACTTAATTCTAGTGAGTTACCATCTTGTGCCACTATTGTAGCACCATGTGATGAATTGCATGTATATAATTTTGATCATGTGGTGCTGATTACGCATAAGGAAGTGATAGCTAGAATATCCCCTGCCACTGTTTTGTGCTATATCATGTTGAATGAGCCTGTTAGCTTGAATTATGCTATGGATAAGATTTCTGAAATTTCATTTCTTAAGTCTTTATGTAGCACATATGCCTACTGTTTTAAATTCAATTTATTTGGAGATTATGGCATAGATGGCAAGTTTCTTGTTTACAGAATATGCATTACTTGTGATAAACTTGGTGAATTGAGGTTTGCTATTTTGGGCAATCCTAGTTGTATGCAACAGCTTGTTTCATGTAAGGCACCATCAAATTTTCCTGATATGTGTGATACCCATAGTTTGCTACCACATTGTTCGAATTTTAGTACATTGACATGTATTACAAATCAGCATGTCATAGTTGATGAGTGGAAGCCCAATAAAATTGTGTCACTGTTGTTGGAATTGTTTGATATTGCTTGTTTACAATCTGATCATATGAATGAGCTATGCTTGTTACCAAAACTTGTAGTTTTGCCCATCGATGTTATTGAACAAGGCTTACAAAACATGAGTATTCTTTATCAAAGGTTAGGGATAGATATGTGCTTTACTTATATTTGCAAATTAAGTTGCAAACTGAATCTTGTTAATATTTATGTTATATGCTTCACTTATAACCACAAATTGAGTTGCAAAATTGTGAGGAAAGGTGCTTTGCTTAAATATGATTTCCTCATTTGCTGTTATGTAAATATCATTCCGCGAATCCAAAAGAACAATGAAATATGGGATATATACATATATGCTGCGTGCACGTTGTTCTTTTTATTGCATGTTTCTTCTCCAGCTTGTCCAAAACCGAGGATGGTTTTCTTTCAAGGAGGGGAGGAAACATCCAAGAGTGCTAGCTTTCATCATGCCATTATATGCTGGAAAGAAGTGTTGAGCTATATGAATATGGATAATTATCAGGTGAATCCTCTAAATTTCATTCTTTTCCTAAAAATATATAAAGAGGCGGAGCTACTATTTTATTTAATTAAATGCAGGACCCATATGAGGACGCTTTGTGTTGAGGACGAGATAAAACGAAAGCTTGAGTCGAGGACGACTCAAATTCAAGAAGGGAAGGATGATGAGGACATCACTACTATGGATACTTCCGTACCTCATTGGACCAACTCCAACACGTCATCCATAGGCCAAGAAGATAGAGATATCAAATCCATCACGTTCTAGAATCCAATTCGGCCTCCAGATACCAGTCTAAAGTAAAATGAGCATAACTTTTGCATACGGAGTCCAGTTGGAGAGTTCTTGTACTTGATTGAAAGCCTACAACAAGACCTTTCAAATGGATCTGGTCCCAGCCCTAGATTCAACGTGGATCAGCTGGAATCATCAAAATAATAAACTACATCACTGTTTTGGGCCTTGTAAGCGTGTGGGGGCCCAAGCCCAAGTTGTGTGCGCCCCCCTGGCTGCACACAACCCTAGGAAGATCCTCTCACGTCCCTCCCTCTCATAAAATCAGTAGCCATCACATTAGAAACTTGGGTTTTGTTTAGTTGTAGTTTTCCTTGGTGAAACTATTTGGTATTCTCTTGTTCGGCGAGATCAACAGCAATACCGTGCTTTGGAACCCCACATCAATACTTCAATTATATTTGCAATCTCAAATTGCTTTTGCTTTGTTCTTGCTTGTTCTTCGATTGCTTGCAGGAATTGATCTTCGTGATCAGCTCAGCCGGGTTTTAGCACGGTTGATAACAACTCGGAGTTTGGTTCAGCGATTGCTTGGCATCGGTCGTGTTTCGGTCGTAACCTGGATTGTGAGGGTCATGTCCACTAATCGATAGCTATCCATCTCACCGAAAGATTGGGCCTCCATTAACCCTCATCAAGACCATAAGGTCGTACAACTCAGTTTATGTAAATGTTTGCACTATTTATTCTTATATCGCTGTGAATGTCTGTGATGTGCAACCCTCTAAAGACTATGTGTGCTAGCGTGATCCTGGACTAGCATAGAATACACAGAGGGTCCGGATTTGCAGATTCGGATCCCGACAAGGTACCTTGACTCGAGAGTTAGCTTCTCTTAGATCTTCTCCCTCTCGAGTCACTGATGACTGTTCTTTGTGTGATGCACTTCTTGTAGAGTTGGAGAACCTAAGGACTATGCATGATAGTGTGTTATCTGAACTAGATAGTCTTAGGTTGAAGAATGCTAGCGATAATTCTGTTGATGCAATTCCACTAGATGTTAGTTTTCTTAATGCTCACTCTACTCCATCATGCTTTAATTGCCCTAAATTGCTTGCTGAAAATAATGCCATGAGCGATCACCTTAGGAAGCTTTCTTCTAGAAACGATGAACTTGAAATGCATGCTTCTAAGAACCAAGTTAGCTCATGTGAGGGCTGTAGGCAACTAAAACTTGACAATGAATCTCCAAGTATCAAGTGTGCTAAACTTGCTAAGGACTTACTAGATAAGTCACAAGAAAGATGCTTGTGATGTAATGTGATTGAGGGGGACTTAGATAAAATCCATGTCGAACTTATGAAGAAGTTAGAAGACCAAGTCCATAGGATTAGAAATGCGACGTGCGTTTCTTGTGAGGCCCTCAAGATTGAGGCAGCCGTGCTAAGAGAGAAAAATGCACGTGCTGAGAGAGCTTCTCTTTCTGGTTCTTCTTCTTCCTGTCTTCTCTGTTCTTCATGTGCCTCTTTTATCCGGGAGTGTGAGTATCTCATGAGCACTCTCTAGAAGTTTGTAAGAGGCAAGAAGAAACTCAATCTTATTCTAGACCAATCCAAGATTAGCAGATTTAATCAGGGTCTAGGATTTGACCCCTTGGAGCACGCTCAGGCGCATCCTCCCACCGTTCTGCGTGGCTCCAAGAGAGGTGAGATTGTGGTAGCTCCCAGAGTGAATATCACGGTAGGTCTGCTGGGGTTGTCCATTGATTTTTGACCAGAAGGTTGTTGCTCCTGTAGCTTCTGCCTCTAGCAAGGCGAAGTGTGGCTGGTACTCTGAGGCGTCGTGTGGTTCAGTATTGGGTTCCTAAGTCATCACTCTATCCCAGTACTGAGTCATCTTTCTCTCTTATGTCTTGATCAGGTTCGTCGGATGGGGAAGGGAGATGTTTGGATTGTCGATTCCGATTCTCGATGGTTCTATTCCCTAGTCCGAGCCCCCGGTGATGAGTTTGATCACTTTTGTGGATGCTTCTTCAGGTAGAGTCATTGCTAAAGGTATTATCTGCATTAATGATAATTTCATTATTAAAGATGTTGCCTTAGTGAGTAAGCTGCAATACAATTTGCTTTCTGTTTCTCAGCATATTGATGACTCTTTCAAGGAGAGTTTCAAGAGTAGCGCCTTTAGAATCCTCGATTCTTACGGAAGGTTAGTTTGCGGGATTTCTAAATATGGGAGAGTATTTTGTGCTGATTTTTCTGTTTCTTCTGGAGACTCTCTTCGTTGTTTGATTGCTTCAGAGTCCCGTGATCTCTCCTTCTGGCATAGAAGACTTGGTCACATTTGTTTTGATTATTTGACCAGAGTTAGTAGCCATGATCTTATTCGTGGTTTGCCCAAACTAAAATTGGTCAAAAACTTAGTTTGCTCTCCTTGTCGACATGTCAAGATGGTTGCTGCTTCTCATCCCCCAGTCATGATGAGGACATCACTACTACAGATATGACCACATTGGGTTGTGCCAACTCCAACACGTCATCCACAGGCCAAGAAGAGAGAGAGATCAAAAACCTCGTGTTCAGGTTGATAGTGTCCACGGCAAGATCAATAACACTCCGGACTTGGTTTAGCGATTGCTAAGGCGCATCGTCATCGTATGTTGTAGTCAGAATTTCAAAGTTGGTTCCACCAAATCGATAGTTATTGCTCTCATCGAAAGATCGGGGCACAACGTCACATCAGGTGGTATCAGAGCGTCAAGTTGCTCGGTGAGAGATTCTGTAACGTAGATTAGTTTTTGTTTTTTGTCCTAAATTGAAAATTACTCCACAAAAATTCAACCTTTAGATTCAATCTGGTATTTTAGTGAGTTTTGTTAGGTTTTGATCCTTTAGAGTCCTCTACAAAAACATTTTTGGTTGTCCTTTGTGATTTGGACTCCTTCAAACCGAATTTGATTCGGATTCGGAATCGGTCTCACGGGCTGAAATTGGGGGTATTCTGTGGTGTTTGGTTTTTGAACCATAACTTTCACACCCGATCTCCAAATTGCATGTTCTTGTACTCTTTTGAAAGCTGAGGACATAATCTTCAATTCTTTCCATAGTAAACTTTCTAAATTCGGTCCTTTTGAAGCTTTAATCTAGGCGACAAATCTGCTGCCCTATAAATAATGAATTTGGGTATCTCGCTTCAATTCGTGTTCTAACTTTGTTCCTTTGAGTTGGTTGAGTCCAGTAGCATCCACAATCCATAAAACCCAAAAAATATCAGTACACATACCTTTGGGAACCAATTCATCCTTTGCGAATACACTGATCCCAATTGAGACTAGCTATTTGATATTGCTTAGGGTTGTTCATATTGATACATTGCATAATCTTGAATTATCATATCATACTATCTTGTGATATCAAGTTAGGGATTCCAAAACTTTGTTCATAGTAGTGTTGGCCGAAAGTCACTCAAAGAAAGAAAAGAGAAAGAAAGAACCAAAAGGCAAAAAAAAGAGAAGAAGAAAAGAAAAAGAAAAAGAAAATAGTGGCCGGTCGCACTACATTGAGCAAAACCCTAATTTGTGTTCATTATTTCAGATTGTGCAATTGTATTAATTGTTGAGCAATCTTGTGCCCTTTTTACATTCTTGAAGCAATAAGCTAGCGTCTCTCTACGACTTGTGCAATAGAGCTTTTGGTGCATCACTTATTGTCGGCGTTTTCGGGAGCGCCGGCAAGTAAATTTGTAAGTCTAGGGGGTCGCGCGTTCCACTCCCTGAATGGTTAGACTCGTGAGTCCAAGATGTATACTGGTTCGGGCTGAAGGTCCCTACTCCAGTTCGTGTGTGGTGGTGTTGTATTACTCTTGGTACAGATGACTGCACAAAGTTTTACAAGCGAGAATGCCAATGGCTTAGCGAGATGGGTTTGATAGCGCTCTCTCCCTTTCTTGTTCTTGCTCATTTTTTTTTCTCTCTGAATCGTTTAGCCCTGCCTCCTTTTATACAGAAGGAAGGGGCAGGTTACATCGAGAGTTAGGAGGAAAAGCGAGGTGACCTACGCTAGGAGCTCCGGTCCTTCGTCCTGTGGACTGGTCGCCACCCGTCTTGCCCATCTTTGGGTTGGTAGCCTTGGTGGTCGGGGAGGTTAGGTATTTCGGGAAGTAGCGTGCTTGCCTCTGTGATCCTTGCGAATGCTGACGTCGAGGTGCGTGACGTTGGTGCTGCCTCGGGAGGGAGCGTGCGCTCGTGCTGTACGTGACTGGTTGATGGGGCTGGAAGCTTTGTCTTCTACAGTCACCAGATCTTCTTGGGAAGGAGCCACCTGCCCTTGTATAGTCGCTCTGATTGACCTTATTCGAGGGTACGTGGCGGTAGGTGATGAGGACGACCACGCAGCACTCGGCGTTCGTCACCTTGGTTTGGTTGAGTCGGGAGATCCCGCCGCCAAGAGGGGTCGGGAGCGTTGTCTGGTCGGATTCGCTTCCTGGCGGTCGGGAGCGGATGCCTTCGCGGTCTCGCAGCGATTCGGTCGGCGGCGCCGCGCGCGCTGTTGGGTGGAGATATGCTTGAAGCCGGCTCGTCGCCCGGCCGTTGGGGTATCCTTTTATTAGTATTCGTCGAGAGCCCCGAACTCCCAAGCGATTTGGCAGTTCGGTTGGGGTTGAACTTGGGCGAAAGTGGTGGCGGGCGGTAGGTCGGTCCAAATTCGATCCGTTAAGCGATTTCCGTCGGTGTGCCGTTGGATCCGGCGGCTGTCACGGAGTTTGGCCGGGCATTCGAACCGCCGGGGCTTTACTTGCCTCGTTGCGCATGCCGAGCATAGTTTGGCGCGCTACCGCTCGCCTTCTTGATCGCCTCGGGTTTTACGGTGAAGGATGCTTCGCTTTTGGCACCGCATTTACTGCGAGGCGCTTAGCCTCCTTCGTCCGGATATATATATCAGTGCGCTTGTAGCTTGCTTGAAGGGGACGAGAGCTTTTTCTTTTGTTCTTTCAAATGGCTTCGAGACATCCTCTAGTCTTTAGCTTCGGCGATGGCGTCACGGTGGAAGAAGAAGATCCTCTGGCCGAGCTTTGGGCTGAGTTCGACCAGGCGATGGCCGAGCTCAGGGAGGAAGAAGTCGCGGCCAGCGACGCCGCGTGACGTATTTGCTTTCGAGGCCGTTCGAGGCTCGAGGTGGTAAGGGGGCCCTTCTCGAGGCGATGGCGCAAGGCGCCGACCAGTAGTTAGTGCGGCGCGTCGATGTCATTGAGCAGCAGTGAGGCATCGGCGTGTTGCCAGCGGCCGTGGCGGTATCCGTCGACCGAGCAAGGGCCTACCAAAGATGCCGCGGTGCCACCGATGCCGCACGGATGTTTGATAGGTTCTAGGCGTGGGTAGAGTCCTGCCGTGGTGCAGCGTGGCCACTCTTGTATCTGTCGGGTACTGTGTGTAAAGTTGTGTAAAGTTTGAGCCTGTTGGCCTATAATGAAATTTTCTTTTTCTTTATGAAAATGTCTTTGCGATGAGTTTGCTTTAATTTTAATCGTTGTGGACGGTGCCTTGGTCGACAGGGCGACCGGATGCCTCTGTGAGGTTCGGGTGTCCGAGTGCTCGCTTAACGTCGTAGCTAGACGGTGCCTTGGTTGGCGAGGGCGACCGGATGCCTCTGTGAGGTTCGGATGTCCGAGTGCCTTGGTCGGCGGAGACGGCCGGATGCCTCTGTGAGGTTCGGTGTCCGAGTGCCTTGGTCGGCAGGACGACCGGATGCCTCTGTGAGGTTCGGATGTCAGAGTGCCTTGGTGGCGGGACGGCCGGATGCCTCTGTGAGGTTACGGTGTCACGAGTGCCTTGGTCGCGCGGGACGACCGGATGCCTCTGTGAGGTTCGGTGTCCGAGTGCTCGTTTAACGTCGTAGCTAGGCGAGTGCCTTGGTGGCAGGGCGACCGGATGCCTCTGTGAGGTTCGGATGTCCGAGTGCCTTGGTGGCAGGGCGACCGGATGCCTCTGTGAGGTTCGGGTGTCCGAGTGCTCGCTTAACGTCGTAGCTAGACAAAGGCCTTGGTGGCGGGGACGGCCGGATGCCTCTGAGGTTCGGATGTCCGAGTGCCTTGGTGGCGGGGACGATCGGATGCCTCGTGAGGTTACGTGTCGGAGTGCCTTGGTGGCAGGACGACCGGATGCCTCGTGAGGTTCGGTGTCGGAGTGCCTTGGTGGCGGGACGGCCGGATGCCTCTCGTGAGGTTCTCGTGTCCGAGTGCCTTGGTCGGTAGGACGACCGGATGCCTCTGTGAGGTTCGGTGTCGAGTGCCTTGGTCGGCAGGACGGCCGGATGCCTCTGTGAGGTTCGGTGTCGGAGTGCCTTGGTCGGCGGGGCGACCGGATGCCTCTGTGAGGTTCGGTGTCCGAGTGCCTTGGTCGGCAGGACGACCGGATGCCTCTGTGAGGTTCGGGTGTCCGAGTGCCTTGGTCGGCGGGACGGCCGGATGCCTCTGTGAGGTTCGGTGTCCGAAGTGCCTTGGTCGGCAGGGCGCACCGGATGCCTCTGTGAGGTTCGGGTGTCCGAGTGCTCGTTTAACGTCGTAGCTAGGCGTGAGTGCTCGCTTACCGTCGTGGCCGGACGTGAGTGCTCGCTTCTTGTAGTAGCCGGACGTGAGTGCTCGCTACCGTCGTAGCCGGACGTGAGTGCTCGCTTTACCGTCGTAGCTTGACGTGGGGCATCCTTCTCGAGTCCTCGTCGGGCGAGGTAGTCGCGAGAGGAATGGCCGCCGTCTATCCCACATGTATACCCCATCCGCAGTGTGGGACCGGAGGGATGAGCGGCGCGTTTACTGCGTTGGTTTGAACGCCGTGCTCGTGGAGCTAATAGCGGGTAGTCCGAGTGGGTCCCGGGAGGTCCCGCCAAGGGGGACCCTTCCGAGCGGACGGTCCTAGAGTAGGGTGTCCCGCCCTGCCAGTGGGCGACTCATAAAAACCTTTCTACTCAATCCCGTATGGACTCTAGGTCGTCCCACACCCAGAGCACACTGGCCGTCGCCATTGATGAGCTCCCGGAGAGTGTGAAGTATGGTCTCGACGCGTAGTAGAGTGATTAGGCCGTCACCGACCTAACCGAGGGCCCACCGTGGGGCTCACCTCATACACGCCTTGCTCAAGTTTTGTCGGGCGGCTTTATACCCATCCGGTGGGTAGGCCTTTTGAACCCACTCCTCGCTGGGCCTGGCGCAAGCCACAAAGCTTTAGCCGCCTGGGGCCGCAGCGCCCGATGGAGCTTCTCGCGCGCCGAGCAACTGCTCCGGCCTAAAGCGAGACCGAGAGGTTACGGACACGTTGTTCGGGCGGCGTCTTTATGGCCCTGGCGCTGACAAGACGAGGATTAAAAGCGGAGTGGTATTGGAAACCGGAGTTACGGTCGCGCGACAGACGAGGGTGGTCGCGACGCTCGCTGACGGGCGCTGCTGGGCGGCGTTCGTTCGTCCTCTATAATACGCCCGTTGGGTGCTTTGAGTGGTCACGCTTTCTTGCCCTCTCTCTCGCCTCAAACAAGAAGAGCACCGAGAGCTAAGGAAAGAAAACCCCACCTTTCTTTCTCACCTTCCATCGCCTCCCAGTGAAGATGTCGTGGCGGAGTGTTCGCAAGAAGACAACAGGCTTCGGCTTGGTGAAGAAGGGCTTCCTCATGCCGCATGACCTTCCGGTGGAGGGTGCCGACCGGGCTACCACCCCCGCGTCGCGAAGCGACGATCGTGGTGCCCACCTCGTTCTTCGAGCGGCTTTGGCTCGCCGCACCCGTTCGTCGGGGCTGTTGTTTCATTACAAGGTGGAGGTGCACCATCTCAACCCCAATGGGGTCCTCCACATCGCCATCTTCATCCGCGCCAGGCGGCCTTCTTGGGGATCGAGCCGCACTGGGCGTTGTGGAGGCACTTCTTCCAGGCAAGGCTCTGGAAGGACAGGCCGTCGGACGCCGCGGCGCCTGCAGGCCTGGCCTGGCCCTCGGCCGCCCGGTCGAGCACGGAGTACACAGGTAAAGCTGCCTCGTCTAACAAGGGTGGCGTTCGAATGGCTCTACGTTCAACGTCGGCGACGCTACCTCGTTCACCGGAGAGCTTCCCGTGGCGGAGGAACGGTGGAACTGGGGCGCCGAAAAGAGGGAGAAGAACAAACGCTGGCCCTGATCGTGGAGCAGATCAGGGCTCAAAGGAGGCGGGGGCTCACCGGGGACGTGGTTGTGCGCGCCTTCATGGGGATGCGCGTGCAACCACTTGTGCACAGCCGCACTCGCTCCGGTATCTGGGGCCGTCCGACGGGCGAGGATGGCGAACCCGAGCTGGCCGCGTCGAGTGGAGGCTCGGGTGGCGGCCGTTCGGGCGGAGCGCCACTGTGGTCGCGGATGGCCACCCGAGCCATTCTCGGCGCTTTTCGCGAACTGTAAGCCGGTGAAATTCCTTTCGCTTCTCTTTCTTTGTCCTTCAGACTTGACCGACATTCCTGCATCCTCTCGGGGCTCATGGGGATGTCTTCCCGACGCCGCGCTCCCGGGGATAAGGAAGCGCGAGCGGCCCCCGGCAGGACTAGAGGTCGACTCCTCCGCAAGAAGCGGAAGGAGGAAAGGAGGAGGAAGAAAAGTAAGAACGCTACGCAAGCCTTGGCACAAGCGAGGATGTGTCGAGACCACCGCCGTGGGGACAACCTCCACTAACGGCGGGGAGTGCCTCCGCCACCCCTATGGTGGGTTTTTCCCGACACGCCGATCGGGCGGCCCGAGCGTGGACTCGGCCGAGGCGGCATCACGGGCCCCGTGGCCACGGATCCCCGTGGGGTGATCTTGCGCTTGCGGTCGCCGCAGCTGCCTCTACCGAGGTGGCTTCAGGAAGCGACCGGTCGACTGCCTCGGGCGGGGGCGGCAAGAAGAGGGCGCGCGTGCCACGCACCCGCCGGCCTTGTAAGTGTATTATTATTTTATTTTTGGAGCATTTTTCTTTTGGCAAAGCCGCCCGAGCGACTCTTGAATCTTTGCAACGCAGCGCCTATACTGGGTGATCGTGGGGCGTACATCGCCCGCAAGTAACGGCGCCCGGTGATTTCGGTGACCCGGCTGGTCGGCGAAGGTCGCGGGCGCCGGCGTCAAGGCGCTGTCGCTGAGGGGACAGAGCTCCACCCGAGGTCGTGCCCAAGAAGAACTTCCGCGCCTCGGCGGGGACTCCTCCCGACGACGGATCGCCGCTTCGAGGATGAGACAATGGCGCTTTTCGGTGATCGCGCCGGTCGTGGCGGAGCCGGGCGACGAGGTGCCCCCGACCCCAGGGAGGTGCCGACCGATGCCCCTCAGCGCAGTCGCCGAGGGGATTTCAAGGGTTGACTCGTCACCCTTGCCCATGGTGCTTTGACGGTGGCGCCCCGCCCGAATCGGCGAGCGGAGGCGCCCACGGTGTAATTCCTGGTCGGGCATCATGGGTGAGGCGGAGAGAGCGAGGGGCCACCCTTCTAAGGCGCGCTGGACGCCGGCCGAGATAGGCGATCCGTGAAGGTCCGGCCCTTGCTCAAGTCTTCCACCAGTGGCTGGATATGATGGTCGAAGTCGGTCCACCACGCCTGTAGGTCACCAAAAGTTCGATTCGCTGCACATTTTTGATAGTTCTTCCGCGCGGCCTAACGGAGTGTCCATTTTTGCAAAGACTTGCGGGCTCGCCGTCGCGTCAGTCGAAGCTCTCAGCGCTCACAATGGGCCGGCAGCAACGGAGGAGAGTGCAATGGTCCGCGCTTTGAGTCGCGCCAGCCTAGGAGGCCCCGGGCATTAGGCGGTCGGAGGCGGTGGTGATCCGCCAAGGATTTGAAGAGGCCACGAAGGCCCTTCATGATGAGCGCCCTAGAGCCGAGGCTTTGAGGGCTAAAGCGGCGAACCGAGTCCTCCTGATGGAGGTTAATGAGGCTGGGATGCCGCCGCTGCCGCGAGGGGATCGCGCAGACGCAGTAACACGCTCGCGACCGAGCGAACAAGGCTCGAGGACGCGCCCGAGTTCGCCCGAGCGGCGATCGCCGTATGAGCCGCCGAGCCAAGACTTCATACGAGGCGCCGAACTCGAAGCCGCAATCACCAACTCCGCGCCGGTAAGTGTCTCAATTCTTCAATTAAGTTTGGGGTGCGACCCACGAGGCGAACTTATCCAAAATCTCCGCACCGCAGAGGCGCAGAAGAACTCGAAGGCCGCCGGGAGGCGCAGAGAACGGCCGGACGCCGCGACGCAGCGATCGTGGCTCGGACGAGGCCCGGCGGCGCTGAAGGTTGCCGAGGACGGTCGGGCCGAGATGAGCGCCGAGCCGAGGCCTCCGCAAGGCCGGTCGAGGTCTCGCATCGCATCCTTGGAGCCGGGCAGGCCCGAGTGCCTTGTGCCCCGCTACCGCCCGAAAGCGATTGTAGAAGAGGCGGTGGTCACCGGCACGCGCTTGAGCTTCATCGGCGACCGTCAACACCATCTCGCATTACGACGGCATCGACTCGCGGTGGTGAGAAGCGGCATCGCCGAACCTGACCGACGACGAGGTCGATGGTGTTCGAGCCGTGTCGAGCCGCATGCTCTGGAGATCGCCACCACGCCCCGCCCGAGGTCGCCTAAGATGCCAGTCCTCCTCCTCCGTGCGGCCGGCCACCAAGAAGAAGAGGAAGAAAGAAGTTAGCCCTCCCTTTTTTTTTTTTTTTTTGCAAAGACTGTGTAAACGATCGTAAGTAATTGTAAGCTCCGGCTTGCCTCTTTGCTCTCCTTTGCGTTTGGGTTTGACCGACCATAGCCTCAAGGACCACGGGTCGCTGGCGCGTGGGTCGGGTCAATTTGAGAGGGCCAAGAGGATAGGAGTCTTGTTTATGCGGTAGTTACGCCGACTCATGGGGGTTCGGAGTGTTCCCGATCGGCCAAGGGTTTTTCCACTCGCACTTCCTTCTTCGCAAAGTGCTACTTAGCAACCATAGCCCGGGCGAGAGGTCGAGCGCCTGGTCGAGAGGGTTACCGCTGGGATAGACTCTGGACTAGTCGGGTCACCGACCCACATGAGTACGTGAGTTAGCCGAGTTCGCGTGGGGAAGATTGTTCCCAATCGACTCAAGAGGTCATCCCACTCAGTGCTTCCTTCTTCCGCGGAGTGCTACTGGGCAACCATAGTTTACCGGGCGAGGTCCGAGCACTCCT